>BSYR01000017.1:6250000-6875000 GCA_030270665.1 Hibiscus trionum
GAGGCAGTTGAAAGTGCATGAGAAGAACTATCCTACTCACGATATTGAGTTAGCTGCAGTTGTGTTTGCATTGAAGGTTTGGCGTCATTACTTGTATGGTGAGAAGTGCATAGTTTATACTGATCATAAGAGCTTGAAGTATTTGATGACTCAGATAGAGTTGAACTTGAGACAGAGAAGATGGATTGAACTGTTGAAAGACTATGATTTGACTATCGAGTACCATCCGGGTAAGGCAAATGTGGTAGCCGATGCGTTGAGCAGAAAAGTTGCAGTTGAGTTGTGAGCTATGTTTGCTAGATTGAGTGTATCCGATGATGGTGGTTTGATCACAGAGTTACAAGTGAAGCCTTCTTTGATTCAGTTGATCAGAGAGAAACAGTTGCAAGATGTGTCTTTAGTTTCTCATGTTCAGGACTTAGCCGGAGGTAGACTGACCGAGTATAGTTTCAGTGGTGAGAATGTGTTGTGTTTCAGAGAAAGAGTTGTAGTACCTGAAGATGTTGAGTTGAGACGTCTGATTCTGAGCGAAGCACATTCGAGTCCTTTTTCTATGCATCCGGGTAGTACTAAGATGTACCGAGATTTGAGGAATGATTATTTCTGGGTTGGTTTGAAGAAGGATGTAGCCGAGTATGTGAGACGTTGCATGGTTTGTCAGAGAGTAAAGGCAGAACATCAGGTTCCTTCAGGTTTGTTACAGCCTTTGAAGATTCCGGAATGGAAATGGGAGAGGATCACTATGGACTTTGTGTCGGGGTTACCGTTGTCTCCTTCGAGGAAGAATTCTGTTTGGGTGATAGTTGATAGGTTCACTAAGTGTGCTCACTTCTTAGCAGTGAACACTACAGATTCTTTAGACAAGTTGGTGAATTTGTATATTCGCGAGATTGTGAGACTTCATGGAGTTCCAAAGTCTATTGTGTCAGACAGAGATCCGAGATTCACTTCGAGGTTCTGGAGTTATTTGCATAGTGCCCTAGGTAGCCGTTTGTATTTCAGTACTTATCATCCGCAGTCAGATGGACAGTCAGAGCGAGTGATACAGATTTTAGAGGATATGCTTCGTTGTTGTGTGATTGACTTTCAGGGTTCTTGGGAGAGGCATTTACCCTTAGTTGAGTTTGCTTACAACAACAGTTACCAGGCTAGTATACAGATGGCTCCTTATGAGGCGTTGTATGGTAGACGATGTAGGACTCCGATATGTTGGGCTGAAACGGGTCAGAGATTGTTACCTATGCCGGATTTGCTTAAGGGGACTACCGAGAAAGTGAAGTTGATTTGCAACCGTTTGAAAGCAACTTCCGATCGTCAGAAATCTTACGCAGATTTGAAGAGAAAAGAGATTGAGTTCTCAGTGGGTGAGAAAGTGTTTCTGAAAGTATCTCCGTGGAAGAAGGTAATGAGATTTGGCCGGAAAGGCAAGTTGAGTCCGAGGTTTAATGGTCCGTATGAGATAGTTGAGCGGATTGGGCCAGTAGCTTACCATTTGAGAATGCCTTCAGAGTTAGAGAAGATCCATGATGTCTTTCATGCGTCGATGCTTAAGAGATATAGATCAGATCCGTCTCATGTTATGCATGTTGAGGAGATGGACTTGAATCCGGATTTGTCTTACAATGAAGAACCTGTTAAGATACTTGCTTCTGATAGCAAGGTGTTGCATGGCAAGACCATAGAGTTGGTCAAGGTGTTGTGGAGACATAGAGGTGTGGAAGAGGTCACGTGGGAAAGAAAAGCTGATATGCTTGAGCAGTTTCCGTACTTGTTTCCGTCAGGTAATTTCGGGGACGAAATTCCTTAAGTGGGGGAGAGTTGTAACACCCGGGTTTGGGGGTCGGGTGAAAATAATATTAAAATAATGTTTCGGGTCTCGATTTCATAATTAAAATAATAAAATAATATTATTTGGGCTTCGTGTTTTCAAAACAAACATTTTATGTTGGACTTAAATTGATTTGAAACTCAAATTCCATGGATTTTAGAGTTTATGAGATTGCCATCTCATTAATGGCAAAAGTGTAATTAAATGGTCTTTCAATTAAAACCCCTTTTGTTTAATATAGCCCTTGTCATCTTCTTCCCCCTCTCCTCCATTTTCATTTTCCACGACAAAGAGAGCATCCCTCCTCCATTTCACTATTCCATCACCTCCCTTGCTCATTGTTGGTGATTTTTGAAAGGTAAATACGTTTTTGACTTGTCCTTACCTTCCTCTTCATGTTGGTACTCTTAGTTTTCAATAAAACCAAGTATTTTGTATTTTGGGGTATTCAAATATTTTGATAAAGGTTGTAGCTTTATGGATTTTTAACTAAGCTTTTGATTTATTTTTGTTAGATAAGTTGTTTGTAAACCATAAGGTCCAACATATATGAATTTTAAAGGGTTTTATGATGATTCTCGGATTTGGGTTTAAGTGAGGTTTTAAGAGGGTTTAAAGGTTGGTTTTGGGGCTGCTATGTGTTGGAAATTGAGGGGTGATGTTAGTGTGATGGTTAGGGGTTGTTTTGAGAGCTTTCAAGTGTGTTAAAAAGGTTGGAATCAAGGGTTTTGGGTTGTGCTAAAGGGCTGCTCGGGAATGAGGTTTTGGGGATTGTCTTTAGCTTGAAATCTTGTGTTTTGTGCTTGGTTTGTTTCCGGGTTGGCTACATTGATTGTGAACTGATTTGATGTTGTTTTGATTGTGTTGGTGAAGCCTCAAGAACAAATCCGGAATCGTTGGAAGCTTGATCGGCTAGTGTGTTGAGCTTGGAATAGTCGGTGAGTGGTTAAATGTTTTTAAATGGTTTTCAAGTGTTGGTTCAAGTATGTGGACTAGATTGGGCTTGGTAGACCCACCTAGAGTTGGGATTAGATTGGTAGTCTAATCCCAAGCTTTAGTTAGAGACTATGGTTGATCTTTATATGTTGTGTGTGCCTCATTTTTAATTGTGATTATGGTGGCTATGTATATTGTGTTATACATGTTGTTGAGGCATGGTTTGATGCATTGTTATATGCATGTGGTTTGTATTGTGGATTGTGCATGACAGTGAGTCATGGTGAGTACGTGCTAAGCACGAAAGTTGATATGTAATGGTGTTGTGAAAGGCTATGAATTGTGTTTAATATTGGCACTAGTATGCTTGGGTACAATGATCGATCATTAGGATGTTAGTGTGCACACGTGAGTCAAATGCGCGCGTGGTCTTGGTGATGGTAGTCATCAAGATGGAGTACGGGTTCGCCTGGAAATTCCTCTTATATATGTTAGTCGGTGATGAGTGTAATCCCATCGACGGGGCGTGAGGATGAGTGGAATCCCCTCCGCTTGAAACGGTGATGAGTGTAATCCCACCGTAAGGTAATGGATGTGTTGGATGTGAGTTCCAACGGTTATCCGCGTATTCGAGTCATAGCTATGTGCCAATATGAATTGATATATGTGGTTGTTAATACATTGATATATGTATTCTCATGTGTTGAGCTTATGACTTGTTGAGCATGGCATAATATTGAGTTTATGTTCATGCATTATAGATATTTTTGGATCTTGTGGATCGAAGGTAAGATCAGGCATTCTACCTTGGTTGTTGCTCGTGCTTGGACCCTGCATTGTCGAGGTTTGTTTTATGAGCTTACCCTCACTAAGCTTTATGCTTACGCTCTCTTTTGTTCAACAATGCAGATCCATAGTTCGTGGGTTGCTTGCGCAAGGAGAGGGTCTCCAAGTGTGTTTGTGGTGATATCTTAGCTTTCAAGTATGGACTTTTAAGTTGAATGGTGTAATAGTCAAGCAATGTGATATGTGTTGATGTCTTGAGCTTTTGGATGTGAGTTGTGGATGTGATGTGCTAGGAGCATGTTTAGACTCCTTAATATGTGTTGTTGGTGTGGCTTGTTGATGCCATGTTTAGATTGTAAACCATGTTTAAGTTGCTTACCTTGAATGCTTAAGTGGATGTTCTTGTTGAAGCATGAATCTTAGATGCTTGAATGATTCTTATGTTGAATTGATGCTCCTTACCAATGTATGGTTTTTATATGCTTGAAGTGAGTTAAGTATGCTTGGTTATGTCTGGTTTGTTTTTTAGTGAAGCATGTTTGTTGTTGGAGGTTCTAGCTTGTGTTATGGGACAGCCTTGTGCCAAAAACCAGCTAAAACCAATCTGCAGACCGAGGGCGTATCGAAACGGTTGGTCCCGTTTCGGTATGGTCCCTTTGTTTTGGGCCAGGCGTTTCAATACGCTAAGGGAACGTTTCGGTATGATTTTGCCACTGGAAATCCGAGATTTTGACGGTAAATTGAAGTATCGAAATGGGCCTTGGCGTTTCAGAACGATCTTCATATCGTTGGCCACGAGAAGTTGACCGTTGAGGGCGTTTCGATACGTTCCACCCCTGTTTCGAAACGGTCTCCTCGGGTTGACTTTAGCCAGTGAACCTAGTCAAGGCGAATCGAAACACCCTATGGGCGTTCTGATACGGTCTGCTGTTTAAGTTTAAATGGGCTATTTTGTTGGGCTGTTCGGTTGTTTACCTCGTTTGTTTCTCCCGCTGTTGCCTTTTTGACATAGGACTTAATAATACATCTAGATAAGATAATAATAAATGAAAAGGTTTTCTTGGGTCGTTAACCGAAGTGAAGCCTTAACGGTTTTCGCCTCGGTTATTCCCGTGTAGCACACTCGGACCGGTCAAGCTTCCGGACCAGGACGAGGGGGTTACATATTTGTACTCCAAAAATTTGATCAAAACTTGTTTTGCGGTCCTTTATGTAGATGTTTCGGACGAGCGGGTCGAAATGGGCCTTTCAATGGACCCGTTGGAATTTTAACTAAGTAAAAAGTACAGAAATTCTGGTTTTGCATTATAATTGTGTTGAAAAGCTCCTAATCAATTATTTGAACTCCTAAAATTTGATTAAAACATGTTTTGTGGTCCTTTTTGTAGAGGTTTCGGACGAGCGAGTCGAAATGGGCCTTTCAATAGACCCGTTGGAGTTTTAACTGAGTAAAAAGTACAAAAATTTAGGTTTTGCAATATTATTGTGTTGAAAAGCTCCTAATCAATTACATGATCTCCTAAAATTTGATTAAAACTTGTTTTGCAGTCCTTTTGTAGAAGTTTCGGACGAGCATGTCTAAATGGGCCGTTCAACAGGCCCGTTGGAATTTTAACTAAATAAAAAGTACAGAAATTGAGGGTTTTCATTATAATTGTGTTGAAAAGTACCTAATCAATTATTCGTGCTCCTAAAATTTGATTAAAACTTGTTTTGTTGTCCTTTTGTAGTGGTTTAGGACGAGCGGGTCGAAATGGGCCTTTCAATGGACCCGTTGGAATTTTAACTGAGTAAAAAGTACAGAAATTGAGGTTTTGAAATATAATTGTGTTTAAAATCTACTAATCAATTATTTGAAATCCTAAAATTAGATTAAAACTTGTTGCGCAGTCCTTTTTGTAGAGGTTTCGGACGAGCGGGTTTAAATTGGCCTTACAATGGACTCGTTGGAATTTTAAATGAGTAAAAAGTACAAAAATTGAGGTTTTGCAATATAATTGTGTTGAAAAGTACCTAATCAATTATTTGTACTCCTAAAATTTGATTAAAACTTGTTTTGTGGTCCATTTGTAGAGGTTTCGAAAGAGCGGGTCGAAATGGGCCTTTCAATGGACCCGTTGGAATTTTAACTAAGTTAAAAGTACATAAATTGTGGTTTTGCAATATAATTGTCTTGAAAAGCTCCTAATCAACTATTTGAACTCCTAAAATTTGAATAAAACTTGTTTTGTGGTTCTTTTTGTAGAGTCTTCGGACGTGCAGGTCTAAATGGGCCTTTCAATGGACCCGTTCGAATTTTAACTAAGTAAAAAGTACAGAAATTGAGGTTTTGCAATATAATTGTGTTGAAAAGCTCCTAATGAATTATTTGAAGTCCTAAAATTTGAATAAAACTTGTTTTGCGGTCCTTTTTGTAGAGGTTTCGGACGAGCAAGTCTAAATGAGCCTTTCAATGGACCGGTTTGAATTTTAACTGAGTAAAAAGTATAAAAATGAAGGTTTTGCAATATAATAGTGTTGAAAAGCTCCGAATCAATTATTTGAACTCCTAAAATTTGATTACAACTTGTTTTGCGATCTTTTTTTCGGGGTTTCGGACGAGGAGGTCTAATGGGCCTTTTAATGGACCCGTTGGAATTTTAACTGAGTAAAAAGTAAAAAAATATAGGTTTGGCAATATAATTGTGTTGAAAAACTCCTAATAAATTATTTGAACTAGTAAAATTTGATTAAAACTTGTTTTGCCGTCCTTTTTGTAGAGGATTCGAACGAGCAGGTCTAAATGGGCCTGACAATGGACCTGTTGGAATTTTAACTGGGTAAAAAGTACAGAAAGTAATTTTTTGCAATAAAATGGTGTTGAAAAATCTCCTAATCAATTATACGAACTCCTAAAATTTGATTAACACTTGTTTTGTGGTCCTTTTTGTCGAGGTTTCAGACGAGCGAGTCAAAATGGGCCTTTCAATGGACTCGTTGGAATTTTAACTGAGTAAAAAGTACATAAATTGAGGTTTTGAAATATAATTGTGTTTAAAATCTCCTAATCAATTATTTGAAATCCTAAAATTTGATTAAAACTTGTTTCGTAGTCCTTTTTGTAAAGGTTTCAGACGAGCGGGTTTAAATGGGCCTTACAATGGATCCGTTGGAATTTTAACTGAGTAAAAAGTACAGAAATTGAAGTTTTGCAATATAATTGTGTTAAAAAGTACCTAATCAATTATTTGTACTCCTAAAATTTGATTAAAACTTGTTTTGTGGTCCTTTTGTAGAGGCTTGGGACGAGCGGGTCGAAATGGGCCTTTCAATGGACCCGTTGGAATTTTAACTGAATAAAAAGTACAGAAATTGAGGTTATGCAATATAATTGTGTTGAAAATCTCCTAATAATTTATTTGAAATCCTAAAATATGATTAAAACTTGTTTCGCAGTCCTTTTTGTAGACGTTTCGGACGAGCGGGTTTAAATGGGCCTTACAATGGACCCGTTGGAAATTATTTGAGAAAAAAGGCCTCATTAAAAACCCCAACTAATGTCCCCAGACACAAGGCCCGGATAACACTAAAGGGGAAAAGAGTACCTATGTTTTATTAATCCGAAAAGTTGTCCAATGCAAGGTGTTTGATACAAGGGGGAATGTCAGAGCCAAAAGACATGGAAGACATAGTCCCAAGAGCATGAGTGGCCATAGCCTGGGCCACAGAGTTTGCCTCACGGCTTACATAAGAAACAAGAGTAGAAGGTAAAGATAAAAGTGCATTCCGAATTTGAAGAAGCAATGGCCCTAAGGTGGAAAGATCCGGCCCTGGAACGTTGAGCCTATTCGCAAGGGAGGCACAGTCTGTTTCAAACAACAACCTACGCCAGCCCTGGGATTGTGCGAAGGTAACACCCGCAAGAAGGCCCAGACCCTCGCAGGTGGCAGCATCAAAACAACTGCCCAAAGGGTAAGCAAGGCCCCCAACAACCGCACCCGAAGCATCACGCGCCACAAAACAACAGCCGTTGCGCGAGTGGCTGGGTCAAAAGCCCCATCCACATTTATATTGATGTAATTATGTGGGGGAGACCTCCAACGTGGAGGTGAGAGTACAGAGGAATTCGGCTTGGGGTGGGGTGAAAGTGTAGAATTGCAGTAATCGTTATGTAGGACCCGTTGGAAATTTAACTGAGAAAAAAGTACAGAAATTGAGGTTTTGCAATATAATTGTGTTGAAAAGCTCCTAATCAATTATTTGTACTCCAAAAATTTGATCAAAACTTGTTTTGCGGTCCTTTATGTAGAGGATTCGGACGAGCGGGTCGAAATGGGCCTTTCAATGGACCCGATGGAATTTTAACTAAGTAAAAAGTACAGAAATTGAGGTTTTTCATTATAATTGTGTTGAAAAGCTCCTAATCAATTATTTGAACTCCTAAAATTTGATAAAAACTTGTTTTGCGGTCCTTTTTGTAGAGGTTTTGGACGAGCAGGTCTAAATGGGCCTTTCAATGGACCCGTTGGAATTTTAACTGAGTAAAAAGTACAAAAATTGAGGTTTTGCAATATAATTGTGTTGTAAAGCTCCTAATCAATTATTTGAACTCCTAAAATTTGATTAAAACTTGTTTTGTGGTCCTTTTTGTAGAGGTTTCGGACGAGCGAGTCGAAATGGGCCTTTCAATGGACCCGTTGGAATTTTAACTGAGTAAGAAGTACATAAATTTAGGTTTTGCAATATAATTGTGTTGAAAAGCTCCTAATAAATTACATGATCTCCTAAATTTTGATTAAAACTTGTTTTGTAGTCCTTTTTGTAGAGGTTTCGGACGAGCATGTCTAAATGGGCCTTTCAACGGACCCGTTGGAATTTTAACTGAATAAAAAGTACAGAAATTGAGGTTTTTCAATATAATTGTGTTGAAAAGTACCTAATCAATTATTTGTACTCCTAAAATTTGATTAAAACTTGTTTTGTCGTCCTCTTGTAGAGGTTTCGGACGAGCGGGTCGAAATGGGCCTTTCAATGGACCCGTTGGAATTTTAACAAAGTAAAAAGTATAGAAATTGAGGTTTTGCAATATAATCGTGTTGAAAAGCTCTTAATCAATTATTTGAACTCCTAAAATTTGAATAAAACTTGTTTTGCGGTCCTTTTTGTAGAGTCTTCGGACGTGCAGGTTTAAATGGGCCTTTCAATGGACCTGTTGGAATTTTAATTGAGTAAAAAGTGCAGAAATTGAGGTTTTGCAATATAATTGTGTTGAAAAGCTCCTAATCAATTATTTGAACTCTTAAAATTTGAATAAAACTTGTTTTGCAGTTCTTTTGTAGGGGTTTCGGACGAGCAGATCTAAATGGGCCTTTCAATGGACTCGTTGGAATTTTAACTCAGTAAAAAGTATAAAAATTGAGGTTTTGCAATATAATTGTGTTGAAAAGCTCATAATCAATTATTTGAACTCCTAAAATTTGATTAAAACTTGTTTTGCGGTCCTTTTTGTCGGGGTTTCGGACGAGCAGGTCTAAATGGGCCTTTCAATGGACCCGTTGGAATTTTAACTAAGTAAAAAGTATAAAAAAAGAGATTTTGCAATATAATTGTGTTGAAAAACTCCTAATCAATTATTTGAATTCCTAAAATTTGAATAAAACTTGTTTTACGGTTCTTTTTGTGGAGGTTTCGGACGAGCATGTCTAAATGGGCCTTTCAATGGACCCGTTGGAATTTTAACTGAGTAAAAAGTTTAAAATTGAGGTTTTGCAATATAATTGTGTTGAAAAGCTTCTAATCAATTATTTGAACTCCTAAAATTTGAGTAAAACTTGTTTTGATGTCCTTTTTGTCGAGGTTCCGGACGAGCAGGTCTAAATAGGCCTTTCAATGGACCCGTTGGAATTTTAACTGAGTAAAAAGTACAGAAATTGAGGTTTTGCAATATAATTGTGTTGAAAATCTCCTAATAAATTATTTGAAATTCTAAAATTTGATTAAAATTTATTTTGCAGTCCTTTTTGTTGAGGTTTCGAACGAGCGGGTTTAAATGGTCCTTACAATGGACCCGTTGGAAATTTAACTGAGAAAAAAGTACAGAAATTATGGTTTTGCAATATAATTGTGTTGAAAAGCTCCTAATCAATTATCTGTACTGCAAAAATTTGATCAAAACTTGTTTTGCGGTCCTTTATGTAGAGGTTTCAGACGAGCGAGTCGAAATGGGCCTTTCAATGGACCCGTTGGAATTTTAACTGAGTAAAAAGTACAGAAAATGAGTTTTTGCATTATAATTGTGTTGAAAAGCTCCTAACCAGTTATTTGAACTCCTAAAATTTTAATAAAACTTGTTTTGCGGTCCTTTTTGTTGAGGTTTCGGACGAGCAGGTCTAAATGGTCCTTTTAATGGACCCGTTAGAATTTTAACTAAGTAAAAAGTACATAAATTGTGGTTTTAAAATATAATTGTGTTGAAAAGCTCCTAATGAATTACATGATCTCCTAAAATTTGATTAAAAGTTGTTTTGCGGTCCTTTTTGTCGAGGTTTCAGACGAGCAGGTCTAAATGGGTCTTTCAAAGGACCCGTTGGAATTTTAATTGAGTAAATAGTACAGAAATTTTGGTTTTGCAATATAATTGTGTTGAAAAGCTCCTAATGAATTATTTGAACTCCTAAAATTTGATTAAAACTTGTTTTGTGGTCCTTTTTGTAAAGGTTTCGGTCGAGCGAGTCGAAATGGGCCTTTCAATGGACCCGTTGGAATTTTAACTGAGTAAAAAGTACAGAAATTGAGGTTTTGCAATATAATTGTGTTGAAAAGCTCCTAATCAATTACATGATCTTCTAAAATTTGATTAAAACTTGTTTTGCAGTACTTTTGGTAGAGGTTTCGGACGAGCAGGTCTAAATGGGCCTTTCAATGGACCCGTTGTAATTTTAACTGAATAAAAAGTACATAATTTGAGGTTTTGCAATATAATTGTGTTGAAAAGCTCCTAATCAATTACATAATCTCTGAAAATTTGATTAAAACTTGTTTTGTGGTCCTTTTTATAGAGGTTTCGGACGTGCAGGTCTAAATGGGCCTTTCAATGGACCCGTTGGAAATTTAACTGAGTAAAAATACAGAAATTGAGGTTTTTCAATATAATTGTGTTGGAAAGCTCCTAATCAATTATTTGAATTCATAAATTTGAATAAAACTTGTTTTGCGGTCCTTTTTGTATAGGTTTCGGACGAGCGGGTCGAAATGGGCCTTTCAATGGACGCGTTGAAATTTTAACTGAGTAAAAAGTACAGAAATTGAGGTTTTGCATTATAATTGTGTTGAAAAGCTCCTAATCAATTATTTGAACTCCTAAAATTTGATAAAAACTTGTTTTGAGGTCTTTTTTGTAAAGGTTTCGGACGAGCAGGTCTAAATGGGCCTTTCAATGGACCCGTTGGAATTTTAACTGAGTAAAAAGTACAGAAATTGAGGTTTTGCAATAAAATTGTGTTGAAAAGCTCCTTGTAACACCCATGTTTTGGGGTCGGGAGTTTGGTGTGTGTGTTGGGTTCGAGTCGTCAAAATCGGTTTAATTTAAATTGACCTTGGTTTTAATTTAAATGAGCCTAAAATCCTTGCAATGGCATTTTTGTAATTAAGTTAAAATAAAAGAAAGACAAACTTTTTGAAACAAAGAGAAAAAAAAAAGCCATCTTCTTCTTCATTTCCTCTCTAACGTGAAAACCTCCCAAAAACCACAAATCTACTATTCCATCTCTTTGCTCCACCATTTCAGGGGCTCATTTCAAGGTAATTTCGTTTTTGAATTCTCCTTTCCATCCCAATCATTTCCATGGTCTTAGATTTCAAAACCATCAACATTTTAGTTTTTCAAGTTTGAAGAATGTATGAAACTTTTATGGGTTTTCTACTTTTTTTTGGTTTGTTTAGTTATGTTTTGGGTTTAGCTTACCTAAATACACCTCATACTTTGAAATGGACGGATTTTGACAAAAATCCCGAAATAGGTCTTGGGGGCATTTTTGAAAGTATCAAAATTTGAAATTTTGGGGTGAATTTGTGTTGGGTTGAAGGGCTGATGGTATAGGGTTGTTAGGGAAGTGTTTTTGGAAGTCTTTAGAGGTCATTTGGGTGTTGGAAATGGTAGATTTCAGCTGGGTATTATGGGTGTACGAAAATATGAGTTTTATGGTTAGTTTGAGTTTGAAATTATGAAGTTTTGGCTTGTGTTTGTGGGTTGAGATTGTGGCTGTGTTTGACAGTGATTTGGTTGAGTAATACTTGTCTTTTGATTGGTTAGAAGCAAGAGGAAACATCGGAGAAGGTTCGGGATCGATTCCGGAAATTTCGGAGGCTTGAGTAGCTTTGCTTGGTGTGCTTAAGGAAGGGTGGTGAGTGAAACTTTCAAATTTATTTAATTTGGTTCAAGTGTGTGTTGTTGAGGTTTGGGATTGGTAGGCCATTCCAAGGTAGAAGTTAAATTGGTAGTTTAACTTCTTGTGTGTTTATGAGCTTTGAATGTTTATGCCTATTCTAATCTTGTGAAGCATGAATTGTGTATGTATGAGTATACCTTGATGTGTGTGATGATGGATGTGTGCTATAAATGATGGATGTTATGATGTGGTTTAAAAGTATAATTGGCACTAGTTAACTTACCGGGTATAAATGATCGATCATTAGGATTAGTGTGCACACAGTTGAGTCAAATTCGCGCGTGGCCTTGGTGGCGTTAAGCCATCAAGGAGGAGTACGGTGATGTAATATTCCACCGGAAATGTTTATATTATACGTGATGATGAGTGGAATCCCATTCGTAGGGCATGTGATGATGAGTGGAATCCCATCCATGCGAGGTCCGGTGATGAGTGTAATCCCACCGAGGTAATGTTATTGTTGAGAGTAATCCGCATATCCGAGTAAACTAATAGTGGCCAATGTACTTGCTCTTGTGGTTATGATGTTGAGATATTTGCTTTATCTTATTGAGCTTAATATGAAGTAAGATGACATATTATTGTCTCTTGTGTTGCAACTAGATTGCTATGTTAATTCTTATGCATGTTTGTGTGTGAGATTAAGGATGATATGCTTGAACCCTGCATTGTCTTAGTTTTTGGTTTTAGAGCATCCTCACTAAGCTTCTAGCTTACGCTCTCGTTTTCGACAATGCAGATCTTTAGCGTGGAGTTAGCAAGGAGCAAGAAAAGGGGCATTCCAAGCTTTTGTAGTTGCTCAAGTATGGTTTAGTAAATAAAGTAGTAGTTTAGCAATGGGGCTGCTATGTGTTTGTATGAGCGTTGTATGACTCATAGATTGTTGAATGTTGTTTATGCTATGCTTCGGATTTGTAAACCATGTTATACTTTGGTCAAATGCTTGTGATGAGAAGTTATGCCCTAGGATGTTATATGTTGTTTGGCAAGCATGTAAACCTATGTGTGAAGACATGTTCCTTTTTGGCTTTTAAGCTTTTAAGCCTTGTTGTGCAATATCTATCTTTATGTCATTGCCTTGTTGGAAATGTCTCGTTGATCACCTAAATCGTTCTTCATGTTAGTTCTTGGTTGCTAGTTGTTGTATGTGTGCTTGTATGTGGCTAGGGAAGTCTTAAATTGCATCTAGAGTCGTGTTTGAAGGTCTTTTGCTGAAATTTGGTGTCTTGCAGTGTAGGGCGTATCGATACGCCTAAGGGCCGTATCGATATGGTCTTGCCCTTCAGGACTCAGTTTTGGCTTGGTGTACCGATACACGAGGGTGTACCGATACACCCAAACCTCACTGGAAATCTGAGATTTTGGTGAGACTTTGGCGTATCAATACGGGCTCTAGGCGTATCGGTACGGTTTTGTATCGTTTACTGCGAGATTTTGACCGATGAGGGTGTATCGATACGCTCAAGGGCTGTATCGATACGGTCTCCTTGCGTTGACTGAAGGCGTTTGACTTGGTCAAGGCGTATCGATACCCTTGACTGGTGTATCGATACGGCCTGTGGTGTAAGTCTAAAATGGGTTGTTTAACATATTGTTTTAGCTTGGTTGCTTTTATCTCCTGATGTTTTCCGCTGTCGTGATCACATAGGACATATAAACACCTTTAGACAAGATATAATTAAAAGAAATTTTCTAGGGTTGCTAACCGAGGTGGGACCTTAACGAGTTTCACATCAGTTTTCCCCGTGTAGCCTACTCGGACCGGTCAGCCGACCAGACCGGGACGAGGGGGTTACATTTGTTGGTATCAGAGCCTGAGGTTACCGAGACCTCGGGCAGGTAAGTGAGGTAAGTTTGAAGTGTTAAGTAATTGTATTGCTTCGGTGAATGTTTTTCCATGTATGCTCATTGTTTGTTCATTCGTATGGTGTTTGGAAGCATGATTGTTGTGTCTGGTGTAGTGTCGAGTTCCCATTGCTACTATTACTTAATTTGAAAAAGATTTGTAAAGGAAGATACTTGAGCACGGTTGGACCCTTGCCTTTGCTAACTTAATCCTTATATGTTTGTTTGTTGTAGTTGTTATCTTGCTAGTTGTGATATGAGACCAAGAGGGAGTCCTAGGATGGTTCAACCGGAACCACGGGCAGCAGCTCCAGGAGTTGAGCCAGTTGGTGAGGCACAGGCTCCTCAACCTCCTCCTTCTCCTCCTCATCAAGAAGAGGGAGGCGAGGTGAGAGCCGAGGGCGTAGAACCTCAAGTTGGCCAAGGACCGGCCGAAATAGATTTAGCTCCCTTAGTTCAGGCGATAGCCGGGGCTTTTCAGGCTGCAGTGGCTGGGGACCAGGCAGTGGCACAGCCCCAGGGAGAGGGTATTGGTTTACCATTAGAGCGACTTCGCAGTTTGGGATGCGAAGAGTTCAGAGGGTCGACACCCGAGAGGTCTGAGACTTGGTTTGAGAAGATCATCCGTATTCTGGCACAGATGGGGTGTACCGGGGAACGCAAGCTAGGGTGTGTTGTATCTCTACTTCAGGGTGATGCCTACACTTGGTGGGTCACCATCACTACAGGTATGGTAGAGGCTGAGATCACTTGGGAGTTTTTCGAGTCAGCTTTCTGTAAGAAATATCTGGGTCCCCGTTATCTCGATGAGAATAAGAGGGAATTTATGGCTTTGCTTCAGGGGAGCATGACAGTGACAGACTATGAGATCAGATTTGTCAGGCTGAGTCAGTATGCATCTGAGCTTGTTCCTAATGAGGAGGAACATTGTAACCATTTCCGCTATGGGTTGAACGAAGAGATCAAGAGGTACACTTTAGTTGCTGACTACACAGATTTTGATGTCTTGGTCGCGAGGGTCAAGGACTTAGAGCACAATTTGGGCTTGACCAAACGATCTGGTGGTTCTAGTTCTGGGAAGAGATCCAGTGACTTTGATAGAGGTGATGCCAAGAGGCATCGAGACAACAAGCATCACTATGACCATAGACGTGGTGGAGGTAACCACGGTAGGGGCCATCAGGGCCAGAGGGCTGGTGGGCGGCTGCCCACGTGTGCTAGTTGCAGGAGGAATCACACCGGTGAGTGTTGGGGGAATTTCCACTCATGTTGGAGCTGTGGAGCTAGGGACCATATTAGGCGTGACTGTCCACATCAGGTGGGGCAGGCACCAGTTCAGGCTCCTGCTAGAGCCAATGACTTCCAGAGAGGCCCCGGGCGCGGTAGAGGTAACTTCCAGCCGAGAAATGATGGCCAGAGGAACATAGCGCATGTAGTTGCTGTTCAGCCAGAGGGCGGAGGCCAGGCCAGAGTTTACGCTCAGTGTGAGGGTCAGCACGACACTAATGTGATTGCAGGTAACTTCTCGATACAGTCTTTGGGTTTGCTTTCTTTGATTGACTCCGAGTCTACACATTCTTATATACTGAGTGATCATGCTAAGTTGTTGAAATTTCCTTGTGAGGTATTAGAGGTAGGAGTTAGTGTTACTAGTTCCTTTGGGGATACGGTAGTAGTTAGAAAGATGTGCAGAAGATGTCCGTTAATGTTTCAGGGGCATGTGTTTCCAGTGGATATGATGGAGCTACCATTTTATGGCTTTGATGTGATCTTGGGTATGGATTGGCTCACTGAGCATAGAGCTAGGATAGATTTTGAGACTAAGAGGATTTCCTTGAGACTCGCGGATGATTATGAGATAGTGGTAGTAGGTGAGAACGTGAAGTTCTTATCGAATGTAGTTTCAGTTTTAGAGGCTAAGAGGCTAGTAGAGTTGGGTTGCGAAGCGTATTTGGCCTATGTGATGAATCCAAACATGAGTGAGGTTAGACCTCAAGACATCCGGACAGTGTGTGACTTTCCAAGTGTGTTTCCAGAAGAATTTCCGGGTTTACCACCTGATAGAGAGGTAGAGTGTAACACCCCAATTTTGAGCTTAGAAGTTTTGGGTTTGGACCGGACCGGTCGGGTCGCGGTTCGAATATAAAAGGGTGAATTTAGGAAAGCCTAGTTCGGGTTGCATTAAAAATATGGAAAAATGTCTTAAAATCCTCTTTTATTATATATAAGAGAAAGGTGAAATCAATTTTACAAAATGAGGTTTGGAAGGGTGACATTTTGGGTTAGTGACCAAAATGTAATTTTTGGAAACTTGGTGACTGTTTTAAAAAGGATTGAAACTTTGAATCCTTAAGGAGCTATTTACCCAAAAGAGTTTCTCCAGTTTTTTCTTAAATATTAAAGGATTAATTAATGGTTTAAAAATAAAAGTAAAAGGGAGGGAAAGATATTTTGACATTTTCAACTAACTTTTCCCAAATTTCATTTTCCTTTTCTCTCAATTTTCTCTCAACCCAAACACATTTCTCCAGCACATTTTCCCTCTGATTTTGACATCCAAATATGAGATTTCAATCCTCTTTTGATCTCTAATCATCTCTTCAACAAAACCTTAGCATTTGCTTATTGGATTTTCAAGATTTTGGTTCCAAAAAGGGAGAAAACTCAAGTTTAGAGGTATGAACGTCCTTCTCCTCTAAATTCTCAGTTCTTTACTAAAATTCCCAAGTTCTCAATCCTTGATTTGTGTTTTATTAAAGGTTTTACAATTGTGTTCTTGATCTTGGCTTTAAAATGCAAGATTTGCTTTAATTTTGATGAAATTCGTATGATCTGATTGGGCACTGTTTTGAGATGTCATTTTGATGTAAAATGAATGTATAATTGATGAGAAATTGAGGTTTAATCAATGCAATCCCGGATAGGTTGATTTTCCTAAGTTTTGCTTGAGTTTTTGGTGGTTTTTGGAGTGATCTTGATGATCTGTTATAGCTGGAGGTATAAGGACGTGGTTAGATCCTTTTTGGATGTTAGTTGATGTTTAAGGATGTTTAGAATTGATGGATCTTGGCTGGGTAGTGTTGTGGAGTTGTTTGGTTGTGATTTCGGTTGTGTTTGGTAGCCGAAATGTGAGTGTTGATGTGAGCAGCGAGTTTAGATGTCTTGGTTGAGGGTATTAATGCATGATGATGCATTAATCTACTGTTTTGATGTGTTTAAAACAGGGGAGACATCTTCGGATCCTTGTTGTGTTTATCCGGAAGCTTGATTGGTGTTTCGGCAAGTGGCGAAACGGAATCGGTGAGTGGATTTTGGTTTTCAGCTTTGAAACCATTGTTTTGAAGGTTTGGGAGCTTAGTTTAACTCTAAACAACTTTGCTAAGCTCAAGAGTAAGTTTTCGGAAAAACTCTCTTGTTGATGAACCATGTGTTGGTTGTGTGCAATGTGATTGTTTGCATGTTTTATATTCTGTTTTGAAAGCATATATAGCATGTTTATTTGCTGGTTTTATAAGCCATGTGTTGAAGGATTCTCAGGGTAAGAGGTCCTTGTTTAGAACATTTGATAAAATGTGGCTTTGTTGCATAAGGATGCATGATGATTAATGGCTTTGTTAAATGCTTTAAAACAGTGGATTATTGTTGTTAAATGATGCATATTGGCAAGTGATGTTTCGAGAAAGGTTAAGAACACTATGGTGGTTAAAAGTCCATAGGTGGTTCTTGTTTTAAGAACAACATGGTGGTTAAAAGTCCATGATTGATTCTTGTGCTAAGGTCACTAAGGTGGTTAAAAGTCCTTGAGTGAGCCTTGTAAGGTCACAAAGGTGGTTAAAAGTCCTTGTGTGAGCCTTGTGTATTTTAAGAACACCATGGTGGTTAAAAGTCCATGGGTGATTCTTGTTTAAGGTCGCAAGGTGGTTAAAAGTCCTTGTGTAGACCTTGTGTATTTAAGAACACCATGGTGGTTAAAAGTCCATGGGTGATTCTTGTGCTAAGGACACAATGGTGTTTAAAAGTCCATGTGTGGTCCTTGTGAATTGTAAGATCACAATGGTGTTTAAAAGTCCATGTGTGAATCTTATGTTGATTGTTTTGAAATGGAAAGATTATGATTATCACTTGTTGTCAATATGACATGTTTAATGTAAAGCATGTATGCTTGTTTTAAATGCTTTGGTGCATGGTTAAAGGTTGTTTTGAACTAAGGTTATAAAAGTGTTTTATTAATGCATTATTGTGTTGTTTTAAATGAGCATTCCTCACTAAGCTATGTGCTTACGCTCTCTCTCTCTTTTCTTAACTAATAATGCAGAGCATTAAAGTGCATTGAGGGCAGCAAGGAGGTCAAGAAATCCAAGTGGTGACCTAAGCTCATGTATGGTGAAAGTTTCTTAAACACTATTAGCTTTAGGCATTTGGCAATGGGAACCTATGTTGATGTTTTGGGAGAGGTTTTAGACCCCCTAAGTTGGTTTTATGTTGTTGTTAATGTTGGAACATGTAAATGGCCTTTATGTGGTTGGTTTGGAATTTTTGATGCTTGAAAGGTTTTCAATATAGGATGCATGCCTATAGAATTGGGGCTTTCCTTGTTTGATGCCATGTTTGAGTATTGTTGATGCCATTATGTTCCTTATGCATGTAATGTGTTGCTGGTATAATTTGGTTGCCTTTGGAGCATGTTTGATGGGTCAATTGTGTGATAATCCAGTTAAATTTCTTCAATCTGGGCAGCCTGTTTCGGAACAGGTGCTGCCGTTTCGGAACAGAGGGCCTGAAATGGCCTAGGCGTTTCGAAACGGGCAGAGCCGTTCCGAAACAGTTTGGCCACTGCCAGGCCCTGTTGCGCAACGCGTTTCGGAACGGTCCCGCGTTTCGGAACGGATCATCCCTGTTCCGAAACACCCGACCGTTGGGCACTGAAATTGTTGGTTAAATGTTTTGAAATCTTTGCGTTTTGGTCCTAAATCTTGTTTATGCAATTGAATGAGTTTGAGATGTCCGTTTGAGTTGAAATTTGGCAGGGAAGCATGAAATATGAGTAATTTCATAATGGTAACTCAAAAATGGGTTAAGTCCTTATAATTTCCAGAATTTACAATTTGGTCCCTGAATTCGTGTTTTGTTCAATTAAGTCCCTGAATGTTTTCCGAATGCGCTGATCTTTGAGTATGCTGATTGTATGAACATAACTAGGGTTAATGTGCATTTAGATAAGTTTAAAAAGAAAAAAAAGGGTCGTTAATCAAGGTTGACTTTCGGGTTGACTTTGGTTTTCCCCGTGTAAACTTCTTAATTCGGGTCAACCGTCTAGGCCGGGTTAAGGGGGTTACATAGAGTTTGCTATAGAGACTTATTCAGATTCAGCTCCTGTTTCGATTTCTCCGTATCGTATGGCACCGAAAGAACTGAAAGAGTTGAAGACTCAATTGCAAGAGTTGACATATAGAGGCTTCATCCGACCAAGTTCTTTGCCTTGGGGCGCTCCAGTTTTGTTTGTAAAGAAGAAAGATGGAAGCATGAGAATGTGTATAGATTACAGACAGTTGAATCAGTTAACAGTGAAGAACAAGTATACGTTGCCGAGAATTGATGATTTATTTGACCAATTGAGAGGGGCATCAGTCTTTTCGAAGATCGACTTGAGATCCGGTTATTACCAGCTAAAGGTAAGAGAGGTTGATGTACCGAAGACGGCCTTTAGGACTAGATATGGTCACTATGAGTTTTTAGTCATGCCTTTTGGGTTGACTAACGCACCGGCTGCTTTCATGGATATGATGAATTGGATCTTCCATCAGTACCTAGATCGGTTTGTAGTTGTCTTCATAGATGACATTTTGGTGTATTCGCGTACCGAGGAAGACCACGACCGACACTTGAGGCTAGTTTTGAAGACTTTGTTAGAAAATCAGTTGTATGCGAAGCTGAGTAAGTGTGAGTTCTGGATCCGGGAGGTAGTCTTCCTAGGGCACGTAGTGTCAGCCGATGGGATTAGAGTTGATCCGAAGAAAATAGAGGCTATTGTTGAGTGGAAGCAACCGAAGTCAGTAACAGAGGTTCGTAGCTTTCTAGGCTTAACTGGATACTATAGAAGGTTCGTAGAAGGTTTCTCGAAGTTAGCCGCCCCATTGACACAATTACTTCAGAAGAGTGTTCAGTTTGAGTGGTCAGATGCAAGACAGCGAGCCTTTGAGAAATTGAAAGAAGCTTTGACCCAAGCACCGATCTTAGTTCAGCCAGAGTCAAGGAAGGATTATGTAGTTTACAGTGATGCTTCCTATGTAGGTCTAGGTTGTGTTCTCATGCAAGACAAGAGAGTGGTGGCTTATGCCTCAAGACAGTTGAAGACTCACGAACGTAACTATCCGACCCACGACATAGAGTTAGCTACAGTTGTGTTTGCTCTGAAGATTTGGAGGCATTACTTGTACGGTGATAGATGCACAGTGTACACAGATCACAAGAGTTTGAAGTACATCATGACTCAGTGAGATTTGAATCTCAAACAGCGTAGGTGGTTAGAGTTGCTAAAGGACTATGATCTTACGATTGAGTACCACCCGGGTAAGGCCAATGTAGTGGCCGATGCTTTGAGTAGAAAGGTAGCTGTAGATTTGAGAGCCATGTTTTCTAGGTTGAGCTTGTCCGGAGATGGTGGCTTAGTGGCCGAGCTTCAGGTTAGACCTAATCTAGGTCAGTTGATTAGGGAGAAACAGCTCTTATACAGATCTTTGGCACCTCACGTGCAAGACATAGCCGAGGGTAGACCTTCCGACTACATTTTCAGTAACGATGAGGTCTTGTGTTTCAGAAATAGGATAGTTGTGCCGGAAAACAGTGACTTGAGACATACGATCTTGACTGAAGCGTACAGTAGTCAGTTTGCTATGCATCCTGGAAGTACGAAGATGTACCGAGACTTGAAGAATGAGTACTTTTGGGTTGGTCTGAAGAGAGACGTAGCCGACTTCGTGAGTAACTGTATGGTGTGTTAGAGAGTGAAGGCGGAACATCAGGTTCCCTCAAGTTTGTTGCAACCGTTGAGAATTCCGGAATGGAAATGGGAGAATATCACCATGGATTTTGTTTCGGGCTTGCCTTTGACTCCTACGAACAAGAACTCAGTTTGGGTTATAGTAGACCGTTTCACGAAGTGTGCTCACTTCCTAGCAGTCAATACGACTTACACCTTAGATAGATTGGCCGATCTGTACATTAGTGAGATTGTTAGACTTCATGGTGTGCCGAAGTCGATTGTGTCTGATAGAGATCCGAGGTTTACAACTCGATTTTGGGAGTGTCTGTATACAGCTTTGGGTACCCGTTTGAATTTCAGCACGTCATATCATCCTTAGAGAGATGGTCAGTCAGAGAGGGTTATACAGATTCTAGAGGATATGTTACGTTGTTGCATCATTGATTTTCAGGGTACATGGGAGAAGCACTTGCCTCTAGTTGAGTTTGCTTAAAATAACAGTTTTCAGTCGAGCATTCAGATGGCTCCGTATGAGGCCTTGTATGGTAGAAAGTGTAGAACTCTAGTTTGTTGGGCTGAAGTGGGACAGAAGTTGTTGCCTATGCCGGATTTGCTTAAGGGGACCACCGATAAAGTGAAATTGATTTGCGATCGCTTGAAGGCAGCTTCGGATAGACAAAAGTCCTATGCCGACTTGAAGAGGAAGGAAGTTGAGTTTTCAGTGGGTGAGAAGGTATTCTTAAAAGTGTCTTCGTGGAAGAAAGTGATGAGATTTGGCAGAAAAGGGAAGTTGAGTCCGAGGTACATAGAACCGTATGAGATTTTGAAAAGGTTGGCACAGTTGCTTATCAGTTGCGTTTGCCATCCAAGCTAGAGAAGATACATGATGTGTTTTATGTTTCGATGCTCCGTAAGTATAGGTCAGATCCATCACATGTTATGCCCGTAGAAGAGATTGAATTGAATCCAGATTTGACTTATGACAAAGAACCAGTTGAGATCCTAGCTTCAAACAGCAAGGTGTTACGGGGTAGATCGATTGAGTTAGTAAAAGTGCGGTGGCAACGTCGAGGGGTGGACGAGGCCACTTGGGAGAGGAAGGAGGATATGGAAAGACAGTTTCCTTATCTCTTTCAGTCAGGTAATTTCGAGGACGAAATTCCTTAAGTGGGGGAGAGTTGTAACACCCGTGTTTTGGGGTCGGGAGTTTGGTGTGTGTGTTGGGTTCGAGTCGTCAAAATCGGTTTAATTTAAATTGACCTTGGTTTTAATTTAAATGAGCCTAAAATCCTTGCAATGGAATTTTTGTAATTAAGTTAAAATAAAAGAAAGACAAACTTTTTGAAACAAAAAGAAAAAAAGGCCATCTTCTTCTTCATTTCCTCTCTAACGTGAAAACCTCCCAAAAACCCCAAATCTACTGTTTCATCTCTTTGCTCCACCATTTCAGGGGCTCCTTTCAAGGTAGTTTCGTTTTTGAATTCTCCTTTCCATCCCAATCATTTCCATGGTCTTAGATTTCAAAACCATCAACATTTTAGTTTTTCAAGTTTGAAGAAAGTATTAAACTTTTATGGGCTTTCAACTTGTTTTTGGTTTGTTTAGTTAAGTTTTGGGTTAAGCTTACCTAAATACACCTCATACTTTGAAATGGAGGGATTTTGACAAAAATCCCGAAATAGGTTTTGGGGGCATTTTTGAAACTGTCAAAACTTGAAATTTTGGGGTGAATTTGTGTTGGGTTGAAGGGCTGATGGTATAGGGTTGTTAGGTAAGTGTTTTGGAAGTCTTTAGAGGTTATTTGGGTGTTGGAAATGGTAGATTTCAGCTGGGTATTATGGGTGTACGAAAATATGAGTTTTGTGGTTAGTTTGAGTTTGAAATTATGAAGTTTTGGCTTGTGTTTGTGGGTTGAGATTGTGGCTGAGTTTGACAGTGATTTGGTTGAGTAATACTTGTCTTTTGATTGGTTAGAAGCAAGAGGAAACATCGAAGAAGGTTCAGGATCGATTCCGGAAATTTCAGAGGCTTGAGTAGCTTTGCTTGGTGTGCTTAAGGAAGGGTGGTGAGTGAAACTTTCAAATTTATTTAATTTGGTTCAAGTGTGTGTTATTGAGGTTTTGGATGTGCTTGGTAGGCCATTCCAAGGTAGAAGTTAAATTGGTAGTTTAACTTCTTGTGTGTTTATGAGCTTTGAATGTTTATGCCTATTCCAATCGTGTGAAGCATGAATTGTTTATGTATAAGTATACCTTGATGTGTGTGATGATGGATGTGTGCTATAAATGATGGATGTTATGATGTGGTTTAAAAGTATAATTGGCACTAGTTAACTTACCGGGTATAAATGATCGATCATTAGGATTAGTGTGCACACAGTTGAGTCAATTTCGCGCGTGGCCTTGGTGGCGTTAAGCCATCAAGGAGGAGTACGGTGATGTAATATTCCACCGGAAATGTTTATATTATACGTGATGATGAGTGGAATCCCATTCGTAGGGCATGTGATGATGAGTGGAATCCCATCCATGCGAGGTCTGGTGATGAGTATAATCTCACCGAGGTAATGTTATTGTTGAGAGTAATCCGCATATCCGAGTAAACTAATAGTGGCCAATGTACTTGCTCTTGTGGTTATGATGTTGAGATATTTGCTTTATCTTATTGAGCTTAATATGAAGTAAGATGCCATATTATTGTCTCTTGTGTTGCAACTAGATTGCTATGTTAATGCTTATGCATGTTTGTGTGTGAGATTAAGGATGATATGCTTGAACCTTGCATTGTCGTAGTTTTTGGTTTTAGAGCATCCTCACTAAGCTTCTAGCTTACGCTCTCATTTTCGACAATGCAAATCATTAGCGTGGAGTTAGCAAGGAGCAAGGAAAGGGGCATTCCAAGCTTTTGTAGTTGCTCAAGTATGGTTTAGTAAATAAAGTAGTAGTTTAGCAATAGGGCTGCTATGTGTTTGTATGAGCATTGTATGACTCATAGATTGTTGAATGTTGTTTATGCTATGCTTCGGATTTGTAAACCATGTTATACTTTGGTCAAATGCTTGTGATGAGAGGTTATACCTTGGAAGTTATATGTTGTTTGGCAAGCATGTAAACCTATGTGTGAAGCATGTGCCTTTTTGGCTTTTAAACTTTTAAGTATGCCCTGTTATGCAATATCTATCTTTATGTGAATGTCTTGTTGGAAATGTCTCGTTGATCACCTAAATCGTTCTTCATGTTAGTTCTTGGTTGCTAGTTGTTGTATGTGTGCTTGTATGTGGCTAGGGAAGTCTTAAATTGCATCTAGAGTCGTGTTTGAGGGTCTTTTGCTGAAATTTGGAGTCTTGCAGTGTAGGGCGTATCGATACGCCTAAGGGCCGTATCGATACGGTCTTGCCCTTCAGGACTCAGTTTTGGCTTGGTGTACCGATACACGGGGTGTAACGATATGCACAAAGCTCACTGGAAATCTGAGATTTTGGTAAGACTTTGGCGTATCGATACGGGCTCTAGGCATATCGGTACGGTTTTGTATCGTTGACCGTGAGATTTTGACCGAGGAGGGTGTATCGATACGCTCAAGGGCTGTATCGATACGGTCTCCTTGCGTTGACTGAAGGCGTTTGACTTGGTCAAGGCGTATCGATACACTTGACTGGTGTATCGATACGGCCTGTGGTGTAAGTCTAAAATGGGTTGCTTAACATATTGTTTTAGCTTGGTTGCTTTTATCTCCTGATGTTTTCCGCTGTCATGATGACATAGGACATATAAATGCCTTTAGAAAAGATATAATTAAAAGAAATTTTCTAGGGTTGCTAACCGAGGTGGGACCTTAACGGGTTTCACATCGGTTTTCCCAATGTAGCCTAGTCGGACCGGTCAGCCGACTAGACTGGGACGAGGGAGTTACGCTCCTAACCAATTATTTGAACTCCTAAAATTTGAATAAAACATGTTTTGCGGTCCTTTTTGTCGAGGTTTCGGACGAGCAGGTCTAAATGGTCCTTTCAATGGACCCGTTGGAATTTTAACTGAGTAAAAAGTACATAAATTGTGGTTTTGAAATATAATTGTGTTGAAAAGCTCCTAATCAATTACATGATCTCCTAAAATTTGATTAAAACTTGTTTTGATGTCCTTTTTGTCGATGTTTCGGACGAGCATGTCTAAATGGGCCTTTCAATGGACCCGTTGGAATTTTAACTGAGTAAAAAGTACATAAATTGTGGTTTTGCAATATAATTGTGTTTAAAAGCTCCTAATCAATTATATGAACTCCTAAAATTTGAATAAAACCTATTTTGCAGTCCTTTTTGTCGAGGTTTCGGACGAGCAGATCTAAATGGGCCTTTCAATGGACCCGTTGGAATTTTAACTGTGTAAAAAGTACAGAAATTGTGGTTTTGCAATATAATATTGTTGAAAAGCTCCTAATCAATTACATGATCTCCTAAAATTTGATTAAAACTTGTTTTGAGGTACTTTTTGTCGAGGTTTCGGACGAGCAGGTCTAAATGGGCCTTTCAATGGACCCGTTGGAATTTTAACTGACTAAAAAGTACAGAAATTGAGGTTTTTCAATATAATTGTATTGAAAAGCTCCTAATCAATTATTTGAACTCCTAAAATTTGATAAAACTTGTTTTGTGTTCCTTTTTGTAGAGGTTTCGGACGAGCAGGTCTAAATGGGCCTTTCAGTGGAGCCGTTGGAATTTTAACTGAGTAAAAAGTACAGAAATTGAGGTTTTGCAATATAATTGTGTTGAAAAGCTCCTAATCAATTATTTGAATTCATAAAATTTGAATAAAACTTGTTTTGCGGTCCTTTTTGTAGAGGTTTCGAACGAGCAGGTCTAAATGGGCCTTTCAATGGACCCGTTGGAATTTTAACTGAGTAAAAAGTACAAAAATTGAGGTTTTGCAATATAATTGTTTTGAAAAGCACATAATCAATTATTTGAACTCCTAAAATTTTATTAAAACTTGTTTTGCGGTCCTTTTGTCGAGGTTTCGGACGAGCAGGTCTATATGGGCCTTTCAATGGACCCGTTGGAATTTAAACTGAGTAAAAATTACAAAAATTGTGGTTTTTCAGTATAATTGTGTTGAAAAGCTCCTAATCAATTACATGATCTCCTAAAATTTGATTAAAACTATTTTGCGCTCCTTTTTGTCGAGGTTTGGACGAGCAGGTCTAAATGGGCCTTTCAATGGACCCGTTGGAATTTTAACTGAGTAAAAAAATATAAAAATTGAGGTTTTGCAATATAATTGTGTTGAAAAGCTCCCAATAAATTATTTGAACTCCTAAAATTTGATTAAAACTTGTTTTGCGGTACTTTTTGTCGGGGTTTCGGATGAGCAGTTCTAAATGGGCCTTTCAATGGACCCGTTAGAATTTTAACTGAGTAAAAAGTATGATAATTGAGGTTTTGCAATATAATTGTGTTGAAAAGCTCCGAATCAAATTTTTTAACTCCTAAAATTTGATTACAACTTGTTTTGCGGTCCTTTTTGTCGGGGTTTCGGACGAGCAGGTCTAAATGGGCCTTTTTATGGATCCGTTGGAATTTTAACTGAGTAAAAAGTATAAAAACTGAGGTTTTGCGATATAATTGTGTTGAAAAACTCCTAATAAATTATTGGAACTCCTAAAATTTGACTAAAACTTGTTTTGTCGTCCTTTTTGTAGAGGTTTCGAACGAGCAGGTCTAAATGGGCCTTAAAATAGACCCGTTAGAATTTTAACTGGCTAAAAATTACAGAAATTGATGTTTGGAATTATAATGGTGTTGAAAATCTCCTAATCAATTATATGAACTACTAATCAATGGACCCGTTGGAATTTTAACGAGCAGTTCTAAATGGGCCTTTCAATGGACCCGTTGGAATTTTAACTGAGTAAAAAGTACATAAATTAAGGTTTTGCAATATAATTGTGTTGAAAAGTTCCTAATCAATTATTTGAATTCATAAAATTTGAATAAAACTTGTTTTGTGGTCCATTTTGTAGAGGTTTCGGACGAGCGGGTCGAAATGGGCCTTTCAATGGACCCGTTGGAATTTTAACTGAGTAAAAAGTACAAAAATTGAGGTTTTTCATTATAATTGTGTCGAAAAGCTCCTAATCAATTATTTGAACTCCTAAAATTTGAATAAAACCTATTTTGCAGTCCTGTTTGTCGAGGTTTCGGACGAGCAGATCTAAATGAGCCTTTCAATGGACCCGTTGGAATTTTAACTAAGTAAAAAGTACAGAAATTTTGGTTTTGAAATATAATTTTGTTGAAAAGCTCCTAATCAATTTCATGATCTCCTAAAATTTGATTAAAACTTGTTTTGCGGTCCTTTTTGTAGAGGTTTCGGACGTGCAGGTCTAAATGGGCCTTTCAATGGACCTGTTGGAATTTTAACTGAGTAAAAAGTATAGAAATTGAGGTTTTGCAATATAATTGTGTTGAAAAGCTCATAATCAATTCTTTGAATTCATAAAATTTGAATAAAACTTATTTTGCGGTCCTTTTTGTAGAGGTTTCGGGCGAGCGGGTCTAAATGGACCTTTCAATGGACCCGTTGGAATTTTAACTAAGTAAAAAGTTTAAAAATTAAGGTTTTCCAATATAATTGTGTTGAAAAGCTCCTAATAAATTATTTGAACTCCTAAATTTTGATTAAAACTTATTTTGCGGTCCTTTTTGTCGAGGTTTCGGACGAGCAGCTTTAAATGGGCCTTTCAATGGACCCGTTGGAATTTTAACTGAGTAAAAAGTACAGAAGTTGAGGTTTTGCAATATAATTGTGTTGAAAAGTTCATAATCAATTATTTGAACTCCTAAAATTTCATTAAAACTTGTTTTGCGGTCATTTTTGTTGAGGTTTCGGACGAGCAGGTCTATATGGGCCGTTTAATGGACCCGTTGGAATTTTAACTAAGTAAAAATTACAGAAATTGTTGTTTTGAAATATAATTGTGTTGAAAAGCTCCTAATCAATTACATGATCTCCTAAAATTTGATTAAAACTTGTTTTGATGTCCTTTTTGTCGATGTTTCGGACTAGCATGTCTAAATGGGCCTTCCAATGGACCCGTTGGAATTTTAACTGAGTAAAAAGTACAGAAATTGTGCTTTTGCAATATAATTGTGTTTAAAAGCTCCTAATCAATTATTTGAACTCCTAAAATTTGATTAAAACTTGTTTTGTGGTCCTTTTTGTAAAGGTTTCGGACGGGTGAGTTGAAATGGGCCTTTTAATGGACCCGTTTGAGTTTTAACCGAGTAAAAAGTACAGAAATTGAGGTTTTGCAATATAATTGTTTTGAAAATCTCCTAATCAATTATTTGAACTCCTAAATCTAGATTAAAACTTGTTTTGTGGTCCTTTTTGTCGAGGTTTCGGACGAGCAGGTCTAAATGGGCCTTTTAATGGACCCGTTGGAATTTTAACTGAGTAAAAAGTACAGAAATTGAGGTTTTGCAATAAAATTGTGTTGAAAAGCACATAATCAATTATTTGAACTGCTAAAATTTCATTAAAACATGTTTTGCGGTCCTTTTGTCGAGGTTTCGGACGAGCAGGTCTATATGGGCCTTTCAATGGACCCATTGGAATTTTAACTAAGTAAAAAGTACAGAAATTGTGCTTTTGCAATATATTTGTGTTGAAAAGCTCCTAATTAATTACATGATCTCCTAAAATTTGATTAAAACTATTTTGCGGTCCTTTTTGTCGAGGTTTGGACGAGCAGGTCTAAATGGGACTTTCAATGGACCCGTTTGAATTTTAACTGAGTAAAAAATATAAAAATTGAGGTTTTGCAATATTAATGTGTTGAAAAGCTCCCAATAAATTATTTGAACTCCTAAAATTTGATTAAAACTTGTTTTGCGGTCCTTTTTGTCGGGGTTTCGGATGAGCAGGTCTAAATGGGCCTTTCAATGGACCCGTTGGAATTTTAACTAAATAAAAATTATAAAAATTGAGGTTTCGCAATATAATTGTGTTGAAAAGCTCCGAATCAAATTTTTAACTCTTTAAATTTGATTAAAACTTGTTTTGCGGTCCTTTTTGTCGGGGTTTCGGACGAGCAGGTCTAACTGGCCCTTTCAATGGACCCGTTGGAATTTTAACTGAGTAAAAAGTATAAAAATTGAGGTTTTGCAATATAATTGTGTTGAAAAATTCCTAATAATTTATTTGAACTCCTAAAATTTGATTAAAATTTGTTTTGTCGCCCTTTTTGTAGAGGTTTCGAACGAGCAGGTCTAAATGGGCCTTACAATGGACCCGTTAGAATTTTAACTGGCTAAAAAGTACAGAAATTGATGTTCGGAATTATAATTGTGTTGAAAATCTCCTAATAAATTATATGAACTCCTAAAATTTGATTAACACTTGTTTTGTGGTCCTTTTTGTAGAGGTTTCGGACGAGCGAGTCGAAATGGGCTTTTCAATGGACCCGTTGGAATTTTAAATGAGTAATATGTACAGAAATTGAGGTTTTGCAATATAATTTTGTTGAAAAGCTCCTAATCAATTGTTTAAACTCCTAAAATTTGAATAAAACTTGTTTTGCGATCCTTTTTGTAGAGGTTTCGGACGAGCAGGTCTAAATGGGCCTTTCAATACACCCGTTGGAATTTTAACCGAGTAAAAAGTAGAGAAATTGAGGTTTTGCAATATAATTGTGTTGAAAAGCTCCTAATCAATTACATGATCTCCTAAAATTTGATCAAAACTTGTCTTGCAGTCCTTTTTGTAGAGGTTTCGGACGAGCATGTCTAAATGGGCCTTTTAATGGACCCGTTGGAATTTTTTTTTGAAGAAAAATGGGCCTCATTAAAAACCCCTCTAACCACCTTGCGCCGAGGCACAAGGTGAACCTAAGGGGAAAAGAGTGCCCTGAGATATATTATAATAGTAAAAAGGCTGAGAGTCAGCCAGTACATCAGAGTTAATACAATCAGGAATGAATGAATCGAAAAAAACAGAGGAAGTAGAACATGAAGCCCAAGTGGCTAAGTTATGCCCCATAAAATTGGCTGATCTAGGTACAAAAGATAAAGTGATCAAAGGAAAAGCCCTAAGCAAAGCCTTTGTATCAGCAATCTGCGGGCCCAGCAGGGAGTTATCAGCAGTAGTGCGAGAGAGCTTATTGACTACCGTAGCCGAATCGGACTCAATGAGCACCTCGGCCCATCCTCTATCTCTGACCAGCATAATACCTGCAACAATGGCATGTAGCTCGACCATGGTGGCATCATGACAACCTACTTCATGGACGGCACATCCTCCAACAATCAAACATTGAGCATCCCGAGCAATTACCCCGATGGCTGCAGAACCGGACCCGGGGTGGAAGGCTCCATCGACATTAATCTTTATACTCTCCGGTCTTGGTGGCGTCCATCGCGGTGGGGCGGCGGCTGGTACGGCTGCTGACACGGTGGGTAGAGCGTTTGCGGCGGCATACTCCTGTAGAAGACCTGTAGCGTTTATGGCCGTGAGCCAAGTTGGCTGAAGTCTCTGCGAATGGACCCAGTCATTCCGACGGTTCCATATATTCCATATCGCTGTTAGGAGCAGAGCAAACCCTGTACTATCCAAGCGTTTAGTGCCCTCAGATAACCAATCCGCCACGGAAATGGAAGAGCTAGCATAGATGCCCGAGGGAAGCCCAACTAGGCGGAAGACGTCCTTTGCTCCTGGGCAATCGCGAAGGGCATGGATGGCTGATTCCATCACGACTGGAAAAAAGGGGCATTGACCACCCGTGTGGTGTATGGCCCGTAATCTGTCCCCGGTGGGCAATGCATCTCGGCCTGCACGCCAGCTAAAGGAGCGAATCTTAGGTAGTGTCGGAGCTTTGGAAATGATTTTCTAGAGTCGGTTAGGTCGTGCCACTGGCCGCGTAGGCTGATGTAGAAAAAATAACCGGATCTAACAGTATAGCTGCCAGAATCATGCTAGCCCCAGACAAGAGTGTCCAGCTTAATGCGATAAATTGGAACCCGAAGGATGCATTCGACATCATCCTTGTCAAAGTCCCTGCGAAGTTTGGTTTCATCCCAAGAGGCAGAGTCGCGTGTCATGTATTCCCGACATCGCACCGGTAACTCATCGTTGTCCATATATTCCCCAAATAGGGTAATCGGTTTATCCCCGCCCCAGGTATCGCTAAGAATGCGTATCGAACTCTTAAGCCCTGGCCGCCAAAAATAACCGGGCCCAAGGGATTGTATCGCGTGGCTTATCCCTTTCCAGGCAAAAGATACCCGTTTATCCGAAGTTGCATTCAGCAGGTCTCCCGAAGGGTAGTATTTTGCGCGAATGACTCTCGCCAAGAGAGAATCCGGGTGGGATATCAGATGCCAAATCTGCTTCCCCAAGAGAGCGATATTAAAGGTGCGCAGATCGCGGAAACCTAGACCCCCCACAGTTTTAGGTGTGCAGAGAGAGTCCCACGACAAAAGCGGCCAGCCTCGCTTATTACTGCGCCCTGACCACCAATAGCGACGAATAGACATAGTAATGTCATCAATGATGTTTTGTGGTAATATGTAACATGACATTACGTACTGTGGCATCGCTTGCGCCACCGACTTAATGAGAATCTCTCTCCCACTATAGGAAAGGAAGCTGCTATCCCATTTACTCATCCGGGACTGGACTTATCCCGTACGAAACCTAATGAGGCAGTCCTATTCCTTTTATTTAAAAGTGGCACCCCCAAATAAATGCCCGGATCATCAACTAAGCGTACACCCAGTGTCGATCGCATAGTATGGAGAAAAGCGTTAGAACACTTTTGACTGCAGAAGGCAGTAGATTTATCAAAGTTGACCGTTTGTCCCGAAGAAGAGGCATAAAGAGAAAGGACGTATCGTAGTCGAGCAACCTCCTCCGGCTCATTACGCAAGAACACCATGCTGTCATCAGCGAAGAGCAGATGAGTAACACGGGGCTCATGGCGACTGGCACTTAGGCCCAATAATCGTCTTTCCCTTTGCTCCGCTTCCAGAGCCGCAGAGAGACTCTAGGAGCAAATGAGGAAAAGGAATGGGGACAAAGGGTCACCCTGACGAATACCCCTGGTGGGAAAGAATTCCTCGGATAGGGTACCATTGACTCTGACCGAAAAGGAGACTGAAGAGACACACCGTAGGATGAGGTTTACCCACTCCCGGGCAAACCCCATACGTAGCATGACATCCCTCAAGAAGGACCATTCGACCCTGTCAAAGGCCTTTTCCATATCTAGCTTGACAGCAGCCCCTTGTGAAGACAATGTCCCACTAGAGTGAAGGGTGTGCACTAATTCGTGCGCAATGAGAATGTTATCAGTGATATTGCGGCCGCTAATGAACGCGGCCTGAGAAGCACTGATACAAGAGGACAAAGTAGATTTAAGGCGATTGACGAGGACCTTAGAAACCGTCTTGTAGATGACAGTGCATAAGCAGATTGGTCGAAAGTGCTTCATGTAGTAGGGTCAGAAGTCTTAGGAATAAGCACAATGACTGACCGATTAACAGATGCCATATCGGCCTTTCCCTGTAGAAGGTCCATGCAAAGGGATAAGAATTCCGGACCAATCATATCCCAATGTTGACGGTAAAAGCTACTAGGAAAGCCATCAATTCCTGGTGCCTTTTTAGGATTGATATCTAGAAAGGCGGCTGAGATTTCCTCTACAGTGAAGGGCCGCAGTAGAGTGTCATTCATATCCGAGGTGACAGTGGGGTGAATATTGCCCATCAACTCCAATGAAGACACCAGACAAGATGATGAAAAAATATCCTAAAAGTAGGAAGACACAATTCGTAGCGTGTCGGCAGTGGAAGTCTGCCAGACACCGTTCGCATCCATTAGCCCACGTATTGCGTTTTTCCTACGTCTCTTTGAGGCCCTCGCATGGAAATAGTTGGTGTTCTTGTCACCATTGGTTAACCAAGAGATGCGAGAGCGTTGAGCCCAGTATCCCTCTCTAGCTGCCGCTAACTTCCGAAGTTCCGATTTTGCGCTGTGAAGCGTACAAAGGGCTTTTCGGGAAAGATAACGACGACGTAGGAGAGCGTTTATTGTACGTTGCAGCGCTTGCATGCGAAGAGTAGAGTGCTTACGTTGAGCACATTGCCACTCTTGGAGATTGTGGCCCAAAGCTGATATCTTATCCAACAGGGACCCAGACGTAGAGGCCCAAGTTTGCCGACAGACTTGAATGCCCGACGGGTCATGGGCCCAACAAGCCTCAAACCGGAAATGGTCCATGGACGGCGCAAAATAATGGTGCGATGTATTAATATTGTTCGTGTCCATTATAATTATACTATGATCCGATTCAAGGGAGAATGAATGGAAATGTGTGAAATTGGGGTATTCATGTAACCATTGAGAACAAGCAACGAATCGATCAAGTCTTTCGCAGACTGGGTTGACATTAGGCCCAGTGCGGGTCCAAGTGAACCAGCCCGTTTTGGGCTTACAGTCGAACAAATTATTGCGGGTGAGACAGTCCTGAAAGTTAAGGATTTGTGAATGTTGCGTGTAAAATAGTCTATCGCAATTGTAGTGCAAGTATACACGACGCAAGTAGTAAAGTGATACGAAGTATCGGATATCGTCTCCACAGGGATTGGGCTAATAGCTTCACCTTAATTCACTGCACGAAAGTAAATAAAATATTTGAGAGTTGTCACGAAAATATGAAAGTAACGTAAATAAAAGAGTAGAGTAATCAAGATAGAGAGAATGGGCTGGTATTGAATTGCTCAGTAGTGCAGGTATTGCAGAGTTTAGGAAATCCAGTTCTGTCGTCGCGCCTGTCGCGGGCAGCACCTGTCGCGGCAGCATTCCGTTGATCGTCGCGGCAGCAACACTCAACTCAGTACTTTCAAGTTTGGCAAGAATCCCAGATCTGCCTTGGCCTATCCCTAGGTCCAAGTCTGTCAATGATCACGTCCTGATGATACCTCCCGGCGTGAATCGAAGGATGAACACCGATGTGTATGAATTCTTCTTTAGCCACTTAACCTCGCCCTATCCCTAGGAACGAGATAGTTCAACTATAAACTAGAGAATTTTCTCTTATTTCTTTCGTATACTTAACTCTCCCGATGCTAAGTAAATAGATAACCTCACAATGCTCTCCTGATGCTCTTGCAAGATATTAATAACCAAAATAAGAGAACTTGAAGTTTATTTTATTGAACTGAAAATTCCTAAAACAAAAGCAACCCTTGCAACTACTTTACAAATCAACCCGTGGCCCTAGGAAGGATTTAGAACATGTCGGCGGCGGGAAAACGACTAGGGGTTTTTGGTTGTCGGTTATGGGATATGGGGTATATGATATCTCCTAGGATAAAATACATGCCCTTATATAAGCTTTGGGCTCAAGTTTTCTAATTTAACAAGGATTACAACTTCAATTAAAAGTATGATTCTAATAAAGACTAAATCTTCAAGGAATCTACTTTCCAGTCGTCCTCCTTGTTTCTTGGGATTTTCTCTCCTTGAACTTTGGGCTTGACATATCTTTTGATCTGGGGCTCGGAAAAATATAAGGTTTTCACACGACAGACGGGCTGAATTTTCTCTATCTGTCGAGGTCCACTTTACTTTTTCTCCACAAAAACTGTTGTCGTCCTCTACCGTCACGGCAGTTCCATGGCAGCATCGTCCTCTTTGTCTGCTTGTCCAGTTCAGCTCTTCTGCTTCTCTGCCCAGCGCCTGCCCTCTCCGTCAGCTACGGCGGATACCTGCAAAAACAGCCATTCTTAGTAGAATCTATGCTTTTAATATATTTGTGATGTTTTGCTGTAAACTAACCTAAATGCAATGAATAATGCTTGAATGCAGTAGAAATATGGGTTAAATAGGGTGTAAATAATAGAACTTTTACACACTCAACAGTGAACGAGGTCTGCGATTACCACCTTGTTTTTCCAAGTCATCGAGGATATCATTTAGGTCACCTCCGATGAGCCACAGAAGAGATGAATTCGTTTTAAGGGAGTCAATGAGTTCCCATGTGCGGGTTTTCATGTTCGTAGACGCATAACCGTAAATGCCAGTAAATCTAAAACGACATTCCGAACCATTCACGATAACATCAATATATCTCGTCGAAGACGAGAGAAAATCCAAAGTAACATTTTTATTATAAAGCAGGCATAAACCTGAACATAAAGAGCTGGTATCCACAGCAAAAAAGCCCTCCATATCAAGGGAATGTTTAAGATAATCAAACTTGGCGGAATTTAAACGAATTTCTGATAAAAAAATAAAATCTGGACATAAACGAAAGACAGTAGAGCGAAGTTCATGAACTGCCGAGGGCATACCAAGTCCTCGACAGTTCCAGCATATGGCCCTCATTTCTCTCGGCGGGGTTGACCGTCAACCACCGCCGAAGAGTTTTTCCTGCTCATCCCAGCTTTCTTTGGAATTTTCTCTAACTGTTTTCCGACTTTCCCTGCTACGAAGGAGATGTACGGAGTCGTTTGGCGATACCTCCAGTAATGATAGGTGAAGTGCGCTTAGTCTTTTTAGGGACAGCTACATCCTTCCCTTTATCCGTCGTGGCAGCCAACCACACCTCAAACTCCGGGTTAACCTGTTCCTTGCCTTTGTTATTACTTTCCTCTGTGGCCGTATCCTCCATGGTGGGCACTGGGATATCATCTTCATCGATGAGGATGAATCTTTTTTCCGGCGGGGTGTCGGTTGTATACGGTTGCACTGCATGATCATCATCCGCATCAGCATCCTTCAAGCCGTTAACCACGAACTCCTCATCCGCAGGAATCATATCCAGCGGTGCACTGTCCAATGGCTCAAGGTGGCCATCAGCCTCAGCATCCTTAACAACAAGGGCTAACTCCGGCCCGACGATTGGAAGAGGCGCTGCTGCATCAGCAGGCGGGGTGGCAAGCTCCTCCCCCAGCAGGTCGTCCTCCTCCAAGTTCATATTAACACCGTCAGGTTGCACATTAGGTGTTTCCTTTTCCGGGGTAACAACCGGGGTGGCAGCCTTTTCCATTCCATTGTTTGCTGGAAAAGTAACAAGGAAAAAGGTATGGATATGTAAGTAGAAGGCAAAATATGATTTATATGTATAAACCAACCCTACATTCCATTTATATATACCGAAATAATCGTAAAAAAACATGAGTAACCTGTGGAGTTCTCATGAGGTCGGGAAGTGGAGCCTGGTTCAAAATAACGGACCCGGCCTCTTACATTGGTTTGGAGTTTTTGTTTAGGGGCAGGTGCACGAAGCCAGTCACTGTATGGCAGCCCCTCACTTGGCTTGTCCTGAAAGGCAGCACATGTAGCACGAAGGTGGGAAAGCATCCCACAACCGTGACAAAAGGTAGGAAGTTTTTCATATCGCACCGGGAGCATCTTTGGCTTTTCCGGATTCTCCTCATCTGCTAGTGCTACTCCACGCTGGAGAGGCTGGGTAACATCAACAAGCACTCCAACCCGCAAGAACTGCACCCGGTTCCCTTCATCGTCCTTACGCGTTTCGGTGCTTATCACTGTCCCTAGGCCACTGCCTAGGGCACATCCTGATGCATGGGCCACTGTGTCGCCTATCATCATCGCTAGAGGCACACGCAGGATACGAACCCATATCCTCATGTGCGTAAACTTATATTCCTCCAGCGTCAGCTGAGGTTGAATGGGAGTTAGGGCTAGCCAATCTCGCTTGAAGGTCCATGGACCTCGTTTGAGGATTTCCTTAACCCGTGCAGCATATTCAAATTTGAAAAGAAAGTAACCTGAACCTAGAATCGTAGTGGAGATGAGTTTATCGTCCTTCCACACTGTCGTGAAGACCTTCACAAGGGCAGTATCATCTGGCTTAGACGTGGGGAAGAGCTTCCCTAGAAGCGAGCATCTTTGATCCTCTAAAGGTATTGCCTTCGAAGCCTTAGGAGCATAAACCACAGCCTGCTCCTCTGCAGTGAACTGTAGGTTGTCAAAGTGCTCCAAGAAAGAATCAAAAGAGGCCATAGGTGGCGAGTAGGATTGTGAAAAGTTGGAACAGAAAGATTGGAGGCAGTGAATTGCAAGAATGAAAAAGCAGTAAGGAAGGTAGAGGGGGTATGTCCAATAATTATCCTTACTATACGTAAAGTTGAGATAAACCGATATAAAATTTTGAATTAAATCCAAGGATATCGATTCAAAATTCAAACGTTTAAATTTTATTGGATTTGAGATAATCCACAAGGGGAGGCCGAGAATTTCGAATCCAGCAAATTTCCTAGCTTTTATGAATGTATAGTCTCGTAAGTAGTGTTTGAGGCTAGGTAAAAGTCCTAGCAATAATTTAAATTTTAAATTAAAGTCATCCAATTCCCATGAGGATATGAGGGTCAGGATATTCGGAGTATCCCTATTATTCCAGGATTGAACCATAGACTTAACGGTTCCGACGAGGAGTGGCGGCCGGAGGAAGACGTTCACCGTTTCCAGCAGTAGCCACTGTCCCAAAAGATCGAAGTAAATCTGGGGAGGCATGTATGATGCAACAACCACTGGGAATGTGATCTGCATGGGCCATGCATGCAGTAAGGGAATCCATATTTTTGTTACGTGATTCCCATGCCTAGAGACCAGCAATGAGGGTCCCAGAAGCCACCACAACGGTGGCCCATCTGACTTCATTCATGTGAAGAAGTCGAGCAGTGTACAAGGCCCAGGGGGCCAGGAGCGTTTCCATTCATAAGAATAGAAAGATTGAATACAAGGCCTTGAAGACCAGGATAATCCCTTCGCATCGGGGGAAATTATGAAGAATGCAAGGCCCAACAGTGGCTTGAACCAATGCCAAAATGAGACAATGACATAAAGAATGGGAACAAAATAATAGATCAAATGATTGATCCAATAAAACATTAATGAAAACCCACCGAGGGTGGGAATTGATAAACTAAAAATGTAAAAAAACAGTAAAATTAGAGAACCAAAGGGAGAAGATATACGTACCTTTGCTAATTCTGCCCTGAATGATGCATGAAGCCAATAAGATTGGTTGCATGATGGTGAATCGGAGAGGATAGTGTGGTGGTTGGAAGGGCGGAGGGCCAAAAAAGGGGCGGAGGAGACGGTGGCGAAGGGTTAGGAGGAGAGAGTAAGAGAGAAAAAGCAAAGGGAGGAAATGAGAGAGTTCAGAGAGAATTTTCATTCCCACCCGTTACCTGTTACCCGTTAGAATTTTAACTGAGTACCCGTTGGAATTTTAACTGAGTAAAAAGTACATAAATTAAGGTTTTGCAATATAATTGTGTTCAAGAGATCCTAATCAATTATTTGAATTCATGAAATTTGAATAAAACTTGTTTTGCGGTCCTTTTTGTAGAGGTTTCGGACGAGCGGGTCGAAATGGGCCTTTCAATGGACCCGTTGGAATTTTAACTAAGTAAAAAGTACAGAAATTGAGGTTTTTCATTATAATTGAGTTGAAAAGCTCCTAATCAATTATTTGAACTCCTAAAATTTGAATACAACCTGTTTTGCGGTCCTTTTTGTCGAGGTTTCGGACGAGCATATCTAAATGGGCCTTTCAATGGACCCGTTGGAATTTTAACTAAGTAAAAAGTAAAGAAATTGTGGTTTTGAAATATAATTGTGTTGAAAAGCTCCTAATCAATTACATGATCTCCTAAAATTTGATTAAAACTTGTTTTGATGTCCTTTTTGTCGATGTTTCGGACGAGCATGTCTAAATGGGCCTTTCAATAGACTCGTTGGAATTTTAACTGCGTAAAAAGTACAGAAATTGTGGTTTTGCAATATAATTGTGTTTAAAAGCTCCTAATCAATTATTTGAACTTCTAAAATTTGATTAAAACTTGTTTTGGGGTCCTTTTTGTAGAGGTTTCGGACGGGTGAGTCGAAATGGGCCTTTCAATGGACACGTTTGAGTTTTAACCGAGTAAAAAAGTACAGAAATTGAAGTTTTGCAATATAATTGTGTTGAAAAACTCCTAATCAATTACATGATCTCCTAAAATTTGATTAAAACTTGTTTTGCAATCCTTTTTGTACAGGTTTCGAACGAGAAGGTCTAAATGGGCCTTTCAATGGACCCGTTGGAATTTTAACTGAATAAAAAGTACAGAAATTGAGTTTTTGAAATATAATTGTGTTCAAAAGCTCCTAATCAATTACATGATCTCCTAAAATTTGATTAAAACTTGTTTTGCGGTCCTTTTTGTAGAGGCTTCGGACGTACAGGTCTAAATGGGCCTTTTAATGGACCTGTTGGAATTTTAACTGAGTAAAAAGTACAGAAATTGAGGTTTAGCAATATAATTGTGTTGAAAAGCTCATAATCAATTATTAGAACTCCTAAAATTTGATTAAAACTTGTTTTGCGGTCCTTTTTGTCGAGGTTTCGGACGAGCAGATCTAAATGGGCCTTTCAATGGACCCGTTGGAATTTTAACTGTGTAAAAAGTACAGAAATTGTGGTTCTGCAATATAATATTGTTGAAAAGCTCCTAATCAATTACATGATCTCCTAAAATTTGATTAAAACTTGTTTTGAGGTCCTTTTTGTCGAGGTTTCGGACGAGCAGGTCTAAATGGGCCTTTCAATGGACCCGTTGGAATTTTAACTGACTAAAAAGTACAGAAATTGAGGTTTTTCAATATAATTGTGTTGAAAAGCTCCTAATCAATTATTTGAACTCCTAAAATTTGATAAAACTTGTTTTGTGTTCCTTTTTGTAGAGGTTTCGGACGAGCAGGTCTAAATGGGCCTTTCAGTATAGCCGTTGGAATTTTAACTTATTAAAAAGTACAGAAATTGAGGTTTTGCAATATAATTGTGTTCAAAATCTCCTAATCAATTATTTGAACTCCTAAATATTGAATAAAACTTGTTTTGCGGTCCTTTTTGTAGAGGTTTCGGACGAGCAGGTCTAAATGGGCTATTCAATGGACCTGTTGGAATTTTGACTGAGTAAAAATAGAAAAATTGAGGTTTTGCAATATAATTGTTTTGAAAAGCTCCTAACCAAATATTTAAACTCCTAAATTTTGATTAAAACATGTTTTACGGTCGTTTTTGTCGGGGTTTCGGACGAGCAGGTCTAAACGGGCTTTTCAATGGACCCGTTGGAATTTTAACTGAGTAAAAAGTATAAAAATTGAGGTTTTGCAATATAATTGTGTTGAAAAGCACCTAATTAATTATTTGAACTCCTAAAATTTGATTAAAACTTGTTTTGCGGTCCTTTTTGTAGAGGTTTCAGACGAGCAGGACTAAATGGGCCTTTCAATGGACCCGTTGGAATTTTAACTCAGTAAAAAGTACAGAAATTGAGGCTTTGCAATATAATTGTGTTGAAAAGCTCCTAATCAATTACATGATCTCCAAAAATTGATTAAAACTTGTTTTGTGGTCCTTTTTGTCGAGGTTTCGGACGAGCGGGTCTAAATGGGACTTTCAATGGACTCGTTGGAATTTTAACTAACTAAAAAGTATAAAAATTGAGGTTTTGCAATATAATTGTGTGGAAAAGCTCCTAATCAATTATTTGAACTCCTAAAATTTGAATAAAACTTGTTTTGCGGTCCTTTTCGAAGAGGTTTCGGACGAGCATGTCTAAATGGGCCTTTAAATGGACTCGTTGGAATTTTACTTGCATAAAAAGTATAAAAATTGAAGTTTTGGAATATAATTGTGTTAAAAAGCACCTAATAAATTATTTAAACTTCTAAAATTTGATTAAAACTTGTTTTGCGGTCCTTTTTGTTGAGGTTTCGGACGAGCAGGTCTAAAAGGGCCTTTCAATGGACCCGTTGGAATTTTAACTACGTAAAAAGTTGAAAAAATTGAGGTTTTGCAATATAATTGTGTGGAAAAGCCCTTAATCAATTATTTGAACTCCTAAAATTTGATTAAAACTTGTTTTGCGGTCCTTTTTGTGGAGGTTTCGGATGAGCAGGTCTAAATGGGCCTTTAAATGGACACGTTGGAATTTTAACTGAGTAAAAAGTACATAAATTTTTGTTTTGCAATATAATTGTGTTGAAAAGCTCCTAATCAATTACATGATCTACTAAAAATTGATTAAAACTTGTTTTGCGGTCCTTTTTGTCGAGGTTTCGGACGAGTAGGTCTATATGGGCCTTTCAATGGACCCGTTGCAATTTTAACTCACTAAAAAGTACATAAATTGAGGTTTTGCAATATAATTTTGTTTAAAAGCTCCTAATTAATTATTTGAACTCCTATAATTTTAATTAAACTTGTTTTGCGGTCCTTTTTGTAGAGGTTTCGGACGAGCAAGTCTAAATGAGACTCTCAATGGACCCGTTGGAATTTTAACTAGGTAAAAAGTAAAAAAAAAAGTGAGGTTTTGCAATATAATTGTGTTGAAAAGCTCCTAACCAATTATTTGAACTCCTAAGATTTGATTAAAACTTGCTTTGCGGTCCTTTTTGTCGGGGTTTCGGACGAGCAGGTCTAAATGGGCCTTTCAATGGACCAGTTGGAATTTTAACAGAGTAAAAAGTATAATAATTGAGGTTTTGCAATATAATTTTGTTCAAAATCTCCTAAACAATTATTTGACTCCTAAAATTTGAATAAAACTTGTTTTGTGGTCCTTTTTGTCGAGGTTTCGGACGAGCAAGTCTAAATGGGCCTTTCAATGGACACGTTGGAATTTTAACTGTGTAAAAAGTACAAAAATTGAGGTTTTGCAATATAATTTTGTTGAAAAGCTCCTAATCAATTACATGATCACCTAAATTTTGATTAAAACTTCTTTTCCGGTCCTTTCTGTAGAGGCTTCGGACGTGCAGGTCTAAATGGGCCTTTCAATAGACCCGTTGGAATCTTAACTAAGTAAAAAGTACAGAAATTGAGGTTTTTCAATATAATTGTGTCGAAAAGCTCCTAATAAATTATTTGAACTCCTAAAATTTGAATAAAACTTGTTTTGTGGTCCTTTTTGTCGAGGTTTCGGACGAGCAGGTCTAAAAGGGCCTTTCAATGGACCCGTTGGAATTTTAACTGAGTAAAAAGTATAAAAATTGAGATTTTGCAATATAATTGAGTAGAAAAGCTCCTAATCAATTATTTGAACTCCTAAAATATGATTAAAACTTGTTTTGCGGTCCTTTTTGTCGGGATTTCGGACGAGCAGGTCTAAATGGGCCTTTCAATGGACCCGTTGGAATTTTAACTGAGTAAAAAGTACAGAAATTGAGGTTTTGCAATATAATTGGGTTGAAAAGCTCCTAATCAATTACATGATCACCTAAAATTTGATTAAAACTTATTTTACGGTCCTTTTTGTAGAAGCTTCGGACGTGTAGGTCTAAATGGGCCTTTCAATGGACCCGTTGGAATTTTAACTGAGTAAAAAGTACAGAAATTGAGGTTTTACAATATAATTGTGTTGAAAAGCTCATAATCAATTATTTGAACTCCTAAAATTTGATTAAAACTTGTTTTGTGGTCCTTTTTGACGAGGTTTCGGACGAGCATGTCTAAATGGACCTTTCAATGGACCCGTTGAAATTTTAACTGAGTAAAAAGTACAGAAATTGAGGCTTTGTAATATAATTGTGTTGAAAAGCTTATAATCAATTATTTGAACTCCTAAAATTTGATTAAACTTGTTTTGTGGTCCCTTTGTCGAGGTTTCAGACGAGCATGTCTAAATGGACCTTTCAATGGACCCGTTGAAATTTAACTGAGTAAAAAGTACAGAAATTGAGGCTTTGCAATGTAATTGTGTTGAAAAGCTTATAATCGAGGTTTCGGACGAGCAAGTCTAAATGGGCCTTTCAATGGACCCGTTGGAATTTTAACTAACTAAAAAGTATAAAAACTGAGGTTTTGAAATATAATTGTGTGGAAAAGCTCCTAATCAATTATTTGAACTCCTACAATTTTAATAAAACTTGTTTTGCGGTCCTTTTCGTAGAGGTTTCTGATGAGCATGTCTAAATGGGCCTTTCAATGGACCCGATGGAATTTTACTTGAGTAAAAACTATAAAACTTGAAGTTTTGCAATATAATTATAATGAAAAGCACATAATAAATTATTTGAACTCCTAAAATTTGATTAAAACTTGTTTTGCAGTCCTTTTTGTCGAGGTTTCGGACGAGCAGGTCTAAATGGGCCATTCAATGGACCCGTTGGAAATTTAACTGAGTAAAAAGTACAGAAATTGAGGTTTTGCAATATAATTGTGTTAAAAGCTTATAATCAATTGTTTGAACTCCTAAGATTTGATTAAAACTTGTTTTGCGGTCCTTTTTGTCGAGGTTTCAGACGAGCAGGTCTAAATGGGCCTTTCAATGGACCCGTTGGAATTTTAACTGAGTAAAAAGTACAGAAATTGAGGTTTTACAATATAATTGTGTTGAAAAGCTCATAATCAATTATTTGAACTCCTAAAATTTGATTAAAACTTGTTTTGTGGTCCTTTTTGTCGAGGTTTCGGACGAGCAGATCTAAATGGGCCTTTCAATGGACCCGTTGGAATTTTAACTGAGTAAAAAGTGCAGAAATTGAGGCTTTGCAATATAATTATGTTGAAAAGCTCCTAATCAATTACATGATCTCCTAAAATTTGATTAAAACTTGTTTTGTGGTCCTTTTTGTCGAGGTTTCGAACGAGAGGGTCTAAATGGGACTTTCAATGGACCCGTTGGAATTTTAACTAACTAAAAAGTATAAAAATGGAGGTTTTGCAATATAATTGTGTGGAAAAGCTCCTAATAAATTATTTGAACTCCTAAAATTTGAATAAAACTTGTTTTGTGGTCATTTTCGAAGAGGTTTCGGACGAGCAGGTCTAAATGGGCCTTTAAATGGACTCGTTGGAATTTTACTTGCGTAAAAAGTATAAAAATTGAAATTTTGGAATGTAATTCTGTTGAAAAGCACCTAATAAATTATTTGAACTCCTAAAATTTGATTAAAACTTGTTTTGCGGTCCTTGTTGTTGAGGTTTCGGACGAACAGGTCTAAATGGGCCTTTCAATGGACTCGTTGGAATTTTAACTGAGTAAAAAGTACAGAAATTGAGGTTTTGCAATATATATGTGTTGAAAAGCATATAATAAATTATTTGAACTCCTAAAATTTGATTAAAACTTGTTTTGCGGTCGTTTTTGTCGAGGTTTCAGACGAGCATCTCTAAATGGGCCTTTCAATGGACCCGTTGGAATTTTAACTAAGTAAAAAGCACATAAATTGTGGTTTTGCAATATAATTGTGTTGAAAAGCTCCTAATCAATTACATGATCTCCTAAAGTTTGATTAAAACTTGTTTTGCGGTCCTTTTTGTCGAGGTTTCAGACGAGTAGGTCTAAATGTTCCTTTCAATGGACCCGTTGGAATTTTAAATCACTAAAAAGTACATAAATTGAGGTTTTGCAATATAATTGTGTTGAAAAGCTCCTAATTAATTATTTGAACTCCTAAAATTTGAATAAAATTGTTTTGCGGTCCTTTTTGTAGAGGCTTCGGACGAGCAGGTCTAAATGGGCCTTTCAATGGACCCGTTGGAATTTTAACTGAGTAAAAAGTATAAAAATTGAGGTTTTGCAATATAATTGTGTTTAAAAGCTCCTAATCAATTATTTTAACTCCTAAAATTTGATTAAAACTTGTTCTGCGGTCCTTTTTGTAGAGGCTTCGGACGAGCAGGTCTAAATGGGCCTTTCAATAGACCTGTTGGAATTTGAACCGAGTAAAACGTACAAAAATTGAGGTTTTGCAATATAATTATGTTGAAAAGCTCGTAATAAATTACATGATCTCCCAAATTTTGATTAAAACTTGTTTTGCGCTCCTTTTTGTAGAGGCTTCGGACGTGCATGTCTAAATGGGCGTTTCAATGGACCCGTTGGATATTTAACTGAGAAAAAAGTACAGAAATTGAGGTTTTGCAATATAATTGTGTTGAAAACCTCCTAATCAGTTATTTTTACTCCTAAAATTTGATCAAAACTTGTTTTGCGGTCCTTTATGTAGAGGTTTCGGACGAGCGGGTCGAAATGGGCCTTTCAATAGACTCGTTGGAATTTTTTTTTTTAGAAAACCCGTTGGAATTTTAACTGAGTAAAAAGTACATAAATTGAGGTTTTTCAATATATTTGTGTTGAAAAGCTTCTAATCAATTACATGATCACCTAAAGTTTGATTAAAACTTGTTTTCTGGTCCTTTTTGTAGAGACTTCGGACGTGCGTGTCTAAATGGGCCTTTCAATGGACCCGTTGGAATTTTAACTGAGTAAAAAGTACAGAAATTGATGTTTTGCAATATAATTGTGTTGAAAAGCTCCTAATTAATTATATGATCTCTTACAATTTGATTAAAACTTGTTTTGCGGTCCTTTTGTCGTGGTTTTGGAAGAGTAGGTCTAAATGGCCTTTCAATGGACCCGTTGGAATTTTAACTCACTAAAAAGTACAAAAATTGAGGTTTTGCAATATAATTGTGTTGAAAAGCTCCTAATTAATTATTTGAACTCCTAAAATTTGAATAAAACTTGTTTTGCGGTCCTTTTGTAGAGGTTTCGGACGAGCAGGTCTAAATGGGCCTTTCAATGGACCAGTTGGAATTTTAACTGAGTAAAAAGTATAAAATTGAGGTTTTGCAATATAATTGTGTTGAAAAGCTCCTAATAAATTATTTGAACTCCTAAAATTTGATTAAAACTTGTTTTGCGGTCCTTTTTGTCGGGGTTTTAGACGAGCAGGTCTAAATGGGCCTTTCAATGTACCCGTTGGAATTCTAACGAAGTAAAAAGTATAAAAATTGAGGTTTTGCAATATAAATGTGTTCAAAAGCTCCTAAACAATTATTTGAACTCATAAATTTTTAATAAAACATGTTTTGCGGTCCTTTTGTAGAGGTTTCGGACGAGCAAGTCTAAATAGGCCTTTCAATGGACCTGTTGGAATTTTAACTGAGTAAAAAGTATAAAAATTGAGGTTTTACAATATAATTGTGTTGAAGATCTCGTAATCAATTACTTGAATTCCTAAAATTTGATTAAAACTTGTTTTGTGGTCCTTTTTCTCGAGGTTTCGGACGAGCATGTCTAAATGGGCCTTTCAATGGACCCGTTGGAATTTTAACTGAGTAAAAAGTACAGAAATTGAGGCTTTGCGATATACTTGTGTTGAAAAGCTTATAATCAATTATTTGAACTCCTAAATTTTGATTAAAACTTCTTTTGTGGTACTTTTTGTCGAGGTTTCGGACGAGCAGGTCTAAATGGGCCTTTCAATGAACCCGTTGGAATTTTAACTGACTAAAAAGTATAAAAATTGAGGTTTTGAAATATAATTGTGTGGAAAAGCTCCTAATCAATTATTTGAACTCCTAAAATTTTAATAAAACTTGTTTTGCGGTCGTTTTCGTAGAGGTTTCTGATGAGCATGTCTAAATGGGCCTTCCAATGGACCCGATTGAATTTTACTTGAGTAAAAAGTATAAAAATTGAAGTTTTGCAATATAATTATGTTGAAAAGTACCTAATAAATTATTTGAACTCCTAAAATTTGATTAAAACTTGTTTTGCGGTCCTTTTTGTCGAGGTTTCGGACGTGCATGTCTAAATGGTCCATTCAATGGACCCGTTGGAAATTTAACTGAGTAAAAAGTACAGAAATTGAGGTTATGCAATATAATTGTGTTAAAAGCTTATAATCAATTGTTTGAACTCCTAAAATTTTATTAAAACTTGTTTTGCGGTCCTTTTTGTCGAGGTTTCAGACGAGCAGGTCTAAATGGGCCTTTCAATGGACCCGTAGGAATTTTAATTGAGTAAAAAGCACAGAAATTGTGGTTTTGCAATATAATTGTGTTGAAAAGATCCTAATCAATTACATGATCTCCTAAAATTTGATTAAAACTTGTTTTGCGGATCTTTTTTCGAGGTTTCGGACGAGTAGGTCTAAATGGGCCTTTCAATGGACCCGTTGGAATTTTAACTCACCAAAAAATACATAAATTAAGGATTTGCAATATAATTGTGTTGAAAAGCTCCTAATTAATTATTTGAACTCCTAAAATTTGAATAAAACTTGTTTTGCGGTCGTTTTTGTAGAGGTTTCGGACGAGCAGGTCTAAATGGGCCTATCAATGGACCCATTGGTATTTTAACTGAGTAAAAACTACAGAAATTGAGGCTTTGCAATATAATTTTTTGAAAAGCACCTAATAAATTTTTTGAACTCCTAAAGTTTGATTAAAACTTGTTTTGCGGCCCTTTTCGTAAAGGTTTTAGTCAAGCAGGTCTAAATGGGCCTTTCAATGGACCCGTTGGAATTTTACTTGAGTAAAAAGTATAAAAATTGAAGTTCTGTAATATAATTGAGTTGAAAAGCACCTAATAAATTTTTTTAACTCCTAAAATTTGATTAAAACTTGTTTTGCGGTTCATTTTGTCGAGGTTTCGGACGAGCATGTCTAAATGGGCCTTTCAATGGACCCGTTGGAATTTTAACTGAGTAAAAAGTACATAAATTGAGGTTTTGCAATATAATTGTGTTCAAAAGCTCCTAAAAAATTATTTGGACTCCTAAAATTTGAATAAAACTTGTTTTGCGGTCCTTTTTGTCGAGGTTTCAGACGAGCATGTCTAAATGGGACTTTCAATGGACCCGTTGGAATTTTAAATGAGTAAAAAGTAAAAAAATTGAGGTTTTGCTTTATAATTGTGTTGAAAAGCTCCTAATCAATTACATGATCACCTAAAATTTGATTAAAACTTGTTTTTCGGTCCTTTTTGTAGAGGCTTCGGACGTGCTTGTCTAAATGGGCCTTTCAATGGACCCGTTGGAATTTTAACTGAGTAAAAAGTACAGAAATTGAGGTTTTGCAATATAATTGTGTTGAAAAGCTCATTATCAATTATTTGAACTCCTAAAATTTGATTAAACTTGTTTTGTGGTCCTTTTTGTCGAGGTTTCGGACGAGCAGATCTAAATGGGCCTTTCAATGGACCCGTTGGAATTTTAACTGGGTAAAAAGTAAAGAAATTGTGGTTTTGCAATATAATATTGTTGAAAAGCTCCTAATCAATTACATGATCTCCTAAAATTTGATTAAAACGTGTTTTGCGGTCCTTTTTATCGAGGTTTCGGACGAGCAGGTCTAAATGGGCCTTTCAATGGACTCATTGGAATTTTAACTGACTAAAAAGTACAGAAATTGAGGTTTTTCAATATAATTGTGTTGAAAAGCTCCTAATCAATTATTTGAACTCCTAAAATTTGATAAAACTTGTTTTGTGTTCCTTTTTGTAGAGGTTTCGGACGAGCAGGTCTAAATGGGCCTTTCAATGGACTCGTTGGAATTTTAACTGACTAAAAAGTACAGAAATTGAGGTTTTTCAATATAATTGTGTTGAAAAGCTCCTAATCAATTATTTGAACTCCTAAAATTTGATAAAACTTGTTTTGTGTTCCTTTTTGTCGAGGTTTCGGACGAGCATGTCTAAATGGGCCTTTCAATGGACCCGTTGGAATTTTAACTGAGAAAAAGTACAGAAATTAAGGTTTTGCAATATAATTGTCTAGAAAAGCTCCTAATCAATTACATGATATCCTAAAATTTGATTAAAACTTGTTTTGCGGTCCTTTTTGTAGAGGCTTCGATCGTGCATGTCTAAATGGGCATTTCAATGGACCCGTTGGATATTTAACTGAGAAAAAAGTACAGAAATTGAGGTTTTGCAATATAATTGTGTTGAAAATCTCCTAATCAGTTATTTGTACTCCTAAAATTTTATCAAAACTTGTTTTGCGGTCCTTTATGTACAGGGTTCGGACGAGCGGGTCGAAATGGGCCTTTCAATGGACCCGTTGGAATTTTAACCGAGTAAAAAGTACAAAAATTGAGGTTTTGCAGTATAATTATGCTGGAAAGCTCCTAATCAATTACATGATCTCCTAAAATTTGATTTAAACTTGTTTTGCGCTCCTTTTTGTAGAGGCTTCGAACGTGCATGTCTAAATGGGCGTTTCAATGGACCCATTGGATATTTAACTGAGAAAAAAGTACAGAAATTGAGGTTTTGCGATATAATTGTGTTGAAAATCTCCTAATCAGTTATTTGTACTCCTAAAATTTTATCAAAACTTGTTTTGCGGTCCTTTATGTACAGGGTTCGGACGAGCGGGTCGAAATGGGCCTTTCAATGGACCCGTTGGAATTTTAACTGAGTAAAAAGTACAGAAATTGAGGTTTTGCAATATAATTGTGTTGAAAAGCTCCTAATCAATTACATGATCTCGTAAAATTTTATTAAAACTTGTTTTCCGGTCCTTTTTGTAGAGGCTTCGGACGTTCATGTCTAAATGGGCCTTTCAATGGACCCGTTGGAATTTTAACTGAGTAAAAAGTACAGAAATTGTGGTTTTGCAAATAATTGTGTTGAAAAGCTCCTAATCAATTACATGATCTCCTAAAATTTGAATAAAACTTGTTTTGCGGTCCTTTTTGTAGAGGTTTCGGACGAACAGGTCTAAATGGGGCTTTCAATGGACCCGTGGGAATTTTAACTAAGTGAAAAGTATAAAAATTGAGGTTTTGCAATATAATTGTGTTCAAAAGCTCCTAAAAAATTATTTGGACTCCTAAAATTTGAATAAAACTTGTTTTGCGGTCCTTTTTGTCGAGGTTTCAGACGAGCATGTCTAAATGGGACTTTCAATGGACCCGTTGGAATTTTAAATGAGTAAAAAGTAAAAAAAATTTTGAGGTTTTGCTTTATAATTGTGTTGAAAGGCTCCTAATCAATTACATGATCACCTAAAATTTGATTAAAACTTGTTTTTCGGTCCTTTTTGTAGAGGCTTCGGACGTGCTTGTCTAAATGGGCCTTTCAATGGACCCGTTGGAATTTTAACTGAGTAAAAAGTACAGAAATTGAGGTTTTGCAATATAATTGTGTTGAAAAGCTCATAATCAATTATTTGAACTCCTAAAATTTGATTAAAACTTGTTTTGTGGTCCTTTTTGTCGAGGTTTTGGACGAGCAGATCTAAATGGGCCTTTCAATGGACCCGTTGGAATTTTAACTGGGTAAAAAGTAAAGAAATTGTGGTTTTGCAATATAATATTGTTGAAAAGCTCCTAATCAATTACATGATCTCCTATAATTTGATTAAAACGTGTTTTGCGGTCCTTTTTATCGAGGTTTCGGACGAGCAGGTCTAAATGGGCCTTTCAATGGACTCATTGGAATTTTATTGTCTAAAAAGTACAGAAATTGAGGTTTTTCAATATAATTGTGTTGAAAAGCTCCTAATCAATTATTTGAACTCCTAAAATTTGATAAAACTTGTTTTGTGTTCCTTTTTGTAGAGGTTTCAGACGAGCAGGTCTAAATGGGCCTTTCAATGGACTCGTTGGAATTTTAACTGACTAAAAAGTACAGAAATTGAGGTTTTTCAATATAATTGTGTTGAAAAGCTCCTAATCAATTATTTGAACTCCTAAAATTTGATAAAACTTGTTTTGTGTTCCTTTTTGTCGAGGTTTCGGACGAGCAGGTCTAAATGGGCCTTTCAATAGACCCGTTGGAATTTTAACTGAGAAAAAGTACAGAAATTGAGGTTTTGCAATATAATTGTCTAGAAAAGCTCCTAATCAATTACATGATATCCTAAAATTTGATTAAAACTTGTTTTGCGGTCCTTTTTGTAGAGGCTTCGAACGTGCATGTCTAAATGGGCATTTCAATGGACCCGTTGGATATTTAACTGAGAAAAAAGTACAGAAATTGAGGTTTTGCAATATAATTGTGTTGAAAATCTCCTAATCAGTTATTTGTACTCCTAAAATTTTATCAAAACTTGTTTTGCGGTCCTTTATGTACAGGGTTCGGACGAGCGGGTCGAAATGGGCCTTTCAATGGACCCGTTGGAATTTTAACCGAGTAAAAAGTACAGAAATTGAGGTTTTGCAGTATAATTATGTTGGAAAGCTCCTAATCAATTACATGATCTCCTAAAATTTGATTTAAACTTGTTTTGCGGTCCTTTTTGTAGAGGCTTCGAACGTGCATGTCTAAATGGGCGTTTCAATGGACCCATTGGATATTTAACTGAGAAAAAAGTACAGAAATTGAGGTTTTGCGATATAATTGTGTTGAAAATCTCCTAATCAGTTATTTGTACTCCTAAAATTTTATCAAAACTTGTTTTGCGGTCCTTTATATACAGGGTACGGACGAGCGGGTCGAAATGGGCCTTTCAATGGACCCGTTGGAATTTTAACTGAGTAAAAAGTACAGAAATTGAGGTTTTGCAATATAATTGTGTTGAAAAGCTCCTAATCAATTACATGATCTCCTAAAATTTTATTAAAACTTGTTTTCCAGTCCTTTTTGTAGAGGCTTCAGACGTGCATGTCTAAATGGGCCTTTCAATGGACCCGTTGGAATTTTAACTGAGTAAAAAGTACAAAAATTGTGGTTTTGCAAATAATTGTGTTGAAAAGCTCCTAATCAATTACATGATCTCCTAAAATTTGAATAAAACTTGTTTTGCGGTCCTTTTGGTAGAGGTTTCGGACGAACAGGTCTAAATGGGGCTTTCAATGGACCCGTGGGAATTTTAACTAAGTGAAAAGTATAAAAATTGAGGTTTTGCAATATAATTGTGTTCAAAAGCTCCTAATCAATTACATGATCTCCTAAATTTTTGATTAAAACTTGTTTTGCGGTCCTTTTTGTCGAGGTTTCGGACGAGCAGGTCTAAATGGACCTTTTAATAGACCCGTGGGAATTTTAACTGACTAAAAAGTACAGAAATTGAGGTTTTGCAATATAATTGTGTTGAAAAGCTCATAATCAATTATTTGAACTCCTAAAATTTGATAAAACTTGTTTTGCGTTCCTTTTTGTAGAGGTTTCGGACGAGCAGGTCTAAATGGGCCTTTTAGTGGACCCGTTGGAATTTTAACTGAGTAAAAATAGAAAAATTGAGGTTTTTCAATATAACTGTGTTGAAAATCTCCTAATCAATTATTTGAACTCCTAAAATTTGATTAAAACTTGTTTTGCGGTTCTTTTTGTCGGGGTTTCGGACGAGCAGGTCTAAATGGGCTTTTCAATGGACCCGTTGGAATTTTAACTGTGTAAAAAGTATAAAATTTGAGGTTTTGCAATATAAATGTGTTGAAAAGCTCCTAATAAATTATTTGAACTCCTAAAGTTTGAATAAAACTTGTCTTGCGGTCCTTTTCGTAGAGGTTTCAGACGAGCAGGTCTAAATGGGCCATTCAATGGACCCGTTGGAATTTTAATTGAGTAAAAAGTATAAAAATTGAAGTTTTGCAATATAATTGTGTTGAAAAGCACCTAATAAATTATTTGAACTCCTAAAATTTGATTAAAACTTGTTTTGCGGTCCTTTTTGTTGAGGTTTCGGACGAGCAGGTTTAAATGGGCCTTTCAATGGACCGTTGGAATTTTAACTGAGTAAAAAGTACAGAAATTGAGGTTTTACAATATAATTGTGTTGAAAAGCTCCTAATCAATTATTTGAACTCCTAAATTTGATTAAAACTTGTTTTACGGTCCTTTTTGTCGGGGTTTCGGACGAGCAGGTCTAAATGGGCTTTTCAATGGACCCGTTGGAATTTTAACTGAGTAAAAAGTATAAAAATTGAGGTTTTGCAATATAAATGTGTTGAAAAGCTCCTAATAAATTATTTGAACTCCTAAAATTTGATTAAAACTTGTTTTTGTAACCCCCTTAGCCCGGCCTAGACGGTTGACCCGAACTACGAGGATTACACGGGAAAACCAAAGTCAACCCGAAAGTCAACCTTGATTAACGACCCTTTTTTTCTTTTTAAACTTGTCTAGATGCACATTAATCCTAAGCGTACTCTTGAGAAACACATACTTGAAAAGCACAACGATCGGATTACATTAAGGGACTCAATAGGTAAACCAAGCAATTGAGCATGTTCACGCAATATGTATGAGTGTGTAGATCCAGAATCAATCAAGGAACGTAATGATAAGGATTGCAAGGTAAAGGTACCTGCGATCACATCCGTGTCATTTCTCCCCTCTCGCTGTGCATACACTCGAGCCTGGCCACCACCCTCAGGTTGGACAGCCACCACATGTGCCACATTTCTCCCACCATCATCCTTGCGCTGGAAGTTACCACGGCCGCGCCCACGACCTCTCTGTGGTGCAACAACTCCAGGAGCACGTCCCTGACCACCACCAGCCAACAAAGGACACTCCCTCTTCATATGGTCTGCTGAACCACAATTGCAGCACGAATTACCAGTCACTGCCACAAGAGCTTGAACCTCCCTCACTGCTCGAGGACAATCACGCCTCAAATGGCCACGCGATCCACACGTCCAGCACGTGTTCTGATCAGCTCTCATCATGTCTCCTTGAACAGGCGCACCATGCCCTCCATTACCACGTCTAGCAGAAGATTGATACCTCTTATCTCGTCCTCTCTTGTTCTGTCCACCACCGGAACTATACTCAGCAGCTCTTTTGCCCGAGCTCAAACCAACACCTCTAGAAGATAAACCCAGGTTCTGCTCAATGTCCTTTGCCCTGCTCACCAGCACATCAAAATCCGTGTACTCAGCAGCAAGCATGAAATTCTTCACGTCCGTCATCAAACCATATCGGAAACGTTCACACCTCTCCCGCTCATCAGGGATAAGCTCAGGTGCGTATTGACTGAGACGGACAAACTGGATCTCATACTCAGCCACCGACATACTTCCTTGCACAAGAGACATAAATTCTCTCTTCTTTTCATCCAGGTATCGCACACCTAGATACTTCCGCTTGAACGCGTTCAGAAAGAACGTCCAAGTCACATCAACTTTCTCCATTCCGGAGACAGTGGTCGTCCACCAGGTATATGCATCATCATGTAACAGCGATACCATGCAACCTAACTTCTGCACATCATTGCAGTTCATTTGTCCCAATATCCTCTTGGTACTTTCCAACCAAGATTCGGAACCCTTAGCAGATAAACCTCTGAACTCAGTCCCTCCCAGACTGCGCAGACGTTCCAAAGGTAATATCTCATTAGCATCTCCCTGATGCCCAGCTCCATGAGCTCCAGCTACTGCCGCCTGAAAGGCTCCAGCAATAGCCTGTATCAACACTGTCATGTCAGGAGCAGCTTGCCCCTGCCCAGCTTCAGGTCTAGCGACCCCAGCACCAGCACCAACACTAGCTCCATCACCTCCAGCACCACCACCACCGGGCGGTCCACCACCAGCAGGAGGAGGTAAATCCACAACATTATCGACATTGTTCTTATTCAAGTTCTGAGCCATAGCTCGCGTATTAACTCTCGTCTCTCTACGAGGTCCCATTCACTAAAACAATGCACTAACACAAATGCAATAAACATAATTAGGCTCAACAAGGTAAGTAATTCAAGCACTCAAGCTCATTTATCAAAAACAATTCATTTCATTAGTTTTGATATGGCAATGGGTCCCTCCAACATGCTTCAACACAGCATAACATCACAATTGCAACATACTTACATTTCACATATCAAACTTTCATTCCAAAGACATATCATGCTATCACACATACATCACCCACATAACCATTCCCGTTTACTCGAGAACTCAGCTCTGATACCACCAAATGTAACCCCCTTAGCCCGGCCTAGACGGTTGACCCGAACTACGAGGATTAAACGGGGAAAACCAAAGTCAACCCGAAAGTCAACCTTGATTAACGACCCTTTTTTTCTTTTTAAACTTGTCTAGATGCACATTAATCCTAAGCATACTCTTGAGAAACACATACTTGAAAAACACAACGATCAGATTACATTAAGGGACTCAATTGCACAAATTACAAATATTAGGGACCAAAGTGTAAATTCTGGAAAGATGGAGGACTTAACTGATTTTAAGGTTACCAATACTTAATTAATCACATTACATGCATCTCTGTCAAATTTCACCTCAAACAGACCTCTCGAACTTAAGCAATTGCAAATACAATTTTCAGGACTAAAACGTAAAGCCTGTAAACCTTAAAACCATTCAAATTAGTGCCCAACGGTCATCTGTTTCGAAACGGGGTTGACCGTTTCGAAACTCGGGTTCGTTGCGAGACCTGTATCGAAACAGGGCCTGGCAGTGGCCAAAACGTTTCGGAACGGCTCTTACCAGTTTCGATACACGAAGACCATTACAGGCCCCCGTTTCGAAATGCTAGTGCTCGTTCCGATACGGATTGCCCAGAAGCTGCATAATTTGCTGGTTTTTCACACATTAAACCACTCAAACACATCTCAATGATTACCTAATCATGCCAACAAGTCATCATGCATATAAGGTACATGTTTGCATCATCAAAACACATTCATGGCATCAATCAAGGAAATCCACAAGTCTATAGGCATGCATCCTAATAATCAAAACCAACCAATCATCAAATCACCAAAACAAGCATCAAAATGGCCATCACCAAAACATTTAAGGCATCACGCCACAACTAGGGAGTCCAAAACACCTCCCAAAAACACAATCTAGGTTCCCATTGCCAAATATCAAAAACTAATAATGTTGTGAAAACGTCACCATACATGAGCTTAGCTTTTCCTTGGATTCTTAGCCTCCTTGCTGCCCTCAAACACCTCAATTATCTGCATTATTGATTCAAGAGAGAGAGCGTAAGCACAATTGCTTAGTGAGGCATGCTCTAAAGAAACAACACAATAATGCATTTTATAAAACACCTTTCATAAGGCCTTTTAACACATAAACATCATTATTCATGCAACCTTGAATTTTTAAACAAGCATCTCATGCTTCATTAACATCAACATGTCATATTGGCTTCCAAGTGATAAACCATAACCATTTACAACATAAAACACAATCGGATACGCGGATTACAAGCGTTGTCCCATATGCTTCATACACACTACCGAACACACATGGTGGAGTTTACCGGTACAATCTCAACCCCTCAACACCCGTGATAGAGTTTAACGGTACAATCACAACCTCTCAACATCACTCATCGGTAGTTGTATAACATCACTAACGAGAACACGAGACACACAACACAAGACCCACACATGGACTTTTAACCACCATTGTAATCTTAACCATCTCGTTAGTGTACTTGGATAAAGTTTACGGTACAATTACAACCCCTCAACATCCAAGGCGACTTAATTCACGGTGCACCCAATCCTATAGCCGGCTAAATATATCCGATTCAAGTACTTTAAAACCAACACATCACTTGCCAATATGCATCATTTATCATCAATAATCTACTGTTTTAAAGCATTAATCAAAGCCATTAAACCACCATGCATCACTATGCATCAAAACCACATTTACTAATATCAAACCAAGGATCTCTTACCTTGAGCATCCTTCAACACATGTCTTTCAAAACCAGCATTAATCATGCTAAAACATGCTTTCAAAACAGAATTTAAACATGCAAACTAAATACATTGCATCCAACCATCTCATGGTTCATCAAAGAGAGAGATTCCCCGAAAACTTACTCTTGAGCTTAGTTAAGTTGCTTAGACTTAAACTAAGCTCCCAAAACCTTCAAACATTGGTTTCAAAGCTGAAAACCCAACTTCACTCACCAATTCCGTTTCGCAAGCTTGCCGAAACGCCGATCAAGCCTCCGGATCAACACCATAAGTATCCGAAGATGCCTCCCCTATTTTAAACACATCAAAGCAGAGGATTAATGCATCATCATGCATTAAAATCTCCAGCCAATACACCTAAACTCGCTGCTCTAACCAAATCTAACATTTCGGCTACCAAACACAACCGAAATCACTTCCAAACTCCTCCACAACATAACCCAGCCAAGATCCATCACTTCTAACCATTCCTAAACATCAATTAACATCCAAAAAGAACCTAAACTCGTCCCTATACCTTCAGCTATAACAGAACACCAGGATCACCCCAAAAACCACCATTTTCTTAAGCAAAAACTTAGGAAATTCAACATATTCGGGATTCAATTGATTAAACCCCAATTACACATCATTAAAAAACCAAAACACATTTAAAATCCATCTCAAAACAGAGCCCAAACAATCACCACAAATTCCTTCAAGATTTCTTTCAAATCTTGAGTTTTAAGCCAAAATCAAGTTCATAACATTAAATCCATTTATAAAACTTAATTTAAGGATTGAGAACTTGGGAATTTCAGCAAAGAACTGAGTATTTAGAGGAGAAGAACATCCTTACCTCTAAATGTAGATTTCTCCTTGATTAGAGACAATTTCCTTAAAAATCCAATAAGCAAAACAATAGAATTTGATGTAGAAAGGATTAGGAATCAATTGATGATTGAAACCTCATCATTTGGTGTGAAAATCAATAGAAATGTTGCTGTAGAAATGTGTTTGGCTGAGAGAATTTTGAGAGAAAATGAGATGAGAAAGTTTTAACAAAAGTTAGTTATGAAATCTAAAAATTGGTTTTTCACTTTTCCTTTAATTAATTAAACATTAATTAAATCATTTAAATCTAAGAAAAATATGGAGAAATCAATCTTGGGTAAATTAGCTCCTTAAAGATTCAAAGTTTCAATCCTTACAAAACAGTCACCACTGTACTTTTCAAAAATCGCATTTTAGTCACTATTTCAAAATGTCACACTTCCAAACCTTATTTTGTAAAATTGATTTCACCACTCTCTTATATATATTAAAAGAGGATTCTTAGATATTTTTCCATATTTTAAAGCATCCCGAACTAGGCTTTCCCTAAAACCAACTTTTATATTTGAACCGAAAATCAGACCGGTCCGGTTTGGACCCTAAACTTCCAAGCCCAAAATTGGGGTGTTACAGTTTTGCGGTCCTTTTTGTAGAGGTTTCGGACGAGCAGGTCTAAATGGTCCTTTCAATGGACCCGTTGGAATTTAATTGAGTAAAAAGTATAAAAATTGAGGCTTTTCCACATAAATGTGTTGAAAAGCTCCTAATCAATTACATGAACTACTAAAGTTTGATTAAAACTTGTTTTGCGGTCCTTTTTGTCGAGGTTTCGGATGAGCAGGTCTAAATGGGACTTTCAATGGACCCGTTGGAATTTTAACTAACTAAAAGAATAAAAATTGAGGTTTTGCAAAATAATTGTGTGGAAAAGCTCCTAATCAATTATTTGAACTCCTAAAGTTTGAATAAAACTTATTTTGCGGTCCTTGTCGTAGAGGTTTCAGACGAGCAGGTCTTAATGGGCCTTTCAATGGACCCGTTGGAATTTTACTTGAGTAAAAAGTATAAAAATTTAAGTTTTGCAATATAATTGTGTTGAAAAGCACCTAATAAATTATTTGAACTCCTAAAATTTGATTAAAACTTGTTTTGCGATGCTTTTTGTTGAGGTTTCAGACGAGCAGGTCTAAATGGGCCTTTCAATGGACCCGTTGGAATTTTAACTGAGTAAAAAGTACAGAAATTGAGGTTTTGCAATATAATTGTGTTGAAAAGCTTATAATCAATTATTTGAATTCATACAATTTGATTAAAACTTGTTTTGCGGTCCTTTTTGTCGAGGTTTCAGACGAGCAGGTCTAAATGGGCCTTTCAATTGACCCGTTGGAATTTTAACTGGGTAAAAAGTATAAAAATTGAAGTTTTGCAATATAATTGTGTTGAAAAGCTCCTAATCAATTATTTGAACTCCTAAAATTTGATTAAAACTTGTTTTGCGGTCCTTTTTATTGAGGTTTCGGACGAGCAGGTCTAAATGGGCCTTTCAATGGACCCGATGGAATTTTAACTGAGTAAAAAGTACATAAATTGTGGTTTTGCAATATAATGGTGTTGAAAAGCTCGTAATAAATTACATGATCTCCTAAAATTTGATTAAAACTTGTTTTGCGGTCCTTTTTGTCGAGGTTTCGGACGAGCATGTCTACATGGGCCTTTCAATGGACCTGTTGGAATTTTAACTGAGTAAAAAGTACATAAATTGTATTTTTGCAATATAATTGTGTTGAAAAGCTCCTAATTAATTACATGATCACCTAAAGTTTGATTAAAACTTGTTTTCCGGTCCTTTTTGTAGTGGCTTCGGACGTGCAGGTCTAAATGAGCCTTTCAATGGACCCGTTGGAATTTAAACTAAGTAAAAAGTACTTAAATTGAGGTTTTGCAATATAATTGTGTTGAAAAGCTACTAATCAATTATTTGAACTCCTAAAATTTGAATAAAACATGTTTTGTGGTCCTTTTTGTAGAGGTTTCGGATGAGCAGGTCTAAATGGACCTTTCAATGGACCCGTTGGAATTTTAACTGAGTAAAAAGTAGAAAAATTAAGGTTTTGCACTATAATTGTGTTGAAAAGCTCCTAATAAATTATTTGAACTCCTAAAATTTTATTAAAATTTGTTTTGCGATCCTTTTTGTAGAGGTTTCGGACGAGCAGGTCTAAATGGGCCTTTCAATGGACCCGTTGGAATTTTAACTGAGTAAAAAGTATAAAAATTGAGGTTTTGCAATATAATTGTTGTGAAAAGCTCCTAATAAATTATTTGAACTCCTAAAATATGGTTAAAACTTGTTTTGCGGTCCTTTTTGTCTAGGTTTCAGACGAGCAGGTCTAAATAGGCCTTTCAATGGACCCGTTGGAATTTTAACTGAGAAAAAAGTATAAAAAATTTAGGTTTTGCAATATAATTGTGTTGTAAAGCTCCTAATCAATTATTTGAACTCCTAAAATTTGATTAAAACCTGTTTTGCGGTCCTTTTGTCTAGGTTTCGGATGTGCAGGTCTAAATGGGCCTTTCAATGGACTCGTTGGAATTTTACCTGAGTAAAAAGTATAAATATTGAAGTTTTGCAATATAATTGTGTTGAAAAGCTCCTAATAAATTATTTGAAATCCTAAAATTTGATTAAAACTTGTTTTGCGTTCCTTTTTGTCGAGGTTTCGGACGAGCAGGTCTAAATGGGCCTTTCAATGGACCCGTTGGAATTTTAACTGAGTAAAAAGTGCAGAAATTGAGGTTTTTCAATATAATTATGTTGGAAAGCTCTTAATCAATTACATTATCTCCTAAAATTTGATTAAAACTTGTTTTGCGGTCCTTTTTGTCGAGGTTTCGACGAGCAGGTCTAAATGGGCTTTTCAATGGAATCGTTGGAATTTTAACTAAAGAAAAAAGTACAAAAATTGTGGGTTTGCAAATAATTGTGTTGAAAAGCTCCTAATCAATTACATGATCTCCTAAAATTTTATCAAAACTTGTTTTGCGGTCCTTTATGTACAGTGTTCGAACGAGCGGGTCAAAATGGGCCTTTCAATGGGCCTGTTTGAATTTTAACTAAGTAAAAAGTACAGAAATTGAGGTTTTGCAATATAATTGTGTTGAAAAGCTCCTAATCAATTATTTGAACTCCTAAAATTTGAATAAAACTTGTTTTGCGGTTCTTTTTGTCGAGGTTTCGGACGAGCAGGTGTAAATGGGCCTTTCAATGGACCCGTTGGAATTTTAACTGAGTAAAAAGTACAGAATTGTGGTTTTGCAATATAATTGTGTAGAAAAGCTCCTAATCAATTACATGATCTCCTAAAATTTGATTAAAACTTCTTTGACGGTCCTTTTTGTAGAGGCTTCGGAAGTGCAGGCTAAATGGGCTTTTCAATGGACCCGTGTGAATTTTAACAGAGTAAAAAGTATAGAAATAGAGGTTTTACAATATAATTTATTTGAAAAGCTCCTAGTTAATTATTTGAACTCCTAAAATTTGAATAAAACGTGTTTTGCGGTCCTTTTTGTAAAGGTTTCGGACGAGCAGGTCTAAAAGGGCCTTTCAATTGACCCATTGGAATTTTAACTAAGTGAAAAGTAGAAAAAAATTGAGGTTTTGCAATATAATTGTGTAGAAAAGCTCCTAATCAATTATTTGAACACCTAAAATTTATTAAAACTTGTTTTGCGGTCCTTTTTGTAGAGGTTTCGGAGGAGCAGGTCTAAATGGGCCTTTCAATGGACCCATTGGAATTTTAACTAAGTAAAAAGTATAAAAATTGAAGTTTTGCAATATAATTGTGTTGAAAAGCTCCTATTCAATTACATGATCTCCTAAAATTTGAATAAAACTTGTTTTGCGGTCCTTTTGTAGAGGTTTCGGATGAGCAGGTCTAAATGGGGCGTTCAATGGACCCGTTGGAATTTTAACTGAGTAGAAAGTACAGAAATTGAGGTTTTGCAATATAATTGTGATGAAAAGATCCTAATTCAATTATTTGAACTCCTAAAATTTATTAAAACTTGTTTTGCGATCCTTTTTGTAGAGGTTTTGGACGAGTAGGTCTAAATGGGCCTTTCAATGGACCCGTTGGAATTTTAACTAGGTAAAAAGTATAAAAATTGAAGTTTTGCAATATAATTGTGTTGAAAAGCTCCTAATGAATTATTTGAACTGCTAAAATTTGATTAAAACTTGTTTTGCGGTTCTTTTTGTTGAGGTTTCGGACGAGCAGGTCTAAATGGGCCTTTCAATGGACCCGTTGGAATTTTAACTGAGTAAAAAGTACATAAATTGTGGTTTTGCAATATAATTGTGTTGAAAAGCTCCTAATCAATTACATGATCTCCTAAAATTTGATTAAAACTTGTTTTACGGTCCTTTTGTGGAGGTTTCGGACGAGTAGGTCTAAATGGGCCTTCCAATGGACCCGTTGGAATTTTAACTCACTAAAAAGTACATAAATTGAGGTTTTGCAATATAATTGTTTTGAAGAGCTCCTAATTAATTATTTGAAATCTTAAAATTTGAATTAAACTTATTTTTGCAGTCCTTTTTGTAGAGGTTTCGAACGAGCAGGTCTAAATGGGCCTTTCAATGGACCCGTTGGAATTTTTTTTGAAGAAAGGCGGTCCTCATTAAAAACCCCTACTAACATCCCCAGGAACAAGTCCCGGAGATCCCTAAAAGGGGAAAAGAGTACCCTAGATTTATTTATCGAAATGTAGATGAGATCTCGCCAAGTACAATGTTGCGGATACGATCAGGGAAAAGGGAACAAAAAGGACATGGAAGTCATGGTTCTAAGAGCATGGGTAGCCAGGGTATGAGCCAATAAATTAGCCTCGCGGCTTACATAATGAACGTGCGCAAAAGGAAAAAAAGACAGAGCTTCATGGGCTTGCAAAATCATCGAACCCACAGTGGAGAGATCAGGTCCCATATGGTTGAGTCTATTCGCAAGAGAAGCACAGTCTGTCTCGAAAAGTAGGTGCCTCCATCCCTGAGACTGAGCAAAGGTGATACCCGCAAGAAGTCTCATCCTTTCAGAAGTCGCAGCATCCAGACAACTACCCAAGGGATAAGCCAAGCCCCCAACAACTGCACCCGCTTCATCACGGGCCACAACTCCAACCGCTGCCGCACGAGTGGAAGGATCATAAGCCCCGTCCACATTAACTTTAATGTACCCCGGAGGGGGATGTCTCCAGCAAGGAGTCGAGGGGGTGAAGAAACCGGTGGAGAAGTAGAAGAAGAAATAGCATTGGAGTAGTCGTTATGAAGACTGGTAGAGTTGACGAAAATTAGCCAGGGGGATGTAGATGGCGGTTACAAACCCAATCAATGAGTCGGTTCCAAATGTTTCATAGAGTGGTTAGAAAAAGCCCAAAGAGCTCAGGGGAAAGTTGGTGAGCACCCTCCTCCAGCCATTGGAGGCTAGTGGAAGCCGTGCTGGAAAGAAAAGATCTTGGGAGGCCCACCAAACGGAGTGCTTCTGAGGCACCAGGGTAGTCACGCAGAGCATGGAGGATAGATTCTGAGCTGGAATGACAAACAGGGCAGGCACCTGAGTCTGGTGCAAAAGCCTGCAGACGGGACCCCACAGGTAGAGCCTCAGATCCCATGCGCCAACCAAAGATTTTGAATTTAGGCAGAGCCTTAAGTTTAGACATAATTTTCCAAATCCGAGCAGGTCGATTCCGGGGTTTCGGAGGGCGTTGTAAAAATTGGTAGCCAGACCGGACAGAATAAATGCTAGAATCATTATGGTTCCAAAGGATGGAATCGCGAGCATCATTAATAATGGGAATAGACAAAATAGCCTCGGCATCTTCCGAAGTAAAGTAAGCTCAGACATTAGCAGGATCCCAAGCTGCTCGATTCTGAAGCATAATGTCGCGGCAGCGAACATGGACTTCATCGGAGATTTCGTAATCCCCGTAGAGGTGTATGGTAGAAGAACCTCCCCAATTATCCTGGTGGATACGAATATTGCTATTAATGCCAGGGCGATAAAGAAACCCACCGTAGAGATGTTGAATGGCATTATAGAGGACTTGCCAGGCGAACGATCCACGAGATGGTCGAGAGGCATCAAGGATATTGCTTGATGGGAAATACTTAGCTTTATAGATTTGACCTAAAAGAGAGTCTGGTTCGCATATAAGGCGCCATATCTGTTTCCCAAGAAGGGCAATATTGAAGTTATTGAGGTCCCTAAAGCCCATACCTCCAACTGACTTAGGTAAACAAACTTGTTCCCAGGGAAGCATGTGCTAGCCTTTTTTGTTATTTTTCCCGGACCACCAATAGCGCCGGATAGCAACAGTCATATCATCAATAATATTTTGGGGCAACAAATAGCATGACATAACATACTGAGGTAGGGATTGTAGTATAGCTTTGATGAAGATTTCCCTACTGCTGAAAGAAAGTAGTTGGTTGTCCCAACTGGACAATCTATCGTGAACTTTATCTCGGATAAAACCTAGAGATGCAGTCTTATTTTTCCCAATTAGTAGCGAAACGAATTGGGAGTGCGTGGGTTGTAGAAGATAGTTGATTTTTCAAATTTGACTGCCTGTCCAGAGGCTGAAGCGTAAGTCTGAAGGGCCAATTTAAGATGCGCAGCTTCCTCTGGTTTAGTGTTTATAAAGACAATGCAATCATCTGCAAATAGAAGGTGATTAACCTTAGGCCCCAGCGTACTAGCACCAAGACCAGGAGGCAAACTAAGATGCTGAGCCTCGGAGAGGTAGGCAGAGAGCCCTTGAGTACAATAGAGGAAAAGGAAAGGTGAAAGAGGATCACATTGGTGAAGACCCCGTTGTGGGCAAAAGAAAGGGGAAAGGGAATTGTTAAACTTGACGGTAAAGGAAACTGAAGAAATGCACCGCGTTATGAGGGAGACCCAGGATGGCGCAAAACCCATGCGTATCATAACGTTCTCAATAAAGGGCCTTCGACTCTATCAAAGGCCTTCTCCATATCCAACTTAAAGGTAGCTCCTTGTGAAAATTTAGAGGTTCCAGTATTGATGGTATGAATGATTTCATGAGAAATGAGAATATTGTCGGATATATTGCGCCCCTGAACGAAGGCTGCTTGGTTGTCGCTAATACAAAAAGGAATTGTATGTTTTATCCTATTGACCAGGACCTTGGCAACAATTTTGTAAATTACTGTGCAAAGACTAATGGGTCTCAGATGTCGCATTGTGGTTGTATCTTTAATTTTGGATATAAGTACCAAAATGGCTTGGTTTACAGATGCCATGTCAGTAGAGCCATTGAGGAGATTTAGACAAAGCGTGGTGACGTCCACACCAACCGTATCCCAGTGTTGTCGAAAGAATCCACTAGGTAGTCCATCAATTCCAGGGGCTTTTCGGGGATCAATATTGCGGAAGGACACAATGACCTCGTCTGCAGTGAAAGTCCTAGTAAGGATTCGTTCATGGTTGATGTAATGGAGGAAAGTATTTTGGAGAGAATTTGTTCGGAGAGCGAAGGGTTTGAGGAGGTGAATAAGGTCTGCAAGTAATTAGATGCAATAGTCATGAGGTCAGATACGGCAACACACCAATTGTTGTTTGTGTCATAAAGGCCAGTAAAAGTATTCTTTTTTCTTCTATTGTTAGCTTAGGCGTGGAAAAAGCGGGTACTTTTGTCTCCTTAAGAAAGCCATAGGTTACGAGAGCGTTGCGTCTAGTAAGTTTCTAATCAACTGAGTAAAAAGTATAAAAATTGAGGTTTTGCAATATAATTGTGTTGAAAAGCTCTTAATCAATTATTTGAACTCAAGAGACTTGATTAGAACTTGTTTTGGGGTCCTTTTTGTCGGGGTTTCGGATGAGCAGGTCTAAATGGGCCTTTCAATGAACCAGTTTGAATTTTAACTGAGTAAAAAGTATAATAATTGAGATTTTGCAATATAATTGTGTTCAAAAGCTCCTAAACAATTATTTGGACTCCTAAAATTTGAATAAAACTTGTTTTGCGGTCCTTTTTGTAGAGGTTTCAGACGGGCAGGTCTAAATGGGCCTTTCAATGGACCCGTTGGAATTTTAACTGAGTAAAAAGTACAGAAATTGAGGTTGTGCAATATAATTGTGTTTAAAACTCCTAATAAATTACATGATCACCTAAAATTTGATTAAAACTTGTTTTTCGGTCCTTTTTGTAGAGGCTTCGGACGTGCAGGTCTAAATGGGCCTTTCAATGGACCCGTTGGAATTTTAACTGAGTAAAAAGTACAGAGATTGAGTTTTTGCAATATAATTGTGTTGAACAGCTCATAATCAATTATTTGAACTCCTAAAATTTGATTAAAACATGTTTTGCGGTCCTTTTGCCGAGGTTTCGGTCGAGCAGGTCTAAATGGGCCTTTCAATGGACCCGTTGGAATTTTAACTGATTAAAAAGTACAGAAATTGTGGTTTTGCAATATAATTGTGTTGAAAAGCTCCTAATCAATTACATGATCTCTTAATATTTGATTAAAACTTGTTTTGCGGTCCTTTTTGTCGATGTTTCGGACGAGCATGTCTAAATGGGCCTTTCAATTGACCCGTTGGAATTTTAATTGACTAAAAAGTACAAAAATTAAGGTTTGCAATATAATTGTGTTGAAAAGCTCCTAATCAATTATTTGAACTCCTAAATTTTGATAAAACTTGTTTTACGGTCCTTTTTGTAGAGGTTTCGGACGAGAAGGTCTAAATGGGCCTTTCAGTGGACTCGTTGGAATTTTAACTGAGTAAAAAGTACAGAAATTGAGGTTTTGCAATATAATTGTGTAGAAAAGCTCCTAATAAATTATTTGAACTCCTAAAATTTGATTAAAACTTGTTTTGCGGTCCCTTTTGTCGAGGTTTCGGACGAGCAGGTCTAAATGTGCCTTTCAATGGACCTGTTGGAATTTTAACTGAGTAAAAAGTACATAAATTGTGGTTTTGCAATATAATGGTGTTGAAAAGCTCGTAATAAATTACATGATCTCCTAAATTTTGATTAAAACTTGTTTTGCGATCCTTTTTGTCGAGGTTTCGGACGAGCATGTCTAAATGGGCCTTTCAATGGACCTGTTGGAATTTTAACTGAGTAAAAAGTACATAAATTGTAGCTTTGCAATATAATTGCGTTGAAAAGCTCCTAATCAATTACATGATCTCCTAAAATTTGATTAAAACTTGTTTTCCGGTCCTTTTTGTAGTCGCTTCGGACGTGCATGTCTTAATGGGCCTTTCGATGGACCCGTTGGATTTTAAACTAAGTAAAAAGTACTAAAATTGAGGTTTTGCAATATAATTGTGTTGAAAAGCTACTAATCAATTATTTGAACTCCTTAAATTTGAATAAAACATGTTTTGCGGTCCTTTTGGTAGAGGTTTCGGATGAGCAGGTCTAAATGGGCCTTTCAATGGACCCGTTGGAATTTTAACTGAGTAAAAAGTAGAAAAATTAAGGTTTTGCAATATAATTGTGTTGAAAAGCTCCTAATCAATTATTTGAACTCCTAAGATTTGATTAAAACTTGTTTTGGGGTCCTTTTTATCGGGGTTTCGGACGAGCAGGTCTAAATGGGTCTTTCAATGGACCAGTTGGAATTTTAACTGAGTAAAAAGTATAATAATTGAGATTTTGCAATATAATTGTGTTCAAAAGCTCCTAAACAATTATTTGGACTGTAACCCCCTTAGCCCGGCCTAGACAGTTGACCCGAACTACGAAGATTACACAGGAAAAACCGAAGTCAACTCAAAAGTCAACCTTGATTAACGACCCTTTTTTTCTTTTTAAACTTGTCTAGATTCATGTTAACCCTAAAGGAGCACTCAAGATACATATACGTTGAAAGCACAGCGATCAGATTTCAGAGAGGGACTCGATTGCACAATATACAAATATTAGGGACCAAAACATAAATTCTGTAAATTAGAAAGTCATAACTGATTTTTAAGTTACCAAAATGAAATTAGTCTTATTACAAGCTTCCCTATCAAATTTCACCTTATTCGGACATCTCGAACTCATACAATTGCAAAAACAACTTTCGGGACTAAAACGTAAAGCTTGCATACTTCAACACCATTCAAATCAGTGCCCAACGGTCACTTGTTTCGCAACGGCTTTGACCGTTCCGAAACACAGGTTCGTTCTGAGACTGGTTCCTAAACAGGGCCTTCTAGTGGCCAAATCATTTCGGAACAGCCTCCAGCCGTTTCGAAACACGAAGGCCATTTCAGGGCCCCTTTTCGAAACGCCAGTGCCTGTTCCGATACGGTTTCCCAGAAGCTGCAGATTTTGCTGGTTTTCCACACATAAATCCACTCAAACACATTCTAATGACTTCCTAACCATGGCAACACGTCATCATACATATATAGAGCATGAGAGTACCTCCTAAACACATTCATAGCATCAAACATGGAATTTCACATATCTATAGGCATGCTTCCTATTATTCAAAACCAAGCAATCAACCAATCTCCAAAACAAGCATTAAATGGCCTTTTACAAATTCAAACCATCAAAACAACATGCCACAACCTAAGGAGTTCAACACATCTCCCAAAACACAAACTTAGGTTCCCATTGCCAAATTACCAAAACTAATAGTGTACGAAAACGTCACCATACATGAGCTTGGTTTCCCTTGGACACTCTAGCCTCCTTGCTGCCCTTAAACACTTCAATTGTCTGCATTATTGGTACAAGAGAGAGAGCGTAAGCACAATTGCTTAGTGAGGCATGCTCTAAAGAAAACAACACAATAATGCATTCTAGAAAAACACTTCCAACAAAACTTTAAACACAAGCTCATAATTTTTCATGCAACCTTGCATACTTTACAAGCATCTCATGCTTCATTACATTCAACTCAACATATTGGATTTCAAGTTATAATTCATAACCATTTACAACACAAAACACAATCGGATACGCGGATTACAAGCGTTGTCCCACACGCTTCATACACACTACCGAACAACATAAGGTGGAGTTTATCGGTACAATCACAACCCGTCAACACCCGTGATGGAGTTTAACGGTACAATCACAACCCCTCCACATCACTCATCGGTAGTTGTATAATTCCACTAACGAGTGCAAGGGACACATAACACAAGATCGACACACGGACTTTTAACCACCGTTGTGATCTTACCTCACTCGTTAGGGTACTTGGATGGAGTTTACGGTACAATCACAACCCCTCAACATCCAAGGCGACTTTATTCACGGTGCACCCAATCCTATAGCCGGCTAACTATATCCGATTCAAGTACTTTAAAACCATTTCATCACTTGCCAATATACATCAAATACCATCATCAATTCACTGTTTTAAAGCATTAATCAAAGCCATTAAAAATCATGCATCTCCATGCATCATTACCAAATTAATAACATGTCAAACCAAGGATCTCTTACCTTGAGCATCCTTCAATACATGGCTTTCAAAACCAGCATTAATCATGCTAAAACATGCATTCAAAACAGAAATTAAACATGCAATTTATACTAATGCATCAAACCACAACTTAGCACATCCGAGGGAGTTTTTTCGAAAACTTACTCTTGAGCTTAGCTAAGTTGTTTAGACTTAAAATAAGCTCCCAAAACCTCCAAATAATCGTTTCAAAGTTGGAAAACCATCTCCACTCACCGATTACGTTTCGCACGCTTGCCGAAACGCCAATCAAGCCTCCGGATCAACTCCAAAAGTGTCTAAAGATGCTTCCCCTGTTTTAAACACATCAAAGCAGAGGATTAATGCATCATCATGCATTGAAATCTTCAGCCAACACACCTAAACTCGCTGATCTACCCAAAACCAACATTTAGGCTACCAAACACAACCGAAAACCCCTCCAAACTCTTTCACAACTTAACCCATCCAAGATCCATCACTTCCAACCATTTCTAAACATCAATTAACATCCAAAATACACCTTAACTCGTCCTTATACCTCCAGCTATAACAGAACACCAAAAACACCTCAAAACCACCATTTTCATAAGCAAAAACTTAGGAAATACAACCTATTCGGGATTGCATTGATAAAACCTCATTTCCACATCATTAGACATCCAAAATACATTTAAGAATCATCTCAAAATAGAGCCCAAGCAATCACAACGAAATTCTTCAAGATTTCTTCCAAATCTTGAGTTTTAAGCCAAAATCAAGGTTCTAACATTAAAACCATTTATAAAACTTAAATTAAGGATTGAAAACTTGGGAATTTCAGTAAAGAACTGAGTATTTAGAGGAGAAGAACAATCTTACCTCTAAATGGTGATTTCTCCTTGATTTGAGCCAATTTCCTTGAAAATTCAATGAGGAAATAAAAAGGATTTGATGCAAGATTGTTTAGGAACTAATTGATGATAGAAATCTCATCAATTGAAGTGAAGATCAATGCAAAAGTTGCTGGAGAAATAGTGTTTTGATGATGGAACTTTGAGAGAAAAAGGAATGAGAAAAATTTAGGAAAAGGTAGTTATGAAATTCCACAAAGTAGTTTCCCTTTTCATTTAATTAATTAAAGCATTAATTAATTCACTCAAATTAAGGAAAAATCTGGAGAAATCATTTTTAGGTATATTAGCTCTTTAAAGATTCAAAGTTTCAATCCTTACGAAACAGTCAACACTAAACTTTTCAAAAATCGCATTTTAGTCACTACACCGAAATGTAGTATTTCCAAACCTTATTTTATAAAATTGATTTCACCACTCTCTTATATATATTAAAAGAGGATTTTTAGAAATTTTTCCATATTTTTAAAGCATCTCGAACTAGGCTTTCCCTAAAACCTCCTTTTATATTCGAACCGAAAATCAGACCGGTCCGGTTCAGACCCTAAACTTCCAAGCCCAAAATTGGGGTGTTACAACTCTCCCCCCCTTAAGAAATTTCATCCTCGAAATTTACCTGGAGGAAAAAGATACGAAAACTGCTTTTTCATATCATCATTTCTTTCCCACGTAGCTTCCTCAACACCACGATGCTTCCACAACACCTTAACCAATTCAATGGTCTTGCCCCGAAGAACCTTACTGTCCAAATCCAGAATTTCAACCGGCTCCTCATCATAGGTTAAGTCTGGATTCAACTCTACTTCCTCCACAGGCATAACATGCGAAGGATCCGATCTATACCTCCGAAGCATAGAGACATGAAACACATCACGTATCTTTTCCAACTCTTGAGGTAACCTCAGCTTGTACGCAACAGGACCCACACGTTCAATCACCTCGTATGGTCCGATGTACCTAGGGCTCAACTTACCCTTCCGACCAAACCTCATCACCTTCTTCCAAGGTGAAACCTTCAAGAACACACGGTCACCTACTACAAACTTGATCTCCTTACGCTTCAAATCCGCGTAAGACTTCTGTTGATCAGAAGCTGCCTTCAATCGCTCACAAATGAGCTTCACCTTCTCGGTGGTTCCTTTCAAAAAAAGCCGGCATTGAAACCAACTTCTGGTCCGTTTCAGCCCAGCAAAGAGGAGTTCTGCACTTCCTCCAGTACAAGGCTTCATAAGGTGCAATTTGAATACTTGCTTGGTAGCTATTGTTATAAGCAAACTCCACCAAAGGCAAATGCTTCTCCCAAGAACCCTGAAACTCAATCACACAACACCTCAACATATCTTCCAGCACTTGGATAACACGCTCATACTGCCCATCCGACTGTGGATGATAAGAAGTACTGAAATTTAGCCGCGTACCCAAAGCTTGATGCAAACACTCCAAAAAACGCGATGTAAACCTCGGATCCCTATCCGATACTATAGACTTTGGCATACCATGCAGTCGCACAATCTCAGCAATGTACAACTCCGCAAGCTTGTCCAAGGTATACGTAGTATGCACAGGTAAGAAATGCGCACACTTCGTAAGGCGGTCCACAATCACCCACACCGAATTCTTCTTCGATGGCGACAAAGGCAAACCAGACACAAAGTCCATGGTAATCCTTTCCCACTTCCACTCAGGAATCCTCAATGGTCGCAACAACCCAGAAGGAAATTGATGCTCAGCTTTTACCCGCTGACAAACCATGCGCTTACCCACGTACTCCGCAACATCCTTCTTCAAACCCACCCAATAGTACTCATCCTTAAGATCACGATACATCTTTGTACTACCAGGGTGCATAGCAAAAGGACTGCTATGAGCCTCAGTCAGAATAGTACGCCTCAACTCTGCATCATTCGGCACTACTATCCGACTCCCAAAACATAGAACCCCATCATCATTAAAACAGAAATTCGATGGTCTATCCTCAGCTATATCCTGAACATGTGGCACCAATGAATCATCCAACAACTGTTTATCCTTTATCAACTGAACCAAAGATGGTTTCACTTGCAATTTAGCCACAAGACCCCCATCTCGCGAAATACTCAAGCTGGCAAACATAGCCCTTAACTCCACTGCCACCTTCCTACTCAAGGCATCCGCTACAACATTAGCTTTCCCCGGATGATACTCAATCGTCATATCGTAATCTTTAAGCAACTCCACCCAACGTCGTTGCCTAAGATTCAATTCTTTCTGAGACATTAGTTACTTCAAACTTTTGTGATCCGTGTACACAGTACACTTCTCACTATACAGGTAATGTCTCCAAATCTTCAAAGAAAAAACCACCGCAGCTAACTCAATATCATGCGTAGGATAATTGCGCTCATGCACCTTCAACTGGCGTGATGCATAAGCCACCACCTTACCCTCTTGCATCAACACACACCCCAAACCAACATAGGATGCGTCGCTATACACTACAAACTCTTTCCCTGATTCAGGTTGAACCAAGATAGGAGCTTGCGTCAAAGCTGCCTTAAGCTTCTCAAAAGCTTGTTGCCTTGCCTCTGTCCACTCAAACTTAACATCCTTTTGCAACAACTTCGTTAAAGGTACATCAATATTTGAGAATCCATCCACAAACCTCCGATAGTATCCTGCCAACCCAAGGAAACTACGGACTTCATGAACAGACTTAGGAGGCTTCCAATTCATCACCGCCTCAACCTTCTGAGGATCAACACGAATCCCCTCAGCAGAAACCACATGACCAAGGAAAACAACTTCCCTAAGCCAGAATTCGTACTTGCTCAGCTTAGCATAAAGTTGATTCTCCAACAATGCCTGCAACACAATCCGCAAATGCCCCTCATGCTCCTCCTCAGTACGAGAGTACACAAGGATATCATCAATGAACACCACAACAAACTTGTCCAAATATTCATGGAACACTCTATTCATCATGTCCATAAAAGCTGCAGGAGCATTTGTCAAGCCAAACGACATCACAAGGAACTCATAATGCCCATACCTCGTTCTAAAAGCTGTTTTTGGCACATCCACATCCTTCACCTTGAACTGGTAATAACCTGACCTTAAGTCAATCTTAGAGAACACAGCCGCTCCCCACAACTTAGCACATCCGAGGGAGTTTTTTCGAAAACTTACTTTTGAGCTTAGCTAAGTTGTTTAGACTTAAACTAAGCTCCCAAAACCTCCAAATAATCGTTTCAAAGTTGGAAAACCATCTCCACTCACCGATTACGTTTCGCACGCTTGCCGAAACGCCAATCAAGCCTCCGGATCAACTCCAAAAGTGTCTGAAGATGCTTCCCCTGTTTTAAACACATCAAAGCAGAAGATTAATGCATCATCATGCATTGAAATCTTCAGCTAACACACCTAAACTCGCTGATCTACCCAAAACCAACATTTTGGCTACCAAACACAACCGAAAACACCTACAAACTCTTTCACAACTTAACCCAGCCAAGATCCATCACTTCCAACCATTTCTAAATATCAATCAACATCCAAAATACACCTTAACTCGTCCTTATACCTCCAGCTATAACAGAACACCAAAAACACCTCAAAAACCACCATTTTCATAAGCAAAAACTTAGGAAATACAACCTATTCAAGATTGCATTGATAAAACCTCATTTCCACATCATTAGACATCCAAAATACATTTAAGAATCATCTCAAAACAGAGCCCAAGCAATCACAACGAAATTCTTCAAGATTTCTTCCAAATCTTGAGTTTTAAGCCAAAATCAGGTTTCTAACATTAAAACCATTTATAAAACTTAAATTAAGGATTGACAACTTGGGAATTTCAGTAAAGAACTGAGTATTTAGAGGAGAAGAACAATCTTACCTCTAAATGGTGATTTCTCCTTGATTTGAGCCAATTTCCTTGAAAATTCAATGAGGAAATCAAAAGGATTTGATGCAAGGTTGTTTAGGAACTAATTGATGATAGAAATCTCATCAATTGAAGTGAAGATCAATGCAAAAGTTTCTGGAGAAATAGTGTTTTGATGATGGAACTTTGAGAGAAAAAGGAATGAGAAAAATTTAGGAAATGGTAGTTATGAAATTCCAAAAAGTAGTTTCCCTTTTCATTTAATTAATTAAAGCATTAATTAATTCACTCAAATTAAGGAAAAATATGGAGAAATCATTTTTAGGTATATTAGCTCCTTAAAGATTCAAATTTTCAATCCTTACAAAACAGTCACCACTAAACTTTTCAAAAATCGCATTTTAGTCACTACACTGAAATGTAGTATTTCCAAACCTTATTTATAAAATTGATTTCACCACTCTCTTATATATATTAAAATAGGATTTTTAGATATTTTTCCATATTTTTAAAGCATCCCGAACTAGGCTTTCACTAAAACCTCCTTTTATATTCGAACCGAAAATCAGACCGGTCCGGTTCAGACCCTAAACTTCCAAGCCAAAAATTGGGGTGTTACATGGACTCATAAAATTTGAATAAAACTTGTTTTGCGGTTATTTTGTACAGGCTTCAGACGGGCAGGTCTAAATGGGCCTTTCAATGGACTTGTGGAATTTTAACTGAGTAAAAAGTCCAGAAATTGAGGTTTTGCAATATAATTGTCTTGAAAAGCTCCTAATAAATTATTTGAACTCCTAAAATTTGAATAAAACGTGTTTTGCGGTCCTTTTTGTAGAGGTTTCGGACGAGCAGGTGTAAAAGGGCCTTTCAATGGACCCGTTGGAATTTTAACTGAGTAAAAAGTAGAAAAAAATTTGAGGTTTTGCAATATAATTGTGTAGAAAAGGTCCTAATCAATTATTTGAACTCTTAAAATTTGATTAAAACTTGTTTTGCGGTCCTTTTGTTGAGGTTTCGGACGAGCAGGAGTAAATGGGCCTTTCAATGGACCCGTTGGAATTTTAACTGAGTAAAAAGTACAGAAATTGTGGTTTTGCAATATAATTGTGTTGAAAAACTCCTAATCAATTACATGATCTCCTAAAATTTGATTAAAATTTGTTTTGCGGTCCTTTTTGTCGAGGTTTCAGACGAACAGGTCTAAATGGGCCTTTCATTGGACCGTTGGAATTTTAACTGAGAAAAAAGTACAGAAATTGAGGTTTTGCAATATAATTGTGTTGAAAAGCTGCTAATCAATTACATGATCTCCTAAAATTTGATTAAAACTTGTTTTGCGGTCCTTTTTGTAGAGGCTTCAGACGTGCAGGTCTAAATGGGTCTTTCAATGGACCTGTTGGAATTTTAACTGAGTAAAAATAGAAAAGTTGAGGTTTTGCAATATAATTTTGTTGAAAAGCTCCTATTTTGAACTCCTAAAATTTGATTAAAACTTGTTTTGCCGTCCCTTTTGTCGGGGTTTCGGACGAGCAGGTCTAAATGGGCCTTTCAGTGGACCCGTTGGAATTTTAACTGAGTAAAAAGTATAAAAATTGAGGTTTTTCAATATAATTGTGTTGAAAAGCTCCTAATAAATTATTTGAACTCCTAAAATTTGATTAAAACTTGTTTTGCGGTCCTTTTTGTAGAGGTTTCGAACGAGCAGGTCTAAATGCACCTTTCAATGGACCCGTTGGAATTTTAACTGAGAAAAAAGTACAGAAATTGAGGTTTTGCAATATAATTGTGTAGAAAAGCTCCTAATCAATTACATGATCTCCTAAAATTTGATTAAAACTTGTTTGACGGTCCTTTTTGTAGAGGCTTCGGAAGTGCAGGTCTAAATGGGCCTTTCAATGGACCCGTTGGAATTTTAACTGAGTAAAAAGTACAGAAATAGAGGTTTTACAATATAATTTATTTGAAAAGCTCCTAATTAATTATTTGAACTCCTAATATTTGAATAAAACGTGTTTTGCGGTCCTTTTTGTAGAGGTCTCGGACGAGCAGGTCTAAAAGGGCCTTTCAATTGACCCGATGGAATTTTAACTGAGTAAAAAGTAGAAAAAAATTGAGGTTTTGCAATATAATTGTGTAGAAAAGCTCCTAATCAATTATTTGAACTCCTAAAATTTATTAAAACTTGTTTTGCGGTCCTTTTTGTCGAGGTTTCGAACGAGCGGGTCTAAATGGGCCTTTCAATGGACCCGTTGGAATTTTTACGGAGTAAAAAGTATTAGAATTGAGGTTTTGCAATATAATTGTGTTGAAAAGCTCCTAATAAATTATTTGAACTCCTAAAATTTGATTAAAACTTGTTTTGCAGTCCTTTTTGTAGAGGTTCCGAACGAGCAGGTCTAAATGCGCCTTTCAATGGACCCGTTGGAATTTTAACTGAGAAAAAAGTACAGAAATTGTGGTTTTGCAATATAATTGTGTAGAAAAGCTCCTAATCAATTACATGATCTCCTAAAATTTGAATAAAACGTGTTTTGCGGTCCTTTTTGTAGAGGTTTCGGACGAGCAGGTCTAAAAGGGCCTTTCAATGGACCCGTTGGAATTCTAACTGAGTAAAAAGTAGAAAAAAATTTGAGGTTTTGCAATATAATTGTGTAGAAAAGCTCCTAATCAGTTATTTGAACTCTTAAAATTTGATTAAAACTTGTTTTGCGGTCCTTTTTGTCGAGGTTTCGGACGAGCAAGTCTAAATGGGACTTTCAATGGACCCGTTGGAATTTTAACTGAGTAAAAAGTACATAAATTGAGGCTTTGCAATAAAATTGTGTTGAAAAGCTTATAATCAATTATTTGAACTCCTAAATTTTGATTAAAACTTGTTTTGCGGTCCTTTTTGTCGAGGTTTCAGACGAGCAGGTCTAAATGGGACTTTCAAAGGACCCGTTGGAATTTTAACTGACAAAAAAATATAAAAATTGATGTTTTGCAATATAATTGTGTGGAAAAGCTCCTAATCAATTATTTGAACTCCTAAAATTTTTAAAAAACTTGTTTTGCGGTCCTTTTCGTAGAGGTTTCGGACGAGCAGGTTTAAATGGGCCTTTCAATGGACCCGTTGGAATTTTACTCGAGTAAAAAGTATAAAAATTGAAGTTTTGCAATATAATTGTGTAGAAAAGCTCCTAATAAATTATTTGAACTCCTAAAGTTTGATTAAAACTTGTTTTGCGGTTCTTTTTGTCGAGGTTTCGGACGAGTAGGTGTAAATGGGCCTTTCAATGGACCCGTTGGAATTTTAACTGAGTAAAAAGTACAGAATTGTGGTTTTGCAATATAATTGTGTAGAAAAGCTCCTAATCAACTACATGATCTCCTAAAATTTGATTAAAACTTCTTTGACGGTCCTTTTTGTAGAGGCTTCGGAAGTGCAGGCTAAATGGGCTTTTCAATGGACCCGTGTGAATTTTAACAGAGTAAAAAGTATAGAAATAGAGGTTTTACAATATAATTTATTTGAAAAGCTCCTAGTTAATTATTTGAACTCCTAAAATTTGAATAAAACGTGTTTTGCGGTCCTTTTTGTAGAGGTTTCGGACGAGCAGGTCTAAAAGGGCCTTTCAATTGACCCATTGGAATTTTAACTGAGTAAAAAGTAGAAAAAAATTGAGGTTTTGCAATATAATTGTGTAGAAAAGCTCCTAATCAATTATTTGAACTCCTAAAATTTATTAAAACTTGTTTTGAGGTCCTTTTTGTCGAGGTTTCGGACGAGCAGGTCTAAATGGGCCTTTCAATGGACCCGTTGGAATTTTTACTGAGTAAAAAGTATTAGAATTGAGGTTTTGCAATATAATTGTGTTGAAAAGCTCCTAATAAATTATTTGAACTCCTAAAATTTGATTAAAACTTGTTTTGCGGTCCTTTTTGTAGAGGTTTCGAACGAGCAGGTCTAAATGCGCCTTTCAATGGACCCGTTGGAATTTTAACTGAGAAAAAAGTACAGAAATTGAGGTTTTGCAATATAATTGTGTAGAAAAGCTCCTAATCAATTACATGATCTCCTAAAATTTGATTAAAACTTGTTTTACGGTCCTTTTTGTAGAGGCTTCGGAAGTGCAAGTCTAAATGGGCCTTTCAATGGACCCGTTGGAATTTTAACTGAGTAAAAAGTATAGAAATTGAGGTTTTACAATGTAATTTTGTTGAAAAGCTCCTAATTAATTATTTGAACTCCTAAAATTTGAATAAAACGTGTTTTGCGGTCCTTTTTGTAGAGGTTTCGGACGAGCAGGTCTAAAAGGGCCTTTCAATGGACCCGTTGGAATTTTAACTGAGTAAAAAGTAGAAAAAAATTGAGGTTTTGCAATATAATTGGGTAGAAAAGCTCCTAATCAATTATTTCAACTCCTAAAATTTGATTAAAACTTGTTTTGCGGTCCTTTTTGTCGAGGTTTCGGACGAGCAGGTCTAAATGGGCCTTTCAATGGACCCATTGGAATTTTAACTAAGTAAAAAGTACAGAAATTGAGGTTTTGCAATATAATTGTGTTGAAAAGCTTATAATCAATTATTTGAACTCCTAAATTTTGATTAAAACTTGTTTTACGGTCCTTTTTGTCGAGGTTTCGGACGGGGAGGCCTAAAGGGCCTTTCAAAGGACCCGTTGGAATTTCAACTCACTAAAAAGTATAAAAATTGAGGTTTTGCAATATAATTGTGTGGAAAAGCTCCTAATCAATTATTTGAACTCATAAAATTTGAATAAAACTTGTTTTGTGATCCTTTTCGTAGATGTTTCGGACGAGCAGGTCTAAATGGGCCTTTCAATGGACCCGTTCAAATTTTACTCGAGTAAAAATTATAAAAATTGAAGTTTTGCAATATAATTGTGTTCAAAATCTCCTAATAAATTAATTGACCTCCTAAAATTTGATTAAAACTTTTTTTGCGGTCCTTTTTGTCGAGGTTTCAGACGAGCAGGTCTAAATGGGCCTTTCAATGGACCCGTTGGAATTTTAACTTAGTAAAAAGAACAGAAATTGAGGTTTTGCAATATAATTGTGTTGAAAAGCTTATAATAAATTCATTGAACTCATAAGCATAGATTAAAACTTGTTTTGCGGTCTTTTTTGTCGAGGTTTCAGACGAGCAGGTCTAAATGGGCCTTTCAATAGACCCGTTGGAATTTTAACTGGGTAAAAAGCACAAAAATTGTGTCTTTGCAATATAATTGTGTTGGAAAGCTCCTAATCAATTACATGATCTCCTAAAATTTGATTAAAACTTGTTTTGCAGTTCTTTTTGTCGAGGTTTCGCAGGAGTAGGTCTAAATGGGCCTTTCAATGGACCCGTTGGAATTTTAACTCACTAAAAAGTACATAAATTGAGGTTTTGCAATATAATTGTGTTGAAAAGCTCCTAATTAATTATTTTAACTCTTAAAATTTGAATAAAACTTGTTTTGAGGTCCTTTTTGTAGAGGTTTCGGATGAGCAGGTCTAAATGGGCTTTTCGATGGACCCGTTGGAATTTTAACTGAGTAAAAAGTATAAAATTGAGGTTTTTCAATATAATTGTGTTGAAAAGCTCCTAATCAATTATTTTAACTCCTAAAATTTTATTAAAACTTGTTTTGCGGTCCTTTTTGTCGGGGTTTCGGACGAGCAGGTCTAAATGGGCCTTTCAATGGACCAGTTGGAATTTTAACTGAGTAAAAAGTATAATAATTGAGGTTTTGCAATATAATTGTGTTCAAAAGCTCCTAGAAAATTATTTGGACTCCTAAAATTTGAATAAAACTTGTTTTGTTGTCCTTTTTGTTGAGGTTTCGGACGATCATGTGTAAATGGGTCTTTCAATGGACCCGTTGGAATTTTTTTGAAGAAAGGGCCTCATTAAAAACCCCACTAAACCTTACTGGGCAAGCCCAGCAAAGCCCTAGGAGGGGAAAAGAGTGCCCAAAATATATTATAAATCAAGGTGGTTGGTTAACAACCGGTACAAAAGTTCGTAGAGCATCGGGCAAGCCCGATCCAAAATACATGGATGAATGAAAGTGCAAAGCCCAATTGGCTACAGAATGAGCTAAAACGTTAGCTCCACGCGGTACATAATGTAAACTAAGACCTGATACATTGTCAATTATAGATCTAGTATCCTGCAACTGGTGCTGAATAGGGGAGGCATCCTCGCCGGCTCTACACAACCGATTGATCAGCAGGGCCGCATCTGATTCAAGGAGAAACCCAGTCCAACCCGCCTCCACACCTAATTGGACGCCATCCGATATCGCCCGTAGCTCTGCCGACGTAGAATCGGCAATAGTGTCCAAGTAAACAGCTCGTCCAAGCAGGATAGCTCCAGAAGCATCACGGGCCACGATTCCAATTCCAGCCGATCCTGTAGAAGGGTGAAAAGCACCATCAACGTTGATTTTGATTGATCCAGCTGGCGGCGGCCTCCAGACAGGTGGGGAGAGTGCTGTTGTCGTATGCTGCCTCGTCGTGGGATTGTCTGCTGTGGCCGATAGGTAGTCGCGAAGAAGATCCTGTGAGTTCATTAAGGTGAGCCAAGGGGGCTGCAGGCGCTGAGAATGGACCCACTCATTCCTCCTATTCCAAAGATTCCACAGTGTAGTTAGGAGGAGATCAAATTGTGCGCAGGGGAGGAGCCTAGCTCCTTGTTCCAACCAAAGGGACATCGAGGTTGCGCTGCTATCACGAAGTGCGCTCGGGAAACCTGCAAGGCGGAGTGTCTCAGCAGCGCCTGGACAGTCCCTGAAAGCATGAAGTGCAGACTCGAGCATCGAAGGGCAGAACGGACACATGCCGTTGCCCAATCCAATAGTCGCAAGTCGGTCACCTGTGGGTAGCGCTCCCCGTCCTACACGCCATCCAAAGGTGCGGACTTTCGGTAGTGTGTTGGATTTAGCAATAATCTTCCATAGAGGGTTCGGACGCTCAAGAGGTCGTGGGGGCTGACGTAAGAAAAGATAACCGGAGCGTACGGAATAAATATTGGTATCATGAAAGCCCCATAGCAAGGTATCGCGTTGGACATCAGATATTGGTACTTGCAATATGTGGGCTGCGTCGTCTTCGCCAAAATGTTGACGTACTTTATGTTCATCCCATACATTATGATGACGAATCATAAAATCTCCGCATTGCAAGGGTATTTCCTCATTATCTTGATAACTACCAAAAAAGGAGAGCCCACTAGATCCACCCCAATTATCACGATGGATGCGCAGGCGACTATTTATTCCAGGTCTCCAGAAGAAACCGGATTGTAATTGTTGCAAAGCCTGCCATATACCTCTCCAAGCATAGGAGGCTCGATGGTCAACTTTCGCCTCCATAATATTCCTGGATGGATAATAGCGTGATTTGAGGACCCGAGCGAGTAAGGAGTCGGGCGAGTGGATTAGTCGCCAGATTTGTTTCCCAAGAAGGGCAATATTAAAGTCCCTTAGATCACGGAAACCCATGCCCCCCACAGATTTGGGGGTGCACATAGTATCCCAGGAGAGCATGGGCCATCCATTTTTGTTACTTCTGCCCGTCCACCAGTAACGGCGGATTGATCGTGTCGCATCATCCACAATGTTCTGTGGGAGCAAATAACATGACATGACATATTGAGGCAACGCTTGCGCCACTGATTTTATGAGAATTTCACGCCCACTGTACGACAGCAAGTTAGTATCCCATTTAGTCATGCGAGAATTGACTTTGTCTCTAATGAAACCAAGACTGGCCGTTCGATTCCTCCCGATGAGAAGAGGGACACCTAGATATGTTCCAGGGTCATCAACCAAACGGATGCCAAGAGTATGTTGGAGCGCATGTGTGAATTCCCTCGAACAGAGGGAGCTACAAAAGGCAGTCGACTTGGAAAAGTTGACTGACTGACCTGAGGATGCCTCATACATCCGGAGAATTTCCTTCAACTGGTCTATTTCCCCTGGGGAGTTACGGACAAAGACAATACTATCATCCGCAAAGAGCAGATGGTTAATTCGTGGGCCACGTCTATTGGCCTGTAACCCAATTAGACGTCCCGAATGCTGTTCAGCCTCGAGGGCCGCTGAAAGCCCTTGGGAGCAGATTAAAAAGAGAAAAGGCGAGAGAGGGTCCCCTTGCCGAATTCCTCTAGTCGGAAAGAACTCGTTTGATAGAGTGCCATTAAGCCGAACTGAAAAAGAAACAGTGGATACACATCGGAGCAGTAATTGTACCCATTCAGATGCAAACCCCATACGTAACATTACGTCTTTAAGAAAAGACCATTCAACCTTATCAAAAGCTTTTTCCATATCGAGCTTTAAGGCAGCCCCCTGATATATCGAGGCGGTATTAGTATGAAGGGTATGCACAAGTTCGTGCGCAATCAAAATATTGTCAGTAATGTTCCGACCACTGACAAAAGCGGCTTGCGCGTCACTGATACAATATGGTAATATAGGTTTAAGTCTATTCACAAGAACCTTAGCTATGGTCTTGTAGATAACAGTACATAAGCTGATCGGTCGAAATTGGCGCATGTTTGAGGCGTCGGACACCTTAGGGATGAGGACAATGATAGCTTTGTTTACCGTTGCCATATCCTCTTCGCCTCTTAACAGGCGCAAACAAAGGCGTATAAACTCAGGTCCTATGACGTCCCAGTATTGTCTATAGAAACTACTAGGGAAGCCGTCAAAGCCTGGGGCTTTCCGAGGGCCGATATCCCTGAAAGCTGTGGTGACCTCTTCTTCAGTGAAGGGCCGTAGCAAAGATGTATTCATTTCAGCACTAACCACTGGGGTAATATGTTCCAAGAGCACCGGAGAGGGGCTTGGATTAGCCGATGTGAATAAATCCTGAAAATACTCGGATGCAATTCGAAGAAGCTCAGGTTTCTCTGTATGCCAAGTTTGGTCCACATCGAAAAGACCACGTATGGTGTTCTTTTTCCGTCGCTTTGAAGCTCGAGCATGGAAAAAGGAAGTGTTCTTATCACCTTGCGAAAGCCAGGTAACACGAGAACGTTGTGCCCAGTATGCTTCCTTGGCATCCAGAAGGCGTTTAAGTTCCAATTTTGCATCACGAAGATTGAGTAACATGTTTTGTGACAATCTTCTCCTACGCATATAGAAGTTAATTTGACGCTGAAGTTCAGCTATGCGATTGTTGGAGGTGGAGCGTCTATTTGCTTGCCAATTATGTAATTGGTTCCCTACGACGGTCAGTTTGTCGAGTAGAGTGCAATATAATTGAGGTTTTGCAATATAATTGTGTTGAAAAGCTCCTAATCAATTACATGATCAACTAAAATTTGATTAAACTTGTTTTCTGGTCCTTTTTGTAGAGGCTTCGGACGTGCAGGTCTAAATGGGCCTTTCAATGGACCCGTTGGAATTTTAACTGTGTAAAAAGAATAGAAAATGAGTTTTTGCAATATGATTGTTTTGAAAAGCTCATAATCAAGTATTTGAACTCCTAAGATTTGATTAAAACTTGTTTTGCGGTCCTTTTTGTCGAGGTTTCGGACGAGCAGGTGTAAATGGGCCTTTCAATGGACCCGTTGGAATTTTAACTGAGTAAAAAGTATAGAAATTGTGGTTTTGCAATATAATTGTGTTGAAAAACTCTTAATCAATTACATGATCTCCTAAAATTTGATTAAAACTTGTTTTGCGGTCCTTTTTGTCGAGGTTTCGGACGAGCATGTCTAAATGGGCCTTTCAATGGACCGTTGGAATTTTAGCTGAGAAAAAAGTACAAAAATTGAGGTTCTGCAATATAATTGTGTTGAAAAGCTGCTGATCAATTACATGATCTCCTAAAATTTTACTAAAACTTGTTTTCCGTCCTTTTTTGTAGAGGCTTCGAACGTGCAGGTCTAAATGGGCCTTTCCATGGACCCGTTGGAATTTTAACTGAGTAAAAAGTACAGAAATTGAGGTTTTGCAATATGATTGTTTTGAAAAGCTCATAATAAATTATTTGAACTCCTCAGATTTGATTAAAACTTGTTTTGCGTTCCTTTTTGTCGAGGTTTCGGACGAGCAGGTGTAAATGGGCCTTTGAATGGACCCGTTGGAATTTTAACTGACTAAAAAGTACAGAAATTGAAGTTTTGTAATATAATTATGTTGAAAAGCTCCTATTTTGAACTCCTAAAATTTGATTAAAACTTGTTTTGCCGTCCCTTTTGTCGGGGTTTCGGACGAGCAGGTCTAAATGGGCCTTTCAGTGGACCCGTTGGAATTTTAACTGAGTAAAAAGTATAAAAATTGAGGTTTTTCAATATAATTGTGTTGAAAAGCTCCTAATAAATTATTTGAACTCCTAAAATTTGATTAAAACTTGTTTTGCGGTCCTTTTTGTAGAGGTTTCGAACGAGCAGGTCTAAATGCACCTTTCAATGGACCCGTTGGAATTTTAACTGAGAAAAAAGTACAGAAATTGAGGTTTTGCAATATAATTGTGTAGAAAAGCTCCTAATCAATTACATGATCTCCTAAAATTTGATTAAAACGTGTTTTGCGGTCCTTTTTGTAGAGGTTTCGGACGAGCAGATCTAAAAGGGCCTTTCAATTGACCCGTTGAAATTTTAACTGAGTAAAAAGTAGAAAAAAATTGAGGTTTTGCAATATAATTGTGTAGAAAAGCTCCTAATCAATTATTTGAATTCCTAAAATTTGATTAAAACTTGTTTTGCGGTCCTTTTTTTTAGAGGCTTCGGACGTGCAGGTCTAAATGGGCCTTTCCATGGACCCGTTGGAATCTTAACTGAGTAAAAAGTACATAAATTGAGGTTTTGCAATATGATTGTTTTGAAAAGCTCATAATCAATTATTTGAACTCCTAAGATTTGATTAAAACTTGTTTTGCGTTCCTTTTTGTCGAGGTTTCGGACGAGCAGGTGTAAATGGGCCTTTGAATGGACCCGTTGGAATTTTAACTGACTAAAAAGTACAGAAATTGAAGTTTTGCAATATAATTATGTTGAAAAGCTCCTAATCAATTACATGATCTCCTAAAATTTGATTAAAACTTCTTTTGCTGTCCTTTTTGTAGAGGCTTCGGACGTGCATGCCTAAGTAGGCCTTTCAATGGACCCGTTGGAATTTTAAATGAGTAAAAATTACAGAAATTGTGGTTTTGTAATATAATTGTATTTAAAAACTCCTAATCAATTACATGATCTCCTACAATTTGATTAAAACTTGTTTTGCGGTCCATTTTGTCGAGGTTTCGAACGAGCAGGTCTAAATGGGCCTTTCAATGGATCGTTGGAATTTTAACTGAGAAAAAAGTACAGAAATTGAGGTTTTGCAATATAATTGTGTTGAAAAGCTACTAATCAATTACATGATCTCCTAAAATTTTAATAAAACTTGTTTTGCAGTCCTTTTTGTAGAGGCTTCGGACGTGCAGGTTTAAATGGGCTTTTCAATGGACCCGTTGGAATTTTAACTGAGTAAAAATAGAAAAATTGAGGTTTTGCAATATAATTGTGTTCAAAAGCTCCTAATAAATTATTTAAACTCCTAAAATTTGAATAAAACTTGTTTTGCTGTCCTTTTTGTCGAGGTTTCGGAGGAGCAGGTCTAAATGGGCCTTTCAATGGACCCGTTGGAATTTTAACAGAGTAAAAAGTATCATAATTGAGGTTTTGCAATATAATTGTGTTGAAAAGCTCCTAAAAAATTATTTGGACTCCTAAAATTTGAATAAAACGTGTTTTGCGGTTCATTTTGTCGAGGTTTCGGACGGTCAGGTCTAACTGGGCCTTTCAATTGACCCGTTGGAATTTTAACTGAGAAAAAAGTACAGAAATTGAGGTTTTGCAATATAATTGTGTAGAAAAGCTCCTAATCAATTACATGATCTCCTAAAATTTGATTAAAACTTGTTTTGCGGTCCTTTTTGTAGAGGCTTCGGACGTGCAAATCTAAATGGGCCTTTCAATGGACCCGTTGGAATTTTAACTAAGTAAAAAGTAAAAAAATTGAGGTTTTACAATATAATTGTGTTGAAAAGCTCCTAATCAATTACATGTTCTCCTAAATTTTGATTAAAACTTATTTTGCGGTCCTTTTTATCGAGGTTTCGGATGAGCAGGTCTAAATGGGCCTTTCAATGGACCCGTTGGAATTTTAACTGACTAAAAGGTACAGAAATTGAGGGTTTGCAATATAATTGAGTTGAAAAGCTCCTAATCAATTATTTGAACTCCTAAATATTGAATAAAACTTGTTTTGCGGTCCTTTTTGTAGAGGTTTCAGACGAGCAGGTCTTAATGGGCCTTTCAATGGACCCGTTGGAATTTTAACTGAGAAAAAAAGTACAGAAATTGAGGTTTTGCAATATAATTATGTAGAAAAGCTCCTAATCAATTACATGATCTCCTAAAATTTGATTAAAACTTGTTTTACGGTCCTTTTTGTTACGGCTTCGGACGTGCATGTCTAAATGGGCCTTTCAATGGACCCGATGGAATTTTAACTGAGTAAAAAGTATAGAAATTGAGGTTTTGCAATATAATTGTGTTGAAAAGCTCCTAATCAGTTATTTGAACTACTACATTTTGATTAAAACTTGTTTCACAGTCCTTTTTGTAGAGGTTTCGGACGAGCGGGTTTAAACGGGCCTTTCAATGGACCCGTTGGAATTTTAACTGAGTAAAAAGTATAAAAATTGAGGTTTTGCAATATAATTGTTTTGCAAATCTCCTAACCAGTTATTTTTACTCCTAAAATTTGATCAAAACTTGTTTTGTTGTCCTTTTTGTCGAGGTTTCGGACTAGCAGGTCTAAATGGGCCTTTCAATGGACCTGTTGGAATTTTAACCGAGTAAAAAGTACAGAAATTGAGGTTTTTCAATATAATTGTGTTGAAAAGCTTCTATTCAATTACATGATCTCCTAAAATTTGATTAAAACTTGTTTTGCGGTCCTTTTTGTAGAGGCCTCGGACGTGCATGTCTAAATGGGCGTTTCAATGGACCCGTTGGATATTTAACTAAGAAAAAAGTACAGAAATCGAGGTTTTGTAATATAATTGTGCTGAAAATCTCCTAATCAGTTATTTGTACTCCTAAAATTTGAATAAAACTTGTTTTGCTGTCCTTTTTGTCGAGGTTTCGGACGCCATGTGTAAATGGTCCTTTCAATGGACCCGTTGGAATTTTAACTAAGTAAAATGTACAGAAATTGAGGTTTTGCAATATTATTGTGTTGAAAAGCTCCTAATCAATTACATGATCAACTAAAATTTGATTAAAACTTGTTTTCCGGTCCTTTTTGTAGAGGCTTCGGACGTGCAGGTCTAAATGGGCCTTTCCATGGACCCGTTGGAATTTTAACCGAGTAGAAAGTACAGAAATTGAGGTTTTGCAATATGATTGTTTTGAAAAGCTCCTAATCAATTATTTGAACTCCTAAGATTTGATTAAAACTTGTTTTTCGGTCCTTTTTGTCGAGGTTTCGGACGAGCAGGTGTAAATGGGCCTTTCAATGGACACATTGGAATATTAACTGAGTAAAAAGTACAGAAATTTTGGTTTTGCAATATAATTGTGTTGAAAATCTCCTAATCAATTACATGATCTCCTAAAATTTGATTAAAACTTGTTTTGCGGTCCTTTTTGTAGAGGCTTCGGACGTGCAGGTCTAAATGGGCCTTTCAATGAACCCGTTGGAATTTTAACTGAGTAAAAAGTACAGAAATTGAGGTTTTGCAATATAATTGTGTTCAAAAGCTCCTAATCAATTACATGATCTCCTAAAATTTGATTAAAACTTGTTTTATGGTCCTTTTTGTCGAGGTTTCGGACGAGCAGGTCTAAATGGGCCTTTCAATGGACCCGTTGGAATTTTAACTGACTAAAAAGTACAGAAATTGAGGTTTTGCAATATAATTGTGTTGAAAAGCTCCTAATAAATTATTTGAACTCCTAAAATTTGAATAAAACGTGTTTTGCGGTACTTTTTGTAGAGGTTTCGGACGAGCAGGTCTAAAAGGGCCTTTCAATGGACCCGTTGGAATTTTAACTGATTAAAAAGTAGAAAAAAAATTGAGGTTTTGCAATATAATTGTGTAGAAAAGCTCCTAATCAATTATTTGAACTCATAAAATTTAATTAAAACTTGTTTTGCGGTCCTTTTTGTCGAGGTTTCGGACGAGGAGGTCTAAATGGGCCTTTCAATGGACCCGTTGGAATTTTAACTGAGTAAAAAGTACAGAAATTGAGGTTTTGCAATATAATTATGTTGAAAAGCTTATAATAAATTATTAGAAATCATAAAATTAGATTAAAACTTGTTTTGCGGTCCTTTTTGTCGAGGTTTCAGTCGAGCAGGTCTAAATGGGCCTTTCAATGGACCCGTTGGAATTTTAACTGAGTAAAAAGCACAAAAATTGTGGTTTGCAAGATAATTGTGTTGAAAAGCTACTAATCAATTATATGATCTCCTAAAATTTGATTAAAACTTGTTTTGCAGTCCTTTTTGTCGAGGTTCCGGAGGAGTAGGTCTAAATGGGCCTTTCAATGGACCCGTTGGAATTTTAACTCACTAAAAAGTATATAAATTGAGGTTTTGCAATATAATTGTGTTCAAAAGCTCCTAATTAATTATTTGAACTCTTAAAATTTGAATAAAACTTGTTTTGTGGTCCTTTTTGTAGAGGTTTCGGACGAGCAGGTCTAAATGGGCCTTTCAATGGACCCGTTGGAATTTTAACTAAGTAAAAAGTATAAAATTGAGGTTTTGCAATATAATTGTGTTGAAAAGCTCCTAATCAATTATTTGAACTCCTAAGATTTGATTAAAACTTGTTTTGTGGTCCTTTTTGTCGAGGTTTCGGACGAGCAGGTCTAAATGGGCCTTTCAATGGACCCGTTGGAATTTTAACTGAGTAAAATGTATAATAATTGAGGTTTTGCAATATAATTGTGTTGAAAAGCTCCTAATCAATTATTTGAACTCCTAAGATTTGATTAAAACTTGTTTTGCGGTCCTTTTTGTCGGGGTTTCGGACGAGCAGGTCTAAATGGGCCTTTCAATGGACCAGTTGGAATTTTAACTGAGTAAAAAGTATAATAATTGAGGTTTTGCAATATAATTGTGTTCAAAAGCTCCTAGACAATTATTTGGGCTCCTAAAATTTGAATAAAACTTGTTTTGATGTCCTTTTTGTCGAGGTTTCGGACGAGCATGTGTAAATGGGCCTTTCAATGGACCCGTTGGAATTTTAACTGAGTAAAAACTACAGAAATTGAGGTTTTTTAATATAATTGTGTTAAAAAGCTCCTAATCAATTGCATGATCAACAAAATTTTGATTAAAACTTGTTTTCCTGTTCTTTTTGTAGAGGCTTCGGACGTGTAGGTCTAAATGGGCCTTTCAATGGACCCGTTGGAATTTTAACTGAGTAAAAAGTACAGAAATTGAGGTTTTGCAATATGATAGTTTTTAAAAGCTCATAATCAATTATTTGAACTCCTAAGATTTGATTAAAACTTGTTTTGCGTTCCTTTTTGTCGAGGTTTCGGACGAGCAGGTGCAAATGGGCCTTTGAATGGACCCGTTGGAATTTTAACTGACTAAAAAGTACAGAAATTGAAGTTTTGCAATATAATTATGTTGAAAATCTCCTAATCAATTACATGATCTCCTAAAATTTGATTAAAACTTGTTTTGCGGTCCTTTTTGTAGAGGCTTCGGACGTGCATGCCTAAATAGGCCTTTCAATGGACCCGTTGGAATTTTAACTGAGTAAAAATTACAGAAATTGTGGTTTTGTAATATAATTGTATTTAAAAACTCCTAATCAATTACATGATCTCCAAAAATTTAATTAAAACTTGTTTTGCGGTCCTTTTTGTCGAGGTTTCGGACAAGCAGGTCTAAATGGGCCTTTCAATGGACCGTTGGAATTTTAACTGAGAAAAAGTACAGAAATTGAGGTTTTGCAATATAATTGTGTTGAAAAGCTACTAATCAATTACATGATCTCCTAAAATTTTATTAAAACTTGTTTTGCAGTCCTTTTTGTAGATGCTTCGGACGTGCAGGTTTAAATGGGCCTTTCAATGGACCCGTTGGAATTTTAACTGAGTAAAAATAGAAAAATTGAGGTTTTCAATATAATTGTGTTGAAAAGCTCCTGTTTTGAACTCCTAAATTTTGATTAAAACTTGTTTTGTAGTCCTTTTTGTAGGGGTTTCGGACGAGCAGGTCTAAATGGGCCTTTCAATGGACACGTTGGAATTTTAACTATTTAAAAAGTACAGAAATTGAGATTTTTGCAATATAATTGTGTTGAAAAGCTCCTAATAAATTATTTGAACTCCTAAAATTTGAATAAAACTTGTTTTGTTGTCCTTTTTGTCGAGGTTTCGGACGAGCAGGTCTAAATGGGCCTTTCAATGGACCCGTTGGAATTTTTACAGAGTAAAAAGTATAATAATTGAGGTTTTGCAATATAATTGTGTTGAAAAGCTCCTAAAAAATTATTTGGACTCCTAAAATTTGAATAAAACGTGTTTTGCTGTTTATTTTGTCGAGGTTTCGGACGGGCAGGTCTAACTGGGCCTTTCAATTGACCCGTTGGAATTTTAACTGAGAAAAAAGTACAGAAATTGAGGTTTTGCAATATAATTGTGTAGAAAAGCTCCTAATCAATTACATGATCTCCTAAAATTTGATTAAAACTTGTTTTGCGGTCCTTTTTGTAGAGGCTTCGGACGTGCAAATCTAAATGGGCCTTTCAATGGACCCGTTGGAATTTTAACTAAGTAAAAAGTAAAAAAATTGAGGTTTTACAATATAATTATGTTGAAAAGCTCCTAATCAATTACATGTTCTCCTAAATTTTGATTAAAAGTTGTTTTGCGGTCCTTTTTGTCGAGGTTTCGGATGAGCAGGTCTAAATGGGCCTTTCAATGGACCCGTTGGAATTTTAACTGACTAAAAGGTACAGAAATTGAGGTTTTGCAATATAATTGAGTTGAAAAGCTCCTAATCAATTATTTGAACTCCTAAATATTGAATAAAACTTGTTTTGCGGTCCTTTTTGTAGAGGTTTCAGACGAGCAGGTCTTAATGGGCCTTTCAATGGACCCTTTGGAATTTTAACTGAGTAAAAAGTATAATAATTGAGGATTTGCAATATAATTGTGTTAAAAAGCTCCTAATAAATTATTAGAACTCCTAAAATTTGATTAAAACTTGTTTTGCGGTCCTTTTTGTAGAGGTTTCGAACGAGCAGGTCTAAATGGGCCTTTCAAAGGACCCGTTGGAATTTTAACTGAGAAAAAAGTATAGAAATTGAGGTTTTGCAATATAATTGTGTAGAAAAGCTCCTAATCAATTACATGATCTCCTAAAATTTGATTAAAACTTGTTTTACGGTCCTTTTTGTTACGGCTTCGGACGTGCATGTCTAAATGGGCGTTTCAATGGACCCGATGGAATTTTAACTGAGTAAAAAGTATAGAAATTGAGGTTTTGCAATATAATTGTGTTGAAAAGCTCCTAATCAGTTATTTGAACTACTAAATTTTTATTAAAACTTGTTTCACATTCATTTTTGTAGAGGTTTCGGACGAGCGGGTTTAAATGGGCCATACAATGGACCCGTTGGATATTTAACTGAGAAAATAGTACAAAAATTGAGGTTTTGCAATATAATTGTGTTGAAAAGCTCCTAATCAATTATTTTTATGGCTAAAATTTGATCAAAACTTGTTTTGCGGTACTTTATGTAGAGGTTTCGGACGAGCGGGTTGAAATGGGCCTTTCAATGGACCCGTTGGAATTTTAACTGAATAAAAAGTACAGAAATTGAGGTTTTGCAATATAATTGTATTGATAAACTCCTAAAATTTGATAAACCTTGTTTTGCATTCCTTTTTGTACAGGTTTCAGACGAGGAGGTCTAAATGGGCCTTTCAATGGACCCGTTGGAATTTTTCCTGAGTAAAAAGTATAAAAATTGAAGTTTTGCAATAAAATTGTGTTGAAAAGCTCCTAAATAATTATTTGAACTCCTAAAATTTGATTAAAACTTGTTTTGCGGTCCTTTTTGTAGAGGTTTCGGACGAGCAGGTCTAAATGGGCCTTTCAATGAACCCGTTGGAATTTTAACTGAGGAAAAAGTACAGAAATTGAGGTTTTCCAATATAATTGTGTAGAAAAGCTCCTAATCAATTACATGATCTCCTAAAATTTGATTAAAACTTGTTTTGCGGTCCTTTTTGTAGACGCTTCGGACGTGCAGGTCGAAATGGGCCTTTCCATGGACCTGTTGGAATTTTAACTGAGTAAAAAGTTTAAAAATTGAGGTTTTGCAATATAATTGTTTTGCAAATCTCCTAATCAGTTATTTTTACTCCTAAAATTTGATCAAAACTTGTTTTGTGGTCCTTTTTGTCGAGGTTTCGGACGAGCAGGTCTAAATGGGCTTTTCAATGGACCCGTTGGAATTTTAACCGAGTAAAAAGTACAGAAATTGAGTTTTTGCAATATAATTGTGTTGAAAAGCTTCTATTCAATTACATGATCTCCTAAAATTTTATTAAAACTTGTTTTGCAGTCCTTTTTGTAGAGGCTTCGGACGTGCAGGTTTAAATGGGCGTTTCAATGGACCCGTTGGAATTTTAACTGAGTAAAAATAGAAAAATTGAGGTTTTGCAATATAATTGTGTTCAAAAGCTCCTAATAAATTATTTAAACTCCTAAAATTTGAATAAAACTTGTTTTGCTGTCCTTTTTGTCGAGGTTTCGGAGGAGCAGGTCTAAATGGGCCTTTCAATGGACCCGTTGGAATTTTAACAGAGTAAAAAGTATAATAATTGAGGTTTTGCAATATAATTGTGTTGAAAAGCTCCTAAAAAATTATTTGGACTCCTAAAATTTGAATAAAACGTGTTTTGCGGTTCATTTTGTCGAGGTTTCGGACGGGCAGGTCTAACTGGGCCTTTCAATTGACCCGTTGGAATTTTAACTGAGAAAAAAGTACAGAAATTGAGGTTTTGCAATATAATTGTGTAGAAAAGCTCCTAATCAATTACATGATCTCCTAAAATTTGATTAAAACTTGTTTTGCGGTCCTTTTTGTAGAGGCTTCGGACGTGCAGGTCTAAATGGGCCTTTCAATGAACCCGTTGGAATTTTAACTGAGTAAAAAGTACAGAAATTGAGGTTTTGCAATATAATTGTGTTCAAAAGCTCCTAATCAATTACATGATCTCCTAAAATTTGATTAAAACTTGTTTTATGGTCCTTTTTGTCGAGGTTTCGGACGAGCAGGTCTAAATGGGCCTTTCAATGGACCCGTTGGAATTTTAACTGAGTAAAAAGTACAGAAATTGAGGTTTTGCAATATTATTGTGTTGAAAAGCTCCTAATCAATTACATGATCAACTAAAATTTGATTAAAACTTGTTTTCCGGTCCTTTTTGTAGAGGCTTCGGACGTGCAGGTCTATATGGGCCTTTCAATGGACCCGTTGGAATTTTAACTGAGTAGAAAGTACAGAAATTGAGGTTTTGCAATATGATTGTTTTGAAAAGCTCATAATCATTTATTTGAACTCCTAAGATTTGATTAAAACTTGTTTTGCGGTCCTTTTTGTCGAGGTTTCGGACGAGCAGGTGTAAATGGGCCTTTCAATGGACCCGTTGGAATTTTAACTGTGTAAAAAGTACAGAAATTTTGGTTTTTCAATATAATTGTGTTGAAAATCACCTAATCAATTACATGATCTCCTAAAATTTGATTAAAACTTGTTTTGCGGTCCTTTTTGTAGAGGCTTCGGACGTGCAGGTCTAAATGGGCCTTTCAATGGACCCGTTGGAATTTTAACTGAGTAAAAAGTACAGAAATTGAGGTTTTGCAATATAATTGTGTTCAAAAGCTCCTAATCAATTACATGATCTCCTAAAATATGATTAAAACTTGTTTTATGGTCCTTTTTGTCGAGGTTTCGAACGAGCAGGTCTAAATGGGCCTTTCAATGGACCCGTTTGAATTTTAACTGACTAAAAAGTATAGAAATTGAGGTTTTGCAATATAATTGTGTTGAAAAGCTCCTAATAAATTATTTGAACTCCTAAAATTTGAATAAAACGTGTTTTGCGGTCCTTTTTGTAGAGGTTTCGGACGAGCATGTCTAAAAGGGCCTTTCAATGGACCCGTTGGAATTTTAACTGATTAAAAAGTAGAAAAAAAATTGAGCTTTTGCACTATAATTGTGTAGAAAAGCTCCTAATCAATTATTTGAGCTCCTAAAATTTGATTAAAATTTGTTTTGTGGTCCTTTTTGTCGAGGTTTCGGACGAGGAGGTCTAAATGGGCCCTTCAATGGACCCGTTGGAATTTTAACTGAGTAAAAAGTACAGAAATTGAGGTTTTGCAATATAATTGTGTTGAAAAGCTTATAATAAATTATTAGAAATCATAAAATTAGATTAAAACTTGTTTTGCGGTCCTTTTTGTCGAGGTTTTTGGCGAGCAGGTCTAAATGGGCCTTTCAATGGACCCGTTGGAATTTTAACTGAGTAAAAAGCACAAAAATTGTGGTTTGCAAGATAATTGTGTTGAAAAGCTCCTAATCAATTACATGATCTCCTAAAATTTGATTAAAACTTGTTTTGCAGTCCTTTTTGTCGAGGTTTCGGAGGAGTAGGTCTAAATGGGCCTTTCAATGGACCCGTTGGAATTTTAACTCACTAAAAAGTATATAAATTGAGGTTTTGCAATATAATTGTGTTCAAAAGCTCCTAATTAATTATTTGAACTCTTAAAATTTGAATAAAACTTGTTTTGTGGTACTTTTTGTATAGGTTTTGGACGAGCAGGTCTAAATGGGCTTTCAATGGACCCGTTGGAATTTTAACTGAGTAAAAAGTATAAAATTGAGGTTTTGCGATAAAATTGTGTTGAAAAGCTCCTAATCAATTATTTGAACTCCTAAGATTTGATTAAAACTTGTTTTGCTGTCCTTTTTGTCGGGGTTTTGGACGAGCAGGTCTAAATGGGCCTTTCAATTTACCAGTTGGAATTTTAACTGAGTAAAAAGTATAATAATTGAGGTTTTGCAATATAATTGTGTTCAAAAGCTCCTAGACAATTATTTGGGGTCCTAAAATTTGAATAAAACTTGTTTTGCTGTCCTTTTTGTCGAGGTTTCGGACGAGCATGTGTAAATGGTTCTTTCAATGGACCCGTTGGAATTTTAACTGAGTAGAAAGTACAGAAATTGAGGTTTTGCAATATGATTGTTTTGAAAAGCTCATAATCAATTATTTGAACTCCTAAGATTTGATTAAAACTTGTTTTGCGGTCCTTTTTGTCGAGGTTTCGGACGAGCAGGTCTAAATGGTCCTATCAATGGACCCGTTGGAATTTTAACTGAGTAAAAAGTTCAGTAATTGAGGCTTTGCAATCTAATTGTGTTGAAAAGCTTATAATCAATTATTTGAACTCCTAAGTTTTGATTAAAACTTGTTTTGCGGTCCTTTTTGTCGTGGTTTCGGCCGAGCAGGTCTAATTGGGCCTTTCAAAGGACCCGTTGGAATTTTAACTGACTAAAAAGTATAAAATTTGAGGTTTTGCAATATAATTGTGTGGAAAAGCTCCTAATCAATTATTTGAACTCCTAAAATTTGAATAAAACTTGTTTTGCGGTCCTTTTCGTAGAGGTTTCGGACGAGCAGCTCTAAATGGGCCCTTCAATGGACCCGTTGGAATTTTACTCGAGTAAAAAGTATAAAAATTGAAGTTTTGCAATATATTTGTGTTCAAAAGCTCCTAATAAATTAATTGACCTCCTAAAATTTGATTAAAACATGTTTTGCGGTCCTTTTGGTCGAGGTTGTGGACGAGCAGGTCTAAATGGGCCTTTCAATGGACCCGTTGGAATTTTAACTGAGTAAAAAGTACAGAAATTGAGGTTTTGCAATGAAATTGTGTTGAAAAGCTTATAATAAATTATTTGAACTCATAAAATTAGATTAAAACTTGTTTTGCGGTCCTTTTTGTCGAGGTTTCAGACGAGCAGGTCTAATTGGGCCTTTCAATGGACCCGTTGGAATTTTAGCTGAGTAAAAAGCACAAAAATTGTGGTTTTGCAATATAATTGTGTTGAAAAGCTCCTAATCAATTACATGATCTCCTAAAATTTGATTAAAACTTGTTTTGCAGTCCTTTTTGTCGAGGTTTCGGAGAAGTAGGTCTAAATGGGCCTTTCAATGGACCCGTTGGAATTTTAACTCACTAAAAAGTACATAAATTGAGGTTTTGCAATATAATTGTGTTGAAAAGCTCCTAATTAATTATTTGAACTCTTAAAATTTGAATAAAACTTGTTTTGTGGTCCTTTTTGTAGAGGTTTCGGACGAGCAGGTCTAAATGGGCCTTTCAAAGGACCCGTTGGAATTTTAACTAAGTAAAAAGTATAAAATTGAGGTTTTGCAATATAATTGTGTTGAAAAGCTCCTAATCAATTATTTGAACTCCTAAGATTTGATTAAAACTTGTTTTGCGGTCCTTTTTGTCGAGGTTTCGGACGAGCAGGTCTAAATGGGCCTTTCAATGGACCCGTTGGAATTTTAACTGAGTAAAATGTATAATAATTGAGGTTTTGCAATATAATTGTGTTGAAAAGCTCCTAATCAATTATTTGAACTCCTAAGATTTGATTAAAACTTGTTTTGCGGTCCTTTTTGTCGGGGTTTCGGATGAGCAGGTCTAAATGGGCCTTTCAATGGACCAGTTGGAATTTTAACTGAGTAAAAAGTATAATAATTGAGGTTTTGCAATATAATTGTGTTCAAAAGCTCCTAGACAATTATTTGGGCTCCTAAAATTTGAATAAAACTTGTTTTGCTGTCCTTTTTGTCGAGGTTTCGGACGAGCATATGTAAATGGACCTTTCAATGGACCCGTTGGAATTTTAACTGAGTAAAAACTACAGAAATTGTAGTTTTGCAATATAATTGTGTTAAAAAGCTCCTAATCAATTGCATGATCAACAAAATTTTGATTAAAACTTGTTTTCCTGTCCTTTTTGTAGAGGCTTCGGACATGTAGGTCTAAATGGGCCTTTCAATGGACCCGTTGGAATTTTAACTGAGTAAAAAGTACAAAAATTGAGGTTTTGCAATATGATAGTTTTTAAAAGCTCATAATCAATTATTTTAACTCCTAAGATTTCATTAAAACTTGTTTTGAGATCCTTTTTGTCGAGGTTTCGGACGAGAAGGTGTAAATGGGCCTTTCAATGGACCCGTTGGAATTTTAACTGAGTGAAAATTACAGAAATTTTGGTTTTGCAATATAATTGAGTTGAAAAACTCCTAATCAATTACATGATCTCCTAAAATTTGATTAAAACTTGTTTTGCGGTCCTTTTTGTCGAGGTTTCGGACGAGCAGGTCTAAATGGGCCTTTCAATGGACCGTTGGAATTTTAACTGAGAAAAAAGTACAGAAATTGAGGTTTTACAATATAGTTGTGATGAAAAGCTCCTAATCAATTACATGATCTCCTAAAGTTTGATTAAAACTTGTTTTGCGATCCTTTTTGTCGAGGTTTCGGACGAGCAGGTCTAAATGGGCCTTTCATTGGACCCATTGGAATTTTAACTGAGTAAAAATAGAAAAATTGAGGTTTTGCAATATAAATGTGTTGAAAATCTCCTATTTTAAACTCCTAAAATTTGATTAAAACTTGTTTTGCGGTCCTTTTTGTTGGGGTTTCGGACGAGCAAGTCTAAATGGGCCTTTCAATGGACCCGTTGAAATTTTAACTGAGTAAAATGTATAATAATTGAGGTTTTGCAATATAATTGTATCAAAAAGCTCCTAAACAATTATTTGGACTCCTAAAATCTGAATAAAACGTGTTTTGCGGTCCTTTTTGTCGAGGTTTCGGACGGGCAGGTCTAAATGGGCCTTTCAATGGACCCGTTGGAATTTTAACTGAAAAAAAAAGTGCAGAAATTTAGGTTTTGCAATATAATTCTATAGAAAAGTTCCTAATCAATTACACGATCTCCTAAAATTTGATTTAAACCGGTTTTGCGGTCCTTTTTGTAGAGGCTTCGGATGTGCAGGTCTAAATGGGCCTTTTAATGGACCCATTGGAATTTTAACTGAGTAAAAATAGAAAAAATGAGGTTTTGCAATATAATTGTGTTGAAAAGCTCCTATTTTGAACTCCTAATATTTGATTAAAACTGAGTAAAATGTATAATAATTGAGGTTTCGGACGAGCAGGTCTAAATGGGCCTTTCAATGGACCCGTTGGAATTTTAACTGAGTAAAATGTATAATAATTGAGGTTTTGCAATATAATTGTGTTGAAAAGCTCCTAATAAATTATTTGAACTCCTAAAATTTGATTGAAACTTGTTTTGCGGTCCTTTTTGTAGAGGTTTCGAACGAGCAGGTCTAAATGGACCTTTCAATGGACCCGTTGGAATTTTAACCGAGTAAAAAGTATAAAAATTGAGGTTTTGCAATATAATTGTGTAGAAAAGCTCCAAATCAATTACATGATCTCCTAAAATTTGATTAAAACTTGTTTTACGGTCCTTTTTGTAGAGGCTTCGGACGTGCAGGTCTAAATGGGCCTTTCAATGGACCCGTTGGAATTTTAACTGAGTCAAAAGTACAGAAATTGAGGTTTTACAATATAATTGTGTTGAAAAGATCCTAATTAAATATTTGAACTCCTAAAATTTGATTAAAACTTGTTTCGCAGTCCTTTTTGTAAAGGTTTCGGGCGAGTGGGTTTAAATGGGCCATACAATGGACCCGTTGGATATTTAACTGAGAAAATAGTACAGAAATTGAGGTTTTGCAATATAATTGTGTTGAAAAGCTCCTAATCAATTATTTTTACTGCTAAAATTTGATCAAAACTTGTTTTGCGGTACTTTATGTAGAGGTTTCGGACAAGCGGGTTGAAATGGGCCTTTCAATGGACTCGTTGGAATTTTAACTGAGTAAAAAGTACAGAAATTGAGGTTTTGCAATATAATTGTATTGAAACACTCCTAAAAAATTATTTGAACTCCTAAATTTGATAAACCTTGTTTTCAATTCCTTTTTGTACAGGTTTCAGACGAGGAGGTCTAAATGGGCCTTTCAATGGACTCGTTGGAATTTTAACTGAGTAAAAAGTATAAAAATTGAAGTTTTGCAATAAAATTGTGTTGAAAAGCTCCTAATCAATTATTTGAACTCCTAAAATTTGATTAAAACTTGTTTTGCGGTCCTTTTTGTAGAGGTTTCGGATGAGCATGTCTAAATGGGCCTTTCAATGGACCCGTTGGAATTTTAACTGAGTAAAAATTATAAAAATTGAGGTTTTGCAATATAATAGTGTTGAAAATCTCCTAATCAATTATTTGAACTCCTAAAATTTGATTAAAACTTGTTTTGCGGTCCTTTTGTAGAGGTTTCGGACGAGCAGCTCTAAATGGGCCTTTCAATGGACCCGTTGGAATTTTAACCGAGAAAAAAGTACAGAAATTGAGGTTTTGCAGGATAATTGTGTTGAAAAGCTCCTAATCAATTATTTGAACTCCTAAAATTTGATTAAAACTTGTTTTGCGGTCCTTTTTGTCGGGGTTTCGGATGAGCATGTCTAAATGGGCCTTTCAATGGACCCGTTGGAATTTTAACCGAGTAAAAAGTATAAAAATTGAGGTTTTGCAATATAATTGTGTTGAAAATTTCCTAATCAATTATTTGAACTCTTAAAATTTTATTAAAACTTGTTTTGCGGATCTTTTGTAGAGTTTTCGGACGAGCAGGTCTAAATGGGCCTTTCAATGGACCCGTTGGAATTTTAACCGAGTAAAAAGTATAAAAATTGAGGTTTTGCAATATAATTGTGTTGAAAAGCTCCTAATCAATTATTTGAACTCCTAAAATTTGAATAAAACTTGTTTTGCGGTCCTTTTTGTAGAGGTTTCGGACGAGCAGGTCTAAATGGGCCTTTTAATGGACCCGTTGGAATTTTAACTGAGAAAAAAGTACAGAAATTGAGGTTTTGCAATATAATTGTGTTGAAAACCTTCTAATCAATTACATGTCTTCTAAAATTTGAATAAAACTTGTTTTGCGGTCCTTTTTCTAGAAGCTTCGGACGTGCAGGTCTAAATGGGCCTTTCAATGGACCCGTTGGAAATTTAACCGAGTAAAAAGTATTAAAATTGAGGTTTTTCAATATAATTATGTTGAAAAGCTCATAATCAATTATTTGAACACTTAAAATTTGATTAAACTTGTTTTGCGGTCCTTTTTGTAGAGGTTTCGGACGAGCAGGTCTAAATGGGCCTTTCAATGGACCTGTTGGAATTTTAACCGAGTAAAAAGTATAGAAATTGAGGTTTTGTAATATAATTGTGTTGAAAAGCTCCTAATCAATTATTTGACCTCCTAAAATTTGATTAAAACTTGTTTTGCGGTCCTTTTTGTAGAGGTTTCGGACGAGCATGTCTAAATGGGCCTTTCAATGGACCCGTTGGAATTTTAACTGAGAAAAAAGTACAGAAATTGAGGTTTTGCAATATAGTTGTGTTGAAAAGCTTCTATTCATTTACATGATCTCCTAAAATTTGAATAAAACTTGTTTTGTGGTCCTTTTTGTAGAGGCTTCGAACGTGCAGGTCTTAATGGGCCTTTCAATGAACCCGTTGGAATTTTAACCGAGAAAAAAGTACAGAAATTGAGGTTTTGCAAGATAATTGTGTTGAAAAGCTCCTAATAAATTAAATGAACTCCTAAAATTTTATTAATCCTTCTTTTGCGGTCCTTTTTGTAGAGGTTTCGAACGAGCAGGTCTAAATGGGCCTTTCAATGGACCCGTTAGAATTTTAACTGAGAAAAAAGTACAGAAATTGAGGTTTTGCAATATAATTGTGTAGAAAAGCTCCTAATCAATTACATGATCTCCTAAAATTTGATTAAAACTTGTTTTACGGTCCTTTTTGTAGAGGCTTCGGACGTGCAGGTCTAAATGGGCCTTTCAATGGACCCGTTGGAATTATAACTGAGTTAAAAGTACAAAAATTGAGGTTTTACAATATAATTGTGTTGAAAAGATCCTAATTAATTATTTCAACTCCTAAATATTGAATAAAACTTGTTTTGCGGTCCTCTTGTAGAGGTTTCGGATGAGCATGTCTAAATGGGCCTTTCAATGGACCCATTGGAATTTTAACTGAGTAAAAAGTATAAATTGAGGTTTTGCAATATAATAGTGTTGAAAATCTCCTAATCAATTATTTGAACTCCTAAAATTTGATTAAAACTTGTTTTGCGGTCCTTTTGTAGAGGTTTCGGACGAGCAGGTCTAAATGGGCCTTTCAATGGACCCGTTGGAATTTTAACCGAGAAAAAAGTACAGAAATTGAGGTTTTGCAGGATAATTGTGTTTAAAAGCTCCTAATCAATTATTTGAACTCCTAAAATTTGATTAAAACTTGTTTTGCGGTCCTTTTTGTCGGGGTTTCGGATGAGTAGGTCTAAATAGGCCTTTCAATGGACCCGTTGGAATTTTAACCGAGTAAAAAGTATAAAAATTGAGGTTTTGCAATATAATTGTGTTGAAAATTTCCTAATCAATTATTTGAACTCTTAAAATTTTATTAAAACTTGTTTTGCGGTCCTTTTGTAGAGTTTTCGGACGAGCAGGTCTAAATGGGCCTTTCAATGGACCCGTTGGAATTTTAACCGAGTAAAAAGTATAAAAATTGAGGTTTTGTAATATAATTGTGTTGAAAAGCTCCTAATCAATTATTTGACCTCCTAAAATTTGATTAAAACTTGTTTTGCGATCCTTTTTGTAGAGGTTTCGGACGAGCATGTCTAAATGGTCCTTTCAATGGACCCGTTGGAATTTTAACTGAGAAAAAAGTACAGAAATTGAGGTTTTGCAATATAGTTGTGTTGAAAAGCTTCTATTCAATTACATGATCTCCTAAAATTTGAATAAAACTTGTTTTGCGGTCCTTTTTGTAGAGGCTTCGAACGTGCAGGTCTTAATGGGCCTTTCAATGGACCCGTTGGAATTTTAACGGAGAAAAAAGTACAGAAATTGAGGTTTTGCAAGATAATTGTGTTGAAAAGCTCCTAATAAATTATTTGAACTCCTAAAATTTTATTAATCCTTGTTTTGCGGTCCTTTTTGTAGAGGTTTCGAACGAGCAGGTCTAAATGGGCCTTTCAATGGACCCGTTAGAATTTTAACTGAGCAAAAGTACAGAAATTGAGGCTTTGCAATAGAATTGTGTATAAAAGCTCCTAATCAATTACATGATCTCCTAAAATTTGATTGAAACTTGTTTTACGGTCCTTTTTGTAGAGGCTTCGGACGTGCAAGTCTAAATGGGCCTTTCAATGGACCCGTTGGAATTATAACTGAGTTAAAAGTACAAAAATTGAGGTTTTACAATATAATTGTGTTGAAAAGCTCCTAATTAATTATTTCAACTCCTAAATATTGATTAAAACTTGTTTTGCGGTCCTTTTTTAGAGGTTTCGGATGAGCATGTCTAAATGGGCCTTTCAATGGACCCGTTGGAATTTTAACTGAGTAAAAAGTATAAATTGAGGTTTTGCAAAATAATAGTGTTGAAAATCTCCTAATCAATTATTTGAAATCCTAAAATTTGATTAAAACTTGTTTTGCGGTCCTTTTGTAGAGGTTTCAGACGAGCAGGTCTAAATGGGCCTTTCAATGGACCCGTTGGAATTTTAACCAATAAAAAAGTACAGAAATTGAGGTTTTGCAGGATAATTGTGTTGAAAAGCTCCTAATCAATTATTTGAACTCCTAAAATTTGATTAAAACTTGTTTTGCGGTCCTTTTTGTCGGGGTTTCAGATGAGTAGGTCTAAATGGGCCTTTCCATGGACCCGTTGGAATTTTAACCGAGTAAAAAGTATAAAAATTGAGGTTTTGCAATATAATTGTGTTGAAAATTTCCTAATCAATTATTTGAACTCTTAAAATTTTATTAAAACTTGTTTTGCGGTCCTTTTGTAGAGTTTTCGGACGAGCAGGTCTAAATGGGCCTTTCAATGGACCCGTTGGAATTTTAACCGAGTAAAAAGTATAAAAATTGAGGTTTTGCAATATAATTGTGTTGAAAAGCTCCTAATCAATTATTTGAACTCCTAAAATTTGAATAAAACTTGTTTTGCGGTCCTTTTTGTAGAGGTTTCGGACGAGCAGGTCTAAATGGGCCTTTTAATGGACCCGTTGGAATTTTAACTGAGAAAAAAGTACAGAAATTGAGGTTTTTCAATATAATTGTGTTGAAAAGCTTCTAATCAATTACATGTCTCCTAAAATTTGAATAAAACTTGTTTTGCGGTCCTTTTTCTAGAAGCTTCGGACGTGCAGGTCTAAATGGGCCTTTCAATGGACCCGTTGGAATTTTAACCGAGTAAAAAGTATAAAAATTGAGGTTTTTCAATATAATTATGTTGAAAAGCTCATAATCAATTATTTGAACACTTAAAATTTGATTAAAACTTGTTTTGCGGTCCTTTTTGTAGAGGTTTCGGACGAGCAGGTTTAAATGGGCCTTTCAATGGACCTGTTGGAATTTTAACCGAGTAAAAAGTATAAAAATTGAGGTTTTGTAATATAATTGTGTTGAAAAGCTCCTAATCAAATATTTGACCTCCTAAATTTTGATTAAAACTTGTTTTGCGATCCTTTTTGTAGAGGTTTCGGACGAGCATGTCTAAATGGGCCTTTCAATGGACCCGTTGGAATTTTAATTGAGAAAAAAGTACAGAAATTGAGGTTTTGCAATATAGTTGTGTTGAAAAGCTTCTATTCAATTACATGATCTCCTAAAATTTGAATAAAACTTGTTTTGCGGTCCTTTTGTAGAGGTTTCAGACGAGCAGGTCTAAATGGGCCTTTCAATGTACCCGTTGGAATTTTAAACGATAAAAAAGTTTGGAAATTGAGGTTTTGCAAGATAATTGTGTTGAAAAGCTCCTAATCAATTATTTGAACTCCTAAAATTAGATTAAAACTTGTTTTGCGGTCCTTTTTGTCGGGGTTTCAGATGAGTAGGTCTAAATGGGCCTTTGAATGGACCCGTTGGAATTTTATCCGAGTAAAAAGTATAAAAATTGAGGTTTTGCAATATAATTGTGTTGAAAATTTCCTAATCAATTATTTGAACTCTTAAAATTTTATTAAAACTTGTTTTGCGGTCCTTTTGTAGAGTTTTCGGACGAGCAGGTCTAAATGGGCCTTTCAATGGACCCGTTGGAATTTTAACCGAGTAAAAAGTATAAAAATTGAGGTTTTGTAATATAATTGTGTTGAAAAGCTCCTAATCAATTATTTGACCTCCTAAATTTTGATTAAAACTTGTTTTGCGATCCTTTTTGTAGAGGTTTCGGACGAGCATGTCTAAATGGGCCTTTCAATGGACCCGTTGGAATTTTAACTGAGAAAAAAGTACAGAAATTGAGGTTTTGCAATATAGTTGTGTTGAAAAGCTTCTATTCAATTACATGATCTCCTAAAATTTGAATAAAACTTGTTTTGCGGTCCTTTTGTAGAGGTTTCAGACGAGCAGGTCTAAATGGGCCTTTCAATGTACCCGTTGGAATTTTAAACGATAAAAAAGTACGGAAATTGAGGTTTTGCAAGATAATTGTGTTGAAAAGCTCCTAATCAATTATTTGAACTCCTAAAATTAGATTAAAACTTGTTTTGCGGTCCTTTTTGTCGGGGTTTCAGATGAGTAGGTCTAAATGGGCCTTTGAATGGACCCGTTGGAATTTTATCCGAGTAAAAAGTATAAAAATTGAGGTTTTGCAATATAATTGTGTTGAAAATTTCCTAATCAATTATTTGAACTCTTAAAATTTTATTAAAACTTGTTTTGCGGTCCTTTTGTAGAGTTTTCGGACGAGCAGGTCTAAATGGGCCTTTCAATGGACCCGTTGGAATTTTAACCGAGTAAAAAGTATAAAAATTGAGGTTTTGTAATATAATTGTGTTGAAAAGCTCCTAATCAAATATTTGACCTCCTAAAATTTGATTAAAACTTGTTTTGCGATCCTTTTTGTAGAGGCTTCGAACGTGCAGGTCTTAATGGGCCTTTCAATGGACCCGTTGGAATTTTAACCGAGAAAAAAGTACAGAAATTGAGGTTTTGCAAGATAGTTGTGTTGAAAAGCTCCTAATAAATTATTTGAACTCCTAAAATTTTATTAATCCTTGTTTTGCGGTCCTTTTTGTAGAGGTTTCGAACGAGCAGGTCTAAATGGGCCTTTCAATGGACCCGTTAGAATTTTAACTGAGAAAAAAGTACAGAAATTAAGGTTTTGCAATATAATTGTGTAGAAAAGCTCCTAATCAATTACATGATCTCCTAAAATTTGATTAAAACTTGTTTTACGGTCCTTTTTGTTGAGGCTTCGGACGTGCAGGTCTAAATGGGCCTTTCAATGGACCCGTTGGAATTGTAACTGAGTAAAAAGTACAAAAAATTGAGGTTTTACAATATAATTGTGTTGAAAAGCTCCTAATTAATTATTTCAACTCCTAAATATTGAATAAAACTTGTTTTGCGGACCTTTTTGTAGAGGTTTCGGACGAACAGGTCTTAATGGGCCTTTCAATGGACCCGTTGGAATTTTAACTGGGTAAAAAATATAGAAATTGAGGTTTTGCAATATAATTGTGTTGAAAAGCTCCTAATCAATTATTTTAACTCCTATACTTTGATTAAAACTTGTTTCGCAGTCCTTTTTGTAGAGGTTTCGGACGAGCGGGTTTAAATGGGCCATACAATAGACCCGTTGGATATTTAACTGAGAAAATAGTACAGAAATTGAGGTTTTGAAATATAATTGTGTTGAAAAGCTCCTAATCAATTATTTTTACTGCTAAAATTTGATTAAAACTTGTTTTGCGGTACTTTATGTAGAGGTTTCGGACGAGCGGGTTGAAATGGGCCTTTCAATGGACCCGTTGGAATTTTAACTGAGTAAAAAGTACAGAAATTGAGGTTTTGCAATATGATTGTGTAGAAAAGCTCCTAATCAATTATATGAACTCCTAAAATTTGATAAACCTTGTTTTGCATTCCTTTTTGTACAGGTTTCAGACGAGGAGGTCTAAATGGGCCTTTCAATGGACCCGTTGGAATTTTTACTAAGTAAAAAGTATAAAAAATGAAGTTTTGCAATAAAATTGTGTTGAAAAGCTCCTAATCAATTATTTGAACTCCTATAATTTGATTAAAACTTGTTTTGCGGTCCTTTTTGTAGAGGTTTCGGACGAGCAGGTCTAAATGGGCCTTCCAATGAACCCGTTGGAATTTTAACTGAGAAAAAAGTACAGAAATTGAGGTTTTGCAATATAATTGTGTAGAAAAGCTCCTAATCAATTACATGATCTCCTAAAATTTGATTAAAACTTGTTTTGTGATCCTTTTTGTAGACGCTTCGGACGTGCAGGTCTAAATGGGCCTTTCAATGGACCTGTTGGAATTTTAACTGAGTAAAAAGTATAAAAATTGAGGTTTTGCAATATAATTGTTTGCATTTTGGGGCCGAACACCACTTTAGAGAGATCAAAACAAGCCATACTTACTTCCGGATTTAGGAAGGTGTTTCAAACCTCTCCTAAATCCCCAAACCTTGTATTTTTGTCCTCATGGACTTCAAACCCAAACACACTCACCAATTTCATTTCTCTTGCTTGCCGAAACGTCAATCAAGCCTCCGGATCAACTCCAAAAGTGTCCGAAGATGTCTCCCTTGTTTTAGACACATAAAAACAGAGGATTAATGCATCATCATGCATTGAAAACTTCAGCCAACACACCAAAACTCGCTGCTCTACTTATACCCAACATTTCGGCTACCAAACACAACCAAAATCACCTCCAAACTCTTCCAAAACTTAACCCAGCCAAGATCCATCACTTCTAACCATTTCCAAACATCAATTAACATCCAAAAAGAACCTAAATTCGTCATTATACCTCCAGCTATAACAGAACACCAAAAACACCTCAAAAACCACCATTTTCACAAGGAAAAACTTATGAAATACAACCTATTCGGGATTAGATTGATAAAACCTCATTTCAAACATCATTAGACATCCAAAATACATTAAAGAATCATCTCAAAATATAGCCCAAGCAATCACAACGAAATTCTTCAAGATTTCTTCCAAAATCTTGAGTTTTAAGCCAAAATCATGTCCCCAACATCAAAACCATTTATAAAACTTAAATTAAGGATTGACAACTTGGGAATTTTAGTAAAGAACTGAGTATTTAGAGGAGAAGAACAATCTTACCTCTAAATGGTGATTTCTCCTTGATTTGGGCCAAATTCCTTGAAAATTCAATGAGGAAATCAAAAGGATTTGATGCAAGATTGATTAGGAACTAATGGATGATAGAAATCTCATCAATTGAAGTGAAGATCAATGCTAAAGTTGTTGGAGAAAAGTGTTTGGATGATGGGATTTTGAGAGAAAATGGAATGAAAGAAAATTAGGAAAAAGTAGTTATGAAAAACCAAAAAGTAGTTTCCCATCTTTATTTTATTTAATTAAACATTTAATAAATCACCCAAATTAAGGAAAAATCTAGATAAAACATTTTTGGGTAAATTAGCTCCTTAAAGATTCAAAGTTTCAATCCTTACAAAACAGTCACCACTAAACTTTTCAAAAATCACATTTTGGTCACTACACTAAAATGTAGTATTTCCAAATCTTATTTTGTAAAATTGTTTTCACCACTCTCTTGTATATATTAAAAGAGGATTTTTAGATATTTTTCTATATTTTTAAAGCATCCCGAACTAGGCTTTCCCTAAAACCTCCTTTCATATTCGAACCGTTTCTCAGACCGGTCCGACCAAACCCTAAACTTCTAAGCCCAAAATTGGGGTGTTACAACTCTCCCCCTCTAAAGAAATTTCGTCCTCGAAATTTACCTGGAGGAAAAAGATAAGGAAACTGTTTCTTCATGTCATCTTTCCTTTCCCACGTGGCTTCCTCAACACCACGATGCCTCCACAACACCTTAACCAACTCAATGGTCTTACCTCGAAGAACTTTACTGTCTGAATCCAGAATCTCAACCGGCTCCTCATCATAGGTCAAGTCTGGATTCAACTCAACTTCCTCTACAAGCATAACATGCGAAGGATCCGATCTATACCTCCGAAGCATAGAGACATGAAACACATTATGAATCTTTTCCAACTCTTGTGGCAATCTCAGCTTATACGCAACAGGACCCACGCGTTCAATCACCTCGTATGGTCCAATATATCTAGGGCTCAACTTACCCTTCCGGCCAAACCTCATCACCTTCTTCCAAGGTGAAACCTTCAAGAACACACGGTCACCCACCGCAAACTCAATCTCCTTACGCTTCAAATCTGCGTAAGACTTCTGTCGATCAGAAGCTGCCTTCAACCGCTCACAAATGAGCTTCACCTTCTCGGCGGTTCCTTTCAACAAACCCGGCATTGAAACCAACTTCTGTCCTGTTTCAGCCCAACAAAGAGGAGTTCTGCACTTCCTCCCATACAAGGCTTCATAAGGTGCCATTTGAATACTTGCTTGGTAGCTATTATTATAAGCAAACTCCACCAAAGGCAAATGCTTCTCCCAAGAGCCTTGAAACTCAATCACGCAACACCTCAATATATCCTCGAGCACTTGAATAACACGCTCAGACTGCCCATCCGATTGTGGATGATAAGAAGTACTGAAATTCAGACGCGTACCCAAAGCTTGATGCAAACACTCCCAAAAACGCAATGTGAACCTCGGATCTCTATCCGACACTATGGACTTTGGTACACCATGCAAACGTACAATCTCAGCAATGTACAGCTCTGCAAGTTTATCCAAAGTATACGTAGTATGCACATGCAAGAAATGCGCACACTTCGTAAGGCGATCCACAATCACCCGTACCGAATTCTTCTTCGATGGCGACATAGGCAAACCAGACACAAAGTCCATGGTGATCCTTTCCCACTTCCATTCAGGAATCCTCAACGGTTGCAACAACCCAGAAGGAAACTGATGCTCAGCCTTAACCCGCTGACAAACTATGCACTTACTCACGTACTCCGCAACATCCTTCTTCAATCCCACCCAGTAGTACTCATCCTTCAGATCACGATACATCTTTGTACTACCAGGGTGCATAGCAAAAGGACTGCTATGAGCTTCAGTCAGAATAGTACGCCTCAACTCCGCATCATTAGGCACTACTATCCGACTTCCAAAACATAGAACTCCATCATCATTAAAACAGAATTCTGATGGTCTATCCTCAGCAATATCCTGAACATGTGGCACCAAAGAATCATCCAACAACTGCTTATCCTTTATCAACTGAACTAAAGATGGTTTCACTTGCAACTCAGCCACAAGACCTCTATCTCGCGAAATACTCAAGCTGGCAAACATAGCCCTTAACTCAACTGCCACCTTCCTGCTCAAGGCATCCGCTACAACATTAGCCTTTCCCGGATGGTACTCGATCGTCAGATCGTAATCCTTAAGCAACTCCACCCAATGTCGTTGCCTAAGATTCAACTCTTTCTGCGACATCAGATACTTCAAACTCTTGTGATCCGTGTACACAGTACACTTCTCACCATACAGATAATGTCTCCAAATCTTCAAAGCAAAAACCACCGCAGCCAACTCAATATCATGCGTAGGATAATTGCGCTCATGCACCTTCAACTGGCGTGATGCATAAGCCACCACCTTACCCTCTTGCATTAGCACACACCCCAACCCAACATAGGATGCGTCGATGTACACCACAAACTCTTTTCCTGATTCAGGTTGAACCAAAATAGGAGCTTGCGTCAAAGCTGCCTTAAGCTTCTCAAAATCTTGTTGTCTTGCTTCCGTCCACTCATACTTAATATCTTTTTGCAACAACTTCGTCAAAGGGGCAGCAATCTTTGAAAATCAATCCACGAACCTCCGGTAGTATCCTGCCAACCCAAGGAAACTACGGACTTCATGAACAGACTTAGGAGGCTTCCAATTCATCACCGCCTCAATCTTCTGAGGATCAACACGAATCCCCTCAGCCTAAACCACATGACCAAGGAACACAACTTCCCTCAACCAAAACTCGCACTTGCTCAACTTAGCATAAAGCTGATTTTCCAAAAGCGCTTGCAAGACAACCCTCAAATGACCTTCATGCTCCTCCTCAGTACGAGAGTACACAAGGATATCGTCAATGAACACCACAACAAACTTATCCAAGTATTCATGGAACACTCTATTCATCATGTCCATGAAAGCTGCAGGAGCATTCGTCAAGCCAAACGACATTACAAGGAACTCATAATGCCCATACCTCATTCTAAAGGCTGTTTTTGGCACATCCACATCTTTCACCTTAAGCTGATAGTACCCTGACCTTAAGTCAATCTTGGAGAACACAGCTGCTCCCCGAAATTGATCAAAAAGATCATCAATCCTCGGCAAAGGATACCGATTCTTGATAGCCAACTTGTTCAGCTGACGATAATCGATGCACATTCTCATAGTGCCATCCTTCTTTTTCACAAACAAAACTGGTGCACCCCAAGGTGACACACTTGGCCGAATGAACCCGCGGTCAAGCAACTCCTGAAGTTGCGTCTTTAACTCCTTTAGCTCATTAGGTGCCATGCGATAGGGAGCAATGGACACTGGAGTTGTGTTTTCATATAGCTCAATTCCAAACTCCACCTCGCGACTAGGCGGCAATTCAGGTAACTCCTCCGGAAACACTCCAGGGAACTCACGTACAGTTCTGATATCCTGAACTCGCAACTCCTTTGAACTAGGATTCATCACAAAGGCTAGGTAAGCCTCGCAACCTTGCCTCAGCATTCGACTTGCTTCTAACGTAGACACCACATTGGCAGGAAACTTCACATTCTCACCTACTACCACCACTTCATAATCATCCGCAAGTTTCAATGAAACTCGCTTGCTTTCAAAATCCACTACAGCCCGATGCTCAACAAGCCAATCCATTCCAATGATTACATCAAAACCATAGAATGGCAATTCCATGAGATCAACAGGAAAAACATGGTTTTGCACTTTCAAGGGACATCTCCTATACAACCTTCGCGTCACAACCGTTTCACCAAAGGAACTAGTCACACGCATACCAACATCCAAAGACTCAATAGGTAAACCAAGCATTTGAGCATGTTCACGCAATATATATGAGTGTGTAGATCCAGAATCAATCAAAGAAAGTAATGATAAGGATTGCAAAGTGAAGGTACCTGCGATCACATCCGTATCATTCCTTCCCTCACGATGGGCATACACTCGGGCCTGACCTCCACCCTCAGGTTGAACGGTCACAACATGCGCTACATTCCTGCCACCATCATCTCTGCGCTGAAAATTTCCACGGCCGCGCCCACGACCTCTCTGTGGCTCAGCTGCTCTCACCGGAGCCTGTCCCTCTCTCAGAGGCTGAGGACAATCCTTCTTCATATTTCCACGGTTTCCACAATTCCAGCACGTCCCAAGGTTACCCCAACATTCACCACCGTATCGTCTACCACAACGGTTACACTCAAGAGTCCTCTGAACAGCATTAGGTCCTTGCTGACCTCTCTCAGGATTACCACCCCCACGCCTAGCATCATATTGTGGCCTCTGATCCTTATACCTCTTGTTGCGATCTCTACTATAATCGCGTTCATCCGCTCGCTTCCCAGAGCTAGATCCTCCTGCTCAACTAGTCAAACCAAGGTTCGCCTCAATGTCCTTGGCTCTAGTGACCAAGACATCGAAATCTGTGTAGTCAGCCGCAAGCATGAAAGTCTTCACATCCGTTACCAGCCCATAACGAAACCGTTCACACCTCTCCCGCTCGTTAGGGATGAGCTCAGGTGCATACTGACTAAGGCGGACAAACTGGATCTCATACTCAGCTACCGTCTTGCTACCTTGCATCAGAGACATAAATTCTCTTTTCTTCTCATCTAAGTATCACACACCCAGATACTTTTGCTTGAACACACTCACAAAGAACGTCCAAGTCACCTCATCATCATCCATACCAGAGATAGTGGTCGTCCACCACGTATAGGCATCACCATGCAGCAGTGATACCACACAACCCAGCTTCTGCACATTATTCAGTTCATCTGTCCCATAATCCTCTTGGTGCTCTCCAACCAAGACTCAGATCTTTCCGGAGATAGACATCTGAACTCAATCCCTCCCAGAATGCGAAGACGTTCCAAAGGCAACCTCCCATTAGCATCGTCCTGATGCGCAGCTCCATGAGCCCCAGCTACTGCTGCCTGGAAAGCTCCAGCAGTAGCCTGAATCAACACTGTCATGTCAGGAGCAGCTTGCCCCTGCACACCTTCAGGTCCAACGACCCCAGCACCAGCTCCAGCACCACCATCACCACCAGGTGGTCCACCAACAGGAGGAGGAGGTAAATCCACAACATTCTCTGCATTCGCATCATTCTCATCCTGAGCCATAGCTCTTGTATTCACTCTCATCTCTCTACGTGGCCCCATTTACAAAGAAAACAATGCACTGACAAAGTATGCAATAAACACAATTAGGATCAATAAGGTAAGTAATCCAAGTACTCAAGCTTATTTTCTAAAACAATTCCTTTCATTAGTTTTGATATGGCAATGGGATCCCCTAACACACTCCATCATAGCATAACATCACAATTGAAATCGTGCACCACGATTCATACAACATTCTTTCACCAAAAAGGCACATCATGCAATTACACATACATCATCCACCTAACAAACCCCAATCATACGAGAACCAAGCTTTGATACCACCAAATGTAACCCCCTTAGCCCGGCCTAGACGATTGACCCGAACTACGAAGATTACACGGGGAAAAACCAAAGTCAACCCAAAAGTCAACCTTGATTCACGACCCTTTTTTTCTTTTTAATCTTGTCTAGATGCTTGTTAATCCTAAGTGAGTACTCACGAGATACGATAGAGAAAGGCACAACGATCGGATTTCAAAAAGGGACTCAATTGCACAATATACAAATTTGGGGACCAAAATGTAATTTCTGAAAATTAGAAGGTCCTTACTGATTTTAAAGTTACCAATGTGAAATTACTCATGTTACATGCTTCTCTATCAAATTTCAGCTTAATTGGACATCCCAAGCTTAAGCAATTACAATCTCAACATTTAGGACTAAAATGCAAAACATGCAAACTTCAGAACAATTCAAATCTGTGACCAACGGTCACCTGTTTCGAAACACCTACTAGCCGTATCGAAATGGTAGGGCAAAACACTTCCCCTTTTCGGTACTTGTTCCGAAACACGGCTCTCCAGTAGCCAAAATGTTTCGAAACATCCTCTAGCCGTTTCGAAACACGAAGGCCATTACAAGCCCCCGTTTCGAAACGCCAGAGAGTGTTTCAATACGGGTTGCCCAGAAAGTGCATAATTTGCTGGTTTGTCATCCAAAAACACATTCAAACACATCCTAACAACTCTCAAATCGTGCCAACAAGTCAACATGCAAATATGGCACATATTTAGGACACTCTAACACATTCATAGCATCAAACATGTAAACTCACAAATCTAGAGGCATACTTCCTATTAACAAAACCAAATAGGCAATCAAACTTCAAATCAAGTAATCAAGGCCATTTACAATTCAAACCAACCAAGGCAAACATGCCACAACCTTAGGGAGTTTAACACACCTCCCAAAACACATCTTAGGTTCCCATTGTCAACTTATCAAAACTAATAGCATACGAAAACTTCACCATACATGAGCTTGGATTCCCTTGGACAAACTTAGCTTCCTTGATGCCCTCAAACACCTCAATTATCTGCATTATTGGTAAAAGAGAGCGTAAGCATAATTGCTTAGTGAGGCATGCTCTAAGGAAAACCACACAATAATGCACATTTAGAAAACACTTTCATCAAAGCTTTTAAACCACATGCTCATCTCTTTCTCATGCTTGGAAAACCTTCAAAGAAAAACTCATTGAAACCACATGTACCTCTATTCTATCTCATGCATTAAAACCAATGCAAATCTCATGGCAAAGCCATTCACATGCTTGTATTGACTAAGCATTTTTAAACATAACACATATGCATATATCATAACATAAACCATTTCATCAAGGTACATGTGTAACAAAAACCATTTCATCATTAATATTGGAATTTAGCATCTCATTAATACTCGGATATGCTGACACATTTCTACACTAGACTCTTCCGGTGGAATCTCGTATCACCGTACTCACTTGTCTAGCAACATAGCTTCCGGTGGAATCTCTCATCACCGTACTCACATGGCGGAATCTCTCATCGCCACAAAGCTTGGGTATTTCACCAAGTCCTACCCGATGGAATTCCCATCATCGGAATATCTCCCTTTGGCTTAACCAAAGAGCACGTACAAATTTTTAGTTTATAGTGCACTCTCATTCTATTGATCGATCAATTATATCCGGTAAGTTTCTCAACATCTATGCCAATATAATGTGTTAATATATCATCTCACCTACTCTTTTTCATGCAATAAAACTCAAGAGTTTTCCTATCACATTTCAAATCATAAATCATACTTTGCTTCAAACCAAAAGCTCAAATCTATTCAATGCAACATGCCATCTCATGACATCTTTACAAGCATAATCTCATGCTTCAAAACATGTATAAAAACAGTAGGAATTTAACAATCTCTAACCATGAGCATGTAAAAGCATTTTGGGGCCGAACACCACTTTAGAGAGATCAAAAGAAGCCATACATACTTCCGGATTTAGGAAGGTGTTTCAAACCTCTCCTAAATCCCCAAACCTTGTATTTTTGTCCTCATGGACTTCAAAACCCAAACGCACTCACCGATTTCGTTTCGCTTGCTTGCCGAAACGTCAATCAAGCCTCCGGATCAACTCCAAAAGTGTCCGAAGATGTCTCCCTTGTTTTAGACACATAAAAGCAGAGTATTAATGCATCATCATGCATTGAAATCTTCAGCCAACACACCAAAACTCGCTGCTCTACTTATACCCATCATTTCGGCTACCTAACACAACCGAAATCACCTCCAAACTCTTTCAAAACTTAACCCAGCCAAGATCCATCACTTCTAACCATTTCCAAACATCAATTAACATCCAAAAAGAACCTAAACTCGTCCTTATACCTCCAGCTATACCAGAACACCAAAAACACCTCAAAAACCACCATTTTCACAAGCAAAAACTTAGGAAATACAACCTATTCGGGATTAGATTGATAAAAACTCATTTCAAACATCATTAGACATCCAAAATACATTAAAGAATCATCTCAAAACAGAGCCCAAGCAATCACAACGAAATTCTTCAAGATTTCTTCCAAAATCTTGAGTATTAAGCCAAAATCATGTCTCCAACATCAAAACCATTTATAAAATTTAAATTAAGGATTGACAACTTGGGAATTTCAGTAAAGAACTGAGTATTTAGAGGAGGAGAACAATCTTACCTCTAAATGGTGATTTCTCCTTGATTTGGGCCAAATTCCTTGAAAATTCAACGAGGAAATCAAAAGGATTTGATGCAAGATTGATTAGGAACTAATGGATGATAGAAATCTCATCAATTGAAGTGAAGATCAATGCAAAAGTTGCTGGAGAAAAATGTTTGGATGATGGGATTTTGAGAGAAAATGGAATGAAAGAAAATTAGGAAAAAGTAGTTATGAAAAACCAAAAAGTAGTTTCCCATCTTTATTTTATTTAATTAAACATTTAATAAATCACCCAAATTAAGGAAAAATCTGGAGAAAACATTTTTGGGTAAATTAGCTCCTTAAAGATTCAAAGTTTCAATCCTTACAAAACAGTCACCATTAAACTTTTCAAAAATCGCATTTTACACCGAAATGTAGTATTTCCAAATCTTATTTTGTAAAATTGTTTTCACCACTCTCTTATATATATTAAAAGAGGATTTTTAGATATTTTTAAAGCATCCCGAACTAGGCTTTCCCTAAAACCTCCTTTTATATTCGAACCGTTTCTCTGACCGGTCCGACCAAACCCTAAACTTCTAAGCCCAAAATTGGGGTGTTACAAAAATTTTCATTAAAACTTGCTTTGCAGTCCATTTTGTCGGGGTTTCGGACGAGCAGGTCTAAATGGGCATTTCAATGGACACGTTGGAATTTTAACTGAGTGAAAAGTATAAAAATTGAGGTTTTACAATATAATTGTGTTGAAAAGCTCCTAATCAATTATTTGAAGTCATAAAATTTGATTAAAACTTGTTTTGCAGTCCTTTTTGTAGATGTTTCGGACGAGCATGTCTAAATGGGCCTTTTAATGGACCCGTTGGAATTTTAACTGAGAAAAAAGTACAGAAATTGAGGTTTTGCAATATAATTGTTTTGAAAAGCTACTAATCAATTACATGATCTCCTAAAATTTGATTAAAACTTGTTTTGCGGTCCTTTTTGTAGATGTTTCGGACGAGCATGTCTAAATGGGCCTTTTAATGGACCCGTTGGAATTTTAACTGAGTAAAAAGTATAAAAATTGAAGTTTTGCAATATAATTGTGTTGAAAAGCTCCTAATCAATTATTTGAACTCCTAAAATTTGATTAAAACTTGTTTTGTGCTTCTTTTTGTAGAGGTTTCGGATGAGCAGGTCTAAATGGGCCTTTCAATGAACCCGTTGGAATTTTAACCGAGTAAAAAGTACAGAAATTAGGGTTTTGCAATATAATTGTGTTGAAAAGCTCATAATCAATTATTTGAACTCCTAAAATTTGATTAAAACATGTTTTGCGGTCCTTTTTGTCGAGGTTTCGGAGAAGCAGGTCTAAATGAGCCTTTCAATGGACCCGTTGGAATTTTAACCGAGTAAAAAGTACAGAAATTGTGGTTTTGCAATATAATTGTGTGTAAAAGCTCCTAATCAATTATTTGAACTCCTAAAATTTAATTAAAACTTGTTTTGCAGTCCTTTTTGTCGGGGTTTCAGAGGAGCAGGTCTAAATGGGCCTATCAATGGACCCGTTGGAATTTTAACCGAGTAAAAAGTATAAAAAATGAGGTTTTGCAATATAATTGTGTTGAAAAGCTCCTAATCAATTATTTGAACTCCTAAAATTTGATTAAAACTTGTTTTGCGGTCCTTTTTGTAGAGGTTTCGGACGAGCAGGTCTAAATGGGCCTTTCAATGGACCCGTTGGAATTTTACTGAGAAAAAAGTACAAAAATTGAGGTTTTGCAATATAATTGTGTTGAAAAGCTCCTAATTAATTACATGATCTACTAAGATTTGATTAAAACTTGTTTTGCGGTTCTTTTTGTAGAGGTTTCGGACGAGCAGGTCTAAATGGGCCTTTCAATGGACCCGTTGGTATTTTAACTGAGTAAAAAGTATAAAATTAAGGTTTTGCAATATAATTGTGTTGAAAAGCTCCTAATCAGTTATTTGAACTCCTAAAATTTTAATTAAAACTTGTTTTGTAGTCCTTTTTGTCGGGGTTTCGGACGAGCAGGTCCAAATGGGCCTTTCAATAGACCCATTGGAATTTTAACTGAGTAAAAAGTGTAAAAATTGAAGTTTTGCAATATAATTGATTTGAAATGCTCCTAATCAATTATTTGAACTCCTAAAATTTGAATAAAACTTGTATTGCGGTCCTTTTTGTCGGGGTTTCGGACGAGCAGGTCTAAATGGGCCTTTCAATGGACCCGTTGGAATTTTAACCGAGTAAAAAGTATAAAAAATTGAGGTTTTGCAATATAATTGTGTTGAAAAGCTCCTAATCAATCATTTGAACTCCTAAAATTTGATTAAAACTTATTTTGCTGTCCTATTTGTCGGGGTTTCAGACGAGCAGGTCTAAATGGGCCTTTAAATAGACCCATTGGAATTTTAACAGAGTAAAAAATACAAAAATTGAAGTTTTGCAATATAATTGATTTGAAAACCTCCTAATCAATTATTTGAACTCCTAAAATTTGATTAAAACTTGTTTCGTGGTCCTTTTTGTTGGGGTTTCGGACGAGTAAGTCTAAATGGGCCTATCAATGGACCCGTTGGAATTTTAACCGAGTAAAAAGTATAAAAAATTGAGGTTTTGCAATATAATTGTGTTGAAAAGCTCCTAATCAATTATTTGAACTCCTAAAATTTGATTAAATCTTGTTTTGCGGTCCTTTTTGTAGAGGTTTCGGACGAGCAGGTCTAAATGGGCCTTTCAATGGACCCGTTGGAATTTTAACTTAGAAAAAGTACGGAATTGAGGTTTTGCAATATAATTGTGTTGAAAGGCTCCTAATTAATTACATGATATACTAAAATTTGATTAAAACTTGTTTTGCAGTTCTTTTTGTAGAGGTTTCGGTCGAGCAAGTCTAAATGGGTCTTTCAATGGACCCATTGGTATTTTAACTAATTAAAAAGTATAAAATTAAGGTTTTGCAATATAATTGTGTTCAAAAGCTCCTAATCAATTATTTGAACTCCTAAAATTTTAATTAAAACTTGTTTTGTAGTCCTTTTTGTCGGGGTTTCGGACGAGCATGTCTAAATGGGCCTTTCAATGAACCCGTTGGAATTTTAACTCAAAATAAAGTATAAAAATTGAGGATTTGCAATATAATTGTGTTGAAAAGCTCCTAATCAATTATTTGAACTCATAAAATTTGAATAAAACTTGTTTTGCGGTCCTTTTTGTCGAGGTTTTGGAGAAGCAGGTCTAAATGAGCCTTTCAATGGACCCGTTGGAATTTTAACCGAGTAAAAAGTACAGAAATTGTGGTTTTGCAATATAATTGTGTTTAAAAGCTCCTAATCAATTATTTGAACTCCTAAAATTTAATTAAAACTTGTTTTGCAGTCCTTTTTGTCGGGGTTTCAGAGGAGCAGGTCTAAATGGGCCTATCAATGGACCCGTTGGAATTTTAACCGAGTAAAAAGTATAAAAAATGAGGTTTTGCAATATAATTGTGTTGAAAAGCTCCTAATCAATTATTTGAACTCCTAAAATTTGATTAAAACTTGTTTTGCGGTCCTTTTTGTAGAGGTTTCGGACGAGCAGGTCTAAATGGGCCTTTCAATGGACCCGTTGGAATTTTACTGAGTAAAAAGTACAAAATTGAGGTTTTGCAATATAATTGTGTTGAAAAGCTCCTAATTAATTACATGATCTACTAAGATTTGATTAAAACTTGTTTTGCGGTTCTTTTTGTAGAGGTTTCGGACGAGCAGGTCTAAATGGGCCTTTCAATGGACCCGTTGGTATTTTAACTGAGTAAAAAGTATAAAATTAAGGTTTTGCAATATAATTGTGTTGAAAAGCTCCTAATCAGTTATTTGAACTCCTAAAATTTTAATTAAAACTTGTTTTGTAGTCCTTTTTGTCGGGGTTTCGGACGAGCAGGTCCAAATGGGCCTTTCAATAGACCCATTGGAATTTTAACTGAGTAAAAAGTGTAAAAATTGAAGTTTTGCAATATAATTGATTTGAAATGCTCCTAATCAATTATTTGAACTCCTAAAATTTGAATAAAACTTGTTTTGCGGTCCTTTTTGTCGGGGTTTCGGACGAGCAGGTCTAAATGGGCCTTTCAATGGACCCGTTGGAATTTTAACCGAGTAAAAAGTATAAAAAATTGAGGTTTTGCAATATAATTGTGTTGAAAAGCTCCTAATCAATCATTTGAACTCCTAAAATTTGATTAAAACTTATTTTGCTGTCCTATTTGTCGGGGTTTCAGACGAGCAGGTCTAAATGGGCCTTTAAATAGACCCATTGGAATTTTAACAGAGTAAAAAATACAAAAATTGAAGTTTTACAATATAATTGATTTGAAAACCTCCTAATCAATTATTTGAACTCCTAAGATTTGATTAAAACTTGTTTCGTGGTCCTTTTTGTTGGGGTTTCGGACGAGCAAGTCTAAATGGGCCTATCAATGGACCCGTTGGAATTTTAACCGAGTAAAAAGTATAAAAATTGAGGTTTTGCAATATAATTGTGTTGAAAAGCTCCTATTCAATTATTTGAACTCCTAAAATTTGATTAAATCTTGTTTTGCGGTCCTTTTTGTAGAGGTTTCGGACGAGCAGGTCTAAATGGGCCTTTCAATGGACCCGTTGGAATTTTAACTTAGAAAAAGTACGGAATTGAGGTTTTGCAATATAATTGTGTTGAAAGGCTCCTAATTAATTACATGATCTACTAAAATTTGATTAAAACTTGTTTTGCAGTTCTTTTTGTAGAGGTTTCGGTAGAGCAAGTCTAAATGGGTCTTTCAATGGACCCATTGGTATTTTAACTAATTAAAAAGTATAAAATTAAGGTTTTGCAATATAATTGTGTTCAAAAGCTCCTAATCAATTATTTGAACTCCTAAAATTTTAATTAAAACTTGTTTTGTAGTCCTTTTTGTCGGGGTTTCGGACGAGCATGTCTAAATGGGCCTTTCAATGAACCCGTTGGAATTTTAACTCAAAATAAAGTATAAAAATTGAGGATTTGCAATATAATTGTGTTGAAAAGCTCCTAATCAATTATTTGAACTCATAAAATTTGAATAAAACTTGTTTTGCGGTCCTTTTTGTAGAGGTTTCGGACGAGAGGTTCTAAATGGGCCTTTCAATAGACCCGTTGGAATTTTAACTGAGAAAAAGTACAGAAATTGAGGTTTTGCAATATAATTGTGTTGAAAAGCTTCTAATAAATTACATGATTTCCTAAAACTTGAATAAAACTTGTTTTACAGTCCTTTTTTAGAGGCTTCGGACGTGCAGGTCTAAAAGGGCCTTTCAATGGACCCGTTGGAATTTTAACTGAGTAAAAATAGAAAAATTGAGGTTTTTCAATAAAATTGTATTCAGAAGCTCATAATCAATTATTTCAACTCCTAAAATTTGATTAAAACTCTTTTTGTGGTCCTTTTTGTAGAGGTTTCAGACGAGTAGGTCTAAATGGGCCTTTCAATGGACCTGTTGGAATTTTAACTCAAAATAAAGTATAAAAATTGAGGTTTTGCAATATAATTGTGTTGAAAAGCTCCTAATCAATTATTTGAACTCCTAAAATTTGAATAAAACTTGTTTTGCGGTCATTTTTGTAGAGGTTTCGGACGAGAGGTTCTAAATGGGCCTTTCAATAGACCCGTTGGTATTTTAACTGAGAAAACAGTACAGAATTTGAGGTTTTGCAATGTAATTGTGTTGAAAAGCTTCTAATCAATTACATGATCTCCTAAAATTTGAATAAAACTTGTTTTGCGGTCCTTTTTGTAGAGGATTCGAATGTGCAGGTCTAAATGGGCCTTTCATTGGACCCGTTGGAATTTTAACTGAGTAAAAATAGAAAAATTGAGGTTTTGCATTATAATTGTGTTGAAAATCTCATAATCAATTATTTGAACTCCTAAAATTTGATTAAAACTTGTTTTGCAGTCCTTTTTGTCGGGGTTTCGGATGAGAAGTTTAAATGGGCCTTTCAATGGAACCGTTGGAATTTTAACTAAGTAAAAAGTATAAAAATTGAGGTTTTTCAATATAATTGTGTTGAAAATTCCTAATCAATTATTTGAACTCGTAAAATTTGATTAAATCTTGTTTTGCGGTCCTTTTGTAGAGGTTCCGGACGAGCATGTCTAAATGGGCCTTTCAATAGACCCGTTGGAATTTTTTTTTGATGAAGCCCGTTGGAATTTTAACTGAGAAAAAAGTACAAAAATTGAGGTTTTGCAATATAATTGTGTTGAAAAGCTCCTAATCAATGATTTGAACTCCTAAAATTTGATTAAAACTTGTTTTGCGGTCCTTTTTGTCGAGGTTTTGGACGACCAGGTCTAAAAGGGCCGTCCAATGGACCCATTGGAATTTTAATTGAGTAAAAAGTATAAAAATTGAGGTTTTGCAATATAATTGTGTTGAAAAGCTCCTAATCAATTATTTGAACTCCTAAAATTTGATTAAAACTTGTTTTGCGGTCCTTTTTGTAGATGTTTCGGACGAGCATGTCTAAATGGGCCTTTCAATGGTCCCGTTGGAATTTTAACTGAGTATAAAGTATAAAAATTGAAGTTTTGCAATATAATTGTGTTGAAAAGCTCCTAATCAATTATTTCAACTCCTAAAACTTGATTAAAACTTGTTTTGCGGTTCTTTTTGTCGAGGTTTCGGACGAGCAGGTTTAAATGGGCCTTTCAATGGACCCGTTGGAATTTTAACTAAGTAAAAAGTACAGAAATTGAGGTTTTGCAATATAATTGTGTTGAAAAGCTCATAATCAATTATTTGAACTCCTAAAATTTGATTAAAACTTGTTTTGCGGTCCTTTTTGTCGAGGTTTCGGTCAAGCAGGTCTAAATGGGCCTTTCAATGGACCCATTGGAATTTTAACCGAGTAAAAAGTACATAAATTGTGGTTTTGTAATATAATTGTGTTGAAAATCTCCTAATCAATTATTTGAACTCCTAAAATTTTAATTAAAACTTGTTTTGCGGTCATTTTGTCGGTGTTTCTTAGGAGCAGGTCTAAATGGGCCTTTCAATGGACCCGTTGGAATTTTAACTGACTAAAAAGTATAAAAAATGAGGTTTTACATTATATTTGTGTTGAAAAGCTCCTAATCAATTATTTGAACTCCTAAAATTTGATTAAAACTTGTTTTGCGGTCCTTTTTGTAGATGTTTCGGACGAGCATGTCTAAATGGGCCTTTCAATGGACCCGTTGGAATTTTAACTGAATAAAAAGTATAAAAATTGAGGTTTTGCAATATAATTGTGTTGAAAAGCTCCTAATCAATTATTTGAACTCCTAAAATTTGATTAAAACTTGTTTTGCGGTCCTTTTTGTAGTTGTTTCGGACGAGCATGTCTAAATGGGCCTTTCAATGGACCCGTTGAATTTTAACTGAATAAAAAGTATAAAAATTGAGGTTTTGCAATATAATTGTGTTGAAAAGCTCCTAATCAATTATTTGAACTCCTAAAATTTGAATAAAACTTGTTTTGCGGCCCTTTTTGTAGAGGTTTCGGATGAGCAGGTCTAAATGGGCCTTTCAATGAACCCGTTGGAATTTTAACCGAGTAAAAAGTACAGAAATTAGGGTTTTGCAATATAATTGTGTTGAAAAGCTCCTAATCAATTACATGATCTCCTAAAATTTGATTAAAACTTGTTTTGCGGTCCTTTTTGTAGAGGTTTTGGACGACCAGGTCTAAATGGGCCGTTCAATGGACCTGTTGGTATTTTAACTGAGTAAAAAGTATAAAATTAAGGTTTTGCAATATAATTGTGTTCAAAAGCTCCTAATCAATTATTTGAACTCCTAAAGTTTTAATTAAAACTTGTTTTGTAGTCCTTTTTGTCGGGGTTTCGGATGAGCAGGTCTAAATGGGCCTTTCAACGGACCCGTTGGAATTTTTACTGAGTAAAAAGTATAAAAATTGAGGTTTTGCAATATAATTGTGTTGAAAAGCTCCTAATAATTATTTGAACTCCTAAAATTTGATTAAAACTTGTTTTGCGGTTCTTTTTGTAGATGTTTCGGACGAGCATGTCTAAATGGGCCTTTGAATGGACCATTGGAATTTTAACTAAGAAAAAAGTACAGAAATTGAGGTTTTGCAATATAATTGTGTTGAAAAGCTCCTAATCAATTACATGATCTCCTAAAATTTGATTAAAACTTGTTTTGCGATCCTTTTTGTAGAGGTTTCGGACGAGCAGGTTTAAATGGGCCTTTCAATGGACCCGTTGGAATTTTAACTCACTAAAAAGTACAGAAATTGATGTTTTGCAATATAATTGTGTTGAAAAGCTCCTAATCAATTACATGATCTCCTAAAATTTGATGAAAACTTGTTTTGCGGTCCTTTTTGTAGATGTTTCGGACGAGCAGGTCTAAATGGGACTTTCAATGGACCCGTTGGAATTTTAACTGAGAAAAAAGTACAGAAATTGAGGTTTTGCAATATAATTGTGTTGAAAAGCTCATAATCAATTATTTGAACCCCTAAAATTTGATTAAAACTTGTTTTGCGGTCCTTTTTGTCGGGGTTTCGGATGAGTAGGTCTAAATGGGCCTTTCAATGGACCCGTTGGAATTTTAACTGAGAAAAAAATACAGAAATTGTGGTTTTGCAATATAATTGTGTTGAAAAGCTTCTAATCAATTACTTGATCTCCTAAAATTTGAATAAAACTTGTTTTGCGGTCCTTTTTCTAGAGGCTTCGGACTAGCAGGTCTAAATGGGCCATTCAATGGACCCGTTGGAATTTTAACTGAGTAAAAATACTAAAATTTGGGTTTTGCAATATAATTGTGTTGAAAAGCTCATAATCAATTATTTGAACCCCTAAAATTTGATTAAAACTTGTTTTGCGGTCCTTTTTGTCGGGGTTTCGGACGAGCAGGTCTAAATGGGCCTTTCAATAGACCCGTTGGAATTTTAACTGAGTAAAAAGTATAAAAATTGAGATTTTGCAATATAATTTTGTTGAAAAGCTCTTAATCAATTATTTGAACTCCTACAACTTGATTAAAACTTGTTTTGCGATCCTTTTTGTAGAGGTTTCGGACGAGCCGGTCTAAATTGGCCTTTCAATGGACCCGCTGGAACTTTAACTGAGTAAAAAGTACAGAAATTGAGGTTTTGCAATATAATTGTATTGAAAATCTCCTAATAATTATTTGAAATCCCAAATTTTGATTAAAACCTGTTTTGCGGTTATTTTTGTCAAGGTTTCGGACGAGCAGGTCTAAATAGGCCTTTCAATTGACCCGTTAGAATTTTAACTGAGTGAAAAGTACAGAAATTAAGGTTTTGCAATATAATTGTGTTGAAAGCTCATAATCAATTATTTGAACTCCTAAAATTTGATTAAAACTTGTTTTGCGGTCCTTTTTGTCGAGGTTTCGGACGAGCATCTCTAAATGGGCGTTTCAATGGACCCGTTGGAATTTTAACTAAGTAAAAAGTACAGAAATTTTGGTTTTGCAATATAATTGTGTTGAAAAGCTCCTAATCAATTACACGATCTCCTAAAATTTGATTAAAATTGTTTTGCGGTCCTTTTTGTCGAGGTTTCGAACAAGCAGGTCTAAATGGGCCTTTCAATGGACCTGTTAGAATTTTAACTGACTAAAAAGTAAAGAAATTGAGTTTTGCAATATAATTTTGTTGAAAAGCTCCTAATCAATTATTTGAACTCCTAAAATTTGATAAAACTTGTTTTGTGTTCCTTTTTGTAGAGGTTTCGGACGAGCAGGTGTAAATGGGCCTTTCAGTGGACCCGTTGGAATTTTTACTGAGTAAAAAGTATAAAAATTGAGGTTTTGCAATATAATTGTGTTGAAAAGCTCTTAATCAATTATTTGAACTCCTAAAATTTGATTAAAACTTGTTTTGCGGTCCTTTTTGTCGGGGTTTTGGACGAGCAGGTCTAAATGGACCCGTTGGAATTTTAACTGAGTAAAAAGTATAAAATTGAGGTTTTGCAATATAATTGTGTTGAAAAGCTCCTAATTAATTATTTGAACTCCTAAAATTTGATTAAAACTTGTTTTGCGATCCTTTTGTAGAGGTTTCGGACGAGCAGGTCTAAATGGGCCTATCAATGGACCCGTTGGAATTTTAACTGAGTAAAAAGTACAGAAATTGAGGTTTTGAAATATAATTGTGTTGAAAAGCTCCTAATCAATTACATGATCTCCCAAAATTTGATTAAAACCTGTTTTGTGGTCCTTTTTGTAGAGGTTTCGGACGAGCAGGTCTAAATGGGCCTTTCAATGGACCCGTTGGAATTTTAAATCTCTAAAAATTATAAAATTAAGGTTTTTCAATATAATTGTGTTGAAAAGATCCTAATCAATTATTTGAACTCCTAAAATTTTAATTAAAACTTGTTTTGAGGTCCTTTTTGTTGGGGTTTCGGACGAGCAGGTCTAAATGGGCCTTTCAACGGACCCGTTGGAATTTTAACTGAGAAAAAAGTAAAAAAATTTAAGTTTTGCAATATAATTGTGTTGAAAAGCTCCTAATCAATTATTTGATCTCCTAAATTTTGATTAAAACTTGTTTTGCAATCCTTTTTGTAGAGGCTTCAGACGTGCAGGTCTATATGGGCCTTTCAATGGACTCGTTGGAATTTTAACTAAGTAAAAAGTACAGAAATTGTGGTTTTGCAATATAATTGTTTAGAAAAGCTCCTAATCAATTACATGATCTCCTAAAATTTGATTAAAACCTGTTTTGCGGTCCTTTTTGTCGAGGTTTCGGATGAGCAGGTATAAATGGGCCTTTCAATGGACCCGTTAGAATTTTAACTAACTAAAAAGTACAGAAACTGAGGCTTTGCATTACAATTGTGTTGAAAAGCTCCTAATCAATTATTTGAACTCCTAAAATTTGAATAAAACTTGTTTTGCGGTCCTTTTTGTAGAGGCTTCAGACGTGCAGGTCTAAATTGGCCTTTCAATGGACCCGTTCGAATTTTAATTGGGTAAAAACAGAAAAATTGATGTTTTGCATTATAATTGTATTGAAAAGCTCCTAATCAATTATTGGAACTCCTAAAATTTGATTAAAACTTGTTTTGCAGACCTTTTTGTCGGGGTTTCCGAGGAGCATTTCTAAATGGGCCTTTCAATGGACCCTTTGGAATTTTAACTGAGTAAAAAGTATAAAAATTGAGGTTTTGCAATATAATTGTGTTGAAAAGCTCCTAATCAATTATTTGAACTCCTAAAATTTGATTAAAACTTGTTTTGCGGTTCTTTTTTGTAGAGGTTTCGGAGGAGCAGGTCTAAATGGGCCTTTCAATGGACCCGTTGGAATATTAACTGAGTAAAAAGTATAAAAATTGAAGTGTTGCAATATAATTGTGTTTAAAAGCTCCTAATCAATTGTTTGAACTACTAAAATTTGATAAAAACTTGTTTTGCGGTTCTTTGTTCGAGGTTTCGGACGAGCAGGTCTAAATGGGTCTTTCAATGGACCCGTTGGAATTCAAACTGGGTAAAAAGTACAGAAATTGAGGTTTTGCAATATAATTGTGTTTAAAAGCTCATAATCGATTATTTGAACTCCTAAAATTTGATTAAAACTTTTTTTGCGGTCCTTTTTGTCGAGGTTTCGGACGAGCAAGTCTAAATGGGCCTTTCAATGGACCGGTTCGAATTTTAACCGAGTAAGAAGTACAGAAATTGAGGTTTTGCAATATAATTGTGTTGAAAAGATCGTAATCAATTATTTGAACTTCTAAAGTTGGATTAAAACTTCTTTTGCGGTCCTTTTTGTAGAGGTTTCGAACGAGCAGGTATAAATGGGCCTTTCAATGAACCTGTTGGAATTTTAACTAAGAAAAAAGTATAAAATTAAGGTTTTGCAATATAATTGTGTTGAAAAACTCCTAATCAATTACATGTTCTCCTAAAATTTGAATAAAACTTGTTTTGCGGTCCTTTTTGTAGAGGTTTTGGACGAGTAGGTCTAAATGGGCCTTTCAATGGACCGTTGGAATTTTAACTGAGAAAAAAGTATAAAATTAAGGTTTTGCAATATAATTTTGTTCAAAAGCTCCTAATCAATTATTTGAACTCCTAAAATTTTAATTAAAACTTATTTTGTAGTCCTTTTTGTCGGGGTTTCGGACGAGCAGGTCTAAATGGGCCTTTCAACGGACCTGTTAGAATTTTAACTGAGTAAAAAGTATAAAAATTTAAGTTTTGCAATAAAATTTTGTTGAAAAGCTCCTAATCAATTATTTGAACTCCTAAAATTTGATTAAAACTTGATCTGCGGTCCTTTTTGTAGAGGTTTTGGACGAGTAGGTCTAAATGGGCCTTTCAATGGACTCGTTGGAATTTTAACTCACTAAAAAGTATAAAATTAAGGTTTTGCAATATAATTGTGTTGAAAAGATCCTAATCAATTATTTGAACTCCTAAAATTTTAATTAAAACTTGTTTTGCTGTCCTTTTTGTTGGGGTTTCGGACGAGCAGGTCTAAATGGGCCTTTCAACGGATCCGTTGGAATTTTAACTGAGTAAAAAGTATAAAAATTTAAGTTTTGCAATATAATTGTGTTGAAAAGCTCCTAATCAATTATTTGAACTCCTAAAATTTGATTAAAACCTGTTTTGCGGTCCTTTTTGTAGACGTTTCGGACGAGCTTGTCTAAATGGGCCTTTTAATGGACCCGTTGGAATTTTAACTGACTAAAAAGTATAGAAATGAGGTTTTGCACTATAATTATTTTGAAAATCACCTAATCAATTACATGATCTCCTATATTTTGATTAAAATTTGTTTTGTGGTCCTTTTTGTAGAGGCTTCGGATGTGCAGGTCTATATGGGCCTTTCAATGGACTCGTTGGAATTTTAACTAAGTAAAAAGTACAGAAATTGTGGTTTTGCAATATGATTGCTTAGAAAAGCTCATAATCAATTACATGATCTCCTAAAATTTGATTAAAACTTGTTTTGCGGTCCTTTTTGTCGAGGTTTCGGACGAGCATGTATAAATGGGCCTTTCAATGGACCCTTTAGAATTTTAACTAACTAAAAAGTACAGAAACTGAGGCTTTGCATTATAATTGTGTTGAAAAGCTCCTAATCAATTATTTAAAATCCTAAAATTTGAATAAAACTTGTTTTGCGGTCCTTTTTGTAGAGGCTTCAGACGTGCAGGTCTAAATTGGCCTTTCAATGGACCCGTTGGAATTTTAACTGGGTAAAAATAGAAAAATTTAGGTTTTGCATTATAATTGTATTGAAAAGCTCCTAATCAATTATTTGAACTCCTAATATTTGATTAAAACTTGTTTTACAGACCTTTTTGTCGGGGTTTCCCAGGAGCAGGTCTAAATGGGCCTTTCAATAGACCCTTTGGAATTTTAACTGAGTAAAAAGTATAAAAATTGATGTTTTGCAATATAATTGTGTTCAAAAGCACCTAATAAATTATTTGAACTCCTAAAATTTGATTAAAACTTGTTTTGCGGTCCTTTTGTAGAGGTTTCGGATGAGCATGTCTAAATGGGCCTTTCAATGGACCCGTTGGAATATTAACTGAGTAAAAAGTATAAAAATTGATGTTTTGAAATATAATTGTGTTGAAAAGCTCCTAATCAATTGTTTGAACTCCTAAAATTTGATTAAAACTTGTTTTGCGGTTCTTTTTTCGAGGTTTCGGACGAGCAGGTCTAAATGGGTCTTTCAATGGACCCGTTGGAATTTTAACAGGGTAAAAAGTACAAAAATTGAGGTTTTGCAATATAATTGTGTTGAAAAGCTCATAATCGATTATTTGAACTCCTAAAATTGGATTAAAACTATTTTTATGGTCCTTTTTGTCGAGGTTTCGGACGAGTAGGTCTAAATGGGCCTTTCAATGGACCCGTTCGAATATTAACCGAGTAAAAAGTACAGAAATTGAGGTTTTTCAATATAATTGTGTTGAAAAGATCCTAATCAATTATTTAAACTTCTAAAATTTGATTAAAACTTGATTTGCGATTCTTTTTGTAGATGTTTCAGACGAGCATGTCTAAATGGGCCTTTCAATGGACCCGTTGGAATTTTAACTGAGAAAAAATTACAAAAAAATGAGGTTTTGCAATATAATTGTGTTGAAAAACTCCTAATCAATTGCATGATCTCCTAAAATTTGATTAAAACTTGTTTTGCGGTCATTTTTGTAGAGGTTTCGGACGAACAGGTCTAAATGGGCCTTTCAATGGACTCGTTGGAAATTTAACTGATTAAAAAGTATAAAATTAAGGTTTTGCAATATAATTGTGTTGAAAAGCTCCTAATCAATTATTTGAACTCCTAAAATTTTAATTAAAACTTGTTTTATAGTCCTTTTTCTCGGGTTTTCGGACGAGCAGATCTAAATGTGCCTTTCAATGGACCCGTTGGAATTTTAACTGAGTAAAAAGTATAAAAATTGAGGTTTTGCAATGTAATTGTGTTGAAAAGCTCCTAATCAATTATTTGAACTCCTAAAATTTGATTAAAACTTGATTTGCGGTCCTTTTTGTAGATGTTTCAGACGAGCATGTCTAAATGGGCCTTTTAATGGACCCGTTGCAATTTTAACTAAGAAAAAAGTACAGAAATTCTGGTTTTGCAATATAATTGTGTTAAAAAGCTCCTAATCAATTACATGATCTCCTAAAATTGTATTAAAACTTTTTTTGCGGTCCTTTTTTCGAGGTTTGGGACGAGTAGGTCTAAATGGGCCTTTCAATGGACCCGTTGGAATTTTAACTCACTAAAAAGTACAGAAATTGAGGTTTTGCAATATAATTGTGTTGAAAAGCTCCTAATTAATTATTTGAACTCCTAAAATTTGAATAAAATTTGTCTTGCGGTCCTTTTTGTAGAGGTTTCGGACGAGCAGGTCAAAATGGGACTTTTAATGTACCCGTTGGAATTTTAACTGAGTAAAAAGTATAACATTGAGGTTTTGTAATATAATTGTGTTGAAAAGCTCCTAATGAATTATTAGAACTCCTAGAAATTGATTAAAACTTGTTTTGCGGTCCTTCTTGTAGATGTTTCGGACGATAATGTCTAAATGGGCCTTTTAATGGACCCGTTGGAATTTTAACTGAGAAAAAAGTACAGAAATTGAGGTTTTTCATTATAATTATTTTGAAAAGCTTCCAAATCAATTACATGATCTCCTAAATTTTGATTAAAACTTGTTTTGCGATCCTTTTTGTAGAGGCTTCGGACGTGCAGGTCTATATGAGCCTTTCAATGGGCCCGTTGGAATTTTAACTGAGTAAAAAGTACAGAAATTGTGGTTTTGCAATATAACTGTTTTGAAAAGCTCCTAATCAATTACATGATCTCCTAAAATTTGATTAAAACTTGTTTTACGGTCCTTTTTGTCGAGGTTTCGGACGAGCAGGTCTAAATGGGCCTTTCACTGGATCCGTTGGAATTTTAACTGAGTAAAAAATATAAAAATTGAGGTTTTGCAATATAATTGGGTTGAAAAGCTCCTAATCAATTATTTGAACTCCTAAAATTTGATTAAAACTTGTTTTGCGGTCCTTTTTGTCGGGGTTTCGGACGAGCAAGTCTAAATGGGCCTTTCAATGGACCCGTTGGAATTTTAACTAAGTAAAAAGTATAAAAATTGAAGTTTTGCAATATAATTGTGTTGAAAAGCTCCTAATCAATTATTTGAACTCCTAAAATTTAATTAAAACTTGTTTTGCGGTTATTTTTTTCAAGGTTTCGGACGAGCAGTTCTAAATAGGCCTTTCAATGGACCCGTTAGAATTTTAACTGAGTAAAAAATACAGAAATTGAGGTTTTGCAATATAATTGTGTTGAAAGCTCACAATCAATTATTTGAACTCCTAAAATTTGAATAAAACTTGTTTTGCGGTCCTTTTTGTCGAGGTTTCGGACGAGCAGGTCTAAATGGGCCTTTCAATGGACCCGTTGGAATTTTAACTGAGTAAAAATTTTAGAAATTGTGGTTTTGCAATATAATTGTGTTGAAAAGCTCCTAATCAATTACACGATCTCCTAAAATTTGATTAAAATTCATTTTGCAAGTCTAAATGGGCCTTTCAATGGACCCGTTGGAATTTTAACTGACTAAAAAGTACAGAAATTGAGGTTTTGCAATATAATTTTGTTGAAAAGCTCCTAATCAATTATTTGACCTCCTAAAATTTGATAAAACTTGTTTTGCGTTATATTTTGTAGAGGTTTCGCACGAGCAGGTCTAAATGGGCCTTTTAGTGGACCCGTTGGAATTTTAACCGAGTAAAAAGTACAGGAATTGAGGTTTTGTAAGATAATTGTGTTGAAAAGCTCCTAATAAATTATTTGTACACCAAAATATTGAATAAAACTTGTTTTGAGGTAATTTTTGTATAGGCTTCGGACGTGCAGGTTTAATGAGCAGGTCCTAAAATTTAGATTTTGCAATATAATTGTTTTGAAAAGCTCCTAATCAATTATTTGAACTCCTAAAGTTTGATTAAAACTTGTTTTGCGGTCCTTTTTGTCGGGGTTTCAGACGAGCAGGTCTAAATGGGCCTTTCAATGGACCCGTTGGAATTTTAACCGAGTAAAAAGTATAAAATTGAGGTTTTGCAATATAATTGTGTTGAAAAGCTCCTAATCATTTATTTGAACTCCTAAAATTTGATTAAAACTTGTTTTGCGGTCCTTTTTGTAGAGGTTTCGAACGAGCAGGTCTAAATGGGCCTTTCAATGGACCTGTTGGAAATTTAACTGAGAAAAAAGTACAGAAATTGAGGTTTTGCAATATAATTGTGTTGAAAAGCTTCTAATCAATTACATGATCTCCTAAATTTTGAATAAATCTTGTTTTGCGGTCCTCTTTGTGTGGCCTTCAGACGTGCAGGTCTATATGGGCCTTTCAATGGACCCGTTGGAATTTTAACTGAGTAAAAATAGAAAAATTGAGGTTTTGCAATATAATTGTGTTGAAAAGCTCATAATCAATTATTTGAACTCCTAAAATTTGATTAAAACTTGTTTTGCGGTCCTTTTTGTCGGGGTTTCGGACGAGCAGGTCTTCATGGAACTTTCAATGGACCCGTTGGAATTTTAACTGAGTAAAAAGTATAAAAATTGAGTTTTTGCAATATAATTGTGTTGAAAAGCTCCTAATCAATTATTTGAACTCCTAAAATTTGATTAAAACTTGTTTTGCGGTCCTTTTTGTAGAGGTTTCGGACGAGCAGGTCTAAATGGGCCTATCAATGGACCCGTTGGAATTTTAACTGAGTAAAAAGTACAAAAATTGAGGTTTTCCAATATAATTGTGTTGAAAAGCTCCTAATCAATTACACGATCTCCTAAAATTTGATTAAAACCTGTTTTGTGGTCCTTTTTGTAGAGGTTTAGGACGAGGAGGTCTAAATGGGCCTTTCAATGGACCCGTTAGAATTTTAACTCACTAAAAAGTATAAATATAACACCCCAATTTTGGGCTTGGAAGTTTAGGGTCCGAGCCGGACCGGTCTGATTTTTGGTTCGAATATAAAAGGAGTTTTTAGGGAAAGCCTAGTTTGGGATGCTTTAAAAATATGGAAAAATATCTAAAAATCCTATTTTTATATATATAAGAGAGTGGTGAAATCAATTTTCCAAAATAAGGTTTGGAAGTGCGACATTTTGATATAGTGACTAAAATGCAATTTTTGAAAAGTTCAGTGGTGACTGTTTTGTAAGGATTGAAACTTTGAATCTTTAAGGAGCTAATTTACCCAAGATTGATTTCTCCAGATTTTTCTTAGATTTTAATGATTTAATTAATGTTTAATTAATTAAAGGAAAAGTGTAAAACCAATTTTTAGATTTCATAATGAACTTTTGTTAAAACTTTCTCATCTCATTTTCTCTCAAAATTCTCTCAGCCAAACACATTTCTACAGCAACATTTCTATTGATTTTCACACCAAATGATGAGGTTTCAATCATCAATTGATTCCTAATCCTTTCTACATCAAATTCTATTGTTTTGCTTATTGGATTTTCAAGGAAATTGTCTCTAATCAAGGATAAATCTACATTTAGAGGTAAGGATGTTCTTCTCCTCTAAATACTCAGTTCTTTATTGAAATTCCCAAGTTCTCAATCCTTAAATTATGTTTTATAAATGGATTTAATGTTATGAACTTGATTTTGGCTTAAAACTCAAGATTTGAAAGAAATCTTTAAGAAATTCGTGGTGATTGTTTGGGCTCTGTTTTGAGATGGATTTTAAATGTATTTTGGTTGTTTAATGATGTGTAATTGAGGTTTAATCAATGCAATCCCGAATAGGTTGAATTTCCTAAGTTTTTGCTTAAGAAAATGGTGGTTTTTGGGGTGATCTTGGTGTTCTGTTATAGCTGGAGGCATAAGTACGAGTTTAGGTTCTTTTTGGATGTTAATTGATGTTTAGGAATGGTTAGAAATGATGGATCTTGGCTGGGTTATGTTGTGGAGGAGTTTGGAAGTGATTTCGGTTGTGTTTGGTAGCCGAAATGTTAGATTTGGTTAGAGCAACGAGTTTAGGTGTAACCCCCTTAGCCCGGCCTAGACGGTTGACCCAAACTACGAAGATTACACGGGGAAAACCAAAGTCAACCCGAAAGTTAACCTTGATTAACGACCTTTTTTTCTTTTTAATCTTGTCTAGATGCATATTAATCCTAAGCGTAGCCTCGAGGAAAGCTTACTTGAAAAGCACAGCGATCGGAAAGCAATAAGGGACTCAATTGCACAAATTACAACTATTAGGGACCAAAGTGTAAATTCTGAAAATTAAGAGGACTTAACTGATTTTTTAGTTACCATTATGAAATTAGTCATATTACATGCTTCTCTGTCAAATTTCACTTCAAACGGACATCTCAAACTCAAGCAATTGCATATACAAAATTTAGGACTAAAACGTAAAGCTTGCAAACCTTAAACCATTCAAATCAGTGCCCAACGGTCATCTGTTTCGGAACGGGGGTTGACCGTTTCAAAAAGCGGGTTCGTTTCGAGACCTGTATCGAAACAGGACTTGGCAGTGGCCAACTCGTTTCGCAACGACCTCTACCCGTTTCGAAACACGAAGGCCATTACAGGGCCCTGTTTCAAAACATTAGTGCCCGTTCCGATACGGACTACCCAGAAAGTGCAGAATTTGCTGGTTTAACATACAATTCACCACTCCAACACATCCTAATGACCTCCTAATCATGCCAACAAGTCATCATACATACAAGGTACACATTTGCATCATCAAAACTCATTCATGGCATCAATTAGGAAAAACCACAAGTCTATAGGCATGCATCCTAATATTGGAAACCAACCAATCATCAAATCATCAAATCATCAAAGCAAACACCAAATGGCCATTTACAAGTCCAACACATCATAGGCATCATGCCACACCTAGGGAGTCCAAAACATCTCCCAAAAACACAACCTAGGTTCCCATTGCCAAATACCAAAAGCTAATAATGTTGTAAAAATAGTCACCATACATGAGCTCAGCCTTCCCTTGGATTCTTAGCCTCCTTGCTACCCTTAAAGCACTTCAATTCTTTGCATTTTTGGTTCAAGAAAGAGAGCGTAAGCACATTTGCTTAGTGAGGCATGCTCTAAAGAAACAACACAATAATGCATTTTATAAAACACCTTTCATAAGGCTTTTAAACTCATAAACATCATTTCTCATGCAACAATGCATACACAACAAACATCTCATGCTTCATTAACATCAACATGTCATATTGTCTTCCAAGTGATACCATAACCATTTTTGAACACAAAACACAGTCGGATACGCGGATTACAAGCGTTGTCCTATACGCTTTATACACACTACCGAACACACAAGGTGGAGTTTATCGGTACAATCACAACCCCTCAACACCCGTGATGGAGTTTAACGGTACAATTACAACCCCTCCACATCACTCATCGGTAGTTGTATAACATCACTAATGAGAACACGGGACACACAACACAAGATCCTCACATGGCCATTTAACCACCATTATGATCTTAGACATCTCGTTAGTGTACTTGGATAGAGTTTACGGTACCATTACAACCACTCAACATCCAAGGCGACTTAATTCACGGTGCACCCAATCCTATAGCCGGCTAACTATATCCGATTCAAGTACTTTAAGACCAAAACATCACTTGCCAATATACATCATTTATCATCAACATTCCACTGTTTTAAAGCATTAATCAAAGCCATTAAACCATCATGCATCACTATGCATCAAAACCACATTTATCAATATCAAACCAAGGATCTCTTACCTTGAGCATCCTTCAACACAAGGCTTTCAAAACCAGCATTAATCATGCTAAAACATGCTTTCAAAACAGAATTTAAACATGCAAACTAAATACATTGCATCCAACCATCTCATGGTTCATCAAAGAGAGAGTTTCTCCGAAAACTTACTCTTGAGCTTAGTTAAGTTGCTTAGACTTAAACTAAGCTCCCAAAACATTCAAACATTGGTTTCAAAGCTGTAAACCCAACTTCACTCACCAACTCCATTTCGCAAGCATGCAGAAACGCCGTTCAAGCCTCCGGATCAACACCACAAGGATCCGAAGATGTCTCCCATGTTTTAAACACGTCAAAGCAAAGGATTAATGCACCATCATGCATTAAAATCTTCAGCTATTACACCTAAACTCGCTGCTCACATCAAATCTAACATTTCGGCTACCAAACACAACCGAAATCACATCCAAACTCCTCCACAGCATAACCCAGCCAAGATCCATCACTTCTAAACATTCTTAAACATCAATTAACATCCAAAAAGATCCTAAACTCGTCCTTATACCTCCAGCTATAACAGAACACCAAGATCACCCCAAAACCACCATTTTCACAAGTAAAAACTTAGGAAAATCAACCTATTCGTGATTACATTGATTAAGCCTCAATTACACATCATTAAACATCCAAAATACATTAAAAAGACATCTCAAAACAGAGCCCAAACATTCACCACGAATTTCTTCAAGATTAAATCCAAATCTTGAGTTTTAAGCCAAAATCAAGATCACAACATTAAAACCTTTTATAAAACTCAATTTAAGGATTGGGAACTTGGGAATTTCAGTAAAGAACTGTGTATTTAGAGGAGAAGGAGATCCTTACCTCTAAATGTAGATTTCTCCTTGTTTAGAGCCAAAATCCTTGAAAATTTAATAAGCAAATGAAGAGGATTTGATGTAGAAAGGATTAGGAATCAATTGATGATTGAAACCTCATCATTTAGTGTGAAAATCAAAAGAAATGTTGCTGTGGAAATGTGTTTGGCTGAGGGAATTTTGAGAGAAAATAAGATGAGAAAGTTTTAGCAAAAGTTAGTTATGAAATCTCAAAATTGGTTTTCCTCCTTTTCATTATATTAATTAAACATTAATTAAGTCATTAAAATTAAGAAAAATCTAGAGAAATCCTTCCTTGGGTAAATTATCTCCTTAAAGATTCAAAGTTTCAATCCTTGCAAAACAGTCACCATTGAACTTTTCAAAAATTACGTTTTAGTCACTATTTCGAAATGTCACACTTCTAAACCTTATTTTGTAAAATTGATTTCACCACTCTCTCATATATATTAAAAGAGGATTTTTAGATATTTTTCCATATTTTTAATGCATCCCGAACTAGGCTTTCCCTAAAACCACCTTTTATATTCGAACCAAAAATCAGACCGGTCCGGTTCAGACCCTAAACTTCCAAGCCCAAAATTAGGGTGTTACAACTCTCCCCCCTTAAGAAATTTCGTCCTCGAAATTTACCTGGAGGAAAAAGGTATGGAAACTGTTTCAACATGTCCTCCTTTCTTTCCCACGTGGCTTCCTCAGCACCACGATGCTTCCACAACACCTTTACCAACTCAATGGTTTTACCTCGAAGTAATTTACTGTCCGAATCTAGAATTTCCACCGGCTCCTCATTATAGGTCAAGTCTGGAGTCAACTCCACTTCCTTCACAGACATGACATGCGAAGGATCTGATCTATACCTCCGAAGCATAGAGACATGAAACACATCATGAATCTTTTCCAACTCTTGCGATAATCTCAACTTGTACGCAACAGGACCCACACGCTCAATCACCTCGTATGGTCCAATGTACCTAGGGCTCAACTTACCCTTTCGACCAAACCTCATCACCTTCTTCCAAGGCAAAACTTTCAAAAACACACGGTCACCTACCGCATACTCAATCTCCTTACGTCTCAAATCCGCGTAAGACTTCTGTCGATTAGAAGCTGCCTTCAATCGCTCACAAATGAGCTTCACCTTCTCGGTGGTTCCTTTCAACAAAGTTGGCATTGAAACCAACTTCTGACCTGTTTCAGCCCAACAAAGAGGAGTCCTACACTTCCTCTCGTACAAGGCTTCGTAAGGTGCCATTTGAATACTTGCCTGGTAACTATTGTTATAAGCAAACTCCACCAACGGCAAATGCTTCTCCCAAGAACCCTGAAACTCAATCACACAGCACCTCAACATATCCTCCAACACTTGGATAACATGCTCAGACTGTCCATCCGACTGTGGATGATAAGAAGTACTGAAATTCAGCCGTGTACCCAAAGCCTGATGTAAACACTCCCAGAAACGTGATGTAAACCTCGGATCTCAATCCAACACGATCGACTTTGGCACACCATGCAGCCGCACAATCTCAGCAATGTACAGCTCTGCAAGCTTGTCCAAAGTGTACGTAGTATGCACAGGTAAGAAGTGCGCACACTTCGTAAGGCGATCCACAATCACCCACACCGAATTCTTCTTCGATGGCGAAAAAGGCAAACCAGACACAAAGTCCATGGTAATCCTTTCCCACTTCCACTCAGGAATCCTCAACGGTCGTAACAACCCAGAAGGAAACTGATGCTCAGCTTTAACTCGCTGACAAACCATGCACTTGCTCACATACTCAGCAACATCTTTCTTTAAACCCACCCAGTAGTACTCATCACGAAGATCACGATACATCTTAGTACTACCAGGGTGCATAGCAAAAGGACTACTATGAGCTTCAGTCAGAATAGCACGCCTCAATTCAGCATCATTGGGCACTACTATCCGACTCCCAAAACATAAAACTCCATCATCATTAAAGCAGAAATCCGATGGCCTATCCTCAGCAATATCCTGAACATGTGGTACCAATGAATCATCCAACAATTGCTTATCCTTTATCAACTGAACCAAGGATGGTTTCACTTGCAACTCAGCCACAAGACCTCCATCTCGCGAAATGCTCAAACTGGCAAACATAGCCCTCAACTCCACTGCTACCTTCCTACTCAAGGCATCCGCTACAACATTAGCTTTTCCCGAATGATACTCGATCGTCAGATCGTAATATTTAAGCAACTCCACCCAACGTTGTTGCCTAAGATTCAACTCTTTCTGAGACATCAGATACTTCAAACTCTTGTGATCCGTGTACACAGTACACTTCTCACCATACAGGTAATGTATCCAAATTTTCAAGGCAAAAACCACCGCAGCCAACTCAATGTCATGCGTAGGATAATTACGCTCATGCACCTTCAACTGGCGCGATGTATAAGCCACCACCTTACCCTCTTGCATCAACACACATCCCAAACCAACGTAGGATGTGTCACTATACACCACAAACTCTTTCCCTGATTCAGGCTGAACCAAGATAGGAGCTTGCGTCAAAGCTGCCTTCAGCTTCTCAAAAGCCTGCTGTCTCGCTTCCGTCCATTCGTACTTAACATCCTTCTGCAACAACTTCGTCAAAGGTGCAGCAATCTTTGAAAATCCATCCACGAACCTCCGGTAGTACCCCGCCAAACCAAGGAAACTACGGACTTCATGAACAGACTTAGGAGGCTTCCAATTCATCAATGCCTCAATCTTCTGAGGATCAACACGAATCCCCTCAGCAGAAACCACATGACCATGGAACACAACTTCTCTGAGCCAGAACTCACACTTGCTTAACTTAGCATAAAGTTGATTCTCCAACAAAGCCTGCAACACAATCCTCAAATGCCCTTCATGCTCCTCCTCAGTACGAGAGTACACAAGGATATCATCAATTAACACCACAACAAACTTGTCCAAATATTCGTGGAACACTCTATTCATCATGTCCATAAAAGCTGCAGGAGCATTCGTCAAACCAAACGGCATCACAAGGAACTCATAATGCCCATACCTCGTTCTAAAAGCTGTCTTTGGCATATCCACATCCTTCACCTTCAACTGGTAATACCCTGACCTTAAGTCAATTTTAGAGAACACAGCCGCTTCCTGAAATTGATCAAAAAGATCATCAATCCTCGGCAATGGATACCGATTCTTGATAGTCAACTTGTTCAGCTGACGGTAATCGATACACATTCTCATAGTGCCATCCTTTTTCTTCACAAACAAGACCGGTGCACCCCAAGGTGACACACTCGGCCGAATGAAACCACGATCAAGCAACTCCTGAAGTTGCGTCTTCAGCTCTTTCAACTCCTTAGGTGCCATCCGATAAGGAGTAATGGAAACTGGAGTTGTATTCTCATACAGCTCAATTCCAAACTCCACCTCTCGGTTAGGAGGCAATCCAGGCAACTCCTCCGGAAACACACCAGGAAACTCTCGCACAGTCCTGATATCCTGCACTCGCAACTCTTTAGAGCTAGGATTCATCACAAAGGCTAGGTAGGCTTCACAACCTTGCCTCAGCATCCGGCTCGCCTCCAGTGTAGACACCACATTGGCAAGAAACTTCACATTCTCACCAACCACCACTACCTCATAATCATCCGCAAGCTTCAACGAAACTCGCTTGTTCTCAAAATCCACCACAGCTCGATGTTCAACAAGCCAATCCATACAAAGGATTACATCAAAACCATAGAATGGCAATTCCATAAAATCAACATGAAAAACATGATCTTGCACAACCAAGGGACACCTTCTATACAACTTCCGTGTCACAACGGTCTCACCAAAGGAACTAGTTACACGCATACCAACATCCAAAGACTCAACAGGCAAACCAAGCAATTGAGCATGTTCACGCAATATGTATGAGTGTGTAGATCCAGAATCAATCAAGGAAAGTAATGACAAGGATTGCAAAGTGAAGGTACCTGCGATCACATCCGTGTCATTTCTCCCCTCTCGCTGCGCATACACTCGAGCCTGGCCACCACCCTCAGGTTGGACAGCCACCACATGCGCCACATTCCTTCCACCATCCTCTCTACGCTGGAAGTTACCACGGCCGCGCCCACGACCTCTCTGTGGTACAACAACTCCAGAAGCACGTCCCTGACCACCACCGACCAACAAAGGACACTCCCTCCTCATGTGGTCTGCCGAACCACAATTCCAGCACGAATTTCCAGTCACTACAATAGGAGCCTGCACCTTTCTCGCTGCCCGAGGACAATCACGCCTCAAATGACCACGCGATCCACATGCCCAGCATGTGTTCTGATCAGCTCTCGCCCTGTCTCCTTGAACAGGCGCACCATGCCCTCCACCACCACGCCTAGCAGAAGACTGATACCTCCTATCTCGTCCTCTCTTGTTCCGTCCTCCACCGGAACTATACTCAGCAGCTCTCTTGCCCGAGCCAGAACCAACACTCCTGGAAGACAAACCCAGGTTCTGCTCAATATCCTTCGCCCTACTAACCAGCACATCAAAATCAGTGTACTCATCTGCAAGCATAAAGGTCTTTACATCCGTCACTAAACCATATCGGAAACGTTCACACCTCTCCCGCTCATCAAGGATAATATCAGGTGCATACTGACTGAGACGGACAAACTGAATCTCGTACTCAGCTACTGTCATACTTCCTTGTGTCAGAGACATGAATTCTCTTTTCTTTTCATCCAGGTATCGCACACCTAGATACCTCCGCTTGAACGCATTCAGAAAGAACGGCCAAGTCACATCAACTTCCTCCATTTCGGAGACAGCGATCGTCCACCAGGTATACGCATCATCATGCAATAGCGATACCACACATCCTAACTTCTGCACATCATTGCAGTTCATTTGTCCCAGTATCCTCTTGGTACTTTCCAACCAAGATTCAGAACCTTCAGCAGACAAACCTCTGAACTCAATCCCTCCCAGACTGCGCAGACGTTCCAAAGGTAGTCTAGCATTAGCATCTCCCTGATGCCCAGCTCCATGAGCTCCAGCTACTGCCGCCTGAAAGGCTCCAGCAATAGCTTGTATCAAAACTGTCATGTCAGGAGCAGCTTGCCCCTGCCCAGCTTCAGGTCCAGCGACCCCAGCACCAGCATCGACACCAGCTCCATCACCTCTAGCACCACCACCACCAGGTGGTCCACCACCAGGTGGTCCACCACCAGGTGGTCCACCACCAGGTGGTCCACCACCAGGAGGAGGAGGTAAATCCACAACATTATCGATGTTCTCCTCATTCTCGTTCTGAGCCATAGCTCGCGTATTAATCCTCGTCTCTCTAGGAGGTCTCATTCACTAAAACAATGCACTAACACAAATGCAATAAACATAATTAGGCCCAACAAGGTAAGTAATCCAAGCACTCAAGCTCATTTTTCAAAAACAATTCATTTCATTAGTTTTGATATGGCAATGGGTCCCTCTAACATGCTTCAACACAGCATAGCATCACAATTGCAACATACTTTACAATTTATACATCATACTTTCACTTAAAAAGCATACCAAGCATTCATACATATATCACCCACATAACCATTCCCAATTACTCGAGAAATAAGCTCTGATACCACCAAATGTAACCCCCGTAGCCCGGCCTAGACGGTTAACTCGAACTACGAAGATTACACGGGGAAAACCAAAGTCAACCCAAAAGTCAACCTTGATTAACGACCTTTTTTTCTTTTTAATATTGTCTAGATGCATATTAATCCTAAGCGTAGCCTCGAGGAAAGCTTACTTGAAAAGCACAGATATCGGAAACCAATAAGGGACTCAATTGCACAAATTACAAGTATTAGGGACCAAAGTGTAAATTCTAGAAATTAAGAGGACTTAACTGATTTTTAAGTTACCATTATGAAATTATTCATATTACATGCTTCTCTGTCAAATTTCACCTCAAACGGACATCTCAAACTCAAGCAATTGCAAATACAAAATTTAGGACTAAAACGTAAAGCTTGCAAACCTTAAACCATTCAAATCAGTGCCCAACGGTCATCTGTTTCGGAATGGGGGTTGACCGTTATGAAACGCGGGTTCGTTTCGAGACCTGTATCGAAACAGGACTTGGCAGTGGCCAACTCGTTTCGGAACGACCTCTACCCGTTTTGAAACACGAAGGCCATTACAGGCCCCCGTTTCGAAACGTTAGTGCCCGTTCCGATACGGACTACCCAGAAAGTGCAGAATTTGCTGGTTTAACATACAATTCACCACTCAAACACATCCTAATGACCTCCTAATCAAGCCAACAAGTCATCATACATACAAGGTACACATTTGCATCATCAAAACTCATTCATGGCATCAATTAGGAAAAACCACAAGTCTATAGGCATGCATCCTAATATTGGAAACCAACCAATCATCAAATCATCAAAGCAAACACCAAATGGCCAATTACAAGTCCAACACATCATAGGCATCATGCCACACCTAGGGAGTCCAAAACATCTCCCAAAAACACAACCTAGGTTCCCATTGCCAAATACCAAAAGCTAACAATGTTGTAAAAATAGTCACCATACATGAGCTCAGCCTTCCCTTTGATTCTTAGCCTCTTTGCTGCCCTTAAAGCACTTCAATTCTCTGCATTATTGGTTCAAGAAAGAGAGCGTAAGCACATTTGCTTAGTGAGGCATGCTCTAAAGAAACAACACAATAATGCATTTTATAAAACACCTCCACATCACTCATCGGTAGTTGTATAACATCACTAACGAGAACACGGGACACACAACACAAGATCCTCACATGGCCTTTTAACCACCATTATGATCTTAAACATCTCGTTAGTGTACTTGGATGGAGTTTACGGTACCATTAAAACCCCTCAACATCCAAGGCGACTTAATTCACGGTGCACCCAATCCTATAGCCGGCTAACTATATCCGATTCAAGTACTTTAAGACCAAAACATCACTTGCCAATATACATCATTTATCATCAACATTCCACTGTTTTAAATCATTAATCAAAGCCATTAAACCATCATGCATCACTATGCATCAAAACCACATTTATCAATATCAAACCAAGGATCTCTTACCTTGAGCATCCTTCAACACATGGCTTTCAAAACCAGCATTAATCATGCTAAAACATGCTTTCAAAAAAGAATTTAAACATGCAAACTAAATACATTGCATCCAACCATCTAATGGTTCATCAAAGAGAGAGTTTCTCCGAAAACTTACTCTTGAGCTTAGTTAAGTTGCTTTGACTTAAACTAAGCTCCCAAAACCTTCAAACATTGGTTTCAAAGCTGTAAACCCAACTTCACTCAGCAATTCCGTTTCGCAAGCTTGCCGAAACGCCGTTCAAGCCTCCGGATCAACACCACAAGGATCCGAAGATGTCTCCCCTGTTTTAAACACATCAAAGCAGAGGATTAATGCACCATCATGCATTAAAATCTTCAGCCATCACACCTAAACTCGCTGCTCACATCAAATCTAACATTTTGGCTACCAAACACAACCGAAATCACATCCAAACTCCTCCACAGCATAACCCAGCCAAGATCTATCACTTCTAAACATTCTTAAACATCAATTAACATCCAAAAAGATCCTAAACTCGTCCTTATACCTCCAGCTATAACAGAACACCAAGATCACCCCAAAAACCACCATTTTCACAAGTAAAAACTTAGGAAAATCAACCTATTCGGGATTAGATTGATTAAGCCTCAATTACACATCATTAAACATCCAAAATACATTAAAAAGACATCTCAAAACAGAGCCCAAACATTCACCACGAATTTCTTCAAGATTAAATCCAAATCTTGAGTTTTAAGCCAAAATCAAGATCACAACATTAAAACCTTTTATAAAACTTAATTTAAGGATTGAGAACTTGGGAATTTCAGTAAAGAACTGAGTATTTAGAGGAGAAGGAAATCCTTACCTCTAAATGTAGATTTCTCCTTGTTTAGAGCCAAAATCCTTGAAAATCCAATAAGCAAATGAAGAGGATTTGATGTAGAAAGGATTAGGAATCAATTGATGATTGAAACCTCATCATTTAGTGTGAAAATCAAAAGAAATGCTGCTGTGGAAATGTGTTTGGCTGAGGGAATTTTGAGAGAAAATAAGATGAGAAAGTTTTAGCAAAAGTTAGTTATGAAATCTCAAAATTGGTTTTCCTCCTTTTCATTAAATTAATTAAACATTAATTAAGTCATTAAAATTAAGAAAAATCTGGAGAAATCCTTCCTTGGGTAAATTAGCTCCTTAAAGATTCAAAGTTTCAATCCTTACAAAACAGTCACCACTGAACTTTTTAAAAATTACATTTTAGTCACTATTTCGAAATGTCACACTTCCAAACCTTATTTTGTAAAATTGATTTCACCACTCTCTTATATATATTAAAAGAGGAGTTTTTAGATATTTTTCCATATTTTTAATGCATCCCGAACTAGGCTTTCCCTAAAACCACCTTTTATATTCGAACCAAAAATCAGATCGGTCCGGTTTAGACCCTAAACTTCCAAGCCCAAAATTGGGGTGTTACATTAGGTGTTTTGGCTGGAGATTTGAATGCATGATGATGCATTAATCCTCTGCTTTGATGTGTTTAAAACAGGGGAGGCATCTTCGGATACTTGTGGTGTTGATTCGGAGGCTTGATCGGCGTTTCGGCATGCTTGCGAAATGGAATTGGTGAGTGAAGTTGGATTTTCAGCTTTGAAACCAATGTTTGAAGGTTTTGGGAGCTTAGTTTAAGTCTAAGCAACTTAACTAAGCTCAAGAGTAACTTTTCGGTGAAACTCTCTCTTTGATGAACCATGAGATGGTTGGATGCAATGTATTTAGTTTGCATGTTTAAATTCTGTTTTGAAAGCATGTTTTAGCATGATTAATGCTGGTTTTGAAAGCCATGTGTTGAAGGATGCTCAAGGTAAGAGATCCTTGGTTTGATATTAGTAAATTTGGTTTTGATGCATAGTGATGCATGGTGGTTAAATGGCTTTGATTAACGCTTTAAAACAGTGGATTATTAATGATAAATGATGCATATTGGCAGGTGATGTGTTGGTTTTAAAGTACTTGAATCAGATATAGTTAGCCGGCTATAGGATTGGGTGCACCGTGAATAAAGTCGCCTTGGATGTTTTGGGGTTGTGATTGTACCGTAAACTCCATCCAAGTACACTAACGAGATGATTAAGATCACAATGGTGGTTAAAAGTCCATGTGTGGATCTTGTGTTGTGTGTCTCGTGTTCTCGTTAGTGATGTTATACAACTACCGATGAGTGATGTTGAGGGGTTGTGATTGTACCGTTAAACTCCATCACGGGTGTTGAGGGGTTGTGATTGTACCGGTAAACTCCACCTTGTGTGTTCGGTAGTGTGTATAAAGCGTATGGGACAACGCTTGTAATCCGCGTATCCGATTGTGTTTTATGTTGTAAATGGTTATGGTTTATCACTTGGAAGCCAATATGACATGTTGATGTTAATGAAGCATGAGATGCTTGTTTAAGAATGCAAGGTTGCATGAATAATGATGTTTATGTGTTAAAAGGCCTTATGAAAGGTGTTTTATAAAATGCATTATTGTGTTGTTTCTTTAGAGCATGCCTCACTAAGCAATTGTGCTTACGCTCTCTTTCTTGAACCAATAATGCAGAGAATTGAAGTGTTTTGAGGGAAGCAAGGAGGCTAAGAATCCAAGGGAAAGCTAAGCTCATGTATGGTGATGTTTTCACAACACTATTAGTTTTTGATATTTTGGCAATGGGAATTTAGGTTTTGTTTTGGGAGATGTTTTGGACTCCCTAGTTGTGGCATGATGCCTTAAGTGTTTTGGTTTTGTAAATGGCCATTTTGATGCTTATATTGGTGTTTTGATGTTTGGTTGGTTTTGGACTTTAGGATGCATGCCTATAGACTTGTGGATTTCCTTGATTGATGCCATGAACGTGTTTTGATGTTGCTAACATGTACCTTATATGCATAATGACTTGTTGGCATGAATAGGAAGTCATTGGAATGTTTTAGAGTGGTTGAATGCATGTTAAACCAGCAAATTCTGCAGTTTCTGGGCAACCCGTATCGATACACGCACAGGCGTTTCGAAACGGGGACCTGTAATGGTCTTGGTGTTTCGAAACGACTGGTGACCGTATCGAAACGGTTTGGCTACTGGCAGGCCCTGTTTCGAAACAGGTCTCGAAACGAACCCGCGTTTCGGTACGGTCAACCCCGTATCGAAACAGGTGACCGTTGGGCACTGATTTGAATGGTTTTAAGGTTTGCAGGCTTTACGTTTTAGTCCTGAAAATTGTATTTGCAATTGCTTGAGTTCGAGAGGTCTGTTTGAGATGAAATTTGACAGAGATGCATGTAATGTGATTAATTAAGTATTGGCAACCTTAAAATCAGTTAAGTCCTCCATCTTTCCAGAATTTACATTTTGGTCCCTAATATTTGTAATTTATGCAATTGAGTCCCTTAATGTAATCTGATCGTTGTGCTTTTCAAGTATGTGTTTCTCAAGAGTACGCTTAGGATTAATATGCATCTAGACAAGTTAAAAAAAAAAGGGTCGTTAATCAAGGTTGACTTTCGGGTTGACTTTGGTTTTCCCTGTGTAATCTTCGTAGTTCGGGTTAACCTTCTAGGCCGGGCTAAGGGGGTTACAATAAAATTAAAGTTTTGCAATATAATTGTGTTGAAAAGATCCTAATCAATTATTTGAACTCCTAAAATTTTAATTAAAACTTGTTTTACAGTCCTTTTTGTCGTGGTTTCAGACGAGCAGGTCTAAATGGGCCTTTCAACGGACCCGTTGGAATTTTAACTGAGTAAAAAGTATGAAAATTTAATCTTTGCAATATAATTGTGTTGAAAAGCTCTTAATCAATTATTTGAAGTCCTAAAATTTGATTAAAACTTGTTTTGCGGTCCTTTTTGTAGATGTTTCGGACGAGCATATCTAAATGGGCCTTTTAATGGACCCATTGGAATTTTAACTGAGAAAAAAGTAAAGAAATGAGGTTTTGCAATATAATTATTTTGAAAAGCTCCTAATCAATTACATAATCTCCTAAATTTGATTAAAACTTGTTTTGCGGTCCTTTTTGTAGAGGCTTCGGACGTGCAGGTCTATATGGGCCTTTCAATGGACCCGTTGGAATTTTAACTGAGTAAAAAGTACATAAATTGTGGTTTTGCAATATAATTGTTTTGAAAAGCTCCTAATCAATTACATAATCTCCTAAAATTTGATTAAAACTTGTTTTGCGGTCCTTTTTGTCGAGGTTTCGGACGAGCAGGTCTAAATGGGCCTTTAAATGGACCCGTTAGAATGTTAACTGAGTAAAAAGTACAGAAATTGAGGTTTTGCATTATAATTGTGTTGAAAAGCTCCTAATCAATTATTTGAACTCCTAAAATTTGAATAAAACTTGTTCTGCTGTCCTTTTGTAGAGGCTTCAGACGTGCAGGTCTAAATGGACCTTTCAATGGACCCGTTAGAATTTTAACTGGGTAAAAATAGCAAAATTGAGGTTTTGCATTATAATTATGTTGAAAATCTCCTAATCAATTATTTGAACTCCTAAAATTTGATTAAAACTTGTTTTGCAGTCCTTTTTGTCGGGGTTTCGGAGGAGCAGGTCTAAATGGGCCTTTCAATGGACCCTTTGGAATTTCAACTGAGTAAAAAGTATAAAAATTGAGGTTTTGCAATATAATTGTTTTGAAAAGCTCCTAATCAATTATTTGATCTCCTAAAATTTGATTAAAACTTGTTTTGCGGTCCTTTTTGTAGAGGTTTCGAAGGAGCAGGTCTAAATGGGCCTTTCAATGGACCCGTTGGAATATTAATTGAGTAAAAAGTATAAAAATTGAAGTTTTGCAATATATTTGTGTTGAAAAGCTCCTAATCAATTGTTTGAACTACTAAAATTTGATTAAAACTTGTTTTGTGGTTCTTTTTGTCGAGGTTTCGGACAAGCAGGTCTAAATGGGTCTTTCAGTGGACCCGTTGGAATTTTAACTGGGTAAAAAGTACAGAAATTGAGGTTTTGCAATATAATTATGTTGAAAAGCTCATAATCAATTATTTGAACTCCTAAAATTTGATTAAAACTTGTTTTGCGGTCTTTTTGTCGAGGTTTCGGACGAGCAGGTCTAAATGGGCCTTTCAATGGACCCTTTAGAATTTTCACCGAGTAAAAAGTACAGAAATTGAGGTTTTGAAATATAATTGTGTTTAAAAGATCGTAATCAATTATTTGAACTTCTAAATTTTGATTAAATCTTCTTTTGCGGTCCTTTTTGTAGAGATTTTGGACGAGCAGGTCTAAATGGGCCTTTCAATGGACTTGTTGGAATTTTAACTGAGAGAAAAGTACAGAAATTGAGGTTTTGTAATATAATTGTGTTGAAAAGCTCCTAATCAATTACATGATCTCCTAAAATTTGATTAAAACTTGTTTTGCGGTCCTTTTTGTAGAGGTTTCGGACGAGTAGGTCTAAATGGGCCTTTCAATGGACCCGTTGGAAATTTAACTGAGTAAAAAGTATAAAATTAAGGTTTTGCAATATAATTGTGTTGAAAAGCTCCTAATAAATTGTTTGAACTCCTAAAATTTTAATTAAAACTTGTTTTGCTGTCTTTTTTGTCGGGATTTCGGACGAGCAGGTCTAAATGGGCCTTTCAATGGACCCGTTGGAATTTTAACTGAGTAAATAGTATAAAAATTGAGGTTTTGCAATATAATTGTGTTGAAAAGCTCCTAATTAATTATTTGAACTCCTAAAATTTGATTAAAACTTGTTTTGCGGTACTTTTGTAGATGTTTCGGACGAGCATGTCTAATTGGACCTTTTAATGGACCCGTTGGAATTTTAACAGAGAAAAAAGTACAGAAATTCAGGTTTTGCAATATAATTGTGTTGAAAAGCTCCTAATCAATTACATGATCTCCTAAAATTGTATTAAAACTTTTTTTGCGGTCCTTTTTTCGAGGTTTGGGATGAGTAGGTCTAAATGGGCCTTTCAATGGACCCGTTGGAATTTTAACTCACTAAAAAGTACAGAAATTGAGATTTTGCAATATAATTGTGTTGAAAAGCTCCTAATTAATTATTTAAACTCCTAAAATTTGAATAAAACTTGTTTTGCGGTCCTTTTGTAGAGGTTTCGGACGAGCAGGTCTAAATGGGACTTTTAATGTACCCGTTGCAATTTTAACAGAGTAAAAATTATAAAATTGAGGTTTTGCAATATAATTGTGTTGAAAAGCTCCTAATCAATTATTTGAACTCCTAAAATTTGATTAAAACTTGTTTTGCGGTCCTTTTTGTAGATGTTTCGGACGAGCATGTCTAAATGGGCCTTTTAATGGACCCGTTGGAATTTTAACTGAGAAAAAAGTACATAAATTGAGGTTTTGCAATATAATTGTGTTGAAAAGCTCCTAATCAATTATTTGAACTCCTAAAATTTGATTAAAACTTGTTTTGCGGTTATTTTTGTCAAGGTTTCGGACGAGCAGGTCTAAATAGGCCTTTCAATGGACCCGTTAGAAATTGAGGTTTTGCAATATAATTGTGTTGAAAGCTCATAATAAATTATTTGAACTCCTAAAATTTGATTAAAACTTGTTTTGCGTTCCTTTTTGTCGAGGTTTCGGACGAGCAGGTCTAAATGGGCCTTTCAATGGACCCGTTGGAATTTTAACTGAGTAAAAAGTACAGAAATTGTGTTTTTGCAATATAATTGTGTTGAAAACCTCCTAATCAATTACATGATCTCCTAAAATTTGATTAAAATTTGTTTTGCGGTCCTTTTTGTCGAGGTTTCGAACGAGCAGGTCTAAATGGGCCTTTCAATAGACCTGTTGGAATTTTAATTGACTAAAAAGTACAGAAATTGAGATTTTGCAATATAATTTTGTTGAAAATCTCGTAATCAATTATTTAAACTCCTAAAATTTGATTAAAACTTGATTTGCGGTCCTTTTTGTAAAGGTTTCGGACGAGCGGGTCTAAATGGGCCTTTCAATGGACCCGTTGGAATTTTAACTGAGAAAAAAGTATAGAAATTGAGGTTTTGCAATATAATTGTGTTGAAAAGCTTCTAATCAATTACATGATCTCCTAAAATTTGAATAAAGCTTGTTTTGCGGTCCTTTTTGTAGAGGCCTCGGACGTGCAGGTCTATATGGGCCTTTCAATGGACCCGTTTGAATTTTAAGTGAGTAAAAATAGAAAATTTGATGTTCTTCAATATAATTGTGTTGAAAAGCTCATAATCAATTATTTGAACTCCTAAAATTTGATTAAAACTTGTTTTGCGGTCCTTTTTGTCGGAGTTTCGGACGAGCAGGTCTAAATGGACCTTTCAATGGACCCGTTGAAATTTTAACTGACTAAAAAGTATAAAAATTGAGGTTTTGCAATATAATTGTGTTGAAAAGCTCCTAATCAATTATTTGAACTCCTAAAATTTGATTAAAACTTGTTTTGCGGTCCTTTTTTAGAGGTTTCGGACGAGCAGGTCTAAATGGGCCTATCAATGGACCCGTTGGAATTTTAACTGAGTAAAAAGTAAAGAAATTGAGGTTTTGCAATATAATTGTGTTGAAAATCTCCTAATCAATTACATAATCTCCTAAAATTTGATTAAAACATGTTTTGTGGTCCTTTTTGTAGATGTTTCAGACGAGCAGGTCTAAATGGGCCTTTCAACGGACCCGTTGGAATTTTAACTCACTAAAAAGTATAAAATTAAGGTTTTGCAATATAATTTTGTTGAAAAGATCCTAATCAATTTTTTGAACTCCTAAAATTTTAATTAAAACTTGTTTTGCAGTCCTTTTTTTCGGGGTTTCGGACGAGCAGGTCTAAATGGGCCTTTCAACGGACCCGTTGGAATTTTAACTGAGTAAAAAGTACAGAAATTGAGATTTTCCAATATAATTGTGTTGAAAAGCTCCTAATCAATTACATGATCTCCTAAAATTTGATTAAAACCTGTTTTGTGGTCTTTTTTGTAGAGGTTTCGGACGAGCAGGTCTAAATGGGCCTTTCAATGGACCCGTTGGAATTTTAACTAACTAAAAAGTATAAAATTAAGGTTTTGCAATATAATTGTGTTGAAAATATCCTAATCAATTATTTCAACTCCTAAAATTTTAATTAAAACTTGTTTTGCAGTCCTTTTTGTCGGGGTTTCGGACGAGCAAGTCTAAATGGGCCTTTCAACGGACCCGTTGGAATTTTAAATGAGTAAAAGTATAAAATTTAATTTTTGCAATATATTTGTGTTGAAAATCTCCTAATCAATTATTTGAACTCCTAAAATTTTAATTAAAACTTGTTTTGTAGTCCTTTTTGTCGGGGTTTCGGACGAGCAGGTCTAAATGGGCCTTTCAATGGACCCGTTGGAATTTTAACTGAGTAAAAAGTTTAAAAATTGAGGTTTTGCAATATAATTGTGTTGAAAAGCTCCTAATCAATTATTTTAACTCCTAAAATTTGATTAAAACTTGTTTTGCGGTCCTTTTTGTAGATGTTTCGGACGAGCATGTCTAAATGGGCCTTTTAATGGACTCGTTGGAATTTTAACTGAGAAAAAAGTACAGAAATTAGGTTTTGCAATATAATTATTTTGAAAAGCTCCTAATCAATTACATGATCTCCTAAATTTTGATTAAAACTTGTTTTGCGGTCCTTTTTGTAGAGGCTTCGGACGTGCAGGTCTATATGGGCCTTTCAATGGACCCGTTGGAATTTTTTTTTTTTGAAGAAAAGGCCTCATTAAAAACCCCTACTACTATCCTTCAAGCAAAGCTAGAGGACCCTAAAAAGGGGAAAAGAGTGCCCAATTATTATTAATCAATGAATATTTGTTACAAGATGTTGAATACAATGGGGAATATCCGATACAAATGACGTAGAAGTCATAGAATTCAGAGAAAAAGAAGCCAAAGTATGGGCTATAACATTTGCCTCACGGCGTACAAATGAAATAGAAGTAAAGTCGAAGTCATGAAGAGCAGCTTGTATCTGAAGAATAGTTGGTCCCATAGTAGATAGGTCCTGAGCAGGATTGTTGATCCTATTCGCGAGAGAGGCACAGTCAGTTTCGATCAAGATACTATTCCATCCTTGAGATCGGGCAAGGGTGAGACCAGCAAGGATGCTTTCCCCCTCACTGGTGATAGCGTCCTGTCGGCTACCAATAGGGAAAGCGAGACCACCCACGACTGCTCCTGCAGGATCACGAGCAACAACGCCGACGGCTGCTGCACGAGTTGAAGGGTTAAAAGCTCCGTCCACATTAATTTTGATATAATTAGGTGGAGGAGTACGGGAGGGGTTAGTAATTGTAGATGGAGGTGGAGCAGATGAAATTGAAGATTTACAAAATTCATCATGTAAGCTAATTGAGTTGACTGCAATTAGCCATGAGGGTTGTAGATGGTGGTTGTGAACCCAATCATTACGTCTGTTCCAAATATTCCATAAAATGGTAAGGAAGAGACTAAATTTATCAGAGGAAATTGTAGAGGCTGCCTCCTCTAACCATTGTAAGGGTGTAGGAGCTAAACTCTTATAGAGAGAGATAGGAATACCACTAATTTGGAGGGCTTCAGCTGCCCCAGGGCAGTCACGAAGCGCACGAAGAATCGATTCCGATTGATTACCACAGATAGAGCAGAGCCCCGAGCTAGGGGAGAAAGCTTGCATTTTAGAACCAAATGGTAGAGCATCAGATGCCATACGCCAGCCAAAAGTTTTAACTTTGGGTAAAGCTTTGATTTTGGATAAAAATTTCCAAAACCGAGTAGGTGGTTAAGGTTGGGATAGAGAGCGTTGTAAGAAAATATATCCAGAGCAAACTGAGTAGATACCCGAGTCATTGGGAGACCATAAGATTGAATCCCGTTGATCATTTATGATGGGGATACGGAGAATGGCGTCGGCATCAATTGGAGTGAAGTAATTGGTTAACTTTACTGTATCCCAGACAGTTTGGTTGCGGATCATGAAATCCCGACATCGAATGTGAAATTCATCGGAAATTTCATAATCCCCAGTTAGCTCAATCGGGGAAGACCCACCCCATATATCTTTGTGTATTCTGATGTTACTGTTTATACCAGGGCGATGAAGAAAGCCAGGGAAAAGGCGCTGAAGAGCGTTATATATACCTTGCCAGGCAAAGGAGCCCCTACTAGGTTTCGGTGCATCCAGGATGTTGCCTGCAGGAAAATATTTAGATCGGTATATTTGTCCTAATAAGGATTCTGGTTCACAAATTAGTTTCCAGATTTGCTTACCCAAGAGAGCGATATTGAAATCGTGTAGGTCCTTGAAACCCATGCCACCAGCGGATTTGGGTAAACATATACGATTCCACGGTAACATGTGCCAACCTTTTTTGTTGGATTTACCAGTCCACCAGTATTGGCGGATTGATGTAGTCATGTCATCGATGATATTGTGTGGTAGAAGATAGCAAGACATTACATATTGTGGTAGAGATTGTAAAACAGCTTTGATGAAAATCTCTCTACCACTAAAGGATAAAAGGTGTTTGTCCCAGCTAGAGAGGCGATCATGTACTTTATCTCGTACAAAACCTAATGATTCAGTTTTATTTTTCCCTATGAGTAGCGGGATGCCTAGGTATACTCCGGGGTTAGAAACTTCACGTACTTGTAAAAGGCTATTGATTGCATTTCTTGTTGCAGAAGGTGTACGTGGGTTATAGAAAATTGTTGATTTCTCGAAATTTATTGCTTGACCAGATGCATTAGCATATACTTGAAGAGCATTTTTCAGAAGGGATGCTTCATATTGATTGGTATTTATAAATACCATACAATCATCAGCAAAAAGGAGGTGGTTAACTTTGGGCCCATGTTTACATGCGCCTAGACCTGGAAGTATATTAGTTTGTTGAGCAGCAGCTAAGTAAGCCGAGAGGCCTTGAGTGCAGAATAGGAAAAGAAAAGGGGATAGAGGATCCCCCTGACGAAGACCACGTTGAGGTTGAAAGATGGGTGAAAAGGAATTATTAATTTTAATTGAGAAAGAAACTGTGGATATACAACGCATTATAAGCTCAATCCAGCCGGATGCAAAGCCCATTCGTGTCATAACGTTTGCAAGGAAAGACCATTCTACTCTATCGAAAGCTTTTTCCATGTCAAGCTTGAGAGCAGCTCCTTGCGAGGATTTAGTCGCACTGGAGTTAATATTGTGAATAATTTCATGCGCAACAAGGATGTTGTCAGAAATGTTGCGTCCCTGAACAAAGGCAGCTTGATTAGGGCTAATACAAAGAGGTATAGCCTGTTTCATTCTATTTACAATTGTTTTGGCAACTATTTTATAGAGAACAGTGCAAAGGCTGATTGGTCTGAGTTGCTTCATAGATGTTGGATCCTTTACTTTGGGTATTAGCACCAATATAGTTTTGTTAACTAAGGCCATATCAGCGTTGCCATTTAATAGGTCCATACAAACATTAAGAACATCGTCTCCAACTGTGTCCCAGTGTTGTCGAAAGAAACTACTAGGTAGACCATCGGCACCAGGTGCCTTCCTAGGGTCAATATCTTTAAAGGCATGGAGAATTTCTTCTCTGGTGAACGGCTTGAGAAGGTTGTCGTTCATTGAAGAATTGATGGAGGGATGGATTTTGTTAAGAATGATATCCGAGAATTGGGGATTAGAGGTTGTAAACAGGTTTTGGAAATAATTCGAAGCGATATCCATAATTTCAGATTCAGAAGTGCACCAATTGGAGTTGGCATCAAAAAGACCTATGATTGAATTTTTCTTATTTCGATTAGAAGCTCTGGCATGGAAGAATTTGGTGTTTTTGTCTCCTTGGGATAGCCAAAGAGTTCGAGATCTTTGAGCCCAATAAGTTTCTTGTTCTGTTAAGAGTTTATTTAATTCCGTTCGATAGTTTAAGTAGGTTTGTTTATTTGTGGCTGTTAAGGGACGGTAGAGTAGTTTGTTAATTTTTTTGGTAAGGAATTTAATACGTCCTATTGTTTTTAAGCGTTGTTGGTTTTGCCAATCATCTAAGTATGTTCCTACCGCTTTGAATTTATTGATGGCTGTTCCGGGGGTATCGGCCCACGCCCTTTTGATTGTTTGGATGCTGTCTTTATTATTAGCCCAACAACTTTCAAATCTGAAATTCTTAGGGGTTTGTGTTTTGGATGTAATAGTTGGTTTATCAAATTCAAGAAGAAGGAAACAATGGTCGGATTTTGCGACATATTCCGTAGTTATACGATGAGTAGGGTAGAGATCTTTCCAAGCGTAATTAGCAATAAAACGGTCTAGTTGTTCATGAATTACCGGGGTTAAGGGACCTACTTTTGTCCATGTAAACCAACCCGAAGTTGGTTTGCAATCGAATAGGTTGTTTCGAATTAAACAATTTCGGAAATTTTTGATTTGGGATCTAGCTCTACGGGGACCCCCTTGTTTTTCTGAATCTGTTAGAATCTCATTGAGATCTCCTCCGATAAGCCAAGGTTTATCTTTAGTAGAAGTGTATAAGGAATCAATTAATTCCCATGTTTTATATTTTTGGCTAGTTTCCGAAAATCCATGCATTCCAGTGAAAATCATAGTGCAGTTATTCTTTGTAATTTGAATGTGAATATAACGCAACGAATAGGAAATTAAACTTATATTAATATCGTTTGCAGCGAATAAAGAAATTCCGGAACACCCTTCCGAGGGGGGATAGAAATAATGTCTAGCATACCTAATGAAAGACATAAGCGGTTACATTTCGCATTATTTAACTTAGTTTCGCATAAGAAGATAATATCGGGGTTGGTACGTTGGACATAGGCTCTGAGATGTTGAACTGTCGGTGCTTGTCCAAGGCCCTGATAGTTCCAGCAGAGGATCCTCATTTTGCTCGGCGGGGCTGGGAATCAGCCGTCGCCGGAGAGTTTTTAGAGCTGCTCATCCCAGCTTTTGGAGTAGATCCTGATTGTTTGGATTTTTTCGGCGGGAGCGATACTTGTATTGGGGAGCGGCGTTTCATGCCTCGGTTAGTTTGGGGTGGTGCAGGTGTTGGTGCGGGTGCTGGAATAGGAACAGGTGCAGGGGCTGCATCATTTGGGTAAGTTTTAAGCAACCACTGATTAAAGTCATTGAAAAATGTATCAGTGGGTTTAGAAGGCTTACTCGATTCAAAGTCAAATTTTTTGATTTGTTCGGCAGTAGGGCTGGGAACACCATAATCATCATTGGTTTCCCAATCATCATCAGAACCATCTTCCGGAATGGGATAGATGGTGTTCAGGGGCTGAGGCACAAGGGGAGCTTTTTGTTTCGGATCAGCAGCAGGGGGGTCATTGACCGTATTGGGGCCTTCATCCATGGTCATGTCGACATTTTGGGCTTCTTCGGTTACTTGTTCCGTAAATGAGGCGGCGTCGCCTTCATTTAGAGAGCCTTTATTTTGAAAAAAGAGAATTATTAGGGACTTGTGACTATTTGTAAAAAGGGTGATGAATGAGTAAAGAGAATTACCCATATTGTTCTGGTCGTTAGGATGAGCTGTAGGATTGACCGGGACAGCTGGGTTATTCGTCGGATTTACTAAGAGAAAATTATAGGGTAAGAAATTTGATAGAAAGTTTGATAAAGGAGAATAAATAAAAACAGTTGTAATTATAAAAGTTGAAAAAAATATACCATTCACTGGAGGGATGTTTGGAATCAGATTCGGTTCTACATTTCGGATACGCCCCCGAATTCCAACTGGGCGATGTCTAGGAGGAAGATAACGGAGCCATTCTCCGTATTGCAATTTGTTGGGATCGATTGAAGATCTGATAGGACAATTCTCCAAGGTATGACTGATGATACCACAGCCAGGGCAAAGAATTGGAAGTCTTTCATACTGAAGGCGGCACATAATTGTGTTTTCACCGGAACCAATAAATACAAATCGGGTGACAGGTCTTGTGATATTGAGGAAGATTTCAACTCGAAGGAATTCCACCATATTCCCATCAACTTGGCGGCTATCTGTTCGGAGAACATTGCCCACCATCGAGCCTAAAGCATGTCCCACCAGATGGGATCTTTCTATATCAGCAAAGAGTGAATCAGGAAGGGAGAAGATTCTGATCCAGATTTTCATTGTGTTGAAGTTGTAGTCGGTTAAGGATTTGACTGGATCATATTCGGTGACTGCAAGCCATTCGTCCTTGTAAAGCCAAGGTCTGCGGTTGATAATTTCATAGCAGTTCTTGACTTCCTTAAACTTGATCTTGATGAAATTATCTTGTATCACTGAGATGGATATAACTTCGTTGGGTTTCCAGATACCTTCAAAGGCATTGATAACAGCAGAAATATCTATGGGTTTGGACGATATAAAGCGACCAATAACAATGAGTTTGGGATCTTCCTTGACGAAGTCGAAATCAGGAGTGTAAAGTAGTTTCGATTCTTCATTTGTGAGGCTGATCGAATTGAGTTGGGGGATTGAAGAGGATGAGGCCATTGGGGAGTTTGAAGGATGTGAATAGTACGATTGAGATAATAGGTGTGGTGGGATGATGTAATTGTGTTGTGGGTTTATAAAGAAGACGAGAATAGTTAAGAGGTTTGAGATATGGAAAGTGGAACGTAATGTATTCAGAGAAATTATTGACCAGAGTAAAAAGGGGGGACTGATAGTGTCAAAAGGTAATTTAATTAAGGTAGTTGCCTTAATTGAAATAATAGACTTAAAAAGAAAATAAAATCTAGGAGTAATTAAAGGAAAATATCTAAAAGAGATTTGATTTAAGAAGGGAAAGGACAGAGTGGCTTTAGTAAAATTAGGGAATAATTTAATAATGAAGTATTTAAAGAGGTGATTAATTTTGAAAGGCGTAGTTAAAGGAGAATAAAAAGAGTAACTGTTGGGATATATTGTAATTATTAGTATTGATGAAGCAAAATAAAAGGTATAGATTGAGGAGGTAGATTTTAGGAATAAAGTTAATATTAATAGGTGGAATAAATACGGAAAGATGACGTTAACGTTGACTGTATATAAGGCTTTATTATAGGAAAATTTATGAGATATTAAATATGCAAATAAAAATAAAAGGGATATTTTGAATGCCAAGCTGGAAGAAAATTTATGTCGGCGTATTAAATGGGGGATAAAGGATAAAGAATAATTAATTGAATTTTTGAAATTTGAATACTTTATGAGATAGCGAATAATTATTGAAAAAGTTGAACTGAATATTTGGAAAAATTTTAAGAGATTAATAAATTTTTTAAATAAAAAGCATCTATTTAGTAGTAAATTAAGAGGATCCCAAGTGTGGGCTTGTAATGTTTCACCTAGAAAGGTGTAGTGGGAAAAGAGTTTTTCCGAATATTTCAGCAGATAACGTAAGTTGAGATAGTAACAAGAATCTAACAGGGAAAATAAAGCATACATGGCAGATATAATGCATAGTAGAGAACAGATAAAAGCATGGTAAAAAAGAAAGAAAAGCAGGAAAGGAAATAGGCAATAAAAAATTACAGACCCAGGGAAGAAAGGAAGCGGGGATAAGAAAATTATTACAAACCAAAAGAGCAAAGAAAAAATAAAGGGGGGAATGCAATTGAATTTAATTATAATTAAAATTTACCGTGGTTTAGTAGGAGAATAGATGTCCCAACTTTCCTTTAGCTCGTGCTTAGTAATTTGTATAATGGTTGCACTTGTTGTTGCGTATCGATAAAGCCTATAATAAGAACCGAAGAAAGAACAAATGCAAAGAGTTAAAGACCAGCAATTGATAGTACAATATGAACATGATAAAGGAGAAAGTACAAAGGTATAGGTAAAGTTTAGATTAGACACAGAATGAAAAGGCATAGATGTGATAGTGTTAATGATACAGGCTTTACACAATAGTGCATGACACCGATTAATCCAAGAGGTTAGAATTATCTGGCTATATATAGGTGATATCCAGAAAGAAAATATGACATTTATATTAGAATAATTTTCCAGGATTGTGATCGAAAATGCAAGCATGACTGAATGAATGGAGACTGTAGTAAAGAATGCAGAAACAAGGATAACAGTGTACGTTTTAGAACAATTATAAAAGTTACTTTTAAGAGGTAATTTAACAACATATATTATAAAAGTAACCAGAATATTAGTGTACATTGTAGATTGGAATGATAATATTTTTATGAATTTTAAAGGTGAGACAGTATCGTGGATCATAGGATATATATATTTTTGAGTTGTTTTAATAGGTAAATAATAAAGAAATTTACAGAGAGCAGTAATAAAAGAAAAAGAATAATTATATTTTAATATATAGAAATTATCATAATACAGTTTATCTTTTAGATAATACAGATTTTGTATTATATTTTTAATCGAAAAATATCCCATTGAGTGGGCTGGTAGTTGTTTCCCTAAAAGGGCTGGTTTTTTGAGATAGGTAATAGATAAACGAGATATACATAAGGAATCATAATTAATTTCCAGAAGGCAGAACAAAAGATAGGTATGCAAGCAAAGGTTAGGCCATATGATTAAGAGGGATAGGTAAAGCATTTCGAAAAGATGCATGATGTATTTACTGAGATATAAGACAAACAAAGGATTGTAAAAAAAGAGAAATGAGATGCACGTATGTACAAAATCAAACCTTAGAGAAGAAAGACGAACACTGCATACTACCCCAAGGGAAGAGATGACAAAGTTATCCTGTTGACATAACAAAGGGAAAAAACTTAAAAAGAGATATAGCAAAGAAAGGGGGCAATAAAATAAAAAAATAAAGGCATAGATAACAGCCTTGGTATAACCAGTAAGATGAACTGTTGAGAAGAAGCAGAAGAGATAGTCAAATCTGAAATAAAAAGGAAAAAAATTAGAAAGGCAAAGCAGATGATTCATAAAGCTCCTAATCAATTATTTGAATTCCTAAAATTTGATTAAAACTTGTTTTGCGGTCCTTTTTGTAGAGGTTTCGGAGGAGCAGGTCTAAATGGGCCTTTCAATGGACCCGTTGGAATATTGACTTAGTAAAAAGTATAAAAATTGAAGTTTTGCAATATAATTGTGTTGAAAAGCTCTTAATCAATTGTTTGAACTCCTAAATTTGATTAAAACTTGTTTTGCGGTTCTTTTTGTCGAGGTTTCGGACGAGCAGGTCTAAATGGGTCTTTCAATGGACCTGTTGGAATTTTAACTGGGTAAAAAGTATAAAAATTGAGGTTTTGCAATATAATTGTGTTTAAAAGCTCATAATAAATTATTTGAACTCCTAAAATTTGATTAAAACTTGTTTTGCGGTCCTTTTGTCGAGGTTTCGGACGAGCAGGTCTAAATGGGCCTTTCAATGGACCCGTTCGAATTTTAACCGAGTAAAAAGTACAGAAATTGAGGTTTTGCAATATAATTGTGTTGAAAAGATCTTAATCAATTATTTGAACTTCTAAAATTTGATTAAAACTTGTTTTGCGGTCCTTTTTTAGAGGTTTTGGACGAGCAGGTCTAAATGGGCCTATCAATGGACCCGTTGGAATTTTAACTGAGTAAAAAGTACAGAAATGCAGGTTTTGCAATATAATTGTGTTGAAAAGCTCCTAATCAATTACATGATCTCCTAAAATTGTATTAAAAGTTTTTTTACGGTCCTTTTTTCGTGGTTTGGGACGAGTAGGTCTAAATGGGCCTTTCAATGGACCCGTTGGAATTTTAACTGACTAAAAAGTACAGAAATTGAGGTTTTGCAATATAATTTTGTTGAAAAGCTCCTAATCAATTACATGATCACCTAAAATTTGATTAAAACCTATTTTGTGGTCCTTTTTGTAGAGGTTTCGGACGAGCATGTCTAAATAGGCCTTTCAATGGACTCGTTGGAATTTTAACTGAGTAAAAAGTATAAAATTAAGGTTTTGCAATATAATTGTGTTGAAAAGCTTCTAATCAATTACATGATCTCCTAAAATTTGAATAAAGCTTGTTTTGCGGTCCTTTTTGTAGAGGCCTCGGACGTGCAGGTCTATATGGGCCTTTCAATGGACCCGTTTGAATTTTAACTGAGAAAAAAGTATAGAAATTGAGGTTTTGCAATATAATTGTGTGGAAAAGCTTCTAATCAATTACATGATCTCCTAAAATTTGAATAAAACTTGTTTTGCGGTCCATTTTGTAGAGTCCTCGGACGTGCAGGTCTATATGGGCCTTTCAATGGACCCGTTTGAATTTTAACTGAGTAAAAATAGAAAATTTGACGTTCTTCAATATAATTGTGTTGAAAAGCTCATAATCAATTATTTGAACTCCTAAAATTTGATTAAAACTTGTTTTGCGGTACTTTTTGTCGGGGTTTCGGACGAGCAGGTCTAAATGGACCTTTCAATGGACCCGTTGGAATTTTAACTGAGTAAAAAGTATAAAAATTTAGGTTTTGCAATATAATTTTGTTGAAAAGCTCCTAATCAATTATTTGAACTCCTAAAATTTGATTAAAACTTGTTTTGCGGTCCTTTTTTAGAGGTTTCGGACGAGCAGGTCTAAATGGGCCTATCAATGGACCCGTTGGAATTTTAACTGAGTAAAAAGTACAAAAATTGAGGTTTTGCAATATAATTGTGTTGAAAATCTCCTAATCAATTACATAATCTCCTAAAATTTTATTAAAACCTGTTTTGTGGTCCTTTTTGTAGAGGTTTCAGACGAGCAGGTCTAAATGGGCCTTTCAATGGACCCGTTGGAATTTTAACTCACTAAAAAGTATAAAATTAAGGTTTTGCAATATAATTGTGTTGAAAATATCCTAATCAATTATTTGAACTCCTAAAATTTTAATTAAAACTTGTTTTGTAGACCTTTTTTTCGGGGTTTCTGACGAGCAGGTCTAAATGGGCCTTTCAACGGACCCGTTGTAATTTTAACTGAGTAAAAAGTACAGAAATTGAGATTTTGCAATATAATTGTGTTGAAAAGCTCCTAATCAATTACATGATCTCCTAAAATTTGATTAAAACCTGTTTTGTGGTCCTTTTTGTAGAGGTTTCGGATGAGCAGGTCTAAATGGGCCTTTCAATGGACCCGTTGGAATTTTAACTCACTAAAAAGTATAAATTTAAGGTTTTGCAATATAATTGTGTTGAAAAGATCCTAATCAATTATTTCAACTCCTAAAATTTTAATTAAAACTTGTTTGCAGTCATTTTTGTCGGGGTTTCGGACGAGCAGGTCTAAATGGCCCTTTCAACGGACCCGTTGGAATTTTAACTGAGTAAAAATTATAAAAATTTAAGTTTTGCAATAAATTTGTGTTGAAAAGCTCCTAATCAATTATTTAAACACCTAAAATTTTAATTAAAACTTGTTTTGCAGTGCTTTTTGTCGGGGTTTTGGACGAGCAGGTCTAAATGGGCCTTTCAATGGACCCGTTGGAATTTTAACTGAGTAAAAAGTATAAAAATTGAGGTTTTGCAATATAATTGTGTTGAAAAGCTCCTAATCAATTATTTGAACTCCTAAAATTTGATTAAAACTTGTTTTGCGGTCCTTTCTGTAGATGTTTCGGACGAGCATGTCTAAATGGGCCTTTTAATGGACTCGTTGGAATTTTAACTGAGAAAAAAGTACAGAAATAAGGTTTTGCAATATAATTATTTTTAAAAGCTCCTAATCAATTACATGACCTCCTAAATTTTGATTAAAATTTGTTTTGCGGTCCTTTTTGTAGAGGCTTCGGACGTGCAGGTCTATATGGGCCTGTCAATGGACCCGTTGGAATTTTAACTGAGTAAAAAATACAAAAATTGTCGTTTTTGCATTATAATTGTTTTGAAAAGCTCCTAATCAATAACATGATCTCCTAAAATTTGATTAAAACTTGTTTTGCAGTCCTTTTTGTCGGGGTTTCGGAGGAGCAGGTCTAAATGGGCCTTTCAATGGACCCTTTGGAATTTTAACTGATTAAAAAGTATAAAAATTGAGGTTTTGCAATATAATTGTGTTTAAAAGCTCCTAATCAATTATTTGAACTCCTAAAATTTGATCAAAACTTGTTTTGCGGTCCTTTTTGTAGAGGTTTCGGAGGAGCAGGTCTAAATGGGCCTTTCAATGGACCCGTTGGAATATTAACTTAGTAAAAAGTATAAAAATTGAAGTTTTGCAATATAATTGTATTGAGAAGCTCCTAATCAATTGTTTGAACTCCTAAATTTGATGAAAACTTGTTTTGCGGTTCTTTTTGTCGAGATTTCGGACGAGCAGGTCTAAATGGGTCTTTCAATGGACCTGTTGGAATTTTAACTGGGTAAAAAGTACAGAAATTGAGGTTTTGCAATATAATTGTGTTTAAAAGCTCATAATAAATTATTTGAACTCCTAAAATTTGATTAAAACTTGTTTTGCGGTCCTTTTTGTCGAGGTTTCGGACGAGCAGGTCTAAATGGGCCTTTCAATGGACCCGTTCGAATTTTAACCGAGTAAAAAGTACAGAAATTGAGGTTTTGCAATATAATTGTGTTGAAAAGATCTTAATCAATTATTTGAACTTCTAAAATTTGATTAAAACTTCATTTGCGGTCCTTTTTGTAGAGGTTTCGGACGAGCAGGTCTAAATGGGCCTTTCAATGGACCCGCTGGAATTTTAACTGAGAAAAAAGTACAGAAATTGAGGTTTTGCAATATAATTGTGTTGAAAAGCTCCTAATCAATTACATTATCTCCTAAAATTTGATTAAAACTTGTTTTCCGGTCCTTTTTGTAGAGGTTTCGGACGCGCAGGTCTAAATGGGCCTTTCAATGGACCCGTTGGAAATTTAACAGAGTAAAAAGTATAAAATTAAGGTTTTACAATATAATTGTGTTGAAAAGCTCCTATTCAATTATTTGAACTCCTAAAATTTTAATTAAAACTTGTTTTGCAGTCCTTTTTGTCGGGGTTTCGGACGAGCAGGTCTAAATGGGCCTTTCAAGGGACCAGTTGGAATTTTAACTGAGTAAAAAGTATAAAAATTGAGGTTTTGCAATATAATTGTGTTGAAAAGCTCCTAATCAATTATTTGAACTCCTAAAATTTGATTAAAACTTGTTTTGCAGTCCTTTTTGTAGATGTTTCGGACGAGCTTGTCTAAATGGGTCTTTTATTGGACCCGTTGGAATTTTAACAGAGAAAAAAGTACAGAAATGCAGGTTTTGCAATATAATTGTGTTGAAAAGCTCCTAATCAATTACATGATCTCCTAAAATTGTATTAAAACTTTTTTTACGGTCCTTTTTTCGTGGTTTGGGACGAGTAGGTCTAAATGGGCCTTTCAATGGACCCGTTGGAATTTTAACTGACTAAAAAGTACAGAAATTGAGGTTTTGCAATATAATTTTGTTGAAAATCTCCTAATCAATTACATGATCACCTAAAATTTGATTAAAACCTGTTTTGTGGTCCTTTTTGTAGAGGTTTCAGACGAGCATGTCTAAATAGGCCTTTCAATGGACTCGTTGGAATTTTAACTGAGTAAAAAGTATAAAATTAAGGTTTTGCAATATAATTGTGTTGAAAAGCTTCTAATCAATTACATGATCTCCTAAAATTTGAATAAAGCTTGTTTTGCGGTCCTTTTTGTAGAGGCCTCGGACGTGCAGGTCTATATGGGCCTTTCAATGGACCCGTTTGAATTTTAACTGAGAAAAAAGTATAGAAATTGAGGTTTTGCAATATAATTGTGTTGAAAAGCTTCTAATCAATTTCATGATCTCCTAAAATTTGAATAAAACTTGTTTTGCGGTCCTTTTTGTATAGGCCTCGGACGTGCAGGCCTATATGGGCCTTTCAATGGACCCGTTTGAATTTTAACTGAGTAAAAATAGAAAATTTGACGTTCTTCAATATAATTGTGTTGAAAAGCTCATAATCAATTATTTGAACTCCTAAAATTTGATTAAAACTTGTTTTGCGGTCCTTTTTGTCGGGGTTTCGGACGAGTAGGTCTAAATGGACCTTTCAATGGACCCGTTGGAATTTTAACTGAGTAAAAAGTATAAAAATTTAGGTTTTGCAATATAATTGTGTTGAAAAGCTCCTAATCAATTATTTGAACTCCTAAAATTTAATTATAACTTGTTTTGCGATCCTTTTTTAGAGGTTTCGGACGAGCAGGTCTAAATGGGCCTATCAATGGACCCGTTGGAATTTTAACTGAGTAAAAAGTACATAAATTGAGGTTTTGCAATATAATTGTGTTGAAAATCTCCTAATCAATTACATAATCTCCTAAAATTTGATTAAAACCTGTTTTGTGGTCCTTTTTGTAGAGGTTTCAGACGAGCAGGTCTAAATGGGCCTTTCAATGGACCCGTTGGAATTTTAACTCACTAAAAAGTATAAAATTAAGGTTTTGCAATATAATTGTGTTGAAAATATCCTAATCAATTATTTGAACTCCTAAAATTTTAATTAAAACTTGTTTTGTAGTCCTTTTTTTCGGGGTTTCTGACGAGCAGGTCTAAATGGGCCTTTCAACGGACCCGTTGGAATTTTAACTGAGTAAAAAGTACAGAAATTGAGGTTTTGCAATATAATTGTGTTGAAAAGCTCCTAATCAATTACATGATCTCCTAAAATTTGATTAAAACCTGTTTTGTGGTCCTTTTTGTAGAGGTTTCGGACGAGCAGGTCTAAATGGGCCTTTCAATGGACCCATTGGAATTTTAACTCACTAAAAAGTATAAAATTAAGGTTTTGTAATATTATTGTGTTGAAAAGATCCTAATCAATTATTTCAACTTCTAAAATTTTAATTAAAACTTGTTTGCAGTCATTTTTGTCGGGGTTTCGGACGAGCAGGTCTAAAAGGGCCTTTCAACGGACCCGTTGGAATTTTAACTGAGTAAAAATTTTAAAAATTTAAGTTTTGCAATAAATTTGTGTTGAAAAGCTCCTAATCAATTATTTAAACACCTAAAATTTTAATTAAAACTTGTTTTGCAGTGCTTTTTGTCGGGGTTTCGGACGAGCAGGTCTAAATGGGCCTTTCAATGGACCCGTTGGAATTTTAACTGAGTAAAAAGTATAAAAATTGAGGTTTTGCAATATAATTGTGTTGAAAAGCTCCTAATCAATTATTTGAACTCCTAAAATTTGATTAAAACTTGTTTTGCGGTCCTTTTTGTAGATGTTTCGGACGAGCATGTCTAAATGGGCCTTTTAATGGACTCGTTGGAATTTTAACTGAGAAAAAAGTACAGAAATTTTGGTTTTGCAATATAATTATTTTGAATATCTCCTAATCAATTGCATGATCTCCTAAAATTTGATTAAAACTTGTTTTCGGTCCTTTTTGTCGAGATTTCGAACGAGCAGGTATAAATGGGCCTTTCAATGGACCCGTTAGAATTTTAACTGACTAAAAAGTACAGAAATTGAGGTTTTGCATTATAATTGTGTTGAAAAGCTCCTAATAAATTATTTGAATTCCTAAAATTTGAATAAAACTTGTTTTGCGGTCCTTTTTTAGAGGCTTCAGACGTGCAGGTCTAAATGGGCCTTTCAATGGAACCGTTGGAATTTTAACCGAGTAAAATGTACAGAAATTGTGGTTTTGCAATATAATTTTGTTGAAAATCTCCTAATCAATTATTTGAACTCCTAAAATTTTATTAGAACTTGTTTTGCGGTCCTTTTTGTAGATGTTTCGGACGAGCATCTCTAAATGGGCCTTTTAATGGACCCGTTGGAATTTTAAATGAGAAAAAAGTACAGCAATGAGGTTTTTCAATATAATTATTTTGAAAAGCTCCTAGCAATTACATGATCTCCTAAATTTTGATTAAAACTTGTTTTGCGGTCCTTTTTGTAGAGGCTTTGGACGTGCAAGTCTATATGGGCCTTTCAATGGACCCGTTGGAATTTTAACTCACTAAAAAGTATAAAATTAAGGTTTTGCAATATAATTGTGTTGAAAATATCCTAATCAATTATTTGAACTCCTAAAATTTTAATTAAAACTTGTTTTGTAGTCCTTTTTTTCGGGGTTTCTGACGAGCAGGTCTAAATGGGCCTTTCAATGGACCCGTTCGAATTTTAACGGACTAAAAAGTACTGAAATTGAGGTTTTGCATTATAATTGTGTTGAAAATATCCTAATCAATTATTTTAACTCCTAAAATTTGAATAAAACTTGTTTTGCGGTCCTTTTTGTAGAGTCTTCAGAAGTGCAGGTCTAAATGGGCCTTTCAATGGACCTGTTGGAATTTTAACCGAGTAAAATGTACAGAAATTGTGGTTTTGCAATATAAATGTGTTGAAAATCTCCTAATCAATTATTTGAACTCCTAAAATTTTAATTAAAACTTGTTTTGCAGTACTTTTTGTCGGGGTTTCAGAGGAGCAGGTCTAAATGGGCCTTTCAATGAACCCGTTGGAATTTTAACCGAGTAAAAAGTATAAAAATTGAGGTTTTACAATATAATTGTGTTGAAAAGCTCCTAATCAATTATTTGAACTCCTGAAATTTGATTAAAACTTGTTTTGCGGTCATTTTTGTAGAGGTTTCGGAGGAGTAGGTCTCGATAGGCCTTTCAATGGACCCGTTGGAATTTTAACTGAGTAAAAAGTATAAAAATTGAAGTTTTGCAATATAATTGTGTTAAAAAGCTCCTAATCAATTATTTGAACTCCTAAAATTTGATTAAAACTTGTTTTGCGGTTCTTTTTTTCGAGGTTTCGGACGAGCAGGTCTAAATGGGTCTTTCAATGGACCCGTTGGAATTTTAACTAAGTAAAAAGTACATAAATTGAGGTTTTGCAATATAATTGTGTTGAAAAGATCATAATAAATTATTTGAACTCCTAAAATTTGATTAAAACTTGTTTTGCGGTCCTTTTTGTCGAGGTTTCGGACGAGCAGGTCTAAATGGGCCTTTCAATGGACCCGTTCGAATTTTAACCGAGTAAAAAATACAAAAATTGTGGTTTTGCAATATAATTGTGTTGAAAAGCTCCTAATTAATTATTTGAACTCCTAAAATTTTAATTAAAATTTTTTTCCAGTCCTTTTTGTCGGGGTTTTAGATTAGCAAGTCTAAATGGGACTTTCAATGGACTCGTTGGAATTTTAACTGAGTAAAAAGTATAAAAATTAAAAATTCTCAATATAATTGTGTTGAAAAGCTCCTAATCAATTACATGATCTCCTAAAATTTGATTAAAACTTGTTTTGCGGTCCTTTTTGTAGAGGTTTCGAGCGAGCAGGTCTAAATGGGCCTTTTAATGGACTCGTTGGAATTTTAACTGAGAAAAAAGTACAGAAATGAGGTTTTGCAATATAATTATTTTGAAAAGCTCCTAATCAATTACATGATCTCCTAAATTTTGATTAAAATTTGTTTTGCGGTCCTTTTTGTAGAGGCTTCGGACGTGCAGGTCTATATGGGCCTGTCAATGGACCCGTTAGAATTTTAACTGAGTAAAAAATACAAAAATTGTCGTTTTTGCATTATAATTGTTTTGAAAAGCTCCTAATCAATAACATTATCTCCTAAAATTTGATTAAAACTTGTTTTGCAGTCCTTTTTGTCGGGGTTTCGGAGGAGCAGGTCTAAATGGGCCTTTCAATGGACCCTAATCAATTATTTGAACTCATAAAATTTGATTAAAATTTGTTTTGCGGTCCTTTTTGTAGAGGTTTCGGAGGAGCAGGTCTAATTGGGCCTTTCAATGGACCCATTGGAATATTAGCTTAGTAAAAAGTATAAAAATTGAAGTTTTGCAATATAATTGTGTTGAAAAGCTCCTAATCAATTGTTTGAACTCCTAAATTTCATTAAAACTTGTTTTGCGGTTCTTTTTGTCGAGGTTTCGGACGAGCAGGTCTAAATGGGTCTTTCAATGGACCTGTTGGAATTTTAACTGGGTAAAAAGTACAGAAATTGAGGTTTTGCAATATAATTGTGTTTAAAAGCTCATAATAAATTATTTGAACTCCTAAAATTTGATTAAAACTTGTTTTGCGATCCTTTTTGTCGAGGTTTCGGACGAGCAGGTCTAAATGGGCCTTTCAATGGACCTGTTCGAATTTTAACCGAGTAAAAAGTACAGAAATTGAGGTTTTGCAATATAATTGTGTTGAAAAGATATTAATCAATTATTTGAACTTCTAAAATTTGATTAAAACTTCATTTGCGGTCCTTTTTGTAGAGGTTTCGGACGAGCAGGTCTAAATGGGCCTTTCAATGGACCCGCTGGAATTTTAACTGAGAAAAAAGTACAGAAATTGAGGTTTTGCAATATAATTGTGTTGAAAAGCTCCTAATCAATTACATTATCTCCTAAAATTTGATTAAAACTTGTTTTGCGGTCTTTTTTGTAGAGGTTTCGGACGCGCAGGTCTAAATGGGCCTTTCAACGGACCCGTTGGAAATTTAACAGAGTAAAAAGTATAAAATTAAGGTTTTGCAATATAATTGTGTTGAAAAGCTCCTAATCAATTATTTGAACTCCTAAAATTTTAATTAAAACTTGTTTTGCAGTCCTTTTTGTCGGGGTTTCGGGGTCTAAATGGGCCTTTCAATGGACCAGGTTGAATTTTAACTGAGTAAAAAGTATAAAAATTGAGGTTTTGCAATATAATTGTGTTGAAAAGCTCCTAATCAATTATTTGAACTCCTAAAATTTGATTAAAACTTGTTTTGCGGTCCTTTTTGTAGATGTTTCGGACGAGCTTGTCTAAATGGGTCTTTTAATGGACCCGTTGGAATTTTAACAGAGAAAAAAGTACAGAAATGCAGGTTTTGCAATATAATTGTGTTGAAAAGCTCCTAATCAATTACATGATCTCCTAAAATTGTATTAAAACTTTTTTTACGGTCCTTTTTTCGTGATTTGGGACGAGTAGGCCTAAATGGGCCTTTCAATGGACCCGTTTTAAATTTTAACTAACTAAAAAGTACAGAAATTGAGTTTTTGCAATATAATTTTGTTGAAAAGCTCCTAATCAATTACATGATCACCTAAAATTTGATTAAAACCTGTTTTGTGGTCCTTTTTGTAGAGGTTTCGGACGAGCAAGTCTAAATGGGCCTTTCAATGGACCCGTTGGAATTTTAACTCACTAAAAAGTATAAAATTAAGGTTTTGCAACATAATTGTGTTGAAAAGATCCTAATCAATTATTTGAACTTCTAAAATTTTAATTAAAACTTGTTTTGCAGTCCTTTTTGTCGGGGTTTCGGACGAGCAGGTCTAAATGGGCCTTTCAACGGACCCGTTGAAATTTTAACTGAGTAAAAAGTATAAAAAATATAAGTTTTGCAATATAATTGTGTTGAAAATATCCTAATCAATTATTTGAACTCCTAAAATTTTATTAGAACTTGTTTTGCGGTCCTTTTTGTAGATGTTTCGGACGAGCATCTCTAAATGAGCCTTTTAATGGACCCGTCGGAATTTTAAATGAGAAAAAAGTACAGAAATGAGGTTTTTTGAATATAATTATTTTGAAAAGCTCCTAATCAATTACATGATCTCCTAAATTTTGATTAAAACTTGTTTTGCGGTCCTTTTTGTAGAGGCTTCGGACGTGCAGGTCTATATGGGCCTTTCAATGGGGCTGTTGGAATTTTAACTGAGTAAAAAGTACAAAAATTTTGGTTTTGCAATATAATTATTTTGAAAATCTCCTAATCAATTGCATGATCTCCTAAAATTTGATTAAAACTTGTTTTCGGTCCTTTTTGTCGAGATTTCGAACGAGCAGGTATAAATGGGCCTTTCAATGGACCCGTTAGAATTTTAACTGACTAAAAAGTACAGAAATTGAGGTTTTGCATTATAATTGTGTTGAAAAGCTCCTAATAAATTATTTGAATTCCTAAAATTTGAATAAAACTTGTTTTGCGGTCCTTTTTTAGAGGCTTCAGACGTGCAGGTCTAAATGGGCCTTTCAATGGAACCGTTGGAATTTTAACCGAGTAAAATGTACAGAAATTGTGGTTTTGCAATATAATTTTGTTGAAAATCTCCTAATCAATTATTTGAACTCCTAAAATTTTATTAGAACTTGTTTTGCGGTCCTTTTTGTAGATGTTTCGGACGAGCATCTCTAAATGGGCCTTTTAATGGACCCGTTGGAATTTTAAATGAAAAAAAAGTACAGCAATGAGGTTTTTCAATATAATTATTTTGAAAAGCTCCTAGTAATTACATGATCTCCTAAATTTTGATTAAAACTTGTTTTGCGGTCCTTTTTGTAGAGGCTTCGGACGTGCAAGTCTATATGGGCCTTTCAATGGACCCGTTGGAATTTTAACTCACTAAAAAGTATAAAATTAAGGTTTTGCAATATAATTGTGTTGAAAATATCCTAATCAATTATTTGAACTCCTAAAATTTTAATTAAAACTTGTTTTGTAGTCCTTTTTTTCGGGGTTTCTGACGAGCAGGTCTAAATGGGCCTTTCAATGGACCCGTTCGAATTTTAACGGACTAAAAAGTACTGAAATTGAGGTTTTGCATTATAATTGTGTTGAAAAGATCTTAATCAATTATTTTAACTTCTAAAATTTGATTAAAACTTGTTTTGCGGTCCTTTTTTAGAGGTTTCGGACGAGCAGGTCTAAATGGGCCTATCAATGGACCCGTTGGAATTTTAACTGAGTAAAAAGTACAGAAATGCAGGTTTTGCAATATAATTGTGTTGAAAAGCTCCTAATCAATTACATGATCTCCTAAAATTGTATTAAAAGTTTTTTTACGGTCCTTTTTTCGTGGTTTGGGACGAGTAGGTCTAAATGGGCCTTTCAATGGACCCGTTGGAATTTTAACTGACTAAAAAGTACAGAAATTGAGGTTTTGCAATATAATTTTGTTGAAAAGCTCCTAATCAATTACATGATCACCTAAAATTTGATTAAAACCTGTTTTGTGGTCCTTTTTGTAGAGGTTTCGGACGAGAATGTCTAAATAGGCCTTTCAATGGACTCGTTGGAATTTTAACTGAGTAAAAAGTATAAAATTAAGGTTTTGCAATATAATTGTGTTGAAAAACTTCTAATCAATTACATGATCTCCTAAAATTTGAATAAAGCTTGTTTTGCGGTCCTTTTTGTAGAGGCCTCGGACGTGCAGGTCTATATGGGCCTTTCAATGGACCCGTTTGAATTTTAACTGAGAAAAAAGTATAGAAATTGAGGTTTTGCAATATAATTGTGTTGAAAAGCTTCTAATCAATTACATGATCTCCTAAAATTTGAATAAAACTTGTTTTGCGGTCCATTTTGTAGAGTCCTCGGACGTGCAGGTCTATATGGGCCTTTCAATGGACCCGTTTGAATTTTAACTAAGTAAAAATAGAAAATTTGACGTTCTTCAATATAATTGTGTTGAAAAGCTCATAATCAATTATTTGAACTCCTAAAATTTGATTAAAACTTGTTTTGCGGTACTTTTTGTCGGGGTTTCGGACGAGCAGGTCTAAATGGACCTTTCAATGGACCCGTTGGAATTTTAACTGAGTAAAAAGTATAAAAATTTAGGTTTTGCAATATAATTTTGTTGAAAAGCTCCTAATCAATTATTTGAACTCCTAAAATTTGATTAAAACTTGTTTTGCGGTCCTTTTTTAGAGGTTTCGGACGAGCAGGTCTAAATGGGCCTATCAATGGACCCGTTGGAATTTTAACTGAGTAAAAAGTACAGAAATTGAGGTTTTGCAATATAATTGTGTTGAAAATCTCCTAATCAATTACATAATCTCCTAAAATTTTATTAAAACCTGTTTTCTGGTCCTTTTTGTAGAGGTTTCAGACGAGCAGGTCTAAATGGGCCTTTCAATGGACCCGTTGGAATTTTAACTCACTAAAAAGTATAAAATTAAGGTTTTGCAATATAATTGTGTTGAAAATATCCTAATCAATTATTTGAACTCCTAAAATTTTAATTAAAACTTGTTTTGTAGACCTTTTTTTCGGGGTTTCTGACGAGCAGGTCTAAATGGGCCTTTCAACGGACCCGTTGGAATTTTAACTGAGTAAAAAGTACAGAAATTGAGATTTTGCAATATAATTGTGTTGAAAAGCTCCGAATCAATTACATGATCTCCTAAAATTTGATTAAAACCTGTTTTGTGGTCCTTTTTGTAGAGGTTTCGGATGAGCAGGTCTAAATGGGCCTTTCAATGGACCCGTTGGAATTTTAACTCACTAAAAAGTATAAATTTAAGGTTTTGCAATATAATTGTGTTGAAAAGATCCTAATCAATTATTTCAACTCCTAAAATTTTAATTAAAACTTGTTTGCAGTCATTTTTGTCGGGGTTTCGAACGAGCAGGTCTAAATGGGCCTTTCAACGGACCCGTTGGAATTTTAACTGAGTAAAAATTATAAAAATTTAAGTTTTGCAATAAATTTGTGTTGAAAAGCTCCTAATCAATTATTTAAACACCTAAAATTTTAATTAAAACTTGTTTTGCAGTGCTTTTTGTCGGGGTTTTGGACGAGCAGGTCTAAATGGGCCTTTCAATGGACCCGTTGGAATTTTAACTGAGTAAAAAGTATAAAAATTGAGGTTTTGCAATATAATTGTGTTGAAAAGCTCCTAATCAATTATTTGAACTCCTAAAATTTGATTAAAACTTGTTTTGCGGTCCTTTCTGTAGATGTTTCGGACGAGCATGTCTAAATGGGCCTTTTAATGGACTCGTTGGAATTTTAACTGAGAAAAAAGTACAGAAATGAGGTTTTGCAATATAATTATTTTTAAAAGCTCCTAATCAATTACATGACCTCCTAAATTTTGATTAAAATTTGTTTTGCGGTCCTTTTTGTAGAGGCTTCGGACGTGCAGGTCTATATGGGCCTGTCAATGGACCCGTTGGAATTTTAACTGAGTAAAAAGTACAAAAATTGTGGTTTTTGCATTATAATTGTTTTGAAAAGCTCCTAATCAATAACATGATCTCCTAAAATTTGATAAAAACTTGTTTTGCAGTCCTTTTTGTCGGGGTTTCGGAGGAGCAGGTCTAAATGGGCCTTTCAATGGACCCTTTGGAATTTTAACTGATTAAAAAGTATAAAAATTGAGGTTTTGCAATATAATTGTGTTTAAAAGCTCCTAATCAATTATTTGAACTCCTAAAATTTGATTAAAACTTGTTTTGCGGTCCTTTTTGTAGAGGTTTCGGAGGAGCAGGTCTAAATGGGCCTTTCAATGGACCCGTTGGAATATTAACTTAGTAAAAAGTATAAAAATTGAAGTTTTGCAATATAATTGTATTGAGAAGCTCCTAATCAATTGTTTGAACTCCTAAATTTGATGAAAACTTGTTTTGCGGTTCTTTTTGTCGAGATTTCGGACGAGCAGGTCTAAATGGGTCTTTCAAAGGACCTGTTGGAATTTTAACTGGGTAAAAAGTACAGAAATTGAGGTTTTGCAATATAATTGTGTTTAAAAGCTCATAATAAATTATTTGAACTCCTAAAATTTGATTAAAACTTGTTTTGTGGTCCTTTTTGTCGAGGTTTCGGACGAGCAGGTCTAAATGGGCCTTTCAATGGACCCGTTCGAATTTTAACCGAGTAAAAAGTACAGAAATTGAGGTTTTGCAATATAATTGTGTTGAAAAGATCTTAATCAATTATTTGAACTTCTAAAATTTGATTAAAACTTCATTTGCGGTCCTTTTTGTAGAGGTTTCGGACGAGCAGGTCTAAATGGGCCTTTCAATGGACCCGCTGGAATTTTAACTGAGAAAAAAGTACAGAAATTGAGGTTTTGCAATATAATTGTGTTGAAAAGCTCCTAATCAATTACATTATCTCCTAAAATTTGATTAAAACTTGTTTTCCGGTCGTTTTTGTAGAGGTTTCGGACGCGCAGGTCTAAATGGGCTTTTCAATGGACCCGTTGGAAATTTAACAGAGTAAAAAGTATAAAATTAAGGTTCTACAATATAATTGTGTTGAAAAGCTCCTATTCAATTATTTGAACTCCTAAAATTTTAATTAAAACTTGTTTTGCAGTCCTTTTTGTCGGGGTTTCGGACGAGCAGGTCTAAATGGGCCTTTCAAGGGACCAGTTGGAATTTTAACTGAGTAAAAAGTATAAAAATTGAGGTTTTGCAATATAATTGTGTTGAAAAGCTCCTAATCAATTATTTGAACTCCTAAAATTTGATTAAAACTTGTTTTGCGGTCCTTTTTGTAGATGTTTCGGACGAGCTTGTCTAAATGGGTCTTTTATTGGACCCGTTGGAATTTTAACAGAGAAAAAAGTACAGAAATGCAGGTTTTGCAATATAATTGTGTTGAAAAGCTCCTAATCAATTACATGATCTCCTAAAATTGTATTAAAACTTTTTTTACGGTCCTTTTTTCGTGGTTTGGGACGAGTAGGTCTAAATGGGCCTTTCAATGGACCCGTTGGAATTTTAACTGACTAAAAAGTACAGAAATTGAGGTTTTGCAATATAATTTTGTTGAAAAGCTCCTAATCAATTACATGATCACCTAAAATTTGATTAAAACCTGTTTTGTGGTCCTTTTTGTAGAGGTTTCAGACGAGCATGTCTAAATAGGCCTTTCAATGGACTCGTTGGAATTTTAACTGAGTAAAAAGTATAAAATTAAGGTTTTGCAATATAATTGTGTTGAAAAGCTTCTAATCAATTACATGATCTCCTAAAATTTGAATAAAGCTTGTTTTGCGGTCCTTTTTGTAGAGGCCTCGGACGTGCAGGTCTATATGGGCCTTTCAATGGACCCGTTTGAATTTTAACTGAGAAAAAAGTATAGAAATTGAGGTTTTGCAATATAATTGTGTTGAAAAGCTTCTAATCAATTTCATGATCTCCTAAAATTTGAATAAAACTTGTTTTGCGGTCCTTTTTGTATAGGCCTCGGACGTGCAGGCCTATATGGGCCTTTCAATGGACCCGTTTGAATTTTAACTGAGTAAAAATAGAAAATTTGACGTTCTTCAATATAATTGTGTTGAAAAGCTCATAATCAATTATTTGAACTCCTAAAATTTGATTAAAACTTGTTTTGCGGTCCTTTTTGTCGGGGTTTCGGACGAGTAGGTCTAAATGGACCTTTCAATGGACCCGTTGGAATTTTAACTGAGTAAAAAGTATAAAAATTTAGGTTTTGCAATATAATTGTGTTGAAAAGCTCCTAATCAATTATTTGAACTCCTAAAATTTAATTATAACTTGTTTTGCGATCCTTTTTTAGAGGTTTCGGACGAGCAGGTCTAAATGGGCCTATCAATGGACCCGTTGGAATTTTAACTGAGTAAAAAGTACATAAATTGAGGTTTTGCAATATAATTGTGTTGAAAATCTCCTAATCAATTACATAATCTCCTAAAATTTGATTAAAACCTGTTTTGTGGTCCTTTTTGTAGAGGTTTCAGACGAGCAGGTCTAAATGGGCCTTTCAATGGACCCGTTGGAATTTTAACTCACTAAAAAGTATAAAATTAAGGTTTTGCAATATAATTGTGTTGAAAATATCCTAATCAATTATTTGAACTCCTAAAATTTTAATTAAAACTTGTTTTGTAGTCCTTTTTTTCGGGGTTTCTGACGAGCAGGTCTAAATGGGCCTTTCAACGGACCCGTTGGAATTTTAACTGAGTAAAAAGTACAGAAATTGAGGTTTTGCAATATAATTGTGTTGAAAAGCTCCTAATCAATTATTTAAACACCTAAAATTTTAATTAAAACTTGTTTGCAGTCATTTTTGTCGGGGTTTCGGACGAGCAGGTCTAAAAGGGCCTTTCAACGGACCCGTTGGAATTTTAACTGAGTAAAAATTTTAAAAATTTAAGTTTTGCAATAAATTTGTGTTGAAAAGCTCCTAATCAATTATTTAAACACCTAAAATTTTAATTAAAACTTGTTTTGCAGTGCTTTTTGTCGGGGTTTCGGACGAGCAGGTCTAAATGGGCCTTTCAATGGACCCGTTGGAATTTTAACTGAGTAAAAAGTATAAAAATTGAGGTTTTGCAATATAATTGTGTTGAAAAGCTCCTAATCAATTATTTGAACTCCTAAAATTTGATTAAAACTTGTTTTGCGGTCCTTTTTGTAGATGTTTCGGACGAGCATGTCTAAATGGGCCTTTTAATGGACTCGTTGGAATTTTAACTGAGAAAAAAGTACAGAAATTTTGGTTTTGCAATATAATTATTTTGAAAATCTCCTAATCAATTGCATGATCTCCTAAAATTTGATTAAAACTTGTTTTCGGTCCTTTTTGTCGAGATTTCGAACGAGCAGGTATAAATGGGCCTTTCAATGGACCCGTTAGAATTTTAACTGACTAAAAAGTACAGAAATTGAGGTTTTGTATTATAATTGTGTTGAAAAGATCCTAATAAATTATTTGAATTCCTAAAATTTGAATAAAACTTGTTTTGCGGTCCTTTTTTAGAGGCTTCAGACGTGCAGGTCTAAATGGGCCTTTCAATGGAACCGTTGGAATTTTAACCGAGTAAAATGTACAGAAATTGTGGTTTTGCAATATAATTTTGTTGAAAAGCTCCTAATAAATTACATGATCTCCTAAAATTTGATTAAAACCTGTTTTGTGGTCCTTTTTGTAGAGGTTTCGGATGAGCATGTCTAAATGGGCCTTTCAATGGACCCGTTGGAATTTTAACTCACTAAAAAGTATAAATTTAAGGTTTTGCAATATAATTGTGTTGAAAAGATCCTAATCAATTATTTCAACTCCTAAAATTTTAATTAAAACTTGTTTGCAGTCATTTTTGTCGGGGTTTCGGACGAGCAGGTCTAAATGGCCCTTTCAACGGACCCGTTGGAATTTTAACTGAGTAAAAATTATAAAAATTTAAGTTTTGCAATAAATTTGTGTTGAAAAGCTCCTAATCAATTATTTAAACACCTAAAATTTTAATTAAAACTTGTTTTGCAGTGCTTTTTGTCGGGGTTTTGGACGAGCAGGTCTAAATGGGCCTTTCAATGGACCCGTTGGAATTTTAACTGAGTAAAAAGTATAAAAATTGAGGTTTTGCAATATAATTGTGTTGAAAAGCTCCTAATCAATTATTTGAACTCCTAAAATTTGATTAAAACTTGTTTTGCGGTCCTTTCTGTAGATGTTTCGGACGAGCATGTCTAAATGGGCCTTTTAATGGACTCGTTGGAATTTTAACTAAGAAAAAAGTACAGAAATAAGGTTTTGCAATATAATTATTTTTAAAAGCTCCTAATCAATTACATGACCTCCTAAATTTTGATTAAAATTTGTTTTGCGGTCCTTTTTGTAGAGGCTTCGGACGTGCAGGTCTATATGGGCCTGTCAATGGACCCGTTGGAATTTTAACTGAGTAAAAAGTACAAAAATTGTGGTTTTTGCATTATAATTGTTTTGAAAAGCTCCTAATCAATAACATGATCTCCTAAAATTTGATAAAAACTTGTTTTGCAGTCCTTTTTGTCGGGGTTTTGGAGGAGCAGGTCTAAATGGGCCTTTCAATGGACCCTTTGGAATTTTAACTGATTAAAAAGTATAAAAATTGAGGTTTTGCAATATAATTGTGTTTAAAAGCTCCTAATCAATTATTTGAACTCCTAAAATTTGATTAAAACTTGTTTTGCGGTCCTTTTTGTAGAGGTTTCGGAGGAGCAGGTCTAAATGGGCCTTTCAATGGACCCGTTGGAATATTAACTTAGTAAAAAGTATAAAAATTGAAGTTTTGCAATATAATTGTATTGAGAAGCTCCTAATCAATTGTTTGAACTCCTAAATTTGATGAAAACTTGTTTTGCGGTTCTTTTTGTCGAGATTTCGGACGAGCAGGTCTAAATGGGTCTTTCAATGGACCTGTTGGAATTTTAACTGGGTAAAAAGTACAGAAATTGAGGTTTTGCAATATAATTGTGTTTAAAAGCTCATAATAAATTATTTGAACTCCTAAAATTTGATTAAAACTTGTTTTGCGGTCCTTTTTGTCGAGGTTTCGGACGAGCAGGTCTAAATGGGCCTTTCAATGGACCCGTTCGAATTTTAACCGAGTAAAAAGTACAGAAATTGAGGTTTTGCAATATAATTGTGTTGAAAAGATCTTAATCAATTATTTGAACTTCTAAAATTTGATTAAAACTTCATTTGCGGTCCTTTTTGTAGAGGTTTCGGACGAGCAGGTCTAAATGGGCCTTTCAATGGACCCGCTGGAATTTTAACTGAGAAAAAAGTACAGAAATTGAGGTTTTGCAATATAATTGTGTTGAAAAGCTCCTAATCAATTACATTATCTCCTAAAATTTGATTAAAACTTGTTTTCCGGTCCTTTTTGTAGAGGTTTCGGACGCGCAGGTCTAAATGGGCCTTTCAATGGACCCGTTGGAAATTTAACAGAGTAAAAAGTATAAAATTAAGGTTTTACAATATAATTGTGTTGAAAAGCTCCTATTCAATTATTTGAACTCCTAAAATTTTAATTAAAACTTGTTTTGCAGTCCTTTTTGTCGGGGTTTCGGACGAGCAGGTCTAAATGGGCCTTTCAAGGGACCAGTTGGAATTTTAACTGAGTAAAAAGTATAAAAATTGAGGTTTTGCAATATAATTGTGTTGAAAAGCTCCTAATCAATTATTTGAACTCCTAAAATTTGATTAAAACTTGTTTTGCGGTCCTTTTTGTAGATGTTTCGGACGAGCTTGTCTAAATGGGTCTTTTATTGGACCCGTTGGAATTTTAACAGAGAAAAAAGTACAGAAATGCAGGTTTTGCAATATAATTGTGTTGAAAAGCTCCTAATCAATTACATGATCTCCTAAAATTGTATTAAAACTTTTTTTACGGTCCTTTTTTCGTGGTTTGGGACGAGTAGGTCTAAATGGGCCTTTCAATGGACCCGTTGGAATTTTAACTGACTAAAAAGTACAGAAATTGAGGTTTTGCAATATAATTTTGTTGAAAAGCTCCTAATCAATTACATGATCACCTAAAATTTGATTAAAACCTGTTTTGTGGTCCTTTTTGTAGAGGTTTCAGACGAGCATGTCTAAATAGGCCTTTCAATGGACTCGTTGGAATTTTAACTGAGTAAAAAGTATAAAATTAAGGTTTTGCAATATAATTGTGTTGAAAAGCTTCTAATCAATTACATGATCTCCTAAAATTTGAATAAAGCTTGTTTTGCGGTCCTTTTTGTAGAGGCCTCGGACGTGCAGGTCTATATGGGCCTTTCAATGGACCCGTTTGAATTTTAACTGAGAAAAAAGTATAGAAATTGAGGTTTTGCAATATAATTGTGTTGAAAAGCTTCTAATCAATTTCATGATCTCCTAAAATTTGAATAAAACTTGTTTTGCGGTCCTTTTTGTATAGGCCTCGGACGTGCAGGCCTATATGGGCCTTTCAATGGACCCGTTTGAATTTTAACTGAGTAAAAATAGAAAATTTGACGTTCTTCAATATAATTGTGTTGAAAAGCTCATAATCAATTATTTGAACTCCTAAAATTTGATTAAAACTTGTTTTGCGGTCCTTTTTGTCGGGGTTTCGGACGAGTAGGTCTAAATGGACCTTTCAATGGACCCGTTGGAATTTTAACTGAGTAAAAAGTATAAAAATTTAGGTTTTGCAATATAATTGTGTTGAAAAGCTCCTAATCAATTATTTGAACTCCTAAAATTTAATTATAACTTGTTTTGCGATCCTTTTTTAGAGGTTTCGGACGAGCAGGTCTAAATGGGCCTATCAATGGACCCGTTGGAATTTTAACTGAGTAAAAAGTACATAAATTGAGGTTTTGCAATATAATTGTGTTGAAAATCTCCTAATCAATTACATAATCTCCTAAAATTTGATTAAAACCTGTTTTGTGGTCCTTTTTGTAGAGGTTTCAGACGAGCAGGTCTAAATGGGCCTTTCAATGGACCCGTTGGAATTTTAACTCACTAAAAAGTATAAAATTAAGGTTTTGCAATATAATTGTGTTGAAAATATCCTAATCAATTATTTGAACTCCTAAAATTTTAATTAAAACTTGTTTTGTAGTCCTTTTTTTCGGGGTTTCTGACGAGCAGGTCTAAATGGGCCTTTCAACGGACCCGTTGGAATTTTAACTGAGTAAAAAGTACAGAAATTGAGGTTTTGCAATATAATTGTGTTGAAAAGCTCCTAATCAATTACATGATCTCCTAAAATTTGATTAAAACCTGTTTTGTGGTCCTTTTTGTAGAGGTTTCGGACGAGCAGGTCTAAATGGGCCTTTCAATGGACCCATTGGAATTTTAACTCACTAAAAAGTATAAAATTAAGGTTTTGTAATATTATTGTGTTGAAAAGATCCTAATCAATTATTTCAACTTCTAAAATTTTAATTAAAACTTGTTTGCAGTCATTTTTGTCGGGGTTTCGGACGAGCAGGTCTAAAAGGGCCTTTCAACGGACCCGTTGGAATTTTAACTGAGTAAAAATTTTAAAAATTTAAGTTTTGCAATAAATTTGTGTTGAAAAGCTCCTAATCAATTATTTAAACACCTAAAATTTTAATTAAAACTTGTTTTGCAGTGCTTTTTGTCGGGGTTTCGGACGAGCAGGTCTAAATGGGCCTTTCAATGGACCCGTTGGAATTTTAACTGAGTAAAAAGTATAAAAATTGAGGTTTTGCAATATAATTGTGTTGAAAAGCTCCTAATCAATTATTTGAACTCCTAAAATTTGATTAAAACTTGTTTTGCGGTCCTTTTTGTAGATGTTTCGGACGAGCATGTCTAAATGGGCCTTTTAATGGACTCGTTGGAATTTTAACTGAGAAAAAAGTACAGAAATTTTGGTTTTGCAATATAATTATTTTGAAAATCTCCTAATCAATTGCATGATCTCCTAAAATTTGATTAAAACTTGTTTTCGGTCCTTTTTGTCGAGATTTCGAACGAGCAGGTATAAATGGGCCTTTCAATGGACCCGTTAGAATTTTAACTGACTAAAAAGTACAGAAATTGAGGTTTTGTATTATAATTGTGTTGAAAAGCTCCTAATAAATTATTTGAATTCCTAAAATTTGAATAAAACTTGTTTTGCGGTCCTTTTTTAGAGGCTTCAGACGTGCAGGTCTAAATGGGCCTTTCAATGGAACCGTTGGAATTTTAACCGAGTAAAATGTACAGAAATTGTGGTTTTGCAATATAATTTTGTTGAAAATCTCCTAATCAATTATTTGAACTCCTAAAATTTTATTAGAACTTGTTTTGCGGTCCTTTTTGTAGATGTTTCGGACGAGCATCTCTAAATGGGCCTTTTAATGGACCCGTTGGAATTTTAAATGAGAAAAAAGTACAGCAATGAGGTTTTTCAATATAATTATTTTGAAAAGCTCCTAGCAATTACATGATCTCCTAAATTTTGATTAAAACTTGTTTTGCGGTCCTTTTTGTAGAGGCTTCGGACGTGCAAGTCTATATGGGCCTTTCAATGGACCCGTTGGAATTTTAACTCACTAAAAAGTATAAAATTAAGGTTTTGCAATATAATTGTGTTGAAAATATCCTAATCAATTATTTGAACTCCTAAAATTTTAATTAAAACTTGTTTTGTAGTCCTTTTTTTCGGGGTTTCTGACGAGCAGGTCTAAATGGGCCTTTCAATGGACCCGTTCGAATTTTAACGGACTAAAAAGTACTGAAATTGAAGTTTTGCATTATAATTGTGTTGAAAATATCCTAATCAATTATTTTAACTCCTAAAATTTGAATAAAACTTATTTTGCGGTCCTTTTTGTAGAGTCTTCAGAAGTGCAGGTCTAAATGGGCCTTTCAATGGACCTGTTGGAATTTTAACCGAGTAAAATGTACAGAAATTGTGGTTTTGCAATATAAATGGGTTGAAAATCTCCTAATCAATTATTTGAACTCCTAAAATTTTAATTAAAACTTGTTTTGCAGTACTTTTTGTCGGGGTTTCAGAGGAGCAGGTCTAAATGGGCCTTTCAATGAACCCGTTGGAATTTTAACCGAGTAAAAAGTATAAAAATTGAGGTTTTACAATATAATTGTGTTGAAAAGCTCCTAATCAATTATTTGAACTCCTGAAATTTGATTAAAACTTGTTTTGCGGTCATTTTTGTAGAGGTTTCGGAGGAGTAGGTCTCGATAGGCCTTTCAATGGACCCGTTGGAATTTTAACTGAGTAAAAAGTATAAAAATTGAAGTTTTGCAATATAATTGTGTTAAAAAGCTCCTAATCAATTATTTGAACTCCTAAAATTTGATTAAAACTTGTTTTGCGGTTCTTTTTTTCGAGGTTTCGGACGAGCAGGTCTAAATGGGTCTTTCAATGGACCCGTTGGAATTTTAACTAAGTAAAAAGTACATAAATTGAGGTTTTGCAATATAATTGTGTTGAAAAGATCATAATAAATTATTTGAACTCCTAAAATTTGATTAAAACTTGTTTTGCGGTCCTTTTTGTCGAGGTTTCGGACGAGCAGGTCTAAATGGGCCTTTCAATGGACCCGTTCGAATTTTAACCGAGTAAAAAATACAAAAATTGTGGTTTTGCAATATAATTGTGTTGAAAAGCTCCTAATTAATTATTTGAACTCCTAAAATTTTAATTAAAATTTTTTTCCAGTCCTTTTTGTCGGGGTTTTAGATTAGCAAGTCTAAATGGGACTTTCAATGGACTCGTTGGAATTTTAACTGAGTAAAAAGTATAAAAATTAAAAAATTTCAATATAATTGTGTTGAAAAGCTCCTAATCAATTACATGATCTCTTAAAATTTGATTAAAACTTGTTTTGTGGTCCTTTTTGTAGAGGTTTCGAGCGAGCAGGTCTAAATGGGCCTTTTAATGGACTCGTTGGAATTTTAACTGAGAAAAAAGTACAGAAATGAGGTTTTGCAATATAATTATTTTGAAAAGTTCCTAATCAATTACATGATCTCCTAAATTTTGATTAAAATTTGTTTTGCGGTCCTTTTTGTAGAGGCTTCGGACGTGCAGGTCTATATGGGCCGGTCAATGGACCCGTTAGAATTTTAACTGAGTAAAAAATACAAAAATTGTCGTTTTTGCATTATAATTGTTTTGAAAAGCTCCTAATCAATAACATTATCTCCTAAAATTTGATTAAAACTTGTTTTGCAGTCCTTTTTGTCGGGGTTTCGGAGGAGCAGGTCTAAATGGGCCTTTCAATGGACCCTAATCAATTATTTGAACTCATAAAATTTGATTAAAACTTGTTTTGCGGTCCTTTTTGTAGAGGTTTCGGAGGAGCAGGTCTAATTGGGCCTTTCAATGGACCCATTGGAATATTAGCTTAGTAAAAAGTATAAAAATTGAAGTTTTGCAATATAATTGTGTTGAAAAGCTCCTAATCAATTGTTTGAACTCCTAAATTTCATTAAAACTTGTTTTGCAGTTCTTTTTGTCGAGGTTTCGGACGAGCAGGTCTAAATGGGTCTTTCAATGGACCTGTTGGAATTTTAACTGGGTAAAAAGTACAGAAATTGAGGTTTTGCAATATAATTGTGTTTAAAAGCTCATAATAAATTATTTGAACTCCTAAAATTTGATTAAAACATGTTTTGCGATCCTTTTTGTCGAGGTTTCGGACGAGCAGGTCTAAATGGGCCTTTCAATGGACCTGTTCGAATTTTAACCGAGTAAAAAGTACAGAAATTGAGGTTTTGCAATATAATTGTGTTGAAAAGATCTTAATCAATTATTTGAACTTCTAAAATTTGATTAAAACTTCATTTGCGGTCCTTTTTGTAGAGGTTTCGGACGAGCAGGTCTAAATGGGCCTTTCAATGGACCCGCTGGAATTTTAACTGAGAAAAAAGTACAGAAATTGAGGTTTTGCAATATAATTGTGTTGAAAAGCTCCTAATCAATTACATTATCTCCTAAAATTTGATTAAAACTTGTTTTGCGGTCCTTTTTGTAGAGGTTTCGGACGCGCAGGTCTAAATGGGCCTTTCAATGGACCCGTTGGAAATTTAACAGAGTAAAAAGTATAAAATTAAGGTTTTGCAATATAATTGTGTTGAAAAGCTCCTAATCAATTATTTGAACTCCTAAAATTTTAATTAAAACTTGTTTTGCAGTCCTTTTTGTCGGGGTTTCGGGGTCTAAATGGGCCTTTCAATGGACCAGGTTGAATTTTAACTGAGTAAAAAGTATAAAAATTGAGGTTTTGCAATATAATTGTGTTGAAAAGCTCCTAATCAATTATTTGAACTCCTAAAATTTGATTAAAACTTGTTTTGCGGTCCTTTTTGTAGATGTTTCGGACGAGCTTGTCTAAATGGGTCTTTTAATGGACCCGTTGGAATTTTAACAGAGAAAAAAGTACAGAAATGCAGGTTTTGCAATATAATTGTGTTGAAAAGCTCCTAATCAATTACATGATCTCCTAAAATTGTATTAAAACTTTTTTTACGGTCCTTTTTTCGTGATTTGGGACGGGTAGGCCTAAATGGGCCTTTCAATGGACCCGTTGGAATTTTAACTAACTAAAAAGTACAGAAATTGAGTTTTTGCAATATAATTTTGTTGAAAAGCTCCTAATCAATTACATGATCACCTAAAATTTGATTAAAACCTGTTTTGTGGTCCTTTTTGTAGAGGTTTCGGACGAGCAAGTTTAAATGGGCCTTTCAATGGACCCGTTGGAATTTTAACTCACTAAAAAGTATAAAATTAAGGTTTTGCAACATAATTGTGTTGAAAAGATCCTAATCAATTATTTGAACTTCTAAAATTTTAATTAAAACTTGTTTTGCAGTCCTTTTTGTCGGGGTTTCGGACGAGCAGGTCTAAATGGGCCTTTCAACGGACCCGTTGAAATTTTAACTGAGTAAAAAGTATAAAAAATATAAGTTTTTCAATATAATTGTGTTGAAAAGATCTTAATCAATTATTTGAACTTGTTTTGCGGTCCTTTTTGTAGATGTTTCGGACGAGCATCTCTAAATGAGCCTTTTAATGGACCCGTCGGAATTTTAAATGAGAAAAAAAGTACAGAAATGAGGTTTTTTGAATATAATTATTTTGAAAAGCTCCTAATCAATTACATGATCTCCTAAATTTTGATTAAAACTTGTTTTGCGGTCCTTTTTGTAGAGGCTTCGGACGTGCAGGTCTATATGGGCCTTTCAATGGGGCTGTTGGAATTTTAACTGAGTAAAAAGTACAGAAATTTTGGTTTTGCAATATAATTATTTTGAAAATCTCCTAATCAATTGCATGATCTCCTAAAATTTGATTAAAACTTGTTTTCGGTCCTTTTTGTCGAGATTTCGAACGAGCAGGTATAAATGGGCCTTTCAATGGACCCGTTAGAATTTTAACTGACTAAAAAGTACAGAAATTGAGGTTTTGCATTATAATTGTGTTGAAAAGCTCCTAATAAATTATTTGAATTCCTAAAATTTGAATAAAACTTGTTTTGCGGTCCTTTTTTAGAGGCTTCAGACGTGCAGGTCTAAATGGGCCTTTCAATGGAACCGTTGGAATTTTAACCGAGTAAAATGTACAGAAATTGTGGTTTTGCAATATAATTTTGTTGAAAATCTCCTAATCAATTATTTGAACTCCTAAAATTTTATTAGAACTTGTTTTGCGGTCCTTTTTGTAGATGTTTCGGACGAGCATCTCTAAATGGGCCTTTTAATGGACCCGTTGGAATTTTAAATGAAAAAAAAGTACAGCAATGAGGTTTTTCAATATAATTATTTTGAAAAGCTCCTAGCAATTACATGATCTCCTAAATTTTGATTAAAATTTGTTTTGCGGTCCTTTTTGTAGAGGCTTCGGACGTGCAAGTCTATATGGGCCTTTCAATGGACCCGTTAGAATTTTAACTCACTAAAAAGTATAAAATTAAGGTTTTGCAATATAATTGTGTTGAAAATATCCTAATCAATTATTTGAACTCCTAAAATTTTAATTAAAACATGTTTTGTAGTCCTTTTTTTCAGGGTTTCTGACGAGCAGGTCTAAATGGGCCTTTCAATGGACCCGTTCGAATTTTAACGGACTAAAAAGTACTGAAATTGAGGTTTTGCATTATAATTGTGTTGAAAATATCCTAATCAATTATTTTAACTCCTAAAATTTGAATAAAACTTGTTTTGCGGTCCTTTTTGTAGAGTCTTCAGAAGTGCAGGTCTAAATGGGCCTTTCAATGGACCTGTTGGAATTTTAACCGAGTAAAATGTACAGAAATTGTGGTTTTGCAATATAAATGTGTTGAAAATCTCCTAATCAATTATTTAAACCTCTAAAATTTTAAATAAAACTTGTTTTGCAGTACTTTTTGTCGGGGTTTCAGAGGAGCAGGTCTAAATGGGCCTTTCAATGAACCCGTTGGAATTTTAACCGAGTAAAAAGTATAAAAATTGAGGTTTTACAATATAATTGTGTTGAAAAGCTCCTAATCAATTATTTGAACTCCTGAAATTTGATTAAAACTTCTTTTGCGGTCATTTTTGTAGAGGTTTCGGAGGAGTAGGTCTCGATAGGCCTTTCAATGGACCCGTTGGAATTTTAACTGAGTAAAAAGTATAAAAATTGAAGTTTTGCAATATAATTGTGTTAAAAAGCTCCTAATCAATTATTTGAACTCCTAAAATTTGATTAAAACTTGTTTTGCGGTTCTTTTTTTCGAGGTTTCGGACGAGCAGGTCTAAATGGGTCTTTCAATGGACCCGTTGGAATTTTAACTAAGTAAAAAGTACATAAATTGAGGTTTTGCAATATAATTGTGTTGAAAAGATCATAATAAATTATTTGAACTCCTAAAATTTGATTAAAACTTGTTTTGCGGTCCTTTTTGTCGAGGTTTCGGACGAGCAGGTCTAAATGGGCCTTTCAATGGACCCGTTCGAATTTTAACCGAGTAAAAAATACAAAAATTGTGGTTTTGCAATATAATTGTGTTGAAAAGCTCCTAATTAATTATTTGAACTCCTAAAATTTTAATTAAAATTTTTTTCCAGTCCTTTTTGTCGGGGTTTTAGAGGAGCAAGTCTAAATGGGACTTTCAATGGACTCGTTGGAATTTTAACTGAGTAAAAAGTATAAAAATTAAAAATTTCAATATAATTGTGTTGAAAAGCTCCTAATCAATTACATGATCTCCTAAAATTTGATTAAAACTTGTTTTGCGGTCCTTTTTGTAGAGGTTTCGAGCGAGCAGGTCTAAATGGGCATTTCAATGGACCCGTTGGAATTTTCACTGAGTAAAAAGTATAAAGTTAAGGTTTTACAATATAATTGTGTTGAAATGCTCCTAATCAATTATTTGAACTCCTTAAATTTTAATTAAAACTTGTTTTGCAGTCCTTTTTGTTGGGGTTTCGGACGAGTATGTCTAAATGGGCCTTTCAATGGACCCGTTGAAATTTTAACTGAGTAAAAAGTATAAGAATTGAGGTTTTGCAATATAATTGTGTTGAAAAGCTCCTAATCAATTATTTGAACTCCTAAAATTTGATTAAAATTTGTTTTGCGGTCCTTTTTGTAGATGTTTCGGATGAGGATGTCTAAATGGGCCTTTTAATGGACCCGTTGGAATTTTAACTGAGAAAAAAGTACAGAAATTGAGGTTTTGCAATATAATTGTGTTGAAAAGCTCCTAATCAACTGCATGATCTCCTAAAATTGTATTAAAACTTTTTTCGCGGTCCTTTTTGTCGAGGTTTGGGACGAGTAGGTCTAAATGGGCCTTTCAATGGACCCGTTGGAATTTTAACTCACTAAAAAGTTCAGAAATTGAGGTTTTGCAATGTAATTGTGTTGAAAAGCTCCTAATCAAATACATGATCTCCTAAAATTTGATTAAAACTTGTTTTACGGTCCTTTTGTAGAGGTTTCGAACGAGCAGGTCTTAATGGGCCTTTCAATGGACTCGTTGGAATTTTAACTGAGTAAAAAGTATAAAATTAAGGTTTTTCAATATAATTGTGTTGAAAAGCTCCTAAATAATTATTTGAACTCCTAAAATTTTAATTAAAACTTGTTTTGCAGTCCTTTTGTCGGGGTTTCGGACGAGCATGTCTAAATGGGCCTTTCAATGGACCCGTTGGAATTTTTTTTGAAGAAAAAGGCCTCATTAAAAACCCCTACTAATGTCCTTCAAGCAGAGCTAGAGGACCCTAAAAAGCGGAAAAGAGTGCCTTAAGATTATTATTAATTCGAATGGTAGCTCTTTACAAGGTGATTAATACACGGTGGAATGTTAGAGCTAAAAGACATGGAAGACATAGATCCTAGAGCATTAGCGGCCAAAGTATGAGCCATAGAATTTGCCTCACGGCGTACATAAGTTACGAGTGCAAAAGGTAAAGTTTGAAGAGACTCTCGAAGCCTGATAAGAAGAGGTTCCAACGTAGATAGGTCGTGTCCTGGATTGTTGAGCCTATTCGCAAGTGAGGCACAATCCGTTTCGAACAAAATCCGTTGCCAGCCCTGAGATTGAGCAAAGGTAATACCCGCAAGAAGGCCTTCACCTTCACAAGTGACTATATCCAAACAGCTGCCTAACGGGTAAGCAAGGCCCCCGACGACCGCACCTGTAGCATCACGTGCCACGACACCAACAGCCGCTGCACGGGTGGTAGGGTCAAAAGCCCCATCCACATTTATTTTTATGTGATCATGTGGGGGTGGTCTCCAACATGGGGGAGAGAGAATAGATGATGACAGGTGGGATGAATGAGTGGCTTTGCAAAAATCATCATGTAGGCTAATCGAATTAATAGCAGTAAGCCACAGTGGTTGTAGATGGCGGTTATGAACACAATCGTTACGCCTATTCCAAATGTTCCAAATTGTTGTAAGGAATAGACCAAATTTATCAGTAGTTAAAAGATGAGCAGCCTCCTCTAACCATTGAATAGAGGTGATAGCCGAGCTCCTAGAGAGAACGATGGGAACTCCTGAGAGGTGAAGGGCCTCGGAGGCCCCAGTACAGTCACGAAGAGCATGAAGGGTAGATTCCGAGGAGACCCCGCAAACTGGACAAGGCTCAGAATTAGGGGAGAAAACCCGCATTTTGGAACCAACAGGTAGGGCTTCATATGCCACACGCCATCCAAAAGTTTTAACCTTTGGGAGGGCCTTGACTTTGGAAAGGAACTTCCAAAACCGCTTCGAGGGGGTACGTGATTCCGAAGTTCGTTGTAGAAATAAATAGCCAGAGCGTATTGAGTAAATACCAGAGTCGTTGGGAGCCCATAGGATAGAATCACGGCAGTCATTAATAATGGGAATGCGGAGAATGGCATCGACATCAACCGGGTTAAAATAGCTTCGGACCTTTACAGGATCCCAAGCAGTCTGATTACGAATCATAAAGTCACGACATCGAATATGAACTTCATAGTCCCCATAAAGGTTAACAAGAGAGGAGCATCCCCAAATGTCTTTATGGACACGTATGTTACTATTAATACTCGGTCGGTATAAAAAGCCCTGGAAAATGCGTTGTAAAGCATTATAGAGCCCTTGCCAAGCAAAAGAACCTCGGATAGGTCGGGAAGCATCTAAAATATTCCCAGAAGGGAAGTATTTGGAACGATAGATTTGGCCCAATAAGGAGTCCGGTTCACAAATGAGTCGCCATAGTTGCTTACCCAGGAGGGCAATGTTAAAATCATTCAGGTCTTTGAATCCCATGTCCCCTGCTGTCTTAGGTAGACAAACACGATTCTAGGGAAGCATGTGCCACCCCTTCTTGTTAGATTTGCCAGACCACCAATATTGTCGAATGGCAGAAGTCATATCATCAATAATGTTTTGCGGTAGTAGATAACAGGACATGACATATTGAGGTAGTGATTGTAGGACTACTTTAATGAAAATTTCACGTCCACTAAAGGAGAGGAGTTGTTTATCCCAATTAGATAGGCGTTCGTGGACTTTCTCACGAACGAAACCTAAAGACTCAGTTTTATTTTTCCCAATGAGAAGTGGAACTCCTAGATAGACACCAGGGTTGGAAACCTCACGTACTTGCAAGAGATTGTTAATCGCAGTTCTTGTTGAATGTGGGGTGCGCGGGTTATAAAAGATAGTCGATTTCTCAAAATTTACTACTTGACCAGAAGCTGTCGCATAGATTTGTAGTGCCCTTTTTAGTTGGGTTGCTTCATCGGGATTAGTATTAATGAAAACCATGCAGTCATCTGCAAAGAGGAGATGGTTGACTTTAGGACCGTATCTGCAAGCCCCAAGCCCAAGTAGGACGTTTGTCTGTTGGGCAGCTGATAGATAGGCATATAGACCTTGCATGCAAAAGAGGAAAAGAAAAGGTGATAGGGGATCACCTTGGCGAAGGCCACGTTGTGGTTGAAAAAATGGAGAGAAAGAATTGTTAATCTTAACCGAAAAAGAAACTGAGGAAATGCACCGCATGATAAGAGAGACCCATGCAGGTGCAAAGCCCATTCGGTCCATTACATTAGCCAAAAAAGACCATTTGACTCTGTCAAAAGCTTTTTCCATGTCTAGCTTTAGAGCGGCACAATGGGCAGATTTTGTAAAACCAGAATTGATATTGTGAATAATTTCATGGGTGACAAGGATATTACCCGAGATATTACGGCCCTGAACAAAGGCTGCCTGGTTAGAACTGATACAAAGGGGTATTGATTGTTTTATTCTATTGACAATAGTTTTAGCTACTATTTTATAAATAACAGTGCACAGACTAATAGGTCTTAGGTGTCTCATAGAAATAGGATCCTTGATTTTAGGAATAAGAACTAGGATAGTTTTGTTAACCGAGGCCATATCTGCAGTGCCATTGAGTAGATTAAGGCATAGGGTAGTGACATCATCTCCTACTGTGTCCCAGTGTTGTCTAAAGAAACTGCTTGGCAATCCGTTAATACCAGGCGCCTTCCGTGGGTCAATGTCCCGAAAAGCATGAACAATTTCCACTTTTGTGAAGGTCTTCAAGAGAGTATCATTCATAGTTTGTGTTATAGAAGGTGGAATTTTATCTAGTATTTGTTCGGAAAACTGTGGGCTGGAGGACGTAAAAAGATTTTGGAAATAGTCAGAAGCAATTGACATTAAATCATTTTTGTCAGTACACCAATTCGAGTTAGAGTCGAAAAGACAATTGATTGATTTTTTTTCCTTCTATTATTTGCTCGGGCATGAAAGAATCTTGTGTTTTTATCCCCTTGAGAAAGCCATAAGTTTCTAGATCTTTACGCCCAATATGTTTCTTGTTCCATTAGAAGCTTATTGAGTTCAACTCTGTATTTGAGATAGGAGTCTTCATACCAACAAATGTAACCCCCGTAGCCCGGCCTAGACGGCTGACCCGAACTACGAAGATTACACGGGGAAAACCAAAGTCAACCCGAAAGTCAACCTTGATTAGCGACCCTTTTTTTTCTTTTTAAACTTGTCTAGATGCACATTAAACCTAGGCATACTCTTGAGATAAGCATACTCAAAAATCACAGCAATCGGAAAACAATAAGGGACTCAATTGCACAAAATACGAATTTAGGGACCAATTTGTAAATTCTGGAAATTAAGAGGACTTTACCAAATTTTAAGTTACCATTATGAAATTAGTCATGTTTCATGCCTCTCTGCCAAATTTCAACTCAAACGGACATCTCAAGCCCAATTTTTAAGCTTTAACTGCAAGGGGGTATTGATACCCGTCAGGGGGGTATTGATACCCGTCCCTAGCGGTATCGATACCCTTAAAGGGGTATCGATACCCTTAAAGGGGTATCGATACCCTCCCCCAACGGTATCGATACCCTTAAGGTGGGTATCGATGCCGCATTATTTATCTTAGTTTCGCAAATAAAAATAATATCCGGGGTGGATTGTTGGACATAGTTCTGAAAATGTTAAACTGCCTGGACTTGTCCTAAACCTTGTTAGTTCCAACAAAGGATCCTTATTTTGCTCGACGGGGCTCAGAGTCAGCCGCCGCCGGAGAGTTTTTTGAGCTGCTCATCCCAGCCTTAGGAGTGGAGCCGGAGGGTTTGGACTTCTTGGGTTGGAGAACCACTTGGATGGGTGAGCGACGTTTAGTACCTCGATTTGGGGGGGCTGGAACAGGGGTAGGAGCTACATCATTCGGGTAAGTTTTTAAAAGCCATAGGTTAAAATCATGGAAAGTGGATTTGGTATTAACAGGAGGCTTACGTAGACCAGCTTCAATCTTCTTGATTTGTTGAGCAGTGGGGCTAGGGATACTTTCATCATTGGCATCCCAATCATCGTCCGAAGCATCCTCCGGAATAGGATAGATTGTGTTCAGAGGTTGTGGCTCAAGAGGCATTGGAGTATGTTGAGGATTTTTGTGCTTTGACTCTGAAGCAGAAGGCTCCTTTGGTAGAGGAACGTCACCCATAGTGGTGTCGGTATTGGGTACTTCCTCAGTGGGCTGTTCAGAGAATGATGCAGCGTCACCCTCATTTAGAGAGCCTGTGAATGGTTGGGAATTAGTGATTAATTCATAGATTGGGTACCGAAAAAAATAGAGCAATAAATTGAGATAAAAGTTCGGGGAGTAACCTATAACGTTCGGATCATTGGCCACAGGGGCATTAGCAGTAGGAACTATGAGAATTAGAAGAAGGATTAATGATAAAATCAGATTAATGGTATAATGTAAAACAACTATAGAAAAAAGAAATAAATTACCAGATGGCAAAGGATTATCTTGATTGGGTTCAGGTTCAACATTGCGGATTCGCCTACGAGTACCGATTGGACGACGTCTTGGGGGAAGGTAACGAAGCCACTCCCCATATTACAATTTGCTTAAATCGAGAGATGAATGGATTGGACAATTTTCAATGGTATGGCTAACTATACCACAACCAGGGCATAAGGTAGGGAGACGTTCGTACTGTAAGCGACACATGGTCTTATCAGCTCCATTCTCGATAAATAGGAATCGGATGACCGGACGGGTAATATCGAGCATAATTTCCACACGCAAAAATTATTTCATATTGCCTTCAAGCTCTCTAGTATCAGTGCGCAGGACATTGCCTACCATGGAGCCTAGAGCGTGTCCCACAAGGTGTGAACGATCGATATCCTCAAAGAGTGAGGTAGGCAGACTGAAGATACGGATCCAGATACGCATGATATTGAAAGAATAATCACCGATGGCTTTTGAGGGTTATATTCTGTGAGAGCTAACCATTCGTCTTTATACAGCCAGGGCCCACGATTGAGAACATCGTAGTAGGATTTGAACTCCTTAAACTTAATCTTGAGGAAATTATCCTGGAGGACAGATATAGATGCCAAATTGCTTGGCTTCCAAATTCCCTCAAAAGCGTTGAGAACAACATATATGTCTATTGGTTTCGATGAAATAAAACAGCCTATAAGGAACAGTTTGGGGTCTTCCTTAACGAAATCCCAGCCAAAATCTGGGGTATAAAGATGTTCTGCTTCTTCGTTAGTGAGAGCAATAGAGCTAAGCTGGGGGGAGGAGGAGGAAGCCATGAGAACAGAAGAAAGAGCAATGAAGCAAAGGGACAGAGAGAAGGTTTGTAGAGCAATGTATATTTGTGGCCGGCATAAATAATAGATATCAGTGTTAATTAGGTTATAGGAAGTAGGGGTAAAAGGAAAGAAGATTGAATGTGTATCCCTAATAATTAGGGGGTATTGATTAGCAGAATAGAATACCCAAAGTAACAAGTAAGATTCCGAAAACAAAATGGTTGGAAAAGGGGAAAGATTAATAAGAGCATGAGCTAATATAGGAAATTCCAAAAGCAAAATAATTGGAAAAAAGAAAGTAGCAATAAGAGTAAAATTTAGAAACATAATAAATATGGACATAATAGAATATAAATGGAAGTAATTATGGAGATATAAATTCAAAAGATAAAAAGAGAAATAAGTGGCTAGTAAAATTTGAAAAGAGAGATAGAGGGAAGGAAATTCCGTTAAATGCGCAACATATAAAATTTTGGAAAAAGTTAAGAACATAATAAATATGGTCTTAATGTAGTATAAATGGAAGTAATTATGGAGGAATAAGGTTAGATACGTTAGCAACAAAATATGCTGGCCGGGGTAATTGAAAAGGAAAGATTTATGGATTGGAGAAGTAAAAATTATGCACTCAAGTGAATAATGGTGGAACATGATTGAAGCAGGAAACACGAAGTATAAATCCCTAAGAAGGGCTGGATTGAATGCACCTTTAAAGGCATGGTAGAGAAGTAGTTCCCTTATGCGAAGGGTAGATAAGTTAATAATAAACCAACACAAGATTGAGGGAAACGAATAAAATCTAAGTTGGAAAACAGATAAATAGCAGACATACAAGCAATAAAGACATGACAAAAAGAAAAGCAAAAAAGAAGAGCAGGAAATTAAAATTACAGACCATGAGGAAGAAAGAAGCGGGGCAAAGAAGTTAATTACATACCAAATGAGCAAAAAAATAAGGGGGGAAAAGAAGAGAAAGAAAATAATAATACCGACAATATAAAAATAAATATGAACCCCTAGAAAGGAATAATGGATGTGTTTACTTTGTATGAGCCGAGTTTGAAACCATTCCTTGTGAGGTGATGAAAGGTGCTGATGGCGGGGCTCCCATATATACAAATGTATCACACGAAGAAATAAAGAGTGAGTATTAAAAAAACATGAGCCCAGAGATATTTGACAAAAATTAAGAGACAAGAAAAACAAGATAAAGGTAAAAGCCATAAGAAAAAAATGGTAAAGAATGGATTATATAAAAAGACCATAAGCGAGAAACAAAACCATAAGACAATATAAAGTAGGAAACCATAATTAGGAATAAGGATAAAACCATGAATAAAGGAAGCGAAGAAACAAAGAATAGCAGTATAGTAAAAGAGGGGAAAGATAGAAAACAACAAAACAAAGATAAGATGTACACACTTTAGAGAAACAATAGGAAGAGGGCAAGGACATAGAATGCATACTAAAACCATATTAGGGACATTAAAAACAAGTAACATAAAACACAGAGAATGAGCAAAAAAATAGACCATGGGAAGTTTATCTTCTTTAAAGGAAGCAAAAATAGTGGAAATAGATTTATGAGGAACCTTGAGGAGGGAAAGATATGTAGAATTATGTGGCAATAATAAGATATAAAAAATCAAAACATCAATATGAGAAAGAGATATTACTTGCATAAAAAGTTTTAATAAGAGCTTAAGAATAAAAGAGGACTCATACATCATAAAGAAGTAGAACAACAGAGGCCAAAAGGGGTAGGACCATATAACACAACAATTAAAATAAGCAAAGCAAACAAAATAGATAACAGGAGAAAGATTAGAAGAGATATAAAAACTCACAACGTTACCTAGAATTGTTTCCCTTATTAGAGGCCAGAAAAGAGAGTAATTAAACATTGTGGCCAAAAGATAAGTAAGCAAATAACAGAGGAAAAGGAAGGAAAATAAACAAAAGATATGGCGAAGAACAGAAAGGAAGGAAAATGGCTAAGGAATTCTTATGGAATATATTCAAGGGGATGTACCCAAGAGCAGCAAAAACCATTAAAAACCTAATAATAAAATAAAAACAGAGATGAAATGGTAATGGCCAAGGCCGGGGGAACACCCATAAGACACAATAATGGAAAACGAAAATCTAACAAAAATAAGGGATTTACCGGGAACTAGAAGGAAACCCCAGATCCCTTGTTGCGGCCTGACGAAGGAAACATTCCACAGTTGGTAATAGATCCAAGGTCGACCTGTAAAAAGATAGAATCGAAAGGTGAGAGGAACAGAAATAGTAATGGAAAGAGCAAGAAAAATAATATCAGATTTAGGGAAAGAAAAAATCGTAAAAAGAAGAAGGAGATAGGGCAAATTGAAATTGGGGGAAACCCAAACTAGCTCAGATCTGGAAATCGGGAGGGTGAAAGAGCACAAATGAAGTAGTTGCAGAAGACAAATCTGATGAAATCGGTGAAGAAAAACTTTCGATTGAAAGAATCTGCAAAGAAAACCCGAAACAATGAAAAAAATAAGTGTGTCTTTTGTAAAATACATCAAAAAGTTAAATGAAAGCAGAAAAAATCGAAGGAAACTCAGCCATGAGGAGAAAGACTCTCTCTGAAATTTGCAGCAGTTTGCGAACACCATCTCAGCCCAAAGCGGACGGCAGCCGAAGAAACCATAAAAAAGTTGAGGAAAAAATAAGAAGATGTTAGAGAATAATAAACAAAGATAGACATAAAATACAGCAACCCATAAAAAATTTGCATAAGAAAATAGGAAAAAAGCCGAACCAGGTGGGATGACCCTTGATATACTCTTACCCTTGAATCCTTGATCAATTGATTGTTGGTTGCCTCGTGAGAAAAAACGAAATATCGGCAGAGAGGGGAGAGCCGTATGGGAAAGGGGAAGCGATGAGGGGGAGAGGGAAATGAAAAGCACCGAAAAAAGAGGAGAGGGGAAAACAAAAAGGTAGGAACAAAAATCAGAGAAACTCGGAGAGAGGGAGAGAGAAACGAGAGCCATCCACACCCATTGGAATTTTTACCGTTAACCCGTTGGAATTTTAATTGAGTAAAAAATATAAAGATTGAGGTTTTGCAATATAATTGTGTTGAAAAGCTCCTAATCAATTATTTGAACTCCTAAAATTTAATTAAAACTTGTTTTGCGTTCCTTTTTGTAGATGTTTCGGACGAGGATGTCTAAATGGGCCTTTTAATGGACCCGTTGGAATTTTAACTGAGAAAAAAGTACAGAAATTAAGGTTTTGCAATATAATTGTGTTGAAAAGCTCCTAATCAAATACATGATCTCCTAAAATTGTATTAAAACTTTTTTTTGCGGTCCTTTTTGTCGAGGTTTGGGATGAGTAGGTCTAAATGGGTCTTTCAATGGACCCGTTGGAATTTTAACTCACTAAAAAGTACAGAAATTAAGGTTTTGCAATATAATTGTGTTGAAAAGCTCCTAATTAATTATTTGAACTCCTAAAATTTGAATAAAACTTGTTTTGCGGTCCTTTTTGTAGAGGTTTCGGACGAGGAGGTCTAAAAGGGACTTTTAATGGACCCGTAGGAATTTTAACTGAGTAAAAAGTATAAAATTGAGGTTTTGCAATATAATTGTGTTGAAAAGCTCCTAATCAATTATTTGAACTCCTAAAATTTGATTAAAACTTGTTTTGCGGTCCTTTTTGTAGATGTTTCGGACGATAATGTCTAAATGGGCCTTTTAATTGACCCATTGGAATTTTAACTGAGAAAAAAGTACAGAAATTGAGGTTTTGCAATATAATTATTTTGAAAAGCTCCTAATCAATTACATGATCTCCTAAATTTTGATTAAAACTTGTTTTGCGGTACTTTTTGTAGAGGCTTCGGACGTGCAGGTCTATATGGGCCTTTCAATGGACCCATTGGAATTTTAACTGAGTAAAAAGTACAGAAATTGTGGTTTTGCAATATAATTGTTTTGAAAAGCTCCTACTCAATTACATGATCTCCTAAAATTTGATTAAAACTTGTTTTGCGGTCCTTTTTGTCGAGGTTTTGGACGAGCAAGTTTAAATGGGCCTTTCAATGGACCCGTTAGAATTTTAACAGACTAAAAAGTACAGAAATTGAGGTTTTGCATTATAATTGTGTTGAAAAGCTCCTAATAAATTATTTGAACTCCTAAAATTTGAATAAAATTTGTTTTGCGGTCCTTTTTGTAGAGGTTTCGGAGGAGCAGGTCTAAATGGGCCTTTCAATGGACCCGTTGGAATTTTAACTGAGTAAAAAGTATAAAAATTAAGGTTTTGCAATATAATTGTGTTGAAAAGCTCCTAATCAATTATTTGAACTCCTACAATTTGATTAAAACTTGTTTTGGGGATCTTTTGTCGAGGTTTCGGACTAACAGGTCTAAATGGGTCTTACAATGGACCCGTTGGAATTTTAATTGAGTAAAAAGTACAAAAATTTAGGTTTTGCAATATAATTGTGTTTAAAAGCTCATAATCAATTATTTGAACTCCTAAAATTTGATTAAAACATGTTTTGCGGTCCTTTTTGTAGAGGTTTCAGACGAGCAGGTCTAAATGGGCCTTTCAATGGACACGTTGGAATTTTAACCGAGTAAAAAGTACAGAAATTGTGGTTTTGCAATATAATTGTGTTGAAAATCTCCTAATCAATTATTTGAACTCCTAAAACTTTAATTAAAACTTGTTTTGTAGTCCTTTTTGTCGGGGTTTCGGACGAGCAGGTCTAAATGGGGCTTTCAATGGACCCGTTGGAATTTTAACTGAGTAAAAAGTATAAAAATTGAGGTTTTGCAATATAATTGTGTTGAAAATATCCTAATCAATTATTTGAACTTCTAAAATTTGATTAAAACTTGTTTTGTAGTCCTTTTTGTAGAGGTTTCGGACGAGCAGGTCTAAATGGGCCTTTCAATGGACTCGTTGGAATTTTAACTGAGAAAAGAAGTACAGAAATTGAGGTTTTGCAATATAATTGTGTTGAAAAGCTCCTAATCAATTACATGATCTCCTAAATTTTGATTAAAACTTGTTTTGCGGTCCTTTTTGTAGGGGTTTCGGACGAGCAGGTCTAAATGGGCCTTTCAATGGACCCGTTGGAATTTTAACTGAGTAAAAAGTATAAAATTAAGGTTTTGCAATATAAATGTGTTGAAAAGCTCCTAATAAATTATTCGAACTCCTAAAATTTTAATTAAAACTTGTTTTGCAGTCCTTTTTGACGGGGTTCAGACGAGCAGGTCTAAATGGGCCTTTCAATGGACCCATTGGAATTTTAACTGAGTAAAAACCTATAAAAATTGAGTTTTGCAATATAATTGTGTTGAAAAGCTCCTAATTAATTATTTGAACTCCTATACTTAGATTAAAACTTGTTTTGCGGTACTTTTTGTAGATTTTCGGACCAGCATGTCTAAATGGGCCTTTAAATGGACCCGTTAGAATTTTAACTGAGAAAAAAGTACAGAAATTGAGGTTTTGCAATATAATTGTGTTGAAAAGCTCCTAATCAATTACATGATCTCCTAAAATTGTATTAAAACTTGTTTTGTGGTCCTTTTTGTCGAGGTTTGGGACGAGTAGGTCTAAATGGGCCTTTCAATGGACCCGTTGGAATTTTAACTCACTAAAAAGTACAGAAATTGAGGTTTTGCAATATAATTGTGTTGAAAAGCTCCTAATTAATTATTTGAACTCCTAAAATTTGAAAAAAACTTGTTTTGCTGTCCTTTTGTAGAGGTTTCGGACGAGCAGGTCTAAAAGGGACTTTTAATGGACCCGTTGGAATTTTAACTGAGTAAAAAGTATAAAATTGAGGTTTTGCGATATAATTGTGTTGAAAAGCTCCTAATCAATTATTTGAACTCCTAAAATTTGATTAAAACTTGTTTTGCGGTCCTTTTGTCGGGGTTTCAGACGAGCAGGTCTAAATGGGCCTTTCAATGGACCCGTTGGAATTTTAACCGAGTAAAAAGTATAAAAATTGAAGTTTTGCAATATAATTGTGTTGAAAAGCTCCTAATCAATTATTTGAACTCCTAAATTTTGATTAAAACTTGTTTTGCGGTCCTTTTTGTAGAGGATTCGGATGAGCAGGTCTAAATGGGCCTTTCAATGGACCCGTTTGAATTTTAACTGAGAAAAAAGTACAGAAATTGAGGTTTTGCAATATAATTGTGTTGAAAAGCTTCTAATCAATTACATGATCTCCTATAATCTGAATAAAACTTGTTTTGCGGTCCTTTTTGTAGAGGCTTCGGACGCGCAGGTCTAAATGGGCCTTTCAATGGACCCGTTGGAATTTTAACTGAGAAAAAAGTACAAAATTGAGGTTTTGCAATATAATTGTGTTTAAAAGCTTCGAAGCAATTACATTATCTCCTAAATTTTGAATAAAACTTGTTTTGCGGTCCTTTTTGTAGAGGCTTCGGACGTGCAGGTCAAAATGGGCCTTTCAATGGACCCGTTGGAATTTTAACTGAGTAAGAATAGAAAAATTGATGTTTTGCAATATAATTGTGTTGAGAAGCTCCTAATCAATTACATGGTCTCCTAAATTTTGATTAAAACTTGTTTTCCGGTCCTTTTTGTAGAGGTTTCGGACGAGCAGGTCTAAATGGTCCTTTCAATGGACCCGTTTGAATTTTAACTGAGTAAAAAGTATAAAATTAAGGTTTTGCAATATAATTGTGTTGAAAATCTTCTAATCAATTATTTGAACTCCTAAAATTTTAATTAAAACTTGTTTTGCAGTCCTTTTTGTCGGGGTTTCGGACGAGCAGGTCTAAATGGGCCTTTCAATGGTCCCGTTGGAATTTTAACTGAGCAAAAAGTATAAAAATTGAGCTTTTTCAATATAATTGTGTTGAAAAGCTCCTAATGAATTATTTGAACTCCTAAAATTTGATTAAATCTTATTTTGCGGTCCTTTTTATTGATGTTTCGGACGAGCATGTCTAAATGGGCCTTTTAATGGACCCGTTGGAATTTTAACTGAGAAAAAAGTACAGAAATTGAGGTTTTGCAATATAATTGTGTTGAAAAGCTCCTAATCAATTACATGATCTCCTAAAATTTGATTAAAACTTCTTTTGCGATCCTTTTTGACGAGGTTTGGGACGAGTAGGTCTAAATGGGCCTTTCAATGGACCCGATGGAATTTTAACAGTGTAAAAAGTACAGAAATTGAGATTTTGCAATATAATTGAGTTAAAAAGCTCTTAATCAATTATTTGAACTCCTAAAGTTTGATTAAAACTTGTTTTGGGGTTCTTTTTGTCCATGTTTCGGGCGAGCAAGTGTTAATGGGCCTTTAAATGGACCCGTTTGAATTTTAACATAGTAAAAATAGAAAATTGAGGTTTTGCAATATAATTGTGTTGAAAAGCTCCTAATCAATTATTTGAACTCCTAAAATTTGATTAAAACTTGTTTTGCGGACATTTTTGTCGGGGTTGCGGACGAGCGGGTCTAAATGGGCCTTTCAATGGACCCATTGGAATTTTAACTGAGTAAAAATAGAAAAATTGAGGTTTTGCAATATAATTGTGTTGAAAAGCTCCTAATTAATTATTTGAACTCCTAAAATTTGATTAAAACTTGTTTTGCGGTCCTTTTTGTCAGGGTTTCGGACGAGCAGGTCTAAATGAGCCTTTCAATGGACCCGTTGGAATTTTAACTGAGTGAAAAGTATAAAATTGAGGTTTTGTAATATAATTGTGTTGAAAAGCTCCTAATCAATTATTTGAACTCCTAAAATTTTAATTAAAACTTGTTTTGCGGTCCTTTTTGTCGGGGTTTCGGACGAGCAGGTCTAAATGGGCCTTTCAATGGACCCGTTGAAATTTTAACTGAGTAAAAAAGTATAAAAATTGAGGTTTTGCAATATAATTGTGTTGAAAAGCTCCTAATCAATTATTTGAACTCCTAAAATTTGATTAAAACTTGTTTTGCGGTCCTTTTTGTAGTGGTTTCGGACGAGAAGGTCTAAATGGGCCTTTCAATGGACCCGTTGGAATTTTAACTGAGAAAAAAGTACAAAAAATGAGGTTTTGCAATATAATTGTGTTGAAAAACTCCTAATCAATTACATGATCTCCTAAAATTTGATTAAAACTTGTTTTGCGGTCCTTTTTGTCGAGGTTTCGGACAACTAGGTCTAAATGGGCCTTTCAATTGACCCGTTGGAATTTTAACTCACTAAAAAGTACAGAAATTGAGGTTTTGCAATAAAATTGTGTTGAAAAGCTCCTAATTAATTATTTGAACTCCTAAATTTTGAATAAAACTTGTTTTGCTGTACATTTTATAGAGGTTTCGGACGAGCAGGTCTAAATGGAAATACAATGGACCCGTTTGAATTTTAACCGAGTAAAAAGTATAAAATTGAGGTTTTGCAATATAATTGTGTTGAAAAGCTCCTAATCAATTATTTGAACTCCTAAAATTTTAATTAAAACTTGTTTTGCGGTCCTTTTTTGTCGGGGTTGCGGACGAGCAGGTCTAAATGGGCCTTTCAATGGACCCGTTGGAATTTTAACCAAGTAAAAAGTACAGAAATTGTGGTTTTGCAATATAATGGTGTTGAAAAGCTCCTAATCAATTACATGAATTCCTAAAATTTGATTAAAACTTGTTTTGCAGTCCTTTTTGTTGATGTTTCGGACGAGTAGGTCTAAATGGGCCTTTCAATGGACCCGTTTGAATTCGAACTGAGTAAAAAGTACAGAAATTGTGGTTTTGCAATATAATTGAGTTGAAAAGCTCCTAATCAATTACATGATCTCCTAAAATTTGATTAAAACTTGTTCTGCGGTCTATTTTGTCGAGGTTTCGTACGAGCAAGACAAAATGTGCCTTTCAATGGACCCGTTGGAATTTTAACTGAGTAAAAAGTACAGAAGTTGAGGTTTTGCAATATAATTGTGTTGAAAAGCTTATAATAAATTATTTTAACTCCTAAAATTTTATTAAAACTTGTTTTACGGTCCTTTTTGTCTTGGTTCCGGACGAGCATGTCTAAATGGGCCTTTCAATGGACTCGTTAGAATTTTAACTGAGTAAAAAGTACATAAATTTTGGTGTTGCAATATAATTGTGTTGAAAAGCTCCTAATCAATTACATGATCTCCTAAAATTTGATTAAAACTTGTTCTGCGGTCCTTTTTGTCGAGGTTTCGGACGAGTAGGTTTAAATGGGCATTTCAATGGACCCGTTTGAATTTTAACTCACTAAAAAGTACATAAATTGAGGTTTTGCAATATAATTGTGTTGAAAAGCTCCCAATTAATTATTTGAACTCCTAAAATTTGAATAAAACTTGTTTTGCGGTCCTTTTTGTAGAGGTTTCGGACGAGCAGGTCTAAATGGGAATTTCAATGGACCCATTGGAATTTTAACTCAGTAAAAAGTATAAATTGAGGTTTTGCAATATAATTGTGTTGAAAAGCTCCTAATCAATTATTTGAACTCCTAAAATTTTAATTAAAACTTGTTTTGCGGTCCTTTTTGTCAGGGTTTCGTACGAGCAGGTCTAAATGGGCCTTTCAATGGACCCATTGGAATTTTAACTGAGTAAAAACATATAAAAATTGAGGTTTTGCAATATAATTGTGTTGAAAAGCTCCTAATCAATTATTTGAACTCCTAAAATTTTATTAAAACCTGTTTTGCGGTCCTTTTTGTCGAGGTTTCGGACGAGTAGGTCTAAATGGGCTTTTCAATTGACCCGTTAAATTTTAACTCACTAAAAAGTACAGAAATTGAGGTTTTTCAATATAATTGTGATGAAAAGCTCCTAATTAATTATTTGAACTCCTAAAATTTGAATAAAATTTGTTTTGCGGTCCTTTTTGTAGAGGTTTCGGACGAGCAGGTCTAAATGGGACTTTCAATGGACCCGTTGGAATTTTAACCGAGTAAAAAGTATAAAATTGAGGTTTTGCAATATAATTGTGTTGAAAAGCTCCTAATCAATTATTTGAACTCCTAAAATTTTAATTAAAACTTGTTTTGCGGTCCTTTTTTATCGGGGTTTCGGACGAGCAGGTCTAAATCGGCCTTTCAATGGACCCGTTGGAATTTTAACTGAGTAAAAAGTACAGAAATTGTGGTTTTGCAATATAATGGTGTTGAAAAGCTCCTAATCAATTACATGATTTCCTGAAATTTGATTAAAACTTGTTTTGTAGTCCTTTTTGTCGATGTTTCAGACGAGTAGGTCTAAATGGGCCTTTCAATGGACCCGTTTGAATTTTAACTGAGTAAAAAGTAAAGAAATTGTGGTTTTGCAACATAATTGTGTTGAAAAGCTCCTAATCAATTACACGATCTCCTAAAATTTGATTAAAACTTGTTCTGCGGTCCTTTTTGTTGAGGTTTCGTACGAGCAAGACTAAATGGGCCTTTCAATGGACCCGTTGGAATTTTAGCTGAGTAAAAAGTACATAAATTGAGGTTTTGCAATATAATTGTGTTGAAAAGCTTATAATCAATTATTTGAACACCTAAATATTTATTAAAACTTGTTTTGCGGTCCTTTTTGGCGAGGTTTCGGACGAGCATGTCTAAATGGGCCTTTCAATGGACCCGTTAGAATTTTAACTGAGTAAAAAGTACATAAATTGTGGTTTTGCGATATAATTGTGTTGAAAAGCTCCTAATCAATTACATGATCTCCTAAAATTTGATTAAAACTTGTTCTGCGGTCTTTTTTGTCGAGGTTTCGGACGAGTAGGTTTAAATGGGCCTTTCAATGGACCCGTTGGAATTTTAACTCACTAAAAAGTACAAAAATTGAGGTTTTGCGATATAATTGTGTTGAAAAGCTCCTAATTAATTATTTGAACTCCTAAAATTTGTATAAAACTTGTTTTGTGGTCCTTTTTGTAGAGGTTTCGGACGAGCAGGTCTAAATGGGACTTTTAATGGACCCATTGGAATTTTAACTCAGTAAAAAGTATAAAATTGAGGTTTTGCAATATAATTGTGTTGAAAAGCTCCTAATCAATTATTTGAACTCCTAAAATTTTAATTAAAACTTGTTTTGCGGTCCTTTTTGTCGGGGTTTCGGATGAGCAGGTCTAAATGGGCATTTCAATGGACCCGTTGGAATTTTAACTGAGGAAAAAGTTTAAAAATTGAGGTTTTGCAATATAGTTGTGTTGAAAAGCTCCTAATCAATTATTTGAACTCCTAAAATTTGATTAAAACCTGTTTTGCGGTCCTTTTTGTAGAGGTTTCGGACGAGCAGGTAGGTATGAGCACCTTAGTTCTTTTGCCGAGACCAAGGTAAGGGTCTCATGTGAGTAATCTGGAACTCAGAAATGTTAGTTGGTTATCGTTGGGGTTCGGCCTATGGTTTTAATGCAAGACAGCCGGTCAGTATCCGTGAGTGGGAATCGATTTGTGTGATTGGGCCAGTGTGCGTCTGAGTTGTCTTCCAGCAAGAAGGAGAGATGAAGTCGCTTCTGATATAGTTGAGCTGAGAAGGAAATCTTGAGTTTTGACTCCAGATTGTTTGGTAGTGGGATGTTTTGAGTCGTCAGGACCGACGTTATAGAACAAGTTCAAGCATGATTGTTTGTGTGTGATCAGAACTGAATTTTGAGGTTTCGAGATGCTCTAAGAACGATTTTGAAGAGTTAGGTTATGTTGAAGGGCCAGCCTGAAAACAAGAGAATCGAAAACTATCAGCTGTGTACAGGTGACGTTGCAATTTATGCGGATTCGTCCATTTTGTGTGAGCATGTAAGGAAGTTAGATATCTCTGTTGAGATCATGGACGTAGGGACGCATGTGACTAGTCCTTTTTGGTGAGGTAGTGGTGGTCATAAAGATGTACGGAAGATGTCTGTTGATGGTTCAGGGTTACGTGTTTCTAGTAGATGTGAAGTAATTGTCTTTTTATGGTCTCAATGTAACATTGGGCATGGTTTGGCTTGTAAAACACAGCGCTAGGGTATACGTTGAGACAAAGAGGGAGTTGCCTTGAAGTTGCAGATTACTGTGAGATTGTAGTGGTGGGTGAGGATGTGAACTTGTTATCGAATGTTGACCCAGCTTTGGAGGTCAAAGATTGATTGAGTTTGGTTAACAGACTTGCTTAGCGTATGTGATGAATCTGAATATGAGTGAGGTTAGACCGAAAGATATCAGAACAGTTTGTGACTTTCCGGATGTGTTTCTAGAAGAGTTACCAGGTTTGCCTCCTGACAGAGATGTAGAGTTTGTGATTGAGACTGTTTCAGGGTGTACTCCAGTATCTATTGCTTCGTACCGTATGGTTCCCGAAAGAATTGAGAGTGTTGAAGAATCAACTTCGAGATTTGTTAGACCGTAGATTCATTAGGCCTAGTACATCATCTTAGAGTACGGTAGTGCAATTTGTGAAGAAGAGAGATGACAATACGAGAATGTGTTTAGATTACAGACAGTTGAAACAATTGACAGTGAGTAATTAGTATCCATTTCCGAGCATCAGTGATTTGTTGACCAGTTAAGGGGTACTTTAGTCCCTTCGAAGATTAATTTGAGATCCGATTACTACCAGTTGAAAGTGAGAGAGGTTGATGTACCGAAGACAGCTTTCGGGGCAAGATGTGGTCACTTTGAGTTCTGGGTTATGCCGTTCCGTTTGACTAGTGTGTCAGCTACTTTTATAGAGATGTCGAGCATAATACTTCCTGAGCTCCTTGATCAGTTTTTAGTAGTCCCCATAGATGATACATGGGTATATTCACGTACCGAGGAAGATAATGACAAGCATTTGGAGTTGGTGTTGTAGATCCTATTAGAGAATCAATTGTATGTCAAGTTGAGCAAACGTGAACTCTGAGTCAAGGAAGATGTTCTCCTACGACATGTAGATCAGCCGAGTGTATTAGAGTAAATCCTAAGTAGACATGAGAAGATGTGAGTTGGAAGAAACCGAAGACAGTGACAGGTGACTATAGTTCCTAGGTCTAGCATTGTTACTATCGGAGGTTTGTAAATGGTTTTTCGAAGATAGCTGCTCCTTTGAAAGGTTGCTACAGAAGAATGTTCAGTTTGTGTGGTCAGATACGAGACAACGAGCCCTTGAGAAACCAAGATAACATCATGGGGAGAACTTAAAGAAGTCATGCGAGAACGATTCGTTCCCCATTATATCGACGAGAGCTCAAACAAAAGTTGCAAAAGATCAGACAAGGCTACAGAACTGTTGATGAATATCTCAAAGAGATGGAATCCTTGATGCAAAGAGCCGATATACAAGAGGACGAAGAAGATACATTGACTAGGTTTATTGTCGGACTCAATGACAACATTCTTGAGGTGCTTGAACTCAAAACCTACGACACTCTTGAAGAGGCATTCCAATTTGCCATGACAATTGAAAAACGCATCAAAGATAGACAACGATATCGCCAAAAGAGTTATCCACATGATAGAGGTACCATTCAACCCTTGTCTAATTCTAATACTTCTAATCCTTTGGCCGACTCTAGTAGAACAAAATAAAAACCTGAAGCATCCAAGCCATTGGAACAAACCAAGGCCAAAATTCCCATGACGACGGAAAATACACAAATAGCTAAGAAAACCCGGGATATTGTATGCTTCAAGTGCAAAGGACATGGACACTATCAAAGGGACTGCCCAAATACAAGACTTTTTCTTGTTCGAGAAGATGGGACATGCACATCCGATCAGAATTGTTCGATAATGAATTCATCGCCAATAATTACTCTAGTGATGAACCTGATCCTAGAAGCTTGGTGATTCAACGTTCACTTAATATCCAAGCAATCGACGATAAAGAAGTGCAAAGAACAAATATTTTCCACACACGATGTTTGATCAAAGGTAAACTTTATTCTGTCATCATTGATAGCGGAAGTTGTGCGAATGTGGTGAGCAGCTATCTAGTTGATGCACTTGACCTACCTTGTCAACGCCATCCAAAGCCATATTATCTCCAATGGCTTCATGAAGGATCAGAGTTAAAGGTAACCAAAAATGCATTAGTCACTTTTACTATGGGCAAATATTGTGATGACGTTTGGTGTGATGTTATTCCTATGGAAGAATCTCACTTGCTTTTAGGGAGACCTTGGCAGTATGACCGTGATGTGACTCACCATGGTAAATTAAATAAATATTCCTTTGTATACCATGGCAAGAAGTATACCTTGGCCCCACTCGATCCAAAAGAGGTGTACGAAGACCAGATGCGAATGAAGAAGTTTTGTGAGGGGGTGGGAATTCTAAAAGATGGAAACAAGGACAAAAGGCAACGACGAAAGAGGCCAGTAGTAATAAAAGCCAAATGATCAAAGGTCCAGGGGTGGTGAGTGATCCTCACTGTGAGAAAAAAAGAGTATCTCAAAATATTTATGCGAGAGAAAAAGAAGTGAGACAAGCCCCTTTTATTAAACAACCTTGCATTCTCGTCCGATTTAGGGAAAATTTTATTTCTATCACTGACAATAACGACCGTTTGCCTAGTGTGTTTGTTTCTCTTTTGCAAGACTTTAATGATGTTTTAGGTGATCCACCTGATGGTTTGCTGCCCTTAAGAGGAATTGAACATCAAATTGACCTAATTCTGGGTTCTTCTATCCCAAATAGACCAGCATATAGATGCAATCCTGAAGAAACCAAGGAGTTAGAAAGGCAAGTGGAAGAACTACTCCACAAAGGCTACATTCGTGAGAGTTTAAGCCTTTGTTCTGTGCCAGTGCTTTTGGTGCCAAAGAAAGATGGTTCATATCGAATGTGTGTAGATTGTAGACCAATAAACCGAATCACCATCAAATATCGACATCCTATCCCACGATTAGATGACATGCTTGATGAACTCTACGGCGCATGCATCTTCACCAAGATTGACTTGAAGAGTGGTTATCATCAAATTCGGATGAAGGAAGGAGATGAATGGAAAACCACTTTCAAGACCAATTTCGGTCTATATGAGTGGATAGTCATGCCTTTTGGTTTGACCAATGCCCCTAGCACGTTCATGAGGTTGATGAACCACATCTTACGGGAATTTCGAGGTAAGTTTGTTGTTTATTTCGATGATATTCTTATCTACTCTTCTTCCTTTGATTCACACCTCTTTCATGTGAAATCAGTCTTTGAAGTTCTCCGACAGGAATGATTATATGCTAACATGGAAAAGTGCGTGTTTTGTAGTGCAAGTCTTAATTTTCTAGGATTTATAGTAAGTGCACAGGGTATCCATGTTGATGATGAAAAGGTCAGAGCAATTAAAGAATGGCCCACACCATCTTCCATAACCGAGGTGAGATCCTTCCATGGCCTAGCAAGCTTCTACCACCGTTTTGTCAATGATTTCTCTACCATCGCCGCACCATTGACGGATATTATCAAAAAAACGGTAGGTTTCCATTGGGGTGAGGCACAAGAAACAGCTTTCCAAACCCTAAAAGGTAAACTTTGTACTATCCCAATTCTTCGCCTTCCTGATTTCTCTAACACTTCCGAGTTAGAATGTGATGCCTCCGGTATAGGCATAGGTGTAGTTCTTTTGTAGGAAAAACAACCAATCGCTTACTTTAGTGAGAAGTTAAAAGGAGCACATTTGAACTACTCAACATATGATAAAGAGCTCCTTGCATTAGTTCGTGCACTTGAAGTTTGGCAACACTATCTTCTTCCAAAGGAGTTTGTCATACATACCGACCATGAATCCTTGAAGTGGCTCAACAACCAAGGTAATTTGAGTAAGAGACATGCTCGTTGGGTGGAATTCATTGAAACATCCCTTATATCATCAAATACAAGAAAGGTAAGGATAATGTAGTAGCAGATGCACTATCTCGAAGGTATACCCTAATTACTCAAATGCATGCTACTATATTGGGATTTGAGCATATAAAGGAATTATATCCTAATGACCCATATTTTAAGGAAATTTATATTCATTTTTTAAAAGGTGCTTTTAACAAGTTTTATCTTGTAGATGGGTTTCTTTTCCGAATGAACAGGTTGTGTATACCACAAGGATCCATTAGAGAACTTCTAGTCCATGAATCACACTCTGGAGGCTCAATGGGACACTTTGGCATCTCCAAAACTTTGGACATGGTAATGGAGCACTTCTTTTGGCCACATATGAGGAAAACTGTGGAGAAAGTATGTGCATCTTGCATAGTATGTAAACAAGCCAAGTCCAAGGTTAGTCCTAATGGTTTATATACCCCCTTCCTATTCCTTCTCTCCCTTGGGTCGATTTATCTATGGACTTTATTCTTGGATTACCTCGTACCAAGAGGGGTCGAGATAGTATTTTTGTTGTGGTCGACAGGTTTTCAAAGATGGCTCACTTTATACCTTGCCATAAAACGGATGATGCAACACATGTCGTTGATCTCTTCTTTAGAGAAGTAGTACGACTTCATGGAATTCCACACACCATTGTTTCCAATAGAGATGTCAAGTTCATAAGCCATTTTTGGAAAGTTTTGTGGGGGAAAATAGGTACCAAACTACTCTATTCTACAACTTGTCACCCACAGACGGACGGACAAATCGAGGTAATAAATCGGATATTAGGTGTGTTACTCAGAACAGTTGTCGGTAAGAACACTAAGACTTGGGAAGAATATTTACCTTTTGTAGAGTTCGCCTACAACCGTTCTATTCATTCATCCACTAGTTATTCCCCATTTGAAGTAGTTTATGGTTTTAACCCCTTAACTGCTTTAGATCTTGTCCCTTTGCCTATTGATAATATTTGCAGCTTAGATGGTGGAAAGAAAGCATAATTGGTTAAATCCATACACACTAAGGCAAATCAAAGAATGGAGAAAACATATGAAAACGTTGCTGCTAAAGTCAACAAAGGCCGACGCCAAGTTGTCTTTGAACCAGGAGATTGGGTTTGGTTGCACATGCGTAAAGAGAGATTTCCAAACTATAGGAAATCCAAGTTGGATACATGAGGAGATGGACCATTCCAAGTCCTTGAAAGAATAAAAAATAATGCATACCGAATTGATCTACCCGGCGAGTATAATATGAGTACAACTTTTAATGTTGCTGATCTTTCTCCCTTTGACATTTCAGATTTGTGGACGAATCCTTTTGAGGAGGGAGGGGATGATACATGTACCACAAGGCAATTCCAAGGACAAGATGGACTTACTTTTCCACTTGGCCCAATAACTCGAGCCAAGTCCAAGATGATCAAGAGTGAGCTGAATTTAACCGTTCAAGGATTTTTGAGCAAAGGATTGCAAGCTGCCATGAAGAAAGAAGAATTTATTGAAGGAAGCCTACACTTAAAATCCTTCGAGCATAATTGGGTAACCAAAACCCAACTTACTGCACCTTTGGAGATAGATATCCATGAGCCTTTAGATGTCCATTAATTATCCCTTTTATTTTATTTAGCCCAATACTCCTTATTATGAAAGGATTGGGTCAGACTTTTCTTTTTAGCCCATGTTAGGATTTACAAGTGTTATTTTGGCCTAGTTTGCATTAAAACAGCCCATGCATGCTTCCTACCCAAAACCAAAGTACTTGCCAGCCAAATAAGCCCAAATCCCTTCAAATTTTCGTCCAAAAAGAAGCCATAACAACCCATTACTTGCTGCCCAAGCAATCAGCCCCTAACAAGCCATTACTTGCCGCCCAATCAACCAAGCTTATTTGCAGCCCAAGAAATCAGCACATATCAGCTTATCACTTGCCTTATCACCTTATTCCTTGTTGGCCAAGTACAAGGAGTTTGTAGGCTGTTTATATTTTATTTTTTTTAATTAAATTAGGATTTCCTTGTTTTAGCAGAAGTTAAATTACTTTGGCTATCCTTCATCTATAAAAGGATAAAGCCTCCACCATTATAATTCAGATTTTCTTGGATTAATAAAATATTTAGTTTGTTTTTGCAAGTGCTGATTACTTGTGTCTTCGAAGTCTTCTTCAACATAAGTCCGACGAGTTCTTGTGAGGGAGATCATCTTCACACTCCTGCTTGCCTAGGTAATCACGTCTAGGAGGGTGGGTTAGAGCCGCTTGAGGTTGCTTGCTTAGCTAATTGCGTCTAAGAGGGTGCCGAGGACAAAACCATCACAAATCCATCAAGCCATCTCCATCTTCAACTTCATGCCATCTCCATAGCCATAAACAAAGCTGAATTTTCAGATTTGTTTTATCTACTTCTCTTCCAATCTTTTTCAATCTTTTTGTTTTAATTCTTATTATTTAATCCTTAATCTTCTTTCTTATCTTCGTTTCTTTAATTTTCCAGCCTTGAATCTGAATTTTTCAAGAAAAGCCCTTCTCTTTTCTCTTGAATTTTCAGACATGCTCCTAATCTTCTTGATTGAGTCTAGAGCCCCTAGTTCTTGCAACAACTTGATTGAAGGCTTCCAAACCCAAGTTTGTGCTACTCTATCAAACTTGAACATCATAAGTTGTTAGGATTGCTTGAGGACCGTAATCTCAAGATTGAGTACCACCCGAGGAGAGTCAACGTAGTAACCGATGCTTTGAGTTATATTTGCTGTCAGAATTGCAGTTGAGTTGCGAGCTATATTTGCTGGATTCAGCTTATCAAATGATAGTGGTTCTGTTGCCGAGTTTCAGGTTAAACCTACTTTGAGTCAGATACTTGAAGAGAAACAGTTGCAAGACAGGTTCTTGGCACCTCATGTGCAAGACATAGCATAAGGAAGACCTTCAGAATACAGTTTCTAAGATGATAGAGTTTTGCATTTCAGAGACAGAATAGTTGTCCCGAATGACATAGTGTTCTGAGACGTATTGTTTTGGCCGAAGCACACGGCAGTTCATTTGTATTGCATCTGAGTAGTATGAAGACGTATCGTGGGTTGAAAGACGAGTACTTTTGGATTGATTTGATTAATGATGTGGCTCAGTATGAGAGTAAGTGTGTAATTCGCCAGCGTGCCAAGGCCGAGCATCGGTTTTCTTCTAGTTTGTTACATCCGTGGAAGATTCTTAATGAAAGTGGGTAATAGATCCGAGGGACTTTGTGTCTGGTTCGCCTTTGAATTCCTCCGGGAGAACTTAGCAGAGTAAACAATGTTAGTGCACCGAGTGTACTCATTTTATACATGTTCACGTTACTTGTAGTTTGTATAAGATGGCGGAGTCGTGCCTTAGCAAGAGTGTGAGTTGCACAGTGTCTTGAAATCGATAATGGTCGGTAGAGATTCGAGATTTCGACTAGATTTTTTAGGACGTCCTCGTAGTGCTTGGTTACCTGTTGAAGTCAGATGGTCAGTCAGTGAAAGTTAGTCAGATTCTAGATGATGTGTGTGTCGATACAAGGTTAATTTTTCAGGGTAGGTGAGAGTAATACCTGCAGTTGATGACTGGTATGGTAACAATTATCGGTCAAGTACTCAAACGGTGCCGTATGAGATTGTGAATCGGGCTAGTTCTGTTGTTTATTTGTTTTGGTTACCACCAGAGTTAGAAAGGGGTTCGTGATGTGTTCCATGTATCTATGATTCGGAAATGTGAGTCAGATCTGTCCCATGCTATGTTTGTGGAAGAGATTGAGTTGAGTTTAAAATTGACATACAATGAAGAACCAGTTGAGATCTTAGCATCATATAGCTAATGTGGTGTGGTAAGTCTATCGAGTTGGTTAGAATGTTGTGGTAAGAAGGGAAGGAAAGTGTGAAGGAGCAGATTTCGTGGCTCTTCATGTCCGATAAATTTCGGGGACGAAATTTCCTTAAGTGGGGGAGAGTTGTAACACCCGGGTTTGGGGGTAAGGTGAATTAAAATAATAAAATATTATTTTGGGCTTCATGTTTTCGAAACAAATATTTTATGTTGGACTTAATTTGATTTAAAACCCAAATCCCATGAACTTTAGATATTTGGGATATCCATCTCATTAATGGCAAAGTTGTAATATTGGGGGTTTTTGAAATAAGCCAAATAAAATAAAACAAAAACAAAATTCTATTTTCACCATCTTCTTCCCCATCCCTCCCATTTGAACGTGACTTTCTCCTCTCCTCCCATTTTACTTTTCCAACCAATCTTGCCATCATTTCTGGAGCTTTTGCAAAGAAGCAAGGGGAAACAATGGAGAAGTTTCGGGATCGAATCCGGAGACTTGGATGCTTGGTAGGCAAGTCGACTTGTACTAAATGGAGTGGTCGGTGAGTGGTTCTACGACTCTAAAATTGGTTTCAAACTTTATGGTTCGAGCACGTGAACACTAGGTCGGGCTTGGTAAACCCACCTAGAGTTGGGATTAGATTGGTAGTCTAATCCCAAGCTTTAGCTGCAAGCATGTGCTAGTTGAACTTAAATGTTGTGTTGTCTATGCTTAATGACTTATGCTTGTGAGTATGATGTATGTATATTGTGGATATATGCATGTTGATGATAGGTATGATGGGAATATACACATGTATGAAGTATAATGTGATACTTGTATTAATGATATACATGTATGTGAGGCATGATATTTGATGCATTGTTATATGCATGTGGCTATGGAATGTGGTTTGTGCAGGACGGTAAGTCATGGTGTGTACGTGCTAAGCACGGAAGTTGATATTAAATGGTGTTGTGAAAGGTTATGAATTGTGTTAGTATTGGCACTAGTATGCTTGGGGTACAATGATCGATCATTAGGATGTTTAGTGTGCACACATGAGTCAAAATGCGCGCGTGGTCTTGGTGATGGTAGTCATCAAGACGGAGTACGGGTTCGCCCGGAAATCTTCATATATATATATGTTAGTCGGTGATGAGTGGAATCCCACCGACGGGGCGTGAGGATGAGTGGAATCCCCTCCGCGTGAAATGGTGATGAGTGTAATCCCACCGTAAGGTAATGGTTATGGTTGGATGTGAGTTCCAACGGCTATCCGCGTATTCGAGTCATAGCTAGGTACCAATACGGATTGTGGATTATGTTGCTCATATGTTGAATATATGTGTTTCTGTATGTTGTGGTTATGGACTTGTTGAGCATGACATGATTTTGATAATATGTTCATGCATCATCTAGTATTTTGGCTCATGTGATTCGAAGGTAAGACCATGCATTCTACCTTGGTTGTATGCTAGTGCTTGGACCCTGCATTGTCGAGGTTTGTTTTGTGAGCTTACCCTCACTAAGCTTTTATGCTTACACTCCTTTTGTTCGACAATGCAGATCAGTAGCTTGTGGGTGGTGAGGGCAAGGAAGGGCCTCCAAGTGTCACTTTTGGTTAGCTCAAGTATGAACTTTAAATTGAAAGATTGTAATATTCAAGCAATGGGATTTGAATGTTTTGGAGTTATGTTGATGTTGGTGTGGCCTGTTGAGGCCATGTTTTGAATTGCAAGTCATGCTTTATTGCTTACCTTGAATGCTTAAGTGTATGTTGGCCTTGTGCCTTTTTATGGATGCTCTTATGTATGTTTGTCTAAGCATGCTAATCTTGATTGCTATGTATAATTCTTATGTGGATTGTTGATCCTTTGAATGTATGGCTTTTGTATGTTCGAAGTGTGCTAAGTATGCTTGTTGGGTTTGGTTTTGCTTTAGAGTTGATGTATGTTGGTTGTTGGAGGTTTTAATTGTGTTTTGGGACAACCTTGTGCCAAAAACAAGCTAAAACCAATATGCAGACAGAGGGCGTATCGAAACGGTTGGTCCCGTTTCTGTACGGTCCCTTTGTTTCAGGCTAGGCGTTTCGATACGCTAAGGGAATGTTTCGGTACGATTTTGCCACTGGAAATATGAGATTTTGAAGATAAATTGGAGTATCGAAACATGTCTTGGCATTTCGAAACGGTGTTCGTATCGTTGACCACGAGAAGTTGACCGTTGAGGGCGTTTCAATGCGGTCCACCCATGTTTCGAAACGGTCTCCTCTGGTTGACTTTGGCCAGTTGACTTAGTCAAGGCATATCGAAACACCATATGGGCGTTTCGATACGGCCTGCAGTTTAAGTTAAAAATAGGTTGTTTTTGTTGGGCTGTTTGGTTGTTTGCCTCGTTTGTTTCTTCCGATGTTGCCTTTCTCACATAGGACTCAACAATACATCTAGACAAGATAATAATAATGAAAAAAGTTTTCTTGGGTCGGTAACCGAAGTGGAGCCTTAACGAGTTTCGCCTCGGTTATCCCCGTGTAGCCCACTCGGACCGGTCAGTCGCCCGGACCGGGACGAGAGGGTTACACCTTGTTTTGCATTCCTTTTTGTAGAGGTTTCGAACGAGCAGGTCTAAATGGGCCTTTCAATGGACCCGTTGGAATTTTAACTGAGTAAAAAGTATAGAAATTGAGGTTTTGCAATATAATTGTGTTGAAAAGCTCCTAATCAATTATTTGAACTCCTAAAATTTGAATAAAACTTGTTTTGCGGTCCTTTTTGTAGAGGTTTCGGACAAGCAATTCTAAATGGGTCTTTCAATGGACCCGTTGGAATTTTAACTGAGTAAAAAATATAAAAATTGAGGTTTTGCAATATAATTGTGTTGAAAAGCTCCTAATCAATTATTTGAACTCCTAAAATTTTATTAAAACTTGTTTTGCAGTCCTTTTTGTAGAGGTTTCAGACGAGCAGGTCTAAATGGGCTTTTCAATGGACCCGTTGGAATTTAAACTGAGTAAAAAGTATAAAAATTGAGGTTTTGAAATATAATTGTGTTGAAAAGCTCCTAATTAATTATTTAAACTCCTAAAATTTGATTAAAACTTGTTTGTGTTCCTATTTGTCTAGGTTTCGGACGAGCAGGACTAAATGGGCCTTTCAATGGACCCATTGGTATTTTAACTAAGTAAAAAGTACAGAAATTGAGGTTTTGCAATATAATTGTGTTGAAAAGATCCTAATCAATTATTTGAACTCCTAAAATTTGATTAAAACTTGTTTTGCGATCCTTTTTATCGAGGTTTCGGACGAGCAGGTCAAAATAGGCCTTTCAATGGACCCGTTGGATTTTAACCGAGTAAAAAGTACAGAAATTGAGGTTTTGCAATATAATTATGTTGAAAAGCTCCTAATCAATTAAATGATCTCCTAAAATTTGATTAAAACTTGTTTTGCGGTCCTTTTTGTAGGGGCTTCGGACGTACATGTCTAAATGGGCCTTTCAATGGACCCGTTGGAATTTTAACTGAGTAAAAATCACAGAAATTGAGGTTTTGCAATATAATTGTGTTGAAAAGATCCAAATCAATTACATGATCTCCTTAAATTTGTTTAAAACTTTTTTAGCGGTCATTTTTGTAGAGTTTTCGGACGAGCAGGTCTAAATGGGCCTTTTAATGGACCCGTTGGAATTTTAACTGAGTAAAAAGTACATAAATTAAGGTTTTGCAATATAATTGTATTGAAAATCTCCTAATCAATTATTTTAAATCCTAAAATTTGATTAAATTTGTTTCACAGTCCTTTTATAGAGGTTTCGGACGAGGCAGTTTAAATGGGCCACACAATGGACTGGTTGGATATTTAACTGAGAAAAATGTACAGAAATTGAGGTTTTGCAATATAATTGTGTTGAAAAGCTCCTAATCATTTATTTGTACTCTTAAAATTTGATCAAAACTTGTTTTGCGGTCCTTTATGTAGAGGTTTCGAACGAGCGGGTCGAAATGGGCCTTTCAATGGACCCGTTGGAATTTTAACTAAGTAAAAAGTATAAAAATTGAGGTTTTGCAATATAATTGTGTTGAAAAGCTCCTAATCAATTATTTGAACTCCTAAAATTTTATTAAAACTTGTTTTGCAGTCCTTTTTGTAGAGGTTTCGGACGAGTAGGTCTAAATGGGCCTTTTAAATGACACGTTGGAATTTAAACTGAGTAAAAAGTATAAAAAATGAGGTTTTGCAACATAATTGTGTTGAAAAGCACCTAATTAATTATTTGAACTCTTAAAATTTGATTAAATCTTGTTTTGTGTTCCTATTTGTCTAGGTTTCGGACGAGCACCACTAGATAGGCCTTTCAATGGACCCGTTGGAATTTTAACTAAGTAAAAAGTGCATAAATTGAGGTTTTGCAATATAATTGTGTTAAAAAGCTCCTAATAAATTATTTGAACTCCTAAAATTTGATTAAAACTTGTTTTGCGGTCCTTTTTGTCGAGGTTTCGGACGAATAGGTCTAAATGGGCCTTTCAATGGACCCGTTGGAATTTTAGCTGAGTAAAAAGTACAGAAATCGTGGTTTTGCAATATAATTGTGTTGAAAAGCTCCTAATCAATTACATGATCTCCTAAAGTTTTATTAAAACTTGTTTTGCGGTCCTTTTTTTCAAGGTTTCGGACGAGCAGGTCTAAATGGGCCTTTGAATGGACCCGTTGGAATTTAAACTGGCATAAAAGTACAGAAATTGAGGTTTTGCAATATAATTGTGTTGAAAAGGTCATAATCAATTATTTGAACTCCTAAATTTTGATAAAAACTTGTTTTGCGTTCCTTTCTGTAGATGTTTCGGACGAACAGGTCTAAATGGGCCTTTTAGTGGACCCGTTGGAATTTTAACTGAGTAAAAAGTACAGAAATTGAGGTTTTGCAATATAATTGTGTTGAAAAGTTCCTAATGAATTATTTGAACTCCTAAATATTGAATAAAACCTGATTTACGGTCCATTTTGTAGAGGTTTCGCACGAGCAGGTCTATTTGGGCCTTTCAATGGACCCGTTGGAATTTTAACTGAGTAAAAATAGAAAATTTGAGGTGGTGCAATATAATTGTGTTGAAGAGCTCCTAATCAATTATTTGAACTCCTTAAATTTGATTAAAACTTGTTTTGCGGTCCTTTTTGTCGGGGTTTCGGACGAGCAGGTCTAAATGGACCTTTCAATGGACCCGTTGGAATTTTAACTGAGTAAAAAGTATAAAAATTGAGGTTTTGCAATATAATTGTGTTGAAAAGCTCCTAATTAATTATTTAAACTCCTAAAATTTGATTAAAACTTGTTTTGCGTTCCTATTTGTCTAGGTTTCGGACGAGCAGGACTAAATGGGCCTTTCAATGGACCCGTTGGAATTTTAACTGAGTAAAAAGTACAAAAATTGAGGTTTTGCAATATAATTGTGTTGAAAAGATCCTAATCAATTACTTGAACTCCTAAAATTTGATTAAAACTTGTTTTGCGGTCCTTTTTATCGAGGTTTCGGACGAGCAGGTCTGAATGGGCCGTTCAATGGACCCGTTGGAATTTTAACCGAGTAAAAAGTACAGAAATTGAGGTTTTGCAATATAATTATGTTGAAAAGCTCCTAATCAATTAAATGATCTCCTAAAATTTGATTAAAACTTGTTTTGCGGTCCTTTTTGTAGAGGCTTCGGATGTGCATGTCTAAATGGGCCTTTCAATGGACCCGTTGGAATTTTAACTGAGTAAAAATCACAGAAATTGAGGTTTTGCAATATAATTGTGTGGAAAAGCTCCAAATAAATTACATGATCTCCTTAAATTTGATTAAAACTTTTTTAGCGGTCCTTTTTGTAGAGTTTTCGGACGAGCAGGTCTAAATGGGACTTTTAATGGACCCGTTGGAATTTTAACTGAGTAAAAAGTACAGAAATTAAGGTTTTGCAATATAATTGTATTGAAAATCTCCTAATCAATTATTTTAAATCCTAAAATTTGATTAAACTTGTTTCACAGTCCTTTTGTAGAGGATTCGGACGAGGCGGTTTAAATGGGTCACACAATGGACTCGTTGGATATTTAACTGAGAAAAAAGTACAGAAATTGAGGTTTTGCAATATAATTGTGTTGAAAAGCTCCTAATCAATTATTTGTATTCCTAAAATTTAATCAAAACTTCTTTTGCGGTCTTTTATGTAGAGGTTTCGGACGAGCGGGTCGAAATGGGCCTTTCAATGGACCCGTTGGAATTTTAACTGAGTAAAAAGTATAAAAATTGAGGCTTTGCAATATAATTGTGTTGAAAAGCTCCTAATCAATTATTTGAACTCCTAAATATTGAATAAAACCTGTTTTGCGGTCCTTTTTGTAGAGGTTTCGGACGAGCAAGTCTAAATGGGCCTTTCAATGGACCCGTTGGAATTTTAACAGAGTAAAAATAGAAAAATTGAGGTGGTGCAATATAATTGTGTTGAAAAGCTCCTAATCAATTATTTGAACTCCTTAAATTTGAATAAAACTTGTTTTCGGTCCTTTTTATCGGGGTTTCGGACGAGCAGGTCTAAATGGGCCTTGCATTGGACCCGTTGGAATTTTAACTAAGTAAAAAGTATAAAAATTGAGGTTTTGCAATATAATTGTGTTGAAAAGCTCCTAATCAATTATTTGAACTCCGAAAATTTTAATTAAAACTTGTTTTGTAGTCCTTTTTGTTGGGGTTTCGGACGAGCATGTCTAAATGGGCCTTTCAATGGACCCGTTGGAATTTTAACTAAGTAAAAAGTATAAAAATTTAGGTTTTGCAATATAATTGTGTTGAAAAGCTCATAATAAATTATTTAAACTCCTAAAATTTGATTAAAACTTGTTTTGCGGTCCTTTTTGTAGAGGCTTCGGACGTGCAGGTCTAAATGGGCCTTTTAATGGACCCGTTGGAATTTTAACTGAGTAAAAAGTATAAAAATTGAGGTTTTGCAATATAATTGTATTGAAAAGCTCCTAATAAATTATTTGAACTCCTGAAATTTGATTAAAACTTGTTTTGCGGTGCTTTTTGTCGAGGTTTTGGACGAGCAGGTCTAAATGGGCCTTTCAATGGACCCGTTAGAATTTTAACCGAGTAAAAAGTACAGAAATTGAGGTTTTGCAATATAATTGTGTTGAAAAGCCCCAAATCAATTACATGATCTCCTTAAATTTGATTAAAACTTTTTTTGCAGTCCTTTATGTATAGTTTTCAGACGAGCGGGTCTAAATGAGCCTTTCAATGGACCCGTTGGAATTTTTTTGAAGAAAGTGGGCCTCATTAAAAACCCCTACTAACACCCCCAGGCATAAAGCCTGAAGATCCCTAAAAGGGGAAAAGAGTACCCAAATTTTATTGGATAGATCGAGAAAATTTCTCGTGAAGTACAAAGTTGCGGATACAATCTGGATATGAGGAGCCAAAAGACGTAGAAGTCATGATTCGAAGAGAATAAGTAGCTAGAGTGTGAGCAACTAAATTAGCCTGTCATCTTACATAGCTAATATGGGAAAAAGAAAAGGATGATAGAGAATCTCGAGCTTGTAAAAGCGTAGGACCCATGTTGGAAAGATTAGGCCCCGAACGGTTGAGCCTGTTTGCAATGGACGCACAGTCTGTTTCAAAGAACAAGTTGCTCCATCCTCGAGACTGAGCAAGAGTGATTCCAGCTAAAAGGGCCGCACCTTCAATTGTAGTAGCATCCGGACAGCTGCCCAACGGGTAAACCAGACCACCAACGACTGAACCCAAATCATCACGAGCCACAACTCCAACTGCTTCCGCGCGAGTGGCTGGGTCAAAAGCCCCGTCCACATTAACTTTAAAATACCCAGGAGGAGGACGTCTCGATGGAGATTTAGAGAGTTGATGGCAATTAGCCAAGGGGGTTGCAAATGGCGATTATGGACCCAGTCATTGCGCCGGTTCCAAATATTCCATAGAGTGGTAAGAAGGAGCCCAAAGAGATCAGCAGATAATTGACCAGCACCTTCCTCTAGCCATTGGAGACTAGTAGGGGCCGTACTATTAATCAAAGACGCTGGGATTCCAACTAAACAGAGAGTCTCCGAGGCACCAGGACAATCTCGAAGAGCATGAAGAACATATTCCTGACAGGATCGACAAAGAGGGCAAGGGCCCGAATCTGGGGCAAAAGCTTGCAGACGGGATCCAACAGGTAAAGCTTCGGATCCCATTCGCCAGCCAAAAGTTTTAACTTTCGGAAGAACCTTCAGTTTAGCCAGAACTTTCCAAATCCGGGTAGGTTGATTTCGAGGTTCCGGTGGACGCTGTAAAAATTGGTAACCAGATCAGACCGAGTAAACACCGGAATCATTGGGATTCCAAAGAATGGAATCTCGATTGTCATTAATGATGGGAATATTTAAAATAGAATTGGCATCCTCAAAAGTGAAGTAGTTGCGGACCTTGATAGGGTCCCATGCAGCTTGGTTCTGTACCATAAAATCTCGACAACGAACAAACATTTCTTCTGAGATCTCATATTCCCCATAGATATGTACTGGAGAAGAGCCTCCCCAATTATCCTTGCGGATGCGAATACCACTATTTATTTCAGGCCGATAAAGGAACCCGCCATATAGGTGTTGCATAGCATTATATAATCCTTGCTAGGAAAATGACCCATGTTGTGGCTGGTTGGCATCAAGTATGTTGCCAGATGGAAAATATTTTGCCTTGTAGATTTGTCCAAGTAGAGACTCAGGTTCACAAATAAGCCGCCAGAGCTGCTTACCCAGAAGTGCAATATTGAAGTTGTTTAAGTCTCGGAAGCCCATCCCTCCCGCAGATTTAGGTAAACAAACATGTTCCCATTGGAGCATGTGCCAACCCTTTTTGTTGTTTTAACCGGACCACCAGTAACGACGAATAGATGTGGTCATATCATCTATAATGTTTTGATGAAGCAGGTAACACGACATGACATATTGGGGCAAGGACTGCAAAACAGCTTTGATAAAGATTTCTCTGCCACTAAAAGAAAGTAGTTGCTTATCCCAATGCGATAATCTTTCATGAACTTTATCGCGAATGAAACCAAGGGCTATCGTTTTATTCTTTCCAATGAGAAGAGGTACTCCCAAGTAAACCCCTGGATTAGTGACCTCACGTACATGCAATATAATTGTGTTGAAAATCTCCTAATCAATTGTTTGAACTCCTAAAATTTGATTAAAACTTGTTTTGCGGTCCTTTTTATCTAGGTTTTGGACGAGCAGGTCTAAATGGGCCTTTCAATGGACCCGTTGGAATTTTAACTGAGTAAAAAGTATGAAAATTGAGGTTTTGCAAAATAATTGTGTTGAAATGCTCCTAATCAATTATTTGAACTCCTAGAATTTGATTAAAACTTGTTTTGCGGTCCTTTTTGTCGAGGTTTCGGACGAGCAGGTCTAAATGGGTCTTTCAATGGACCTGTTGGAATTTTAACTGAGTAAAAAGTATAGAAATTGAAATTTTGCAATATAATTGTGTTAAAAAGCTCCTAATCAATTATTTGAACTCCTAAAATTTGATTAGAACTTTTTTGCGGTCCTTTTTGTATCGGTTTCGAACGAGCGGGTTTAAATGGGCCTTACAATGGACCCGTTGGAAATTTAACTGAGAAAAAAGTATAGAAATTGAGGTTTTGCAATATAATTGTGTTGAAAAGCTCCTAAAAAAATTTGTACTCCTAAAATTTGATCAAAACTTCTTTTGTGGTCCTTTATGTAGAGGTTTCGAACAAGCGGGTCGAAATGGGCCTTTTAATGGACCCATTGGAATTTTAACTGAGTAAAAAGTACAGAAATTGAGGTTTTGCAATATAATTGTGTTGAAAAACTCATAATCAATTATTTGAACTACTAAAATTTGATTAAAACTTGTTTTGCGGTCCTTTTTGTCGAGGTTTCGGACGAGCAGGTCTAAATGGGCCTTTCAATGGACCCGTTGGAATTTTAACTGAGTAAAAATTACAGAAATTGTGGTTTTGCAATATAATTGTGTTGAAAAGCTCCTAATCAATTACATGATCTCCTACAGTTTGATTAAAACTTGTTTTGCGGTCCTTTTTGTCGAGGTTTCGGACGAGCAGGTCTAAATGGGCCTTTCAATGGACCCGTTGGAATTTTAAATGAGTAAAAAGTACAGAAATTGAGGTTTTGCAATATATTTGTGTTGGAAAGCTCCTAATCAATTTTTTGAACTCCTAAAATTTGATAAAACTTGTTTTGCGGTCCTTTTTGTAGAGGTTTCAGACGAGCAGGTCTAAATGGCCTTTCAATGGACCCGTTGGAATTTTAACTGAGTAAAGAGTACAGAAATTAAGGTTTTGCAATATAATTGTGTTGAAAAGCTCCTAATCAATTATTTGAACTCCTAAAATTTGATAAAACTTGTTTTGCGATCCTTTTTGTAGAGGTTTCGGACAAGCATGTCTAAATGGGCCTTTCAATGGACCCGTTGGGATTTTAACTGAGTAAAAACTATAGAAATTGAGGATTTGCAATATAATTGTGTTGAAAAGCTCCTAATCAATTACATGATCTTCTAAAATTTGATTAAAACTTGTTTTCCGATCCTTTTTGTAGAGGCTTCGGACGTGCAGGTCTAAATCGGCCTTTCAATGGACCTGTTGGAATTTTAACTGAGTAAAAAGTACAGAAAATGAGGTTTTGCAATATAATTGTGTTGAAAAGCTCCTAATCAATTACATGATCTTATAAAATTTGATTAAAACTTGTTTTCCGCTCCTTTTTTGTAGAGGCTTCGGACGTGTATGTCTAAACGGCCTTTCAATGGACCCGTTGGAAATTTAACTTAGTAAAGAGTACAGAAATGGGGTTTTGCAATATAATTGTGTTGAAAAGCTCCTAATCAATTATATGAACTCCTAAAATTTGATAAAACTTGTTTTGCGGTCATTTTTATCTAGGTTTTGGACGAGCATGTCTAAATGGGCCTTTCAATGGACCCGTTGGAATTTTAACTGAGTAAAAAGTACAGAAATTGAGGTTTTGCAATATAATTGTGTTTAAAAGCTCCTAATCAATTACATGATCTTCTAAAATTTGATTAAAACTTGTATTTCGCTCCTTTTTGTAGAGGCTTCGGACGCGCAGGTCTAAATGGGCCTTTCAATGGACCCGTTGGAATTTTAACTAAGTAAAAAGTACAGAAATTGAGGTTTTGCAATATAATTGTGTTGAAAAGCTCCTAATCAATTATTTGAACTCCTAAAACATGAATAAAATTTGTTTTGCGGTCCTTTTTGTAGACGTTTCGGACGAGCAGGTCTAAATGGGCCTTTCAATGGACCCGTTGGAATTTTAAGTGTAAAAAGTATAAAAATTGAGGTTTTGCAATATAATTTTGTTGAAAAGCTCATAATCAATTATTTGAACTCCTAAAATTTGATAAAAAGTTATCTTGCGGTCCCTTTTGTAGAGGTTTCGGACGAGCAGGTCTAAATGGGCCTTTCAATAGACCCGTTGGAATTTTAACCAAGTAAAAAGTACAAAAATTGAGGTTTTGCAATATAATTGTGTTGAAAAGCTCCTAATCAATTACATTATCTCCTAAAATTTAATTAAAACTTGTTTTGCGGTCATTTTTCTAGAGGTTTCGGACGAGCAGGTCTAAATGGGCCTTTCAAAGGACCCGTTGGAATTTTAAGTGAGTAAAAAGTATAAAAATTATTGTTTTGCAATATAATTGTGTTGAAAAGCTCCTAATCAATTACATGATCTCCTAAAGTTTGATTAAAACTTGTTTTGCGTTCCTTTTTGTCTAGGTTTCGGACGAGTTGGTCTAAATGGGCCTTTCAATGGACACATTGGAGTTTTAACTGAGTAAAAATTACTAAAATTGAGGTTTTGCAATATAATTGTGTTGAAAAGCTCCTAAGCAATTATTTGAACTCCTAAAATTTGATTAAAACTTGTTTTGCGCTCCTTTTTATCTAGGTTATGGACGAGCAGGTCTAAATGGCCTTTCAATGGACCCATTGGAATTTTAACTGAGTAAAGAGTACAGAAATTGAGGTTTTGCAATATAATTGTGTTGAAAAGCTCCTAATCAATTATTTGAACTCCAAAAATTTGATTAAAACTTGTTTTGCGGTCCTTTTTGTCGAGGTTTCGGACGAGCATGTCTAAATGGGGCTTTCAATGGACCCATTGTAATTTTAACTGAGTAAAAATTACAGAAATTGTGGTTTTACAATATAATTGTGTTGAAAAGCTCCTAATCAATTATTTGAACTCCAAAAATTTGATTAAAACTTGTTTTGCGGTCCTTTTTGTCGAGGTTTCGGACGAGCATGTCTAAATGGGGCTTTCAATGGACCCGTTGGAATTTTAACTGAGTAAAAATTACATAAATTGTGGTTTTGCAATATAATTGTGTTGAAAAGCTCCTAATCAATTTTTTGAACTCCTAAAATTTGATAAATCTTGTTTTGCGGTCCTTTTTGTAGAGGTTTCGGACGAGCAGGTCTAAATGGCCTTTCAATGGACCCTTTGGGATTTTAACTGAGTAAACAATACAGAAATTGAGGTTTTGCAATATAATTGTGTTGAAAAGCTCCTAATAAATTATTTGAACTTCTAAAATTTGATAAAACTTGTTTTTCGGTCCTTTTTGTAGAGGTTTCGGACGAGCAGGTCTTAATGTGCCTTTCAATGGACCCGTTGGAATTGTAACTGAGTAAAAATTACAAAATTGAGGTTTTCCAATATAATTGTGTTCAAAAGCTCCTAATCAATTACATGATCTCCTAAAATTTGATTAAAACTTGTTTTGCGGTCCTTTTTGTCGAGGTTTCGGACGAGCATGTCTAAATGGGGCTTTCAATGGACCCGTTGGAATTTTAACTGAGTAAAAATTACAGAAATTTTGGTTTTGCAATATAATTGTGTTGAAAAGCTCCTAATCAATTTTTTGAACTCCTAAAATTTGATAAATCTTGTTTTGCGGTCCTTTTTGTAGAGGTTTCGGACGGGCAGGTCTAAATGGCTTTTCAATGGACCCTTTGGAATTTTAACTGAGTAAACAGTACAAAAATTGAGGTTTTGCAATATAATTGTGTTGAAAAGCTCCTAATCAATTATTTGAACTCCTAAAATTTGATAAAACTTGTTTTTCGTTCCTTTTTGTAGAGGTTTCGGACGAGCTGGTCTAAATGGGCATTTCACTGGACCCGTTGGAATTTTAACTGAGTAAAAAGTTCCGAAATTGAGGTTTTGCAATATAATTGTGTTGAAAAGCTCCTAATAAATTACATGATATTCTAAAATTTGATTAAAACTTGTTTTCCGCTCCTTTTTGTAGAGGCTTCGGACGTCCAGGTCTAAATGGGTCTTTCAATGGACCCATTGGAATTTTAACTGAGTAAAAAGTACACAGAATTGAGGTTTTGCAATATAATTGTGTTGAATAGCTCCTAATCAATTATTTGAACTCCTAAAATTTGATAAAACTTGTTTTGTGGTCCTTTTTGTAGAGGTTTCGGACGAGCAGGTCTAAATGTGCCTTTCAATGGACCCGTTGGAATTTTAATTGATTAAAAAGTACCAAATTGAGGTTTTGCAATATAATTGTGTTGAAAAGCTCCTAATCAATTACATGATCTCCTAAAATTGAATTAAAACTTGTTTTGCGGTCATTTTTGTAAAGGCTTCGGACGTGCAGGTCTAAATGGGCCTTTCAATGGACCCGATGGAATTTTAACTTAGTAAAAAGTACAAAAATTGTGGTTTTGCAATATAATTGTTTTGAAAAGCTCCTAATCAATTACATGATCTCCTAAATTTTGACTAAAACTTGTTTTGCAGACCTTTTAGTAGAGGTTTTGGACGTGTAGGTCTAAATGGGCCTTTTAATGGACCCGTTGGAATTTTAACTGAGTAAAAAGTACAGAAATTGAGGTTTTGCAATATAATTGTGTTGAAAAGCTTCTAATCAATTACTTGAACTCGTAAAATTTGATAAAACTTGTTTTGCGGTCCTTTTTGTAGAGGTTTCGGACAAGCAGGTCTAAATGGGTCTTTCAATGGACCCGTTGGAATTTTAACAGAGTAAAAAGTACAAAAATTGAGGTTTTGCAATATAATTGTGTTGAAAAGCTCCTAATCAATTACATTATCTCCTAAAATTTAATTAAAACCTGTTTTGCGGTCATTTTTCTAGAGGTTTCGGACGAGCAGGTCTAAATGGGCCTTTCAAAGGACATGTTCGAATTTTAAGTGAGTAAAAAGTATAAAAATTGTGGTTTTGCAATATAATTGTGTTGAAAAGCTCCTAATCAATTACATGATCTCCTAAAGTTCGATTAAAACTTATTTTGCGTTCCTTTTTGTCTAGGTTTCGGACGAGTTGGTCTAAATGGGCCTTTCAATGGACCCATTGGAGGTTTAACTGAGTAAAAAATACTAAAATTGAGGTTTTGCAATATAATTGTGTTGAAAAGATCCTAAGCAATTATTTTATCTCCTAAAATTTGATTAAAACCTATTTTGCAGACCTTTTAGTAGAGGTTTTGGACGTGTAGGTCTAAATGGGCCTTTCAATGGACCCGTTGGAATTTTAACTGATTAAAATATATCGAAATTGAGGTTTTGCAATATAATTAAGTTGAAAAGCTCCTAATAAATTATTTCAACTCGTAAAATTTGATAAAAACTTGTTTTGCGGTCCTTTATGTAAAGGTTTCGGACAAGCAGGTCTAAATGGGTCTTTCAATGGACCCGTTGGAATTTTAACAGAGTAAAAAGTACAGAAATTGAGGTTTTGCAATATAATTGTGTTGAAAAGCTCCTAATCAATTATTTGAACTCCTAAAATTTGATAAAACTTGTTTTGCGATCCTTTTTGTAGAGGTTTCGGACGAGCAGGTCTAAATGGGCCTTTCAATGGACCCGTTGGGATTTTAACTGAGTAAAAACTATTGAGATTGAGGATTTGTAATATAATTGTGTAGAAAAGCTCCTAATCAATTACATGATCTTCTAAGATTTGATTAAAACTTGTTTTCCGCTCCTTTTTGTAGTGGCTTCGGACGTGCAGGTCTAAATGGGCCTTTCAATGGACCCGTTGGAATTTTAACTGAGTAAAAAGTATAAAAATTGAGTTTTTGCAATATAATTGTGTTGAAAAGCTCATAATGAATTACATGATCTCCTAAAGTTTGATTAAAACTTGTTTTGCGGTCCTTTTTGTCGAGGTTTCGGACGAGCAGGTCTAAATAAGCCTTTGAATGGACCCGTTGGAATATTAACTGAGTAAAAAGTAAAGAAATTGAGGTTTTGCAATATAATTGTGTTGGAAAGATCCTAATCAATTTTTTGAACTCCTAAAATTTGATAAAAACTTGTTTTGCGGTCCTTTTTGTAGAGGTTTCGGACGAGCAGGTCTAAATGGCCTTTCAATGGACCCGTTGGACATTTAACTTAGTAAAGAGTACATAAATTAAGTTTTTGCAATATAATTGTGTTGAAAAGCTCCTAAACAATTATTTGAACTACTAAAATTTGATAAAACTTGTTTTGCGGTCCTTTTTATATAGGTTTTGGACGAGCATGTCTAAATGGGCTTTTCAATGGACCCGTTGGAATTTTAACTGAGTAAATAGTACAGAAATTGAGGTTTTGCAATATAATTGTGTTGAAAAGCTCCTAATAAATTAGATGATCTTCTAAAATTTGATTAAAACTTGTTTTCCGCTCCTTTTTGTAGAGGCTTCGGACGTGCAGGTCTAAATGGGCCTTTCAATGGACCCGTTGGAATTTTAACTGAGTAAAAAGTACAAAAATTGTGGTTTTGCGATATAATTATGTTGAAAAGCTCCTAGTCAATTATTTGAACTTCTAAAACATGAATAAAACTTGTTTTGGGGTCCTTTTTGTAGAGGTTTCGGACGAGCAGGTCTAAATGGGCCTTTCAATGGACCCGTTGGAATTTTAAGTGAGTAAAAAGTATAAAAATTGAGGTTTTTCAATATAATTGTGTTGAAAAGCTCATAATCAATTATTTGAACTCCTAAAATTCGATAAAAACTTGTATTGCGGTCCTTTTTGTAGAGGTTTCGGACGAGCAGGTCTAAATGGGCCTTTCAATGGACCCGTTGGAAATTTAACTGAGTAAAAAGTACAAAATTCAGGTTTTCCAATATAATTGTGTTGAAAAGCTCCTAATCAATTACATGATCTCCTAAAATTTAATTAAAACTTGTTTTGCGGTCATTTTTGTAAAGGCTTCGGACGTGCAGGTCTAAATGGGCCTTTCAATGGACCCGATGGAATTTTAACTGAGTAAAAAGTACAAAAATTGTGGTTTTGCAATATAATTGTTTGAAAAGCTCCTAATCAATTACATGATCTCCTAAATTTTGATTAAAACTTGTTTAGCAGTCCTTTTTGTAGAGGCTTTGGATGTGCAGGTCTAAATGGGCCTTTCAATGGACCCGTTGGAATTTTAACTGAGTAAAAAGTACAGAAAATGAGGTTTTGCAATATAATTAAGTTGAAAAGCTCCTAATCAATTATTTGAACTCCTAAAATTTGATAAAACTTGTTTTGCGGTCCTTTTTGTAGAGGTTTCGGACGAGCAGGTCTAAATGGGTCTTTAAATGGACCCGTTGGAATTTTAACAGAGTAAAAAGTACAGAAATTGAGGTTTTGCAATATAATTGTGTTGAAAAGCTCCTAATCAATTATTTGAACTCCTAAAATTTGATTAAAACTTGTTTTACATTCCTTTTTGTCTAGGTTTCGGACGAGCAGGTCTAAATGGGCCTTTCAATGGACCCGTTGGAGTTTTAACTGAGTAAAAAGTACTAAAATTGAGGTTTTGCAATATAATTGTGTTGAAAAGCTCTTAATAAATTATTTGAACTCCTAAAATTTAATTAAAACTTGTTTTGCGGTCCTTTTTATCTAGGTTTTGGATGAGCAGGTCTAAATGGGCCTTTCACTGGACCCGTTGGAATTTTAACTGAGTAAAAAGTATAAAAATTGAGGTTTTGCAAAATAATTGTGTTGAAAAGCTACTAATCAATTATTTTAACTACTAAAATTTGACTAAAACTTGTTTTGCGGTCTTTTTTGTCGAGGTTTCGGAGGAACAGGACTAAATGGGCCTTTCAATGGACCCGTTGGAATTTTCACTGATTAAAAAGTACATAATTTGAGGTTTTGCAATATAATTGTGTTGAAAATCTCCTAATAAATTATTTAAAATCCTAAAATTTGATTAAACCTTGTTTCGTAGTCCTTTTTGTAGAGGTTTCGGATGAGCGGGTTTAAATGGGTCTTTCAATGGACTGGTTAGAAATTTAACTGAGAAAAATGTACAAAAATTGAAATTTTGCAATATAATTATGTTGAAAAGCCCCTAATCAATTATTTGAACTCCTAAAATTTGATTAAAACTTGTTTTGCATTCCTTTTTGTCTAGGTTCCGGACGAGCAGGTCTAAATGGGCCTTTCAATGGACCCGTTGGAGTTTTAACTGAGTAAATAGTACAGAAATTGAGGTTTTGCAATATAATTGTGTTGAAAAGCTCCTAATCAATTATTTGAACTCCTAAAATTTGATTAAAACTTGTTTTGCATTCTTTTTTGTCTAGGTTTCGGACGAGCAGGTCTAAATGGGCCTTTCAATGGACCCGTTGGAGTTTTAACTGAGTAAAAAGTACTAAAATTGAGGTTTTGCAATATTATTGTGTTGAAAAGCTCCTAATAAATTATTTGAACTCCTAAATTTTGATTAAAACTTGTTTTGCGGTCCTTTTTATCTAGGTTTTGGATGAGCAGGTCTAAATGGGCCTTTCAATGGACCCGTTGGAATTTTAATTGAGTAAAAAGTATAAAAATTGAGGTTTTGCAAAATAATTGTGTTGAAAAGCTCCTAATCAATTATTTGAACTCCTAAAATTTGACTAAAACTTGTTTTGCGGTCTTTTTGTCGAGGTTTCGGAGGAACAGGACTAAATGGGCCTTTCAATGGACCCGTTGGAATTTTCACTGATTAAAAAGTACATAATTTGAGGTTTTGCAATATAATTGTTTTGAAAATCTTCTAATAAATTATTTGAAATCCTAAAATTTGATTAAAACTTGTTTCGTAGTCCTTTTTGTAGAGGTTTCGGATGAGCGGGTTTAAATGGGTCTTTCAATGGACCCGTTGGAAATTTAACTGATAAAAATGTACAAAAATTGAAGTTTTGCAATATAATTATGTTGAAAAGCCCCTAATCAATTGTTTGAACTCCTAAAATTTGATTAAAACTTGTTTTGAATTCCTTTTGGTCTAGGTTTCGGACGAGCAGGTCTAAATGGGCCTTTCAATGGACCCGTTGGAGTTTTAACTGAGTAAAAAGTAATAAAATATAGGTTTTGCAATATAATTGTGTTGAAAAGCTCCTAATCAATTATTTGAACTCCTAAAATTTGATTAAAACTTATTTTGCGGTCCTTTTTATCTAGGTTTTGGACGAGCAGGTCTAAATGGACCTTTCAATGGACCCGTTGGAATTTTAACTGAGTAAAAAGTATAAAAATTGAGGTTTTGCAAAATAATTGTGTTGAAAAGCTCCTAATCAATTATTTGAACTCCTAAAATTTGATCAAACTTGTTTTGCGGTCGTTTTTGTAGAGGTTTCGGACGTGCAGGTCTAAATGGTCCTTTCAATGGACCCGTTGGAATTTTAACTGAGTAAAAAGTACAGAAATTGTGGTTTTGCAATATAATTGTGTTGAAAAGCTCCTAATCAATTACATGATCTCCTAAAATTTGATTAAAACTTGTTTTTCGGTCCTTTTTGTCGAGGTTTTGGACGAGCAGGTCTAAATGGGCCTTTCAATGGACCCGTTGGAATTTTAACTGAGTAAAAAGTACAGAAATTGAGGTTTTGCAATATAATTGTGTTGAAAAGCTCCTAATCAATTATTTTTACTCCTAAAATTTAATCAAAACTTGTTTTGCGGTCCTTTATGTAGAAGTTTCGAACGAGCGGGTTTAGATGGGCCTTTGAATGGACCCGTTGGAAATTTAACTGAGTAAAATGTACAAAAATTAAGGTTTTGCAATATAATTGTGTTGAAAATCTCTTAATCAATTATGTGTACTCCTTAAATTTGATAAAAACTTGTTTTGCGGTCCTTATTGTAGAGGTTTCGGACGAGCGGGTCTAAATGAGGATTTTAATGGACCTGTTGGAATTTTAACTGATTAAAAAGTACATAAATTTAGGTTTTGCAATATAATTGTGTTGGAGAGCTCCTAATCAATTTTTTGAACTCCTAAAATTTGATAAAACTTGTTTTGCGGTCCATTTTGTAGAGGTTTCGGACGAGCAGGTCTAAATGGCCTTTCAATGGACCCGTTGCAATTTTAACTGAGTAAAGAGTACAAAAATTGAGGTTTTGCAATATAATTGTGTTGAAAAGCTCCTAATCAATTATTTGAACTCCTAAAATTTGATAAAACTTGTTTTGCGGTCGTTTTTGTAGAGGTTTCGGACGTGCGGGTCTAAATGGGCCTTTCAATGGACCCGTTGGAATTTTAACTGAGTAAAAAGTACAGAAATTGTGGTTTTGCAATATAATTGTGTTGAAAAGCTCCTAATCAATTATTTGAACTCCTAAAATTTGATAAAACTTGTTTTGCGGTCCTTTTTATCTAGGTTTTGGACGAGCATGTCTAAATGGGCCTTTCAATGGACCCGTTGGAATTTTAACTGAGTAAAAAGTACAGAAATTGAGGTTTTGCAATATAATTGTGTTTAAAAGCTCCTAATCAATTATTTGAACTCCTAAAATTTGATTAAAACTTGTTTTCCGCTCCTTTTTGTAGAGGCTTCGGACATGCAGGTCTAAATGGGCCTTTCAATGGACCCGTTGGAATTTTAACTGAGTAAAAAGTACAGAAATTGAGGTTTTGCAATATAATTGTGTTGAAAAGCTCCTAATTAATTATTTGAACTCCTAAAACATGAATAAAACTTATTTTGCGGTCCTTTTTGTAGAGGTTTCGGACGAGCAGGTCTAAATGGGCCTTTCAATGGACCCGTTGGAATTTTAAGTGAGTAAAAAGTATAAAAATTGAGGTTTTTCAATATAATTGTGTTGAAAAGCTCCTAATCAATTATTTGAACTCCTAAAATTTGATAAAAACTTGTTTTGCGATCCTTTTTGTAGAGGTTTCGGACCGAGCAGGTTTAAATGGGCCTTTCAATAGACCGTTGGAATTTTACCAGAGTAAAAAGTACAGAAATTGAGGTTTTGCAGTATAATTGTGTTGAAAAAGCTCCTAATCAATTACATGATCTTCTAAAATTTGATTAAAACTTGTTTTCCGCTCCGTTTTGTAGAGGTTTCGGATGAGCAGGTCTAAATGGGCCTTTCAATGGACCAGTTGGAATTTTAACTGAGTAAAAAGTACAAAAAATGAGGTTTTGCAATATAATTGTGTTGAAAATGTCCTAATCAATTACATTATCTCCTAAAATTTAATTAAAACTTGTTTTGTGGTCATTTTTGTAGAGGTTTCGGACGAGCAGGTCCAAATGGGCCTTTCAATGGACCCGTTGGAATTTTAAGTGAGTAAAAAGTATAAAAATTGAGGTTTTTCAATATAATTGTGTTGAAAAGCTCCTAATAATTAATTTGAACTCCTAAAATTTGATAAAAACTTGTTTTGCGGTCCTTTTTGTAGAGGTTTCGGACCGACCAGGTTTAAATGGGCCTTTCAATAGACCCGTTGGAATTTTACCAGAGTAAAAAGTACAGAAATTGAGGTTTTGCAATATAATTGTGTTGAAAAAGCTCCTAATCAATTACATGATCTTCTAAAATTTGATTAAAACTTGTTTTCCGCTCCTTTTTGTAAAGGCTTCGGACGTGGAGGTCTAAATGGGCTTTTTAATGGACTCGTTGGAATTTTAACTGAGTAAAAAGTATAAAAATTGAGGTTTTCAATATAATTGTGTTGAAAAGCTCATAATCAATTACATGATCTCCTAAAGTTTGTTTAAAACTTGTTTTGCGGTCCTTTTTGTCGAGGTTTCGGACGAGCAGGTCTAAATAAGCCTTTCAATGGACCCGTTGGAATTTTAACTGAGTAAAAAGTACTGAAATTGAGGTTTTGCAATATAATTGTGTTGGAAAGCTCCTAACCAATTTTTTGAACTCCTAAAATTTGATAAAACTTGTTTTGCGGTCCTTTTTGTAGAGGTTTCAGACGAGCAGGTCTAAACGACCTTTCAATGGACCCGTTCGAAATTTAACTGAGTAAAGAGTACATAAATTAAGGTTTTGCAATATAATTGTGTTTAAAAGCTCCTAATCAATTATTTGAACTCCTAAAATTTGATAAAACCTGTTTTGCAGTCCTTTTTATCTAGGTTTTGGACGAGCATGTCTAAATGGGCCTTTTAATGGACCCGTTGGAATTTTAACTGAGTAAATAGTACAGAAATTGAGGTTTTGCAATATAATTGTGTTGAAAAGCTCCTAATCAATTACATGATCTTCTAAAATTTGATTAAAACTTGTTTTCCGCTCCTTTTTGTAAAGGCTTCGGACGTGCAGGTCTAAATGGGCCTTTCAATTGACCCGTTGGAATTTTAACTGAGTAAAAAGTACAGAAATTGAGGTTTTGCAATATAATTGTGTTGAAAAGGTGCTAATCAATTATTTGAACTCCTAAAACATGAATAAAACTTATTTTGCGGTCCTTTTTGTAGAGGTTTCAGACGAGAAAGTCTAAATGGGCCTTTCAATGGACCCGTTGGAATTTTAACTGAGGAAAAAGTATAAAAACTGAGGTTTTTCAATATAATTGTGTTGAAAAGCTCATAATCAATTATTTGAACTCCAAAAATTTGATAAAACTTGTCTTGCGGTCCTTTTTGTAGAGGTTTCGGACCGAGCAGGTTTAAATGGGCCTTTCAATAAACCCGTTGGAATTTTACCAGAGTCAAAAGTACAGAAATTTAGGTTTTGCAATATAATTGTGTTGAAAAGCTCCTAATCAATTATTTGAACTCCTAAAATTTGATTAAAACTTGTTTTGCGTTCCTTTTTGTCTAGGTTTCGGACGAGCAGGTCTAAATAGGCCTTTCAATAGACCCATTGGAGTTTTAACTGAGTAAAAATTACTAAAATTGAGGTTTTGCAATATATTTGTGTTGAAAAGCTCCTAATCAATTATTTGAACTCCTAAAATTTGATAAAAACTTGTTTTGCGGTCCTTTTGTAGAGGTTTCGAACGTGCAGGTCTAAATAGGCCTTTCAATAGACCTGTTGGAATTTTAACTGAGTAAAAAGTACAGAATTTGAGGTTTTGCAATATAAGTGTGTTGAAAAGCTCCTAATCAATTATTTGAACTCCTAAAATTTGATAAAACTTGTTTTGCGGTCCTTTTTATCTAGGTTTTGGACAAGCATGTCTAAATGGGCCTTTCAATGGACCCGTTGGAATTTTAACTGAGTAAATAGTACAGAAATTGAGGTTTTGCAATATAATTGTGTTGAAAAGCTCCTAATCAATTACATGATCTTCTAAAATTTGATTAAAACTTGTTTTCCGCTCCTTTTTGTAAAGGCTTCGGACGTGCAGGTCTAAATGGGCCTTTCAATTGACCCGTTGGAATTTTAACTGAGTAAAAAGTACAGAAATTGAGGTTTTGCAATATAATTGTGTTGAAAAGGTGCTAATCAATTATTTGAACTCCTAAAACATGAATAAAACTTATTTTGCGGTCCTTTTTGTAGAGGTTTCAGACGAGCAGGTCTAAATGGGCCTTTCAATGGACCCGTTGGAATTTTAAGTGAGGAAAAAGTATAAAAATTGAGGTTTTTCAATATAATTGTGTTGAAAAGCTCATAATCAATTATTTGAACTCCAAAAATTTGATAAAACCTGTCTTGCGGTCCTTTTTGTAGAGGTTTCGAGCCGAGCAGGTTTAAATGGGCCTTTCAATAAACCCGTTGGAATTTTACCAGAGTCAGAAGTACATAAATTTAGGTTTTGCAATATAATTGTGTTGAAAAGCTCCTAATCAATTATTTGAACTCCTAAAATTTGATTAAAACTTGTTTTGCGTTCCTTTTTGTCTAGGTTTCGGACGAACAGGTCTAAATGGGCCTTTCAATGGACCCATTGGAGTTTTAACTGAGTAAAAATTACTAAAATTGAGGTTTTGCAATATAATTGTGTTGAAAAGCTCCTAATCAATTATTTGAACTCCTAAAATTTGATAAAACTTGTTTTGCGGTCCTTTTTGTAGAGGTTTCGAACGTGCAGGTCTAAATGGGCCTTTCAATGGACCCGTTGGATTTTTAACTGAGTAAACAGTACAGAAATTGAGGTTTTGCAATATAATTGTGTTGAAAAGCTCCTAATCAATTATTTGAACTCCTAAAATTTGATAAAACTTGTTTTGCGGTCCTTTTTATCTTGGTTTTGGACGAGCATATCTAAATGGGCCTTTCAATGGACCCGTTGGAATTTTAACTGAGTAAAAAGTACAGAAATTGAGGTTTTGCAATATAATTGTGTTGAAAAGCTCCTAATCAATTACATGATCTTCTAAAATTTGATTAAAACTTGTTTTCCGCTCCTTTTTGTAGAGGCTTCGTACGTGCAGGTCTAAATAGGCCTTTCAATGGACCCGTTGGAATTTTAACTGAGTAAAAGTACAGAAATTAAGGTTTTGCAATATAATTGTGTTGAAAAGCTCCTAATAAATTATTTGAACTCCTAAAACATGAATAAAACTTATTTTGCGGTCCTTTTTGTAGAGGTTTCGGACGAGCAGGTCTAAATGGGCCTTTCAATGGACCCGTTGGAATTTTAAGTGAGTAAAAAGTATAAAAATTGAGGTTTTGCAATATAATTATGTTGAAAAGATCATAATCAATTATTTGAACTCCTAAAATTTGATAAAAACTTGTCTTGCGGTCCTTTTTGTAGAGGTTTCGGACGAGCAGGTCTAAATGGGCCTTTCAATGGACCCGTTGGAATTTTAACTGAGTAAAAAGTAAAAAAAATGAGGTTTTGCAATATAATTGTGTTGAAAATGTCCTAATCAATTACATTATCTCCTAAAATTTAATTAAAACTTGTTTTGTGGTCATTTTTGTAGAGGTTTCGGACGAGCAGGTCTAAATGGGCCTTTCAATGGACCCGTTGGAATTTTAAGTGAGTAAAAAGTATAAAAATTGAGGTTTTTCAATATAATTGTGTTGAAAAGCTCCTAATAAATTATTTGAACTCCTAAAATTTGATAAAAACCTGTTTTGCGGTCCTTTTTGTAGAGGTTTCGGACCGAGCAGGCTTAAATGGGCCTTTCAATAGACCCGTTGGAATTTTACCAGAGTAAAAAGTACAGAAATTGAGGTTTTGCAATATAATTGTGTTGAAAAAGCTCCTAATCAATTACATGATCTTCTAAAATTTGATTAAAACTTGTTTTCCGCTCCTTGTTGTAGAGGCTTCGGACGTGCAGGTCTAAATGGGCTTTTCAATGGACTCGTTGGAATTTTAACTAAGTAAAAAGTATAAAAATTGAGGTTTTGCAATATAATTGTGTTGAAAAGCTCATAATCAATTACATGATCTCCTAAAGTTTGATTAAAACTTGTTTTGCGGACCTTTTTGTCGAGGTTTCGGACGAGCAGGTCTAAATAAGCCTTTCAATGGACCAGTTGGAATTTTAACTGAGTAAAAAGTACAGAAATTGAGGTTTTGCAATATAATTGTGTTGGAAAGCTCCTAACCAATTTTTTGAACTCCTAAAATTTGATAAAACTTGTTTTGCGGTCCTTTTTGTAGAGGTTTCGGACGAGCATGTCTAAATGGCCTTTCAATGGACCCGTTGGAAATTTAACTGAGTAAAGAGTACATAAATTAAGGTTTTGCAATATAATTGTGTTGAAAAGCTCCTAACCAATTATTTGAACTCCTAAAATTTGATAAAACTTGTTTTGCAGTCCTTTTTATCTAGGTTTTGGACGAGCGTGTCTAAATAGGCCTTTCAATGGACCCGTTGGAATTTTAACTGAGTAAATAGTACAGAAATTGAGGTTTTGCAATATAATCGTGTTGAAAAGCTCCTAATCAATTACACGATCTTCTAAAATTTGATTAAAACTTGTTTTCCGCTCCTTTTTGTAAAGACTTCGGACGTGCAGGTCTAAATGGGCCTTTCAATGGACCCGTTGGAATTTTAACTGAGTAAAAAGTACAGAAATTGAGGTTTTGCAATATAATTGTTTTGAAAAGCTCCTAATCAATTATTTGAACTCCTAAAACATGAATAAAACTTATTTTGCGGTCATTTTTGTAGTGGTTTCAGACGATTAGGTCTAAATGGGCCTTTCAATGGACCCGTTGGAATTTTAAGTGAGTAAAAAGTATAAAAATTGAGGTTTTTCAATATAATTGTGTTGAAAAGCTCATAATCAATTATTTGATCTCCTAAAATTTGATAAAAACTTGTCTTGCGGTCCTTTTTGTAGAGGTTTCGGACCGAGCAGGTTTAAATGAGCCTTTCAATAGACCCGGTTGAATTTTACCAGAGTCAAAAGTACAGAAATTTAGGTTTTGCAATATAATTGTGTTGAAAAGCTCCTAATCAATTATTTGAACTCCTAAAATTTGATTAAAACTTGTTTTGCGTTCCTTTTTGTCTAGGTTTCGGACGAGCAGGTCTAAATAGGCCTTTCAATGGACCCATTGGAGTTTTAACTGAGTAAAAATTACTAAAATTGAGGTTTTGCAATATAATTGTGTTGAAAAGCTCCTAATCAATTATTTGAACTCCTAAAATTTGATAAAACTTGTTTTGCGGTCCTTTTTGTAGAGGTTTCGGACGAGCATGTCTAAATGTGCCTTTCAATATACCCGTTGGAATTTTAACTGAGTAAAAAGTACAAAATTGAGGTTTTTCAATATAATTGTGTTGAAAAGCTCCTAATCAATTACATGATCTCCTAAAATTTAATTAAAACTTGTTTTGCGGTCACTTTTGTAGAGGCTTCGGACGAGCAGGTCTAAAAGGGCCTTTCAATGGACCCGATGGAATTTTAACTGAGTAAAAAGTACAAAAATTGTGGTTTTGCAATATAATTGTTTTGAAAAGCTCCTAATCAATTACATGATCTCCTAAAATTTGATTAAAACTTGTTTTGCAGTCCTTTTTGTAGAGGTTTTGGACATGCAGGTCTAAATGGGCCTTTCAATGGACCCGTTGGAATTTTAACTGAGTAAAAAGTACAGAAATTGAGGTTTTGCAATATAATTAAGTTAAAAAGATCCTAATCAATTATTTGAACTCCTAAAATTTGATAAAACTTGTTTTGCGGTACTTTTTGTAGAGGTTTCGGACAAGCAGGTCTAAATGGGTCTTTCAATGGACCCGTTGGAATTTTAACAGAGTAAAAAGTACAGAAATTGAGGTTTTGCAATATAATTGTGTTGAAAATCTCCTATTCAATTATTTGAACTCCTAAAATTTGATTAAAACTTGTTTTGCATTCCTTTTTGTCTAGGTTTCAGACGAGCAGGTCTAAATGGGCCTTTCAATGGACCCGTTGGAGTTTTAACTGAGTAAAAAGTACAGAAATTGAGGTTTTGCAATATAATCGTGTTGGAAAGCTCCTAATCGATTTTTTGAACTCCTAAAATTTGATAAAACTTGTTTTGCGGTCCTTTTTGTAGAGGTTTCGGACGAGCAGGTCTAAATGGCCTTTCAATGGACCCGTTGAAATTTTAACTGAGTAAAGAGTACAAAAATTGAGGTTTTGCAATATAATTGTGTTGAAAATCTCCTAATCAATTATTTGAACTCCTAAAATTTGATAAAACTCTTTTTGCGGTCCTTTTTGTAGAGGTTTCAGACGAGCAGGTCTAAATGGGCCTTTCAATGGACCCGTTGGGATTTTAACTGAGTAAAAACTATAGAAATTGAGGATTTGCTATATAATTGTGTTGAAAAGCTCCTGATCAATTACATGATCTTCTAAAATTTTATTAAAACTTGTTTTCCGATCCTTTTGTAGAGGCTTCGGACGTGCAGGTCTAAATCGGCCTTTCAATGGACCCGTTGGAATTTTAACTGAGTAAAAAGTACAGAAATTGAGGTTTTTTAATATATTTGTGTTGAAAAGCTCCTAATAAATTACATGATCTTCTAAAATTTGTTTAAAACTTGTTTTCCGCTCCTTTTCGTAGAGGCTTCGGACGTCCAGGTCTAAATGGGCCTTTCAATGGACCCGATTGAATTTTAACTGAGTAAAAAGTATAAAAATTGAGGTTTTGCAATATAATTGTGTTGGAAAGCTCCTAATCAATTTTTTGAACTCCTAAAATTTGATAAAACTTGTTTTGCGGTCCTTTTTGTAGAGGTTTCGGACGAGCATGTCTAAATGGCCTTTCAATGGACCCGTTGGAAATTTAACTGAGTAAAGATTACAGAAATTAAGGTTTTGCAATATAATTGTGTTGAAAAGCTCCTAATCTATTATTTGAACTCCTAAAATTTGATAAAACTTGTTTTGCGGTCCTTTTTGTAGAGGTTTCGGACGAGGAGGTCTAAATGGGCCTTTCAATGGACCCGTTGGGATTTTAACCGAGTAAAAACTATTGAAATTGAGGATTTGCAATATAATTGTGTTGAAAAGCTCCTAATCAATTACATGATCTTCTAAGATTTGATTAAAACTTGTTTTTCGATCCTTATTGTAGAGGCTTCGGACGTGCAGGTCTAAATCGGCCTTTCAATGGACCCATTGGAATTTTAACTGAGTAAAAAGTACAGAAATTGAGGTTTTGCAATATAATTGTGTTGAAAAGCTCCTAATCAATTACATGATCTTCTAAAATTTGATTAAAACTTGTTTTCTGCTCCTTTTTGTAGAGGCTTCGGACGTGCAGGTCTAAATAAGCCTTTCAATGGACCCGGTGGAATTTTAACTGAGTAAAAAGTATAGAAAAATGAGGTTTTGCAATATAATTGTGTTGAAAAGCTCCTAATAAATTATTTGAACTCCTAAAATTTGATAAAACTTGTTTTGTGGTCCTTTTTGTAGAGGTTTCGGACGAGCAGGTCTAAATGTGCCTTTCAATGGACCAGTTAGAATTTTAACTGAGTAAAAAGTACAAAAATGAGGTTTTCCAATATAATTGTGTTGAAAAGCTCCTAATCAATTACATGATCTCCTAAAATTTAATTAAAACTTGTTTTGCGGTCATTTTAGTAAAGGCTTCGGACGTGCAGGTCTAAATGGGCCTTTCAATGGACCCGATAGAATTTTAACTGAGTAAAAATTACAGAAATTGTGGTTTTGCAATATAATCGTTTGAAAAGCTCCTAATCAATTACACGATCTCCTAAATTTTGATTAAAACTTGTTTTGCAGTCCCTTTTGTAGAGGTTTTGGACGTGCAGATCTAAATGGGCCTTTCAATGGACCCGTTGGAATTTTAACTGAGTAAAAAGTACAAAAATTGAGGTTTTGCAATATAATTGTGTTGAAAAGCTCCTAATCAATTATTTGAACTCCTAAAATTTGATAAAACTTGTTTTGCGGTCCTTTTTGTAGAGGTTTCGGACGAGCAGGTCTAAATGTGCCTTTCAATAGACCCGTTGGAATTTTAACTGAGTAAAAAGTACAAAATTGAGGTTTTCCAATATAATTGTGTTGAAAATCTCCTAATCATTTACATGATCTCCTAAAATTTAATTAAAACTTGTTTTGCGGTCATTTTTGTAGAGGCTTCGGACGTGCAGGTCTAAATCGGCCTTTCAATGGACCCGATGGAATTTTAACTGAGTAAAAAGTACAAAAATTGTGGTTTTGCAATATAATTGTTTTTAAAAGCTTCTAATCAATTACATGATCTCCTAAAATTTTATTAAAACTTGTTTTGCTGTCCTTTTTGTAGAGGTTTTGGACGTGCAGGTCTAAATGGGCCTTTCATTGGACCCGTTGAAATTTTAACTGAGTAAAAAGTACAGAAATTGAGGTTTTTCAATATAATTCTGTTGAAAAGCTCCTAATCAATTATTTGAACTCCTAAAATTTGATAAAACTTGTTTTGCGGTCCTTTTTGTAGAGGTTTCGGACAAGCAGGTCTAAATGGGTCTTTCAATGGACCCGTTGGGATTTTAACAGAGTAAAAAGTACAGAAATTGAGATTTTGCAATATAATTGTGTTGAAAAGCTCCTAATCAATTATTTGAACTCCTAAAATTTGATTAAAACTTGTTTTGCATTCCTTTTTGTCTAGGTTTCGGGCGAGCATGTCTAAATGGGCCTTTCAATGGACCCGTTGTAGTTTTAGCTGAGTAAAAAGTACTAAAATTGAGGTTTTGCAATATAATTGTGTTGAAAAGCTCCTAATCAATTATTTGAACTCCTAAAATTTGATTAAAACTTGTTTTGCGGTCCTTTTTATCTAGGTTTTGGATGAGTAGGTCTAAATGGGCCTTTCAATGGACCCGTTGGAATTTTAACTGAGTAAAAAGTATAAAAATTGAGGTTTTGCAAAATAATTTTGTTGAAAAGATCTTAATCAATTATTTGAACTCCTAAAATTTGACTAAAATTTGTTTTGCGGTCTTTTTTGTCGAGGTTTCGGAGGAACAAGACTAAATGGGCCTTTCAATGGACCCGTTGGAATTTTCACTGATTAAAAAGTACATAATTTGTGGTTTTGCAATATAATTGTGTTGAAAATCTCCTAATAAATTATTTGAAATCCTAAAATTTAATTAAAACTTGTTGTGTAGTCCTTTTTGTAGAGGTTTCCGATGAGCGGGTTTAAATGGGCATTACAATGGACCCGTTGGAAATTTAACTGAGAAAAATGTACAAAAATTAAAGTTTTGCATTATAATTTTGTTCAAAAGCCCCTAATCAATTATTTGTACTCCTAATCAATTGACCCGTTGGAAATTTAACTGAGTAAAAGGTACAGAAATTGAGGTCTAAATGGGCCTTTCAATGGACCCGTTGGAGTTTTAACTGAGTAAAAAGTACTAAAATTGAGGTTTTGCAATATAATTGTGTTGAAAAGCTCCTAATCAATTATTTGAACTCCTAAAATTTGATTAAAACTTATTTTGCGCTCCTTTTTATCTAGGTTTTGGACGAGCAGGTCTAAATGGGCCTTTCAATGGACCCGTTGGAATTTTAACTGAGTAAAAAGTATAAAATTGAGGTTTTGCAAAACAATTGTGTTGAAAAGCTCCTAATCAATTATTTGAACACCTAAAATTTAATAAAACTTGTTTTGCAGTCCTTTTTGTAGAGGTTTCGGACGAGCAGGTCTAAATGGTCCTTTCAATGGACCCGTTGGAATTTTAACTGAGTAAAAAGTACAGAAATTGAGGTTTTGCAATATAATTGTGTTGAAAAGCACCTAATGAATTATTTGAACTCCTAAAATATGATAAAAACTTGTTTTGCGGTCCTTTTTGTCGAGGTTTCGGGCGAGCAGGTTTAAATGGGCCTTTCAATGGACCTGTTGGAATTTTAACTGAGTAAAAAAAGTATAAAAATTGAAGTTTTGCAATATAATTGTGTTGAAAATCTCCTAATCAATTATTTAAACTCCTAAAATTTGATTAAAACTTGTCTTGCGTTCCTTTTTGTATCGGTTTCGAACGAGCGAGTTTAAATGGGCCTTACAATGGACCCGTTGGAATTTTAACTGAGTAAAAAAAGTATAAAAATTGAAGTTTTGCAAAAAATTGTGTTGAAAAGCTCCTAATAAATTATTTGAACTCCTAAAATTTGATTAAAACTTGTTTTGCGGTCCTTTTTGTCGAAGTTTCGGGCGAGCAAGTCTAAATGGGCCTTTCAATGGACCAGTTGGAATTTTAACTGAGTAGATAAGTATAAAAATTGAATTTTTTCAATATAATTGTGTTGAAAAGCTCCTAAACAATTATTTGAACTCCTAAAATTTGATTAAAATTAGTCTTGCGGTCCTTTTTATATCGGTTTCGAACGAGCGGGTCGAAATGGGCCTTTCAATGGACCCGTTGGAATTTTAACTGAGTAAAAAGTATAGATACTGAGATTTTGCAATATAATTGTGTTGAAAAGGTCATAATCAATTATTTGAACTCCTAAGATTTGATTAAAACTTGTTTTGCCGTCCTTTTTGTCGAGGTTTCGGACGAGCAGGTCTAAATGGGCCTTTCAATGGACCCTTGGAATTTTAACTGAGAAAAAAGTACAGAATTTGAGGTTTTGCAATATAATTGTGTTGAAAAGCTCCTAATCAATTATTTGTACTCCTAAAATTTAATCAAAACTTGTTTTGCGGTCCTTTATGTAGAAGTTTCGGACGAGCGGGTTTAGATGGGCCTTTGAATGGACCCGTTGGAATTTTAACTGAGTAAAGAGTACATAAATTAAGGTTTTGCAATATAATTGTGTTGAAAAGCTCCTAATCAATTATTTGAACTCCTAAAATTTGATAAAACCTGTTTTGCAGTCCTTTTTATCTAGGTTTTGGACGAGCATGTCTAAATGGGCCTTTCAATGGACCCGTTGGAATTTTAACTGAGTAAATAGTACAGAAATTGAGGTTTTGCAATATAATTGTGTTGAAAAGCTCCTAATCAATTACATGATCTTCTAAAATTTGATTAAAACTTTTTTCCGCTCCTTTTTGTAAAGGCTTCGGACGTGCAGGTCTAAATGGGCCTTTCAATTGACCCGTTGGAATTTTAACTGAGTAAAAAGTACAGAAATTGAGGTTTTGCAATATAATTGTGTTGAAAAGGTGCTAATCAATTATTTGAACTCCTAAAATATGAATAAAACTTATTTTGCGGTCCTTTTTGTAGAGGTTTCAGACGAGCAGGTCTAAATGGGCCTTTCAATGGACCCGTTGGAATTTTAAGTGAGGAAAAAGTATAAAAATTGAGGTTTTTCAATATAATTGTGTTGAAAAGCTCATAATCAAATATTTGAACTCCAAAAATTTGATAAAACTTGTCTTGCGGTCCTTTTTGTAGAGGTTTCGGACCGAGCAGGTTTAAATGGGCCTTTCAATAAACCCGTTGGAATTTTACCAGAGTCAAAAGTACATAAATTTAGGTTTTGCATTATAATTGTGTTGAAAAGCTCCTAATCAATTATTTGAACTCCTAAAATTTGATTAAAACTTGTTTTGCGTTCCTTTTTGTCTAGGTTTCGGACGAGCAGGTCTAAATGGGCCTTTCAATGGACCCATTGGAGTTTTAACTGAGTAAAAATTACTAAAATTGAGGTTTTGCAATATAATTGTGTTGAAAAGCTCCTAATCAATTATTTGAACTCCTAAAATTTGATAAAACTTGTTTTGCGGTCCTTTTTGTAGAGGTTTCGAACGTGCAGGTCTAAATGGGCCTTTCAATGGACCCGTTGGAATTTTAACTGAGTAAACAGTACAGAAATTGAGGTTTTGCAATATAATTGTGTTGAAAAGCTCCTAATCATTTATTTGAACTCCTAAAATTTGATAAAACTTGTTTTGCGGTCCTTTTTATCTTGGTTTTGGACGAGCATGTCTAAATGGGCCTTTCAATGGACCCGTTGGAATTTTAACTGAGTAAAAAGTACAGAAATTGAGGTTTTGCAATATAATTGTGTTGAAAAGCTCCTAATCAATTACATGATCTTCTAAAATTTGATTAAAACTTGTTTTCCGCTCCTTTTTGTAGAGGCTTAGTACGTGCAGGTCTAAATGGGCCTTTCAATGGACCCGTTGGAATTTTAAGTGAGTAAAAAGTATAAAAATTGAGGTTTTGCAATATAATTGTGTGAAAAGATCATAATCAATTATTTGAACTCCTAAAATATGATAAAAACTTGTCTTGCGGTCCTTTTTGTAGAGGTTTCGGACGAGCAGGTCTAAATGGGCCTTTCAATGGACCCGTTGGAATTTTAACTGAGTAAAAAGTAAAAAAAATGAGGTTTTGCAATATAATTGTGTTGAAAATGTCCTAATCAATTACATTATCTCCTAAAATTTAATTAAAACTTGTTTTGTGGTCATTTTTGTAGAGGTTTCGGACGAGCAGGTCTAAATGGGCCTTTCAATGGACCCGTTGGAATTTTAATTGAGTAAAAAGTATAAAAATTGAGGTTTTTCAATATAATTGTGTTGAAAAGCTCCTAATAAATTATTTGAACTCCTAAAATTTGATAAAAACCTGTTTTGCGGTCCTTTTTGTAGAGGTTTCGGACCGAGCAGGCTTAAATGGGCCTTTCAATAGACCCGTTGGAATTTTACCAGAGTAAAAAGTACATAAATTGAGGTTTTGCAATATAATTGTGTTGAAAAAGCTCCTAATCAATTACATGATCTTCTAAAATTTGATTAAAACTTGTTTTCCGCTCCTTTTTGTAGAGGCTTCGGACGTGCAGGTCTAAATGGGCTTTTCAATGGACTCGTTGGAATTTTAACTAAGTAAAAAGTATAAAAATTGAGGTTTTGCAATATAATTGTGTTGAAAAGCTCATAATCAATTACATGATCTCCTAAAGTTTGATTAAAACTTGTTTTGCGGTCCTTTTTGTCGAGGTTTCAGACGAGCAGGTCTAAATAAGCCTTTCAATGGACCCGTTGGAATTTTAACTGAGTAAAAAGTACAGAAATTGAGGTTTTGCAATATAATTGTGTTGGAAAGCTCCTAACCAATTTTTTGAACTCCTAAAATTTGATAAAACTTGTTTTGCGGTCCTTTTTGTAGAGGTTTCGGACGAGCAGGTCTAAATGGCCTTTCAATGGACCCGTTGGAAATTTAACTTAGTAAAGAGTACATAAATTAAGGTTTTGCAATATAATTGTGTTGAAAAGCTCCTAACCAATTATTTGAACTCCTAAAATTTGATAAAACTTGTTTTGCAGTCCTTTTTATCTAGGTTTTAGACGAGCGTGTCTAAATAGGCCTTTCAATGGACCCGTTGGAATTTTAACTGAGTAAATAGTACAGAAATTGAGGTTTTGCAATATAATTGTGTTGAAAAGCTCCTAATCAATTACACGATCTTCTAAAATTTGATTAAAACTTGTTTTCCGCTCCTTTTTGTAAAGACTTCGGACGTGCAGGTCTAAATGGGCCTTTCAATGGACCCGTTGGAATTTTAACTGAGTAAAAAGTACAGAAATTGAGGTTTTGCAATATAATTGTGTTGAAAAGCTCCTAATCAATTATTTGAACTCCTAAAACATGAATAAAACTTATTTTGCAGTCCTTTTTGTAGAGGTTTCAGACGAGCAGGTCTAAATGGGCCTTTCAATGGACCCGTTGGAATTTTAAGTGAGTAAAAAGTATAAAAATTGAGGTTTTTCAATATAATTGTGTTGAAAAGCTCATAATCAATTATTTGAACTCCTAAAATTTGATAAAAACTTGTCTTGCGGTCCTTTTTGTAGAGGTTTCGGACCGAGCAGGTTTAAATGGGCCTTTCAATAGACCCGTTGGAATTTTACCAGAGTCAAAAGTACAGAAATTTAGGTTTTGCAATATAATTGTGTTGAAAAGCTCCTAATCAATTATTTGAACTCCTAAAATTTGATTAAAACTTGTTTTGCGTTCCTTTTTGTCTAGGTTTCGGACGAGCAGGTCTAAATAGGCCTTTCAATGGACCCATTGGAGTTTTAACTGAGTACAAATTACTAAAATTGAGGTTTTGCAATATAATTGTGTTGAAAAGCTCCTAATCAATTATTTGAACTCCTAAAATTTGATAAAACTTGTTTTGCGGTCCTTTTTGTAGAGGTTTCGGACGAGCAGGTCTAAATGTGCCTTTCAATAGACCCGTTGGAATTTTAACTGAGTAAAAAGTACAAAATTGAGGTTTTCCAATATAATTGTGTTGAAAAGCTCCTAATCAATTACATGATCTCCTAAAATTTAATTAAAACTTGTTTTGCGGTCATTTTTGTAGAGGCTTCGGACGAGCAGGTCTAAATGGGCCTTTCAATGGACCCGATGGAATTTTAACTGAGTAAAAAGTACAAAAATTGTGGTTTTGCAATATAATTGTTTTGAAAAGCTCCTAATCAATTACATGATCTCCTAAAATTTGATTAAAACTTGTTTTGCAGTCCTTTTTGTAGAGGTTTTGGACATGCATGTCTAAATGGGCCTTTCAATGGACCCGTTGGAATTTTAACTGAGTAAAAAGTACAGAAATTGAGGTTTTGCAATATAATTAAGTTAAAAAGATCCTAATCAATTATTTGAACTCCTAAAATTTGATAAAACTTGTTTTGCGGTACTTTTTGTAGAGGTTTCGGACAAGCAGGTCTAAATGGGTCTTTCAATGGACCCGTTGGAATTTTAACAGAGTAAAAAGTACAGAAATTGAGGTTTTGCAATATAATTGTGTTGAAAAGCTCCTAATCAATTATTTGAACTCCTAAAATTTGATTAAAACTTGTTTTGCATTCCTTTTTGTCTAGGTTTCAGACGAGCAGGTCTAAATGGGCCTTTCAATGGACCCGTTGGAGTTTTAACTGAGTAAAAAGTATAGAAATTGAGGTTTTGCAATATAATCGTGTTGGAAAGCTCCTAATCAATTTTTTGAACTCCTAAAATTTGATAAAACTTGTTTTGCGGTCCTTTTTGTAGAGGTTTCGGACGAGCATGTCTAAATAAGCCTTTCAATGGACCAGTTGGAATTTTAACTGAGTAAAAAGTACAGAAATTGAGGTTTTGCAATATAATTGTGTTGGAAAGCTCCTAATCAATTTTTTGAACTCCTAAAATTTGATAAAACTTGTTTTGCGGTCCTTTTTGTAGAGGTTTCGGACGAGCATGTCTAAATGGCCTTTCAATGGACCCGTTGGAATTTTAACTGAGTAAAAAGTACAAAAATTGTGGTTTTGCAATATAATTGTTTTGAAAAGCTCCTAATCAATTACATGATCTCCTAAAATTTGATTAAAACTTGTTTTGCAGTCCTTTTTGTAGAGGTTTTGGACATGCATGTCTAAATGGGCCTTTCAATGGACCCGTTGGAATTTTAACTGAGTAAAAAGTACATAAATTGAGGTTTTGCAATATAATTAAGTTAAAAAGATCCTAATCAATTATTTGAACTCCTAAAATTTGATAAAACTTGTTTTGCGGTACTTTTTGTAGAGGTTTCGGACAAGCAGGTCTAAATGGGTCTTTCAATGGACCCGTTGGAAATTTAACAGAGTAAAAAGTACAGAAATTGAGGTTTTGCAATATAATTGTGTTGAAAAGCTCCTAATCAATTATTTGAACTCCTAAAATTTGATTAAAACTTGTTTTGCATTGCTTTTTGTCTAGGTTTCAGACGAGCAGGTCTAAATGGGCCTTTCAATGGACCCGTTGGAGTTTTAACTGAGTAAAAAGTACAGAAATTGAGGTTTTGCAATATAATCGTGTTGGAAAGCTCCTAATCAATTTTTCGAACTCCTAAAATTTGATAAAACTTGTTTTGCGGTCCTTTTTGTAGAGGTTTCGGACGAGCAGGTCTAAATGGCCTTTCAATGGACCCGTTGAAATTTTAACTGAGTAAAGAGTACAAAAATTGAGGTTTTGCAATATAATTTTGTTGAAAATCTCCTAATCAATTATTTGAACTCCTAAAATTTGATAAAACTTTTTTTGCGGTCCTTTTTGTAGAGGTTTCAGACGAGCAGGTCTAAATGGGCCTTTCAATGGACCCGTTGGGATTTTAACTGAGTAAAAACTATAGAAATTGAGGATTTGCTATATAATTGTGTTGAAAAGCTCCTGATCAATTACATGATCTTCTAAAATTTTATTAAAACTTGTTTTCCGATCCTTTTGTAGAGGCTTCGGACGTGCAGGTCTAAATCGGCCTTTCAATGGACCCGTTTGAATTTTAACTGAGTAAAAAGTACAGAAATTGAGGTTTTTTAATATATTTGTTTTGAAAAGCTCCTAATAAATTACATGATCTTCTAAAATTTGATTAAAACTTGTTTTCCGCTCCTTTTCGTAGAGGCTTCGGACGTCCAGGTCTAAATGGGCCTTTCAATGGACCCGTTGGAATTTTAACTGAGTAAAAAGTATAAAAATTGAGGTTTTGCAATATAATTGTGTTGGAAAGATCCTAATCAATTTTTTGAACTCCTAAAATTTGATAAAACTTGTTTTGCGGTCCTTTTTGTAGAGGTTTCGGACGAGCATGTCTAAATGGCCTTTCAATGGACCCGTTGGAAATTTAACTGAGTAAAGATTACAGAAATTAAGGTTTTGCAATATAATTGTGTTGAAAAGCTCCTAATCAATTATTTGAACTCCTAAAATTTGATAAAACTTGTTTTGCGGTCCTTTTTGTAGAGGTTTCGGACGAGGAGGTCTAAATGGGCCTTTCAATGGACCCGTTGGGATTTTAACTGAGTAAAAACTATTGAAATTGAGGATTTGCAATATAATTGTGTTGAAAAGTTCCTAATCAATTACATGATCTTCTAAGATTTGATTAAAACTTGTTTTTCGATCCTTATTGTAGAGGCTTCGGACGTGCAGGTCTAAATCGGCCTTTCAATGGACCCATTGGAATTTTAACTGAGTAAAAAGTACAAAAATTGAGGTTTTGCAATATAATTGGGTTGAAAAGCTCCTAATCAATTACATGATCTTCTAAAATTTGATTAAAACTTGTTTTCTGCTCCTTTTTGTAGAGGCTTCGGACGTGCAGGTCTAAATAGGCCTTTCAATGGACCCGGTGGAATTTTAACTGAGTAAAAAGTATAGAAAAATGAGGTTTTGCAATATAATTGTGTTGAAAAGCTCCTAATAAATTATTTGAACTCCTAAAATTTGATAAAACTTGTTTTGTGGTCCTTTTTGTAGAGGTTTCGGACGAGCAGGTCTAAATGTGCCTTTCAATGGACCAGTTAGAATTTTAACTGAGTAAAAAGTACAAAAATGAGGTTTTCCAATATAATTGTGTTGAAAAGCTCCTAATCAATTACATGATCTCCTAAAATTTAATTAAAACTTGTTTTGCGGTCATTTTAGTAAAGGCTTCGGACGTGCAGGTCTAAATGGGCCTTTCAATGGACTCGATAGAATTTTAACTGAGTAAAAATTACAGAAATTATGGTTTTGCAATATAATCGTTTGAAAAGCTCCTAATCAATTACACGAGCTCCTAAATTTTGATTAAAACTTGTTTTGTAGTCCTTTTTGTAGAGGTTTTGGACGTGCAGATCTAAATGGGCCTTTCAATGGACCCGTTGGAATTTTAACTGAGTAAAAAGTACAAAAATTGAGGTTTTGCAATATAATTGTGTTGAAAAGCTCCTAATCAATTATTTGAACTCCTAAAATTTTATAAAACTTGTTTTGCGGTCCTTTTTGTAGAGGTTTCGGACGAGCAGGTCTAAATGTGCCTTTCAATAGACCCGTTGGAATTTTAACTGAGTAAAAAGTACAAAATTGAGGTTTTCCAATATAATTGTGTTGAAAATCTCCTAATCATTTACATGATCTCCTAAAATTTAATTAAAACTTGTTTTGCGGTCATTTTTGTAGAGGCTTCGGACGTGCAGGTCTAAATCGGCCTTTCAATGGACCCGATGGAATTTTAACTGAGTAAAAAGTACAAAAATTGGGGTTTTGCAATATAATTGTTTTTAAAAGCTCCTAATCAATTACATGATCTCCTAAAATTTTATTAAAACTTGTTTTGTAGTCCTTTTTGTAGAGGTTTTGGACGTGCAGGTCTAAATGGGCCTTTCAATGGACCCGTTGGAATTTTAACTGAGTAAAAAGTACAGAAATTGAGGTTTTTCAATATAATTGTGTTGAAAAGCTCCTAATCAATTATTTGAACTCCTAAAATTTGATAAAACTTGTTTTGCGGTCCTTTTTGTAGAGGTTTCGGACAAGCAGGTCTAAATGGGTCTTTCAATGGACCCGTTGGGATTTTAACAGAGTAAAAAGTACAGAAATTGAGATTTTGCAATATAATTGTGTTGAAAAGCTCCTAATCAATTATTTGAACTCCTAAAATTTGATTAAAACTTGTTTTGCATTCCTTTTTGTCTAGGTTTCGGACGAGCATGTCTAAATGGGCCTTTCAATGGACCCGTTGTAGTTTTAGCTGAGTAAAAAGTACTAAAATTGAGGTTTTGCAATATAATTGTGTTGAAAAGCTCCTAATCACAATCATTTGAACTCCTAAAATTTGATTAAAACTTGTTTTGCGGTCCTTTTTATCTAGGTTTTGGATGAGTAGGTCTAAATGGGCCTTTCAATGGACCCGTTGGAATTTTAACTGAGTAAAAAGTATAAAAATTGAGGTTTTGCAAAATAATTTTGTTGAAAAGATCTTAATCAATTATTTGAACTCCTAAAATTTGACTAAAATTTGTTTTGCGGTCTTTTTTGTCGAGGTTTCGGAGGAACAGGACTAAATGGGCCTTTCAATGGACCCGTTGGAATTTTCACTGATTAAAAAGTACATAATTTGTGGTTTTGCAATATAATTATGTTGAAAATCTCCTAATAAATTATTTGAAATCCTAAAATTTAATTAAAACTTGTTGCGTAGTCCTTTTTGTAGAGGTTTCGGATGAGCGGGTTTAAATGGGCATTACAATGGACCCGTTGGAAATTTAACTGAGAAAAATGTACAAAAATTAAAGTTTTGCAATATAATTTTGTTCAAAAGCCCCTAATCAATTATTTGTACTCCTAATAATTGACCCGTTGGAAATTTAACTGAGTAAAAGGTACAGAAATTGAGGTTTTGCAACATAATTGTGTTGAAAAGCTCCTAATCAATTACATGATCTCCTAAAATTTAATTAAAACTTGTTTTGCGATTATTTTTGTAGAGGCTTCGGACGTGCAGGTCTAAATGGGCCTTTCAATGGACCCGTTGGAATTTTAAATGATTAAAATATATCGAAATTGAGGTTTTGCAATATAATTAAGTTGAAAAGCTCCTAATAAATTATTTCAACTCGTAAAATTTGATAAAAACTTGTTTTGCGGTCCTTTATGTAAAGGTTTCGGACAAGCAGGTCTAAATGGGTCTTTCAATGGACCCGTTGGAATTTTAACAGATTAAAAAGTACATAAATTGAGGTTTTGCAATATAATTGTGTTGAAAAGCTCCTAATCAATTATTTGAACTCCTAAAATTTGATTAAAACTTGTTTTGCATTCCTTTTTGTCTAGGTTTCGGACGAGCAGGTCTAAATGGGCCTTTCAATGGACCCGTTGGAGTTTTAACTGAGTAAAAAGTACTAAAATTGAGGTTTTGCAATATAATTGTGTTGAAAAGCTCCTAATCAATTATTTGAACTCCTAAAATTTGATTAAAACTTATTTTGCGCTCCTTTTTATCTAGGTTTTGGACGAGCATGTCTATATGGGCCTTTCAATGGACCCGTTGGAATTTTAACTGAGTAAAAAGTATAAAATTGAGGTTTTGCAAAACAATTGTGTTGAAAAGCTCCAAATAATTATTTGAACACCTAAAATTTAATAAAACTTGTTTTGCGGTCCTTTTTGTAGAGGTTTCGGACGAGCAGGTCTAAATGGTCCTTTCAATGGACCCGTTGGAATTTTAACTGAGTAAAAAGTACAGAAATTGAGGTTTTGCAATATAATTGTGTTGAAAAGCTCCTAATGAATTATTTGAACTCCTAAAATATGATAAAAACTTGTTTTGCGGTCCTTTTTGTCGAGGTTTCGGGCGAGCAGGTCTAAATGGGCCTTTAAATGGACCTGTTTGAATTTTAACTGAGTAAAAAAAGTATAAAAATTGAATTTTTGCAATATAATTGTGTTGAAAAGCTCCTAATCAATTATTTAAACTCCTAAAATTTGATTAAAACTTGTCTTGCGGTCCTTTTTGTATCGGTTTCGAACGAGCGAGTTTAAATGGGCCTTACAATGGACCCGTTGGAATTTTAACTGAGTAAAAAAAGTATAAAAATTGAAGTTTTGCAAAAAATTGTGTTGAAAAGCTCCTAATAAATTATTTGAACTCCTAAAATTTGATTAAAACTTGTTTTGCGGTCCTTTTTGTCGAAGTTTCGGGCGAGCAAGTCTAAATGGGCCTTTCAATGGACCTGTTGGAATTTTAACTGAGTAGATAAGTATAAAAATTGAATTTTTTCAATATAATTGTGTTGAAAAGCTCCTAAACAATTATTTGAACTCCTAAAATTTGATTAAAATTAGTCTTGCGGTCCTTTTTATATCGGTTTCGAACGAGCGGGTCGAAATGGGCCTTTCAATGGACCCGTTGGAATTTTAACTGAGTAAAAAGTATAGATATTGAGGTTTTGCAATATAATTGTGTTGAAAAGGTCATAATCAATTATTTGAACTCCTAAGATTTGATTAAAACTTGTTTTGCCGTCCTTTTTGTCGAGGTTTCGGACGAGCAGGTCTAAATGGGCCTTTCAATGGACCCGTTGGAAATTTAACTGAGTAAAAATTACAGAAATTGTGGTTTTGCAATATAATTGTGTTGAAAAGCTCCTAATCAATTACATGATCTCCTAAAATTTGATCAAAACTTGTTTTGCGGTCCTTTTGTCGAGGTTTCGGACGAGCAGGCTAAATGGGCCTTTCAATGGACCCTTGGAATTTTAACTGAGAAAAAAGTACAGAATATGAGGTTTTGCAATATAATTGTGTTGAAAAGCTCCTAATCAATTATTTGTACTCCTAAAATTTAATCAAAACTTGTTTTGCGGTCCTTTATGTAGAAGTTTCGGACGAGCGGGTTTAGATGGGCCTTTGAATGGACCCGTTGGAAATTGAACCGAGTAAAATGTACAAAAATTAAGGTTTTGCAATATAATTGTGTTGAAAATCTCTTAATCAATTATTTGTACTCCTAAAATTTGATAAAAACTTGTTTTGTGGTCCTTATTGTAGAGGTTTCGAACGAGCGGGTCTAAATGAGGCTTTTAATGGACCTGTTGGAATTTTAACTGCTTAAAAAGTACATAAATTTAAGTTTTGCAATATAATTGTGTTGGAAAGCTCCTAATAAATTTTTTGAACTCCTAAAATTTGATAAAACTTGTTTTGTGGTCCTTTTTGTAGAGGTTTCGGACGAGCAGGTCTAAATGGCCTTTCAATGGACCCGTTGGAATTTTAACTGAGTAAAGAGTACAAAAATTGATGTTTTGCAATATAATTGTGTTGAAAAGCTCCTAATCAATAATTTGAACTCCTAAAATTTGATAAAACTTGTTTTGCGGTCCTTTTTGTAAAGGTTTCGGACGTGCAGGTCTAAATGGGCCTTTCAATGGACCCGTTGGAATTTTAACTGAGTAAAAAGTACAGAAATTGAGGTTTTACAATATAATTGTGTTGAAAACCTCCTAATCAAATATTTTTACACCTAAATTTTGATCAAAACTTGTTTTGCGGTCCTTTATGTAGAGGTTTCGGAAGAGCGGGTCGAAATGGGTCTTTCAATGGACCCGTTGGAATTTTAACAGAGTACAAAGTACAGAAATTGAGGTTTTGTAAAATAGTTGTGTTGAAAAGCTCTTAATCAATTATTTGAACTCCTAAAATTTGATAAAACTTGTTTTGCGGTCCTTTTTGTAGAGGTTTCGGACGTGCAGGTCTAAATGGGCCTTTCAATGGACCCGTTGGAATTTTAACTGAGTAAAAAGTACAGAAATTGAGGTTTTGCAATATAATTGTGTTGAAAAGCTTCTAATCAATTATTTGAACTCCTAAAATTTGATAAAACTTGTTTTGTGGTCCTTTTTGTCGAGGTTTCTGACGAGCAGGTCTAAATGGGCCTTTCAATTGACCCGTTGGAATTTTAACTGAGTAAAATGTACAGAATTTGAGGTTTTGGAATATAATTGTGTTGAAAATCTCCTAATAAATTATTTGTACTCCTAAAATTTGATCAAAACTTGTTTTGCGGTCCTTTATGTAGAAGTTTCGGACGAGCGGGTTTAGATGGGCCTTTGAATGGACCCGTTGGAAATTTAACTGAGTAAAATGTACAAAAATTAAGGTTTTGCAATATAATTGTGTTGAAAATCTCTTAATCAATTATTTGTACTCCTAAGATTTGATAAAAACTTGTTTTTTGGTCCTTATTGTAGAGGTTTCGAACGAGCGGGTCTAAATGAGGCTTTTAATGGACCTGTTGGAATTTTAACTGATTAAAAAGTACATAAATTTAGGTTTTGCAATATAATTGTGTTGGAAAGCTCCTAATAAATTTTTTGAACTCCTAAAATTTGATAAAACTTGTTTTGCGGTCCTTTTTGTAGAGGTTTCGGACGAGCAGGTCTAAATGGCCTTTCAATGGACCCGTTGGAATTTTAACTGAGTAAAGAGTACAAAAATTGATGTTTTGCAATATAATTGTGTTGAAAAGCTCCTAATCAATTATTTGAACTCCTAAAATTTGATAAAACTTGTTTTGCGGTCCTTTTTGTAGAGGTTTCGGACGTGCAGGTCTAAATGGGCCTTTCAATGGACCCGTTGGAATTTTAACTGAGTAAAAAGTACAGAAATTGAGGTTTTACAATATAATTGTGTTGAAAAGCTCCTAATCAAATATTATTACACCTAAAATTTGATCAAAACTTGTTTTGCTGTCCTTTTTGTAGAGGTTTCGGAGGAGCGGGTCGAAATGGGCCTTTCAATGGACGCGTTGGAATTTTAACAGAGTACAAAGTACATAAATTGAGGTTTTGGAATATAGTTGTGTTGAAAAGCTCTTAATCAATTATTTGAACTCCTAATTTGATAAAACTTGTTTTGCGGTCCTTTTTGTAGAGGTTTCGGACGTGCAGGTCTAAATGGACCTTTCAATGGACCCGTTGGAATTTTAACTGAGTAAAAATTACAGAAATTGAGGTTTTGCAATATAATTGTGTTGAAAAGCTCCTAATAACATATTTGAATTCCTAAAATATGATAAAAACTTGTTTTGTGGTCCTTTTTGTCGAGGTTTTTGACGAGCAGGTCAAAATGGGCCTTTCAATGGACCCGTTGGAATTTTAACTGAGTAAAATGTACAGAATTTGATGTTTTGGAATATATTTGTGTTGAAAATCTCCTAATAAATTATTTGAAATCCTAAAATTTGATTAAAACTTGTTTCACAGTCCTTTTTGTAGAGGTTTCAGACGATCGGGTTTAAATGGGCCTTACAAAGGACCCGTTGGAAATTTAACTGAGAAAAAAGTATAGAAATTGAGGATTTGCAATATAATTGTGTTAAAAAGATCCTAATCAATTATTTGTACTCCTAAAATTTGATCAAAACTTGTTTTACGGTCCTTTATGTAGAGGTTTCAGACGAGCAGGTCGAAATGGGCCTTTCAATGGACCCGTTGGAATTTTAACTGAGTAAGAAGTATAGAAATTGAGGTTTTGCAATATAATTGTGTTAAAAACCTCCTAATCAATTATTTGAACTCGTAAAATTTTATAAAACTTGTTTGCGGTCATTTTTGTAGAGGTTTCGGACGAGCAGGTCTAAATGGGGCTTTCAATGGACCCGTTGGAATTTTAACTGAGTAAAAAGTCAGAAACTGATGTTTTGCAATACAATTGTGTTGAAAAGCTCCTAATAAATTATTTGAACACCTAAAATTTGAGAAAACCTTTTTTGCGGTCCTTTTTGTAGAGGTTTCGGACGAGCAGGTCTAAATGGGCCTTTCAATGGACCCGTTGGAATTTTAACTGAGTAAAAATTACAGAAATTGAGGTTTTACAATATAATTGTGTTGAAAAGCTCCTAATCAAATATTTTTACACCTAAATTTTGATCAAAACTTGTTTTGCGGTCCTTTATGTAGAGGTTTCGGACGAGCGGGTCGAAATGGGTCTTTCAATGGACCCGTTGGAATTTTAACAGAGTACAAAGTACAGAAATTGAGGTTTTGGAAAATAGTTGTGTTGAAAAGCTCTTAATCAATTATTTGAACTCCTAAAATTTGATAAAACTTGTTTTGCGGTCCTTTTTGTAGAGGTTTTGGACGTGCAGGTCTAAATGGGCCTTTCAATGGACCCGTTGGAATTTTTACTGAGTAAAAAGTACAGAAATTGAGGTTTTGCAATATAATTGTGTTGAAAAGCTCCTAATCAATTATTTGAACTCCTAAAATTTGATAAAACTTGTTCTGTGGTCCTTTTTGTCGAGGTTTCTGACGAGCAGGTCTAAATGGGCCTTTCAATTGACCCGTTGGAATTTTAACTGAGTAAAATGTACAGAATTTGAGGTTTTGGAATATAATTGTGTTGAAAATCTCCTAATAAATTATTTGTACTCCTAAAATTTGATCAAAACTTGTTTTGCGGTCCTTTATGTAGAAGTTTCGGACGAGCGGGTTTAGATGGGCCTTTGAATGGACCCGTTGGAAATTTAACTGAGTAAAATGTACAAAAATTAAGGTTTTGCAATATAATTGTGTTGAAAATCTCTTAATCAATTATTTGTACTCCTAAAATTTGATAAAAACTTGTTTTTTGGTCCTTATTGTAGAGGTTTCGAACGAGCGGGTCTAAATGAGGCTTTTAATGGACCTGTTGGAATTTTAACTGATTAAAAAGTACATAAATTTAGGTTTTGCAATATAATTGTGTTGGAAAGCTCCTAATAAATTTTTTGAACTCCTAAAATTTGATAAAACTTGTTTTGCGGTCCTTTTTGTAGAGGTTTCGGACGAGCAGGTCTAAATGGCCTTTCAATGGACCCGTTGGAATTTTAACTGAGTAAAGAGTACAAAAATTGATGTTTTGCAATATAATTGTGTTGAAAAGCTCCTAATCAATTATTTGAACTCCTAAAATTTGATAAAACTTGTTTTGCGGTCCTTTTTGTAGAGGTTTCGGACGTGCAGGTCTAAATGGGCCTTTCAATGGACCCGTTGGAAATTTAACTGAGTAAAAAGTACAGAAATTGAGGTTTTACAATATAATTGTGTTGAAAAGCTCCTAATCAAATATTATTACACCTAAAATTTGATCAAAACTTGTTTTGCGGTCCTTTTTGTAGAGGTTTCGGACGAGCGGGTCGAAATGGGCCTTTCAATGGACCCGTTGGAATTTTAACAGAGTACAAAGTACAGAAATTGAGGTTTTGGAATATAGTTGTGTTGAAAAGCTCTTAATCAATTATTTGAACTCCTAAAATTTGATAAAACTTGTTTTGCGGTCCTTTTTGTAGAGGTTTCGGACGTGCAGGTCTAAATGGACCTTTCAATGGACCCGTTGGAATTTTAACTGAGTAAAAAGTACAGAAATTGAGGTTTTGCAATATAATTGTGTTGAAAAGCTCCTAATAAATTATTTGAATTCCTAAAATATGATAAAAACTTGTTTTGTGGTCCTTTTTGTCGAGGTTTTTGACGAGCAGGTCAAAATGGGCCTTTCAATGGACCCGTTGGAATTTTAACTGAGTAAAATGTACAGAATTTGATGTTTTGGAATATAATTGTGTTGAAAATCTCCTAATAAATTATTTGAAATCCTAAAATTTGATTAAAACTTGTTTCACAGTCCTTTTTGTAGAGGTTTCAGACGATCGGGTTTAAATAGGCCTTACAAAGGACCCGTTGGAAATTTAACTGAGAAAAAAGTATAGAAATTGAGGATTTGCAATATAATTGTGTTAAAAAGATCCTAATCAATTATTTGTACTCCTAAAATTTGATCAAAACTTGTTTTACGGTCCTTTATATAGAGGTTTCAGACGAGCAGGTCGAAATGGGCCTTTCAATGGACCCGTTGGAATTTTAACTGAGTAAGAAGTATAGAAATTGAGGTTTTGCAATATAATTGTGTTGAAAACCTCCTAATCAATTATTTGAACTCGTAAAATTTTATAAAACTTGTTAGCGGTCATTTTTGTAGAGGTTTCGGACGAGCAGGTCTAAATGGGGCTTTCAATGGACCCGTTGGAATTTTAACTGAGTAAAAAGTCAGAAACTGATGTTTTGCAATACAATTGTGTTGAAAAGCTCCTAATAAATTATTTGAACTCCTAAAATTTGAGAAAACCTTTTTTGCGGTCCTTTTTGTAGAGGTTTCGGACGAGCAGGTCTAAATGGGCCTTTCAATGGACCCGTTGGAATTTTAACTGAGTAAAAATTACAGAAATTGAGGTTTTGCAATATAATTGTGTTGAAAAGCTCCTAATCAATTATTTGAACTCCTAAAATTTGATAAAATTTGTTTTGCGGTCCTTTTTGTAGAGGTTTCGGACGAGCAGGTCTAAATGGGCATTTCAATGGACCCGTTGGAATTTTAACTGATTAAAAAATAACGAAATTGAGGTTTTGCAATATAATTGTGTTGAAAAGCTCCTAATCTAAAATTTGATTAAAACTTATTATGCGGTCCTTTTTGTAGAGGCTTCGGACGTGCATGTCTAAATGGGCCTTTCAATGGACCCGTTGGAATTTTAACTGAGTAAAAATTATAGAAATTGTGGTTTTGCATTATAATTGTGTTGAAAAGCTCCTAACTAATTATTAGAACTCCTAAAATTTGAATAAAACTTGTTTTGCGGTCCTTTTTGTAGAGGTTTCGGACGAGCAGGTCTAAATGGGCCTTTCAATGGACCCGTTGGAATTTTAACTGAGTAAAAAGTAAAAAATATGAAGTTTTGCAATATAATTGTGTTGAAAAGCTCATAATCAATTATTTGAACTCCTAAAATTTGATTAAAACTTGTTTTGCTGTCCTTTTTGTCAAGGTTTCGGACGAGCAGGTCTAAATGGGCCTTTCAATACACCCGTTGGAATTTTAACTGAGTAAAAAGTACAGAATGTAATGCCCCGAGTTTAGGGGTCAGACGTTACTCGGGTAAATCGGGTTTTAGTCGTGGGCTCGATTTAATTAAAATAGACTTTGGTTTTATTTTAAAAAGATTTGAAATTCATTAATGGCAAAGTTGTAAATTTTTAAAAGTAGGAAAAGATGAGAAAAAGGTTTTTTGAAACATTTCTTCATCTTCTTCCTCCATCCACTTTTAACGTCAAAACCTCCCAAAACCCCTAGATACTATTTCATTCATTTCCTTCGTCATTTCAAGTGATTTCAACGAGGTAAGACCATTTTTGACTTGTCCTCTCAATTCCTAGCACATTGATGGTTCTAGTTTTTGAAAAACACCATTGTAGAGATTTTTTCAAGATTTCAAAGTTTGATGAAAAGTATGAAACTTTAATGGCTTCTTGGCTTTTTTTTATTTGTAGAGTTAAGTTTTGAACTAATCTTGCCCTAAGGTACATTATATCTCGAAATGAGAGGTTTTTAGCAAAAATCCTGAAATGGGTTTTGGGGGGTATTTTAAAAGTGTCAAAACTTGGGGTTTTAGTGTGGTTTTATGTTGGAGAGTGGTGCTGATGTTATAGCAATGTTAGGGAGATGTCTTGAAGGTGTTTTGTTTGTTGGAATTAGTAGTTCTCTGCTGGGTTTGGTGGGAGTACGAAAATGGGGTCTATGGTATTGGCTTTGGTTTGAAATTGTAAGAATTTGGCTTGTGGTAGTAGCTTGTGGTTGTGATAGTGTTTGGTGATGATTTGGTTGAGTATTACATTGTTTTTGATTGACTAGAATCAAGGGAAACCATCGGAGAAGCTTTGTAACACCCTGAAAAGTACCCTAGTTCGAACAATAGAAAAATGACGATGATAACGTAAATAATTATAATTAAATTGGTAACTAATATATTCACATGTTGAATAATATAAGATGTAAATTAGTGTACTCATAAATACATGTACAATTCGGTGAGATGATGAAAATATATATGTACAAGCTATGTATATATATATAGATAAGATTAAAATGTGATAAATTAATGATTTAAAATATGTATATTATATGATATATGAATGATAAGTAGTGGAATTATTGGTGGAATTATTATTGAAATTATTAGTGGAATTATTATTGGAATTATTAGTGGAATTATTGGTGGAATTATTATTGAAATTATTAGTGGAATTATTATTAGAATTATTAGTAGGTTGGTTGGTGGAATTATTAGTGGGAATTAAAAGTATGATAATGAAAGAATAATAATTAAAGATTAAATAATATAATATGACTATAGTGGGATTATAATGTAGAATTAGTGGCTGTCATCTTATATACCCAAAGCCATTATCATTTTCCACCTTCTTTCTTCATCTTCTTCACCGAGAAATTAAGAGAAATTAGAGAAGGAAGTTGCTGGAAATTAAATGAAAAATACACGCATGTTGATTCCATAGCTCAAGTAAGTGTTTGTTAGTCATTTGATGTTGTTCTTGAGATTTAGGGTTATTTTGATGATCTTGATTATGATTATTTTCTGAAAATATGATTAAAATCAATTTAAGATGTTGTTAAAATGTTGGGTTTATGAATTTATGGTTGAAATTCTGGAAAAATGCATGAACATTAGTTAAAGTTTGAATCTGCCCAGATTCGTCCTTGAACACTGCCCTGTTTTGTATTGAAAATTCGAATAGGTTAGAGTTCGAATTAAGAAAACTTTTGTAAATAAAAGTTGTAGATCTGAATGATTACTATAAGAAAATGTCCTCTTGAGTATGAAAACGACATAGGAAGTGGCTGGAAATTGAATTACAAAAAGACTGCTCAGAATTGAATGAATCTGGAAACTGCTTAGGTTAAATTGTAATTTTGAAAATGTTTAGGGGTTTAATTGATGTCAATAAATTCTGAAAAATTTATTAGAAACAGGGGAGGTATTTTAGGAATGAAAAATAAATAGTTTAGTTTGAATTATATATCAATTGATAGTTTAAATATCATTAGAACACATAGAAGATCAAAATGGACTAGTTTGTAAGAATTGATAATTTGAGGACCTATATACTCTGTTTTCATGGTTTCTGGAACATAATTATTATGTTAATATGTGAAGGTAAAAGTGGTTAAAATCTCAAGATTTATGGTGTAGTAAAACATAGGTTATAAATACACTAAAGTCACAAATAGGCAGATTAGTTTTCTAAAGATACCCTATGTTCAAGTAATAAACTGTATTGATAGAGAAATGATAAAATTATGTTCCATACATGGTTGTAAAGGTGTGTTTATAAGCTTTCCAGAATGGTAAAGAACTCCTTATTTGGAGTTGTGAGTAAAAAGATATGACCAGTTTAGTAGAGGTTACTCAAACTGCCAGTTTAGGGGGCAGATTCACTTTTCTAAGTGATTATGTTTAAGTAAATGAATTTATATGTTTGAATTAATTACTAATGGGTATTGTATATGATATTTTATGATTAAGAGCATATTGGTGAAGAGATATTAGAGGAATCAAGGGGTGATCAAACCAAGAAGAAAGGGAGAGGCATCATCATTAAGGAGACAAACTAGCTTGGAGTATTGTGAGTGTAGTTTTGTTTAAAGTGTTGGGATTAGTATCCTAACCTTGTTATTTTTTTTAGATAACATGAAGAAAGCATGAAATGAATTTAATAATGATTGGTAAAATTTAAAATGATAAGGAAGAAGGATTAAAGGCAAAAATATTGATCTAAGTGTATATTGCTTGTTAGATAAGCATGCTTAGTATAAATATGATTAGTTACTATGATGTGTTGATTGCTTGAGCTATGTGATATGTGACTAAATGATAAGCTTTGATACTAGTTTTTGATGATCATAAAATGAAAATGATCTCATGTACTTGCTGGAATTTTATATTACCATGATGCTTGATTGATTATATGTATATGCCTATTGAAATGGTTAAATGCCTTTGAAATTATGAATGATTGACAAGAGAATGATCTTGTTAATAAAGAAAGATAAGTAAAGTCCTTGGTATGATTAGTGTCTATAGGTAGAAGGGCATGCCTTAGAGTCGTTGAGCTCCCCTGATCTTTGTTACAGGATGGTGGTTAGACACCTATAAACCTGATAAGGTGGTTAGTCACCTTGATAATTGAATGGTGGTAAGTCACCATTGATGCCTATGCATCCCCTGTTATAAGTTGAAATGACAAATGGATACTTTGAGTATCTAATGTTACATGTTACATGAAGACTTGATTACCTATTTCATTAATCATCCAAGGCAAAACATTTATTAGAACAATGATATATGTTTAAATGAACAAGTTGGGTATTAGCCCTTATGATATGAAATGAATATGTGTACTTGGTTGAGATTCGAAATGAACTATGTTGTGATGTGAAACTATGAAATGTTGCTTCCAAGATGACAATGAGATTACATGTTGTTTGTTGTCCATGTTAGCTTGAATTGTAAAAGTTTGCTGCCCTATTGGTTAGTATTTGAGACTAGCTAAGTTAACTTGGTTTTTGATGGAACTAGCTAGGTATTTCAATGTGTGCTAAGCCTAGCTAAGTAACCTCAAAGATTGAATAAGACTTTAAAAGATTGAAACTAGTAAAATTAGGGCTGCCTCACTAAGTACATTATGTGTACTTATCACTCTCTTTGTTTCCTTCTTCCAAAATAACAGGTCCTTTGATATTCGAAAGTCATCCGTTCTGATTCGAGAGCTTCGCAAGCCAAGAACAAGTATGATATAATCTTGCTTAGACTCCTAGTTGGTGGCATAGTCTAAATTATTTTGTCATGCATTATGAATCATGTAATTCTTAAGTGTGGTTTGTATAAAACTAAGACATGTTATATTACGTAATGACTTAATAAATGTTTATGTAAATATGGATATGATAATATGAATTAACTATGTTGAAGTTAATCAAGCTTGACATGAATTGAATCTGTCTATTATCACAATAGTAACATCGCTCGCTCGTAACCGGGTGAGGGGTGTTACATAAATTGGTATCAGAGCTTCGGTTTAGTCGATTCTCGGACTAAATCAGGTCTATTGCATCATATAGGTTAAACTATGCCACCTAGGAGTTTTATATCAAACTGCTTGCGATTGCGCTCTCTAATTTCGATCTTTTCTGAAGTCTTATTAGAATGTCCGAATCACTTTTGGCTCATGATAATGAAAGTCCTCGGGAATCATCTAACGAGGATGGTAGCGTTAGGATGAAAACCAACGCTCCGGGACAATCTAATCCTCTCGAGCAAGCGGACCCTCCGAGAAGATCGGAACCGCGAGAACCGACTCCGCCCCTGAACCTAATCAAACAACTCTGACAATTCCAACTGTTCAAAGTGCTCAGCGGGAATGTCTCCTAAGTATGAAGGAGATGTTCGATCAATTAGTAATGAACATCCGACGAGAACAACCGACTCCGGTGGTTGCTACACCGAGTCGAGCCCCTATCGACAAGCTCGCACAACATCGAGCAACTACATTCACCGGTGAAAACGAGGAAAAGCCGGAAGAAGCTGAGAATTGGCTAGAAAGAACCACTCAAATCTTAATTCGCCAACTCCAATGTTCGGATGAACATAAACTTGAATGTGCGATTACACTTCTAGCCGATGAAGCTCTAAGTTGGTGGGAAACCACGACTCTAACTGCCTCTGCCGAGTCAGTTACATGGAAATTCTTCGTTGATGAATTCAAAAAGAAATATATTAACGAACAATACCTTGCTGATCGGAGGAAGAAATTCTTACATCTGAAACAGGCCAATCGGCCGATTGAACAATATGTTGCCGATTTCTGCAAATACTGCAAGTATGGCTCGGAGTACATCAAGACCGAGAAGGATAAATGCAGAATGTTCATCGACGGGCTAAGTGATGAATTGAGTCCGATGTTCACAGCACTTGACATTACGGATTTTCAAATCCTTGTGAATCGGGTCATCGCCACTGAATCTAAGATGCAGAATGCCGAGAAACGAAAGAGTGGATTCCGAACTGATAAGAAGCGGAAGAGTGACGACAAGTCTCAGTGGTCTAAGAAGCCGAAACATCAGAAGGAATCATCCTCCACCTATATACCATTTACTCGGAATAATTTCCAACCCCAACACTCCAACAAGATGGCTACTCCGGTTGTTTCCATCAACAGTACTGGAAATGTCGACAGACCTCCTGTTTGCAAATTCTGTCAGAAGAATCACTTTGGCCAATGCCGAACCCAAGCGAACCTCTGTTATGCTTGTGGCGCTGACGATCATTACATCCGAGACTGTCCAAAACGAAATGATCAATCTTTTGTTCGACCGGCTAACCAAAGTTCTGTACCATCTAGCCGAGGCAAACATCCGAGACAAGTTCAGTCGAACAATCCCGGGAAAGGCAAGGCTGCCCAGTCAAAAGCCACCACTTATCAGGAGTCCCGAGTCCCAGCTCGTGTCTATCACATTCGTGGCAAGGAAGAAGAAGAGTCTCCTGATGTCATCGCGGGTACGGTTGAACTTAACCTTAAACCTGTTTACGCATTGATAGATTCGGGATCAACTCATTCATTTATATGCTCATACTTGTTAGATGAACTTAAATTGAAACCTGAAACTGTACAAACTGGGCTAATTGTTTCGAACCCTATAGGAGGTAATATGCCAATAAATTTGATCTGTAAAGATTGTCAGATAACAATTCAAAATATACCCTTTCCTTGTAATCTATATGTTTTACCCAAATGTGAATTTGATCTAGTTTTAGGACTAGATTGGTTGGGAAAACATGAAGCCTGGATAGACTGTCAAAACCGTAGGTTATATTTACGGGGTTTAGGAAAAGAATCCATCCTATTGATAGACAAGAAACCGACCTCTATTTTTGCCGCTATGGCATTGCAAGACAAGCTTGATTTCAGTTTACCTGAAATGTCTGTCGTATCTGAATTTTCCGATGTTTTTCCTGAGGAACTCCCTGGCCTTCCTCCAACTCGGGAAGTCGAATTCAAAATCGAAGTTCAACCCGGAACTAATCCGGTGTCCATTACACCTTATCGGATGGCACCTGTTGAACTCAAAGAACTAAAGAAGCAAATTCAAGAACTCGAGGATAAAGGATTCATCCGACCTAGCATATCTCCCTGGGGTGCTCCTGTCCTATTCGTGAAAAAGAAGGATGGTACGATGCGGCTTTGTATCGATTACCGGCAACTTAATAAAGTAACCATCAAGAATAAGTATCCGCTACCGAGAATCGAAGATTTGTTCGATCAACTCAAACACGCAGCCGTGTTCTCTAAGATTGATCTTCGGTCTGGTTACTATCAAATGAGGGTAAGAGAAGAAGATGTACCCAAAACAGCTTTTCGAACTCGATATGGGCATTACGAATTCTTAGTAATGCCGTTCGGTCTAACAAATGCCCCTGCTGCATTCATGGATCTGATGAATCGAGTATTCAAGCCCTATCTTGACAAGTTCGTTGTCGTATTTATCGACGATATCCTTGTTTACTCCCAGAACAAGGAAGAACATGCTGATCATCTTCGGATTGTACTTCAGACGCTCCGAGATCACCAATTGTTTGCCAAATTCACTAAGTGTGAGTTTTGGTTATCCGAAGTTTCATTCCTCGGACACATCATTTCTGCCGAAGGAATTAAAGTTGATTCCAAGAAAATTCAAGCTATTCTTGATTGGAGACCTCCGAGAAATGTGAGCGAAGTCCGAAGTTTCCTCGGATTAGCTGGCTATTACCGAAGATTTGTGAAGGGATTCTCGGTGATTGCCGCACCGTTAACTAAACTCCTTCGAAAGGATGTAATCTTTAAGTGGTCGGAAAAGCAGCAACGAAGCTTCGACCAACTCAAACAAGCTCTAACACATGCCCCAGTCCTTATTCAACCCGAATCGGGTAAAGAATTCATAGTATACAGCGATGCATCACACTCGGGCCTAGGTTGTGTTCTGATGCAAGAAGGCAATGTGATTGCATACGCCTCCCGGCAACTGAAGCAACACGAATTGAATTATCCTACTCACGATCTCGAGCTTGCAGCCATTGTGTTCGCACTCAAAATTTGGCGACACTACTTGTACGGTGAAAGATGCAAGCTGTTCACTGATCACAAAAGCCTGAAGTATTTACTCACTCAAAAAGATCTGAACCTTAGACAAAGAAGATGGTTAGAGTTGCTCAAAGACTACGATCTGACTATCGATTATCATCCTGGAAAAGCCAATGTTGTTGCCGACGCTCTGAGTCGAAAACCGAACCTCTCTTCTTTGGCTATCAACGCTCATTTCCGGCTATGCAAAGCTCGGAATTATCTGAATGAACTTCAAGTTCAATCTACTCTGATCACCAGGATCAAAAAACTTCAACAAATTGATCCAGAACTTCAGAAAATCAATTCTAAGCTTGAGTCTAATCCTGACTTCTCTGTTAAGTCGAACGGTTTTCTATACATCAAAGATCGTATATGTGTCCCTAATAACAAAGAATTACAAGATGAAATCCTACAAGAAGCACACCAAAGTTCTTTGGAGGAATCACAACGTCGAAGAAGCGACGTGGGAACCTGATGACACGATGAAGAAACAATATCCTCATTTGTTCGATTCAGGTAAAAATTCGAGGACGAATTTTCTTTAAGGGGGGAGGAATTGTAACACCCTGAAAAGTACCCTAGTTCGAACAATAGAAAAATGACGATGATAACGTAAATAATTATAATTAAATTGGTAACTAATATATTCACATGTTGAATAATATAAGATGTAAATTAGTGTACTCATAAATACATGTACAATTCGGTGAGATGATGAAAATATATATGTACAAGCTATGTATATATATATAGATAAGATTAAAATGTGATAAATTAATGATTTAAAATATGTATATTATATGATATATGAATGATAAGTAGTGGAATTATTGGTGGAATTATTATTGAAATTATTAGTGGAATTATTATTGGAATTATTAGTGGAATTATTGGTGGAATTATTATTGAAATTATTAGTGGAATTATTATTAGAATTATTAGTAGGTTGGTTGGTGGAATTATTAGTGGGAATTAAAAGTATGATAATGAAAGAATAATAATTAAAGATTAAATAATATAATATGACTATAGTGGGATTATAATGTAGAATTAGTGGCTGTCATCTTATATACCCAAAGCCATTATCATTTTCCACCTTCTTTCTTCATCTTCTTCACCGAGAAATTAAGAGAAATTAGAGAAGGAAGTTGCTGGAAATTAAATGAAAAATACACGCATGTTGATTCCATAGCTCAAGTAAGTGTTTGTTAGTCATTTGATGTTGTTCTTGAGATTTAGGGTTATTTTGATGATCTTGATTATGATTATTTTCTGAAAATATGATTAAAATCAATTTAAGATGTTGTTAAAATGTTGGGTTTATGAATTTATGGTTGAAATTCTGGAAAAATGCATGAACATTAGTTAAAGTTTGAATCTGCCCAGATTCGTCCTTGAACACTGCCCTGTTTTGTATTGAAAATTCGAATAGGTTAGAGTTCGAATTAAGAAAACTTTTGTAAATAAAAGTTGTAGATCTGAATGATTACTATAAGAAAATGTCCTCTTGAGTATGAAAACGACATAGGAAGTGGCTGGAAATTGAATTACAAAAAGACTGCTCAGAATTGAATGAATCTGGAAACTGCTTAGGTTAAATTGTAATTTTGAAAATGTTTAGGGGTTTAATTGATGTCAATAAATTCTGAAAAATTTATTAGAAACAGGGGAGGTATTTTAGGAATGAAAAATAAATAGTTTAGTTTGAATTATATATCAATTGATAGTTTAAATATCATTAGAACACATAGAAGATCAAAATGGACTAGTTTGTAAGAATTGATAATTTGAGGACCTATATACTCTGTTTTCATGGTTTCTGGAACATAATTATTATGTTAATATGTGAAGGTAAAAGTGGTTAAAATCTCAAGATTTATGGTGTAGTAAAACATAGGTTATAAATACACTAAAGTCACAAATAGGCAGATTAGTTTTCTAAAGATACCCTATGTTCAAGTAATAAACTGTATTGATAGAGAAATGATAAAATTATGTTCCATACATGGTTGTAAAGGTGTGTTTATAAGCTTTCCAGAATGGTAAAGAACTCCTTATTTGGAGTTGTGAGTAAAAAGATATGACCAGTTTAGTAGAGGTTACTCAAACTGCCAGTTTAGGGGGCAGATTCACTTTTCTAAGTGATTATGTTTAAGTAAATGAATTTATATGTTTGAATTAATTACTAATGGGTATTGTATATGATATTTTATGATTAAGAGCATATTGGTGAAGAGATATTAGAGGAATCAAGGGGTGATCAAACCAAGAAGAAAGGGAGAGGCATCATCATTAAGGAGACAAACTAGCTTGGAGTATTGTGAGTGTAGTTTTGTTTAAAGTGTTGGGATTAGTATCCTAACCTTGTTATTTTTTTTAGATAACATGAAGAAAGCATGAAATGAATTTAATAATGATTGGTAAAATTTAAAATGATAAGGAAGAAGGATTAAAGGCAAAAATATTGATCTAAGTGTATATTGCTTGTTAGATAAGCATGCTTAGTATAAATATGATTAGTTACTATGATGTGTTGATTGCTTGAGCTATGTGATATGTGACTAAATGATAAGCTTTGATACTAGTTTTTGATGATCATAAAATGAAAATGATCTCATGTACTTGCTGGAATTTTATATTACCATGATGCTTGATTGATTATATGTATATGCCTATTGAAATGGTTAAATGCCTTTGAAATTATGAATGATTGACAAGAGAATGATCTTGTTAATAAAGAAAGATAAGTAAAGTCCTTGGTATGATTAGTGTCTATAGGTAGAAGGGCATGCCTTAGAGTCGTTGAGCTCCCCTGATCTTTGTTACAGGATGGTGGTTAGACACCTATAAACCTGATAAGGTGGTTAGTCACCTTGATAATTGAATGGTGGTAAGTCACCATTGATGCCTATGCATCCCCTGTTATAAGTTGAAATGACAAATGGATACTTTGAGTATCTAATGTTACATGTTACATGAAGACTTGATTACCTATTTCATTAATCATCCAAGGCAAAACATTTATTAGAACAATGATATATGTTTAAATGAACAAGTTGGGTATTAGCCCTTATGATATGAAATGAATATGTGTACTTGGTTGAGATTCGAAATGAACTATGTTGTGATGTGAAACTATGAAATGTTGCTTCCAAGATGACAATGAGATTACATGTTGTTTGTTGTCCATGTTAGCTTGAATTGTAAAAGTTTGCTGCCCTATTGGTTAGTATTTGAGACTAGCTAAGTTAACTTGGTTTTTGATGGAACTAGCTAGGTATTTCAATGTGTGCTAAGCCTAGCTAAGTAACCTCAAAGATTGAATAAGACTTTAAAAGATTGAAACTAGTAAAATTAGGGCTGCCTCACTAAGTACATTATGTGTACTTATCACTCTCTTTGTTTCCTTCTTCCAAAATAACAGGTCCTTTGATATTCGAAAGTCATCCGTTCTGATTCGAGAGCTTCGCAAGCCAAGAACAAGTATGATATAATCTTGCTTAGACTCCTAGTTGGTGGCATAGTCTAAATTATTTTGTCATGCATTATGAATCATGTAATTCTTAAGTGTGGTTTGTATAAAACTAAGACATGTTATATTACGTAATGACTTAATAAATGTTTATGTAAATATGGATATGATAATATGAATTAACTATGTTGAAGTTAATCAAGCTTGACATGAATTGAATCTGTCTATTATCACAATAGTAACATCGCTCGCTCGTAACCGGGTGAGGGGTGTTACAAGCTTCAGGCACTATTCCGGGGAATTTGGAGACTTGAGATCGGTGGTTCGGCTTCTGGTTGGGTTTCATCGGTGAGTGAAAATGTTTTGAACTTGATTTGATTTCGGAAAGGGTTCTTGGGGGTTTGGGTGGAGCCTTGAGGGCTAACCTAAACCCAAGTGTAAGTTCACTAACTATGCCTTGATTTGTTAAGTGTTGGTGCATGAACAATTGTTAAGATATTGTGTGTGGTTTGTGGATTTTCTTTACTTCCGTTGATGTTGTTGTATAGTCGTTGTTGGTGTCGAGCCTCACGTGATGGTTGTCGTTACTACAGTGATGTGTGGTCCCACCGGTAGTTACTAGTAGAAGAGTAAGGTGATGTGTGGTCCCATCGGAAAACTACTAGTCGAACGGTGATGTGTGGTCCCACTGTGTTTTGGTTGTGCAAGTGCAAACCATGTATTTTGTTGTTGTGTTTCCTTTCGTGCATTTAAATGGTTTACTTATCATCTATGAAAAGTGTTTCGAAAACTGCATGATTGATGAGTTTAAAGGCATGTAGACTTGATACGTAATGCACTTTGGTGAATGCTTAAATTCCTTTATGGATGGCCTTTTTATGTATGTTAAGTGTTCGAACATGCTTGTAGTAGGGTGTATGCCTCTAGAGTATGTGTATGCACGTTGTATTCTTGATTCTTGATGTTTGAGGCATGTTGGGGAAATTTGGAGATGCAGAAACTGGTTTTTTGAAATACATAGACTGCAGGCGTTTCGGAACGGATAAGGTGGTTTCGGTATGGGTATGGTTCCAGGGATACCCGTATCATAACGTGTTCCGGTACGGTTTGGATACTGTGAACCCCTTTTCTGATACGCGTACTGAAACGGTTTGGCTACTGTGAAGGCCTGTTCCGGAACGTGTTTCAGAACGTCTAAGCGAAAAGGACCCTGTACCGAAACGAGTTGGGCCGTATCGGTACGGGTAGTCTTACTTTTAAAACTAGGGCATGTGTATCGAAACGGGCAAGCCTGTTCTGAAACACATGACTGTAATTTGGGCTTTTGGCATCTTTAAGGGTCCTCAAGAATTGGGCTTGGGTTCTGGTTGTTGTATGCTTTTTTGTGAGCCTTGTTTGTATTCGTTTATCTTTGGTCCAGTCGCATGTGCAAGGAATCGAACTAACTTGAATACATGGTAAATTCATATCAACTTACATTTCGTCTCCAAAGTCTTGTGTTGTTTATCCGTTGTCGTTTCACACATAGGATTTAATTATCCATCTAGAGAAGTTAATTGAAGAAAATTTCCTAGGGTTGCTAACCGAGGCGGGACCTTAACGAGTTTCACTTCAGTTTTTCCCGTGTGACCTGATCGGACCGGTCAGTCGTCCAGACCAGGACGAGGGGGTTACACAGAAATTGTGGTTTTGCAATATAATTGTGTTGAAAAGATCCTAATCAATTACATGATCTACTAAAATTTGATTAAAACTTGTTTTGCAGTACTTTTTGTCGAGGTTTCGGACGAGAAGGTCTAAATGGGCCTTTCAATGGACCCGTTGGAATTTTAACTTAGTAAAAAGTACAGAAATTGAGGTTTTGCAATATAATTGTGTTGAAAAGCTCCTAATCAATTATTTGTACTCCTAAAATTTTATCAAAACTTGTTTTGCGGTCCTTTTATGTAGAAGTTTCGGACGAGCGGGTTTAGATGGGCCTTTCAATGGACCCGTTGGAATTTTAACAGAGTAAAAAGTATAGAAATTGAGGTTTTGCAATATAATTGTGTTGAACAGCTCCTAATCAATTATTTGAACTCCTAAAATTTGATTAAAACTTGTTTTGCATTCATTTTTGTCTAGGTTTCAGACGAGCAGGTCTAAATGGGCTTTTCAATGGACCCGTTGTAGTTTTAACTGAGTAAAAAGTACTAAAATTGAGGTTTTGCAATATAATTGTGTTGAAAAGCTCCTAATCAATTATTTGAACTCCTAAAATTTGATTAAAACTTGTTTTGCGGTCCTTTTTATCTAGGTTTTGGACGAGCAGGTCTAAATGGGCCTTTCAATGGACCCGTTGGAATTTTAACTGAGTAAAAAGTATAAAAATTGAGGTTTTGCAAAATAATTGTGTTGAAAAGCTCCTAATCAATTATTTGAACTCCTAAATTTTGATTAAAACTTGTTTTGCGGTCCTTTTTGTAGAGGTTTCGGACGAGCATGTCTAAATGGGTCTTTCAATGGACCTGTTGGAATTTTAACTGAATAAAAAAGTATAAAAATTGAAGTTTTGCAATATAATTGTGTTGAAAAGCTCCTAATCAATTATTTAAACTCCTAAAATTTGATTAAAACTTGTTTTGCGGTCCTTTTTGTATCGGTTTCGAACGAGCGGGTTTAAATGGGCCTTACAATGGACCCGTTGGAAATTTAATTGAGAAAAAAGTACAGAAATTGAGGTTTTGCAATATAATTGTGTTGAAAAGCTACTATTAAATAATTTGTACTCCTAAAATTTGATCAAAACTTGTTTTGCGGTCCTTTATGTAGAGGTTTCGGACGAGCGGGTCGAAATGGGCCTTTCAATGGACCCGTTGGAATTTTAACTGAATAAAAAGTATAGAAATTGAGATTTTGCAATATAATTGTGTTGAAAAGGTCATAATCAATTATTTGAACTCCTAAAATTTGATTAAAACTTGTTTTGCGATCCTTTTTGTTGAGGTTTCGGACGAGCAGGTCTAAATGGGCCTTTCAATGGACCCGTTGGAAATTTAACTGAGTAAAAATTACAGAAATTGTGGTTTTTCAATATAATTGTGTTGAAAAGCTCCTAATCAATTACATGATCTCCTAAAATTTGATTAAAACTTGTTTTGTGGTCCTTTTTGTCGAGGTTTCGGACGAGCAGGTCTAAATGGGCCTTTCAATTGACCCGTTGGAATTTTAACTGAGTAAAAAGTACAGAAATTGAAGTTTTGCAATATAATTGTGTTGGAAAGCTCCTAATCAATTTTTTGAACTCCTAAAATTTGATAAAACTTGTTTTGCGGACCTTTTTGTAGAGGTCTCGGACGAGCAGGTCTAAATGGCCTTTCAATGACCCGTTGGAATTTTAACTAAGTAAAGAGTACAGAAATTGAGGTTTTGCAATATAATTGTGTTCAAAAAGCTCCTAATCAAATATTTCAACTCCTAAAATTTGATAAAACTTGTTTTGCCGTCCTTTTTGTAGAGGTTTCGGACGGGCATGTCTAAATGGGCCTTTCAGTGGACCCATTGGAATTTTAACTGAGTAATAAATACCGAAATTGAGGTTTTGCAATATAATTGTGTTGAAAAGCTCCTAATCAATTACATGATATTCTAAAATTTGATTAGAACCTGTTTTCCGATCCTTTTTGTTGAGGCTTCAGACGTGCAGGTCTAAATGGGCCTTTCAATGGACCCGTTGGAATTTTAACTGAGTAAAAAGTACAGAAATTGAGGTTTTGCAATATAATTGTGTTGAAAAGCTCCTAATCAATTATTTGAACTCCTAAAATTTGATAAAACTTGTTTTGTGGTCCTTTTTGTAGAGGTTTTGGACGAGTAGGTATAAATGTGCCTTTCAATGGACCCGTTGGAATCTTAACTGAGTAAAAAAGTACAAAATTGAGGTTTTCAAATATAATTGTGTTCAAAAGCTCCTAATAAATTACATGATCTCCTAAAATTTGATCAAAACTTGTTTTGTGGTCCTTTATGTAGAGGTTTCGGACGAGCAGGTCGAAATGGGCCTTTCAATGGACCCGTTCGAATTTTAACTGAGTAAGAAGTACAAAAATTGAGGTTTTGCAATATAATTGTGTTGAAAACCTCCTAATCAATTATTTGAACTCGTAAAATTTGATAAAAACTTGTTTTACGGTCATTTTTGTAGAGGTTTCGGACGAGCAGGTCTAAATGGGGCTTTCAATGGACCCGTTGGAATTTTAACTGAGTAAAAATTACAGAAACTGATGTTTTGCAATACAATTGTATTGAAAAGCTCCTAATCAATTAATTGAACTCCTAAAATTTGATAAAACTTGTTTTACGGTCCTTTTTGTTGAGGTTTCGGACGAGCATGTCTAAATGGGCCTTTCAATGGACGCGTTGGAATTTTAACTGAGTAAAAAGTATAGAAATTGAGGTTTTGCAATATAATTGTGTTGGAAAGCTCCTAATCAATTATTTGAACTCCTAAAATTTGATTAAAACTTGTTTTGCATTCCTTTTTGTCTAGGTTTTGGATGAGCAGGTATAAATGAGCCTTTCAATGGACCCGTTGGAATTTTAACTGAGTAAAAATTATAGAAATTGTGGTTTTGAATTATAATTGTGTTAAAAAGCTCCTAACCAATTATTTGAACTCCTAAAATTTTAATAAAACTTGTTTTGCGGGCATTTTGTAGAGGTTTCGGACGAGCAGGTCTAAATGGGCCTTTCAATGGACCCGTTGGAATTATAACTGAGTAAAAAGTAAAAAATATGAAGTTTTGCAATATAATTGTGTTGAAAATTTCCTAATCAATTATTTGAACTCCTAAAATTTGATTAAAACTTGTTTTGCGGTACTTTTTGCCGAGGTTTCGGACGAGCAGGTCTAAATGGGCCTTTCAATGGACCCGTTGGAATTTTAACTGATTAAAAAGTACAAAAATTGAGGTTTTGCAATATAATTGTGTTGAGAAGCTCATAATCAATTATTTGAACTCCTAAAATGCGTTCCTTTTTGTCGAGGTTTCAGACGAGCAGGTCTAAATGGGCCTTTCAATGGACCCGTTGGAATTTTAACTGAGTAAAAAGTACAAAATGTAATGCCCCGGGTTTAGGGGTCGGATGTTACTCGGGTAAATCAGGTTTTAGTCGTGGGCTCGATTTAATTAAAATAGACTTTGGTTTTATTTTAAAAAGATTTGAAATTCATTAATGGCAAAGTTGTAAATTTTTAAAAGTAGGAAAAGATGAGAAAAAGGTTTTTTGAAACATTTCTTCATCTTCTTCCTCCATCCACTTTTAACGTCAAAACCTCCCAAAACTCCTAGATACTATTTCATTCATTTCCTTCATCATTTCAAGTGATTTCAACGAGGTAAGACCATTTTTGACTTGTCCTCTCAATTCCTAGCACATTGATGGTTCTAGTTTTTGAAAAACACCATTGTAGAGATTTTTTCAAGATTTCAAAGTTTGATGAAAAGTATGAAACTTTAATGGCTTCTTGGATTTTTTTTATTTGCAGAGTTAAGTTTTGAACTAATCTTGCCCTAAGGTACATTATATCTCGAAATGAGGGGTTTTTAGCAAAAATCACGAAATGGGTTTTGGGGGGTATTTTAAAAGTGTCAAAACTTGGGGTTTTAGTGTGGTTTTATGTTGGAGAGTGGGGCTGATGTTATAGCAATGTTAGGGAGATGTCTTGAATGTGTTTGAAGGTGTTTTGGGTGTTGGAATTAGTAGTTCTCTGCTGGGTTTGGTGGGAGTACGAAAATGTGGTCTATGGTATTGGCTTTGGTTTGAAATTGTAAGAATTTGGCTTGTGGTAGTAGCTTGTGGTTCTGACAGTGTTTGGTGATGATTTGGTTGAGTAATACATTATTTTTGATTGACTAGAATCAAGGGAAACCATCGGAGAAGCTTCGGGCACTATTCCGGGGAATTTGGAGACTTGAGATCGGTGGTTCGGCTTCTTGTTGGGTTTCATCGGTGAGTGAAAATGTTTTGAACTTGATTTGATTTCGGAAAGGGTTCTTGGGGGTTTGGGTGGAGCCTTGAGGGATAACCTAAACCCAAGTGTAAGTTCACTAACTATGCCTTGATTTGTTAAGTGTTGGTGCATGAACAATTGTTAAGATATTGTGTGTGGTTTGTGGATTTTCTTTACATCCGTTGATGTTGTTGTATAGTCGTTGTTGGTGTCGAGCCTCACGTGATGGTTGTCATTACTACGGTGATGTGTGGTCCCACCGGTAGTGACTAGTAGAAGAGTAAGGTGATTTGTGGTCCCATCGGAAAACTACTAGTCGAACGGTGATGTTTGGTCCCACCGTGTTTTGGTTGTGCAAGTGCAAACCATGTATTTGTGTTGTTATGTTTCCTTTTGTGCATTTAAATGGTTTACTTATCATCTATGAAATTTGTTTCCAAAACTGCATGATTGATGAGTTTTTAGAGCTTCCCTCACTAAGCTTCCAAGCTTACGCTCACCTTTTTCCAACATGCAGATCGTTAGAGTTACGAAAAACAAGTGGGCAAGGGAGGAGCTTTTCGGAGTTCTCAAGTAGCTCAAGTATGGTTTAAGTCCTTGTAATAATGCCTAGACAATGGGGGTGCTAGACTTGTATGGAGTTGGTGCCAAACTCCTTAGTTTGATTTGTTGATGTTCTAGCATGTTGAGTGGTGATACTATGTTGAATATGTTTATGCTTCTCTGTTGTGAGCTTGTAAACCATGTCTATATTATTGCTTAAATGCTTGGCTTTTTGAAGGTTTAGGACCATACTCCATGAATGCTATGTGTGTTTGTTTAAAGGCATGTAGACTTGATACGTAATGCACTTTGGTGAATGCTAAAATTCCTTTATGGATGGCCTTTTTATGTATGTTAAGTGTTCGGACATGCTTGTAGTAGGGTGTATGCCTCTAGAGTATGTGTATGCACGTTGTATTCTTGATTCTTGATGTTTGAGGCATGTTGGGGACGATTGGAGATGCATAAACTGGTTTTTGGAAATACATAGACTGCAGGCGTTTCGGAACGGATAAGGTGGTTTCAGAACGGGTATGGTTCCAGGGATACCCGTATCAGAATGCGTTCCGGTACGGTTTGGCTACTGTGAACACCCTTTCCAATACGCGTACCGAAACGGTTTGGCTACTGTGAAGGCTTGTTCCGGAACGTGTTTCGGAACGTCTAGGCGAAAAAGGACCCTGTACCGAAACGAGGTGGGCCTTATCGGTACGAGTAGTCTGGCTTTTAAAACTAGGGCCTGTGTATCGAATCGGGCAAGCCTGTTTCGAAACACAGGACTGTAATTTGGGCTTTTGGCATCTTTAAGGGTCCTCAAGAGTTGGGCTTGGGTTCTGGTTGTTGTATGCTTTTTTGTGAGCCTTGTTTGTATTTGTTTATCTTTGGTCCGGTCGCATGTGCAAGGAATCGAACTAACTTGAATACATGGTAAATTCATATCAACTTACGTTTCGTCTCCAAAGTCTTGTCTTGTTTATACGTTGTCGTTTCACACATAGGATTTAATGATCCATCTAGAGAAGTTAATTGAAGAAATTTTCCTAGGGTTGCTAACCGAGGTGGGACCTTAACGAGTTTCACTTCGGTTTTCCCCGTGTGACCTGATCGGACCGGTCAGTCGTCCAGACCAGGACGAGGGGGTTACACAGAAATTGTGGTTTTGCAATATAATTGTGTTGAAAAGCTCCTAATCAATTACACGATCTCCTAAAATTTGATTAAAACTTGTTTTGCGGTCCTTTTTGTCGAGGTTTCGGACGAGCAGGTCTAAATGGGCCTTTCAATGGACCCGTTGGAAATTTAACTGACTAAAAAGTACAGAAATTGAGGTTTTACAATATAGTTGTGTTGAAAAGCACCTAATCAATTATTTGAACTCCTAAAATTTGAATAAAACTTGATTTGCGATCTTTTTTTGTAGAGGTTTCGGATGAGCAGGTCTAAATAGGCCTTTCAATGGACCCGTTGGAATTTTAACTGAGTAAAAAGTATAAAAATTGAGGTTTTTCAATATAATTGTGTTGAAAAGCTCCTAATCAATTACATGTTCTCCTAAAATTTGATTAAAACTTGTTTTGCGGTCCTTTTTCTAGATGTTTTGTACGAGCAGGTCTAAATGGGCCGTTCAATGGACCCGTTGGAATTTTAACTGACTAAAAAGTATAGAAATTGAGGTTTTGCAATATAGTTGTGTTGAAAAGCTCCTAATCAATTATTTGAACTCCTGAAATTTGAATAAAACTTGATTTGCGGTCCTTTTTGTAGAGGTTTCGGATGAGCAGGTCTAAATGGGCCTTTCAATGGACCCGTTGGAATTTTAACTGAGTAAAAAGTATAAAAATTGAGGTTTTGCAATATAATTGTGTTGAAAAGCTCCTAATAAATTAGTTGAAGTCCTAAAATTTGATTAAAACTTTTTTTGCAGTCCTTTTTCTAGATGTTTTGTGCGAGCAGGTCTAAATGGGCCGTTCAATGGACCCGTTGGAATTTTAACCGAGTAAAAATTACAGAAATTGAGGTTTTGCAATATAATTGTGTTGAAAAGCTCTTAATTAATTATATGAACACCTAAAATTTGATTAATACTTGTTTAGCGGTCCTCTTTGTAGAGCTTTCGGACGAGCAGGTCTAAATGGGCCTTTCAATGGACCCGTTGGAATTTTAACTGAGTAAAAAGTATAAAAATTGAGGTTTTGCAATATAATTGTGTTGAAAAGCTCCTAATCAATTATTTGAACTCCTAAAATTTGATTAAAACTTGTTTTGTGGTCCTTTTTGTCGAGGTTTCGGACGAGCAGGTCTAAATGGGCTTTTAAATGGACCCGTTGGAATTTTAACTGAGTAAAAAGTACAGAAATTGAGGTTGTGCAATATAATTGTGTTGAAAAGCTCCTAATGAATTACATGATCTCCTAAAATTTGATTAAAACTTGGTTTGCGGTCCTTTTGTAGAGGCTTCGGACGTGCAGGTGTAAATGGGCCTTTCAATGGACCCGTTGGAATTTTAACTGAGCAAAAAGTACAGAAATTGAGGTTTTGCAATATAATTGTTTTGAAAAGCTCCTAATTAATTATTTGAACTCCTGAAATTTTAATAAAACTTGTTTGCGGTCCTTTTTGTAGAGGTTTCGAACGAGAGGGTCGAAATGGGGCTTTCAATGGACCTGTTGCAATTTTAACTGAATAAAAGTATAAAAATTGAAGTTTTGCAATATAATTGTGTTGAGAAGCTCCTAATCAATTATTTGAACTCCTAAAATTTGATTAGAACTTTTTTTGCGGTCCTTTTTGTATCGGTTTCGGATGAGCAAGTCTAAATGGGCCTGTCAATGGACCCGTTGGAAATTTAACTGAGAAAAAAGTACAAAAGTTGAGGTTTTGCAATATAATTGTGTTGAAAAGCTCCAAATCAATTATTTGTTCTCCTAATATTTGATCAAAATTGTTTTGCGGTCCTTTATGTAGTGGTTTCGGACGAGCAGGTCGAAATGGGCCTTTCAATGGACCCGTTGGAATTTTAACTGAGTAAAAAGTACATAAATTGAGGTTTTGCAATATAATTGTGTTGAAAAGCTCCTAATCAATTATTTGAACTCCTAAAATTTGATTAAAACTTGTTTTGAGGTCCTTTTTGTAGTGGTTTCGGAGGAGTAGGTCTAAATGGGCTTTCAATGGACCCGTTGGAATTTTAACTGAGTAAAAAGTACATAAATTGAGGTTTTTCAATATAATTGTGTTGAAAAGCACCTAATCAATTACATGATCTCCTGAAATATGGTTAAAACTTGTTTTACGTTCCTTTTTGTAGAGTTTTTGGACGAACAGGTCTAAATGGGCCTTTCAATAGACCCGTTGAAATTTTAACTGAGCAAAAAGTACAGAAATTGAGATTTTGCAATATAATTGTTTTGAAAATCTCCTAATCAATTATTTGAAATCCTAAAATTTGATTAAAACTTGTTTCGCAGTCATTTTGTAGAGGTTTCGGACGAGCGGGTTTAAATGGGCCTTACAATGGACCCGTTGGATATTTAACTGAGAAAAAAGTACAAAAATTGAGGTTTTTAAATATAATTGTGTTGAAAAGCTCCTAATCAATTATTTGTACTCCTAAAATTTGATCAAAACTTTTTTTGCGGTCCTTCATGTATAGGTTTCAGGCGAGCGAGTCGAAATGGGCCTTTCAATGGACCTGTTGGAATTTTAACTAAGTATAAAGTACAGAAATTGAGGTTTTGCAATATAATTGTGTTGAAAAGCTCCTAATCAATTATTTGAACTCCTAAAATTTTAATAAAACATGTTTTGCGGTCCTTTTGGTAGAGGTTTCGGACGTGCAGGTCTAAATAGGCCTTTCAATGGACCCGTTGGAATTTTAACTGAGTAAAAAGTACAGAAATTGAGGTTTTGCAATATGATTGTGGTCAAAATCTCCTAATCAATTATTTGAACTCCTAAAATTTTAATAAAACTTATTTTGTGGTCCTTTTGTAGAGGTTTCGGACGAGCAGATCTAAATGGGCCTTTCAGTGGACCCGTTGGTATTTTAACTGAGTAAAAAGTATAAAAATTGAGGTTTTGCAATATAATTGTGTTGAAAAGCTCCTAATCAATTATTTGAACTCCTAAAATTTGATTAAAACTTGTTTTGCGGTCCTTTTTGTCGAGGTTTCGGACGAGCAGGTCTAAATGGGCCTTTCAATGGACTCGTTGGAATTTTAACAGAGTAAAAAGTTTAAAAATTGAGAGTTTGAAATATAATTGTGTTGAAATGATCCTAATCAATTATTTTTACTCCTAAAATTTGAATAAAACTTGTTTTGCGGTCCTTTTTGTAGAGGTTTCGGACGAGCAGGTCTAATTGGGTCTTTCAATGGACCCGTTGGTATTTTAACAGAGTAAAAAGTACCGAAATTGAGGTTTTTGAAATATAATTGTGTTGAAAAGCTCCTAATCAATTGCATGATCTCCTAAAATTTGAATAAAACTTGTTTTGTCGTTCTTTTTGTAGAGGTTTCGGACGAGCATGTCTAAATGGGCCTTTCAATGGACACGTTAGAATTTTAACTGAGTAAAAAGTATAGAAATTGAGGTTTTGCAATGTAATTGTGTTTAAAATCTCCTAAACAATTATTTGAACTCCTAAAATTTAAATAAAACTTGTTTTGCCGTCCTTTTTGCAAAGGTTTCGGACGAGCATGTCTAAATGGGCCTTTCAATGGACACGTTGGAATTTTAACTGAGTAAAAAGTATAAAATTTGAGGTTTTGCAATATAATTGTGTTGAAAATCTCCTAATCAATTATTTGAACTCCTAAAATTTGAATAAAACTTGTTTTGCTGTCCTTTTTGTAGAGGTTTCGGACGAGCATGTCTAAATGAGACTTTAAATCGACCCGTTGGAATTTTAACTAAGTATAAAGTATAAAAATTGAGGTTTTGCAATATAATTGTGTTGAAAAGCTCCAAATCAATTAATTGAACTCCTAAATTTTGATTATAACTTGTTTTACAGTCCTTTTTGTCGAGGTTTCGGACGAGCAGGTCTAAATGGGCCTTTCAATGGACTCGTTGGAATTTTAACAGACTAAAAAGCTTAAAAATTGAGGGTTTGCAATATAATTGTGTTGAATAGCTCCTAATCAATTATTTTTACGCCTAAAATTTGAATAAAACTTGTTTCGGTCCTTTTTGTAGAGGTTTCGGACGAGCAGGTCTAAAAGGGTCTTTCAATGGACCCGTTGAATTTTAACAGAGTAAAAAGTACAGAAATTGAGGTTTTGCATTATAATTGTGTTGCAAAGCTCCTAATCAATTACATAATCTCCTAAAATTTGAATAAAACTTATTTTTGCCTTCCTGACCCGTTCGAATTTTACTTGAGTAAAAAGTATAAAAATTGAGGTTTTGCCATATAATTGTGTTGAAAATCTCATAATCAATTATTTGAACTCCTAAAATTAGATTAAACCTTGTTTTGCGGTCCTTTTTGTCGAGATTTCGAACGAGCAGGTCTAAATGGGCCTTTAAATTGACCCGTTGGAATTTTAACTGACTAGAAAGTACAGAAATTGAGGTTTTGCAAAATAATTTTGTTGAAAAGTTCCTAATCAATTATTTGAACTCCTAAAATTTGATAAAACTTGTTTTGTTTTCCTTTTTGTAGAGGTTTCGGACGAGCAGGTCTAAATGGGCCTTTCAGTGGACCTGTTGGAATTTTAACTGAGTAAAAAGTATAGAAATTGAGGTTTTGCAATATAATTGTGTTGAAAAGCTCCTAATTAATTATTTGAACTCCTAAATATTGAATAAAACTTGTTTTGCGGTCCTTTTTGTAGTGGTTTCGGACGAGCAGGTCTAAATGGGCCTTTCAATGGACCCGTTGAAATTTTAACTGAGTAAAAATAGAAAAATTGAGGTTTTGTAATATAATTGTGTTGAAAAGCTCCTAATCAATTATTTGAACTCCTAAAATTTGATTAAAACTTGTTTTGCGGTCCTTTTTGTCGGGGTTTCGGACGAGCAGGTCTAACTGGGCTTTTCAATAGACCCGTTGGAATTTTAACTGAGTAAAAAGTATAAAATTTGAGGTTTTGCAATATAATTGTGTTGAAAAGCTCCTAATAAATTATTTGAACTCCTAATATTTGATTAAAACTTTTTTTGCGGTCCATTTTGTTGAGGTTTCGGACGAGCAGATCTAAATGGGGCTTTCAATGGACCCGTTGGAATTTTAACTGAGTAAAAAGTACATAAATTGAGACGTTGCAATATAATTATGTTGAAAAGCTCCTAATCAATTACATGAACTCCTAAAATTTGATTAAAACTTGTTTTGCGGTCCTTTTTGTAGGGGTTTCAGACGAACAGGTCTAAATGAGCCTTTTAATGGACCCGTTGGAAATTTTAACTGAATAAAAATAGAAAAATTGAGGTTTTGCAATATAATTGTGTTGAAAAGCTCCTAAGCAATTATTTGAACTCCTAAATTTTGATTAAAACTTGTTTTGCGGTCCTTTTTGTCGAGGTTTCGGACGAGTAGGTCTAAATGGGCCTTTCAATGGATCAGTTGGAATTTTTACTGAGTAAAGAGTATAAAAATTGAAGTTTTGCAATATAATTGTGTTGAAAAGCTCCTAATTATTTATTTGAAATCCTAAATTTTGATTAAAACTTGTTTTGCGGTCTTTTTTGTCGAGGTTTCGGATGAGCAGGTCTAAATGGGCCTTTAAATGGACCCGTTGGAATTTTAACTGAGTAAAAAGTACAGAAATTGAGGTTTTGCAATATAATAGTGTTGAAAAGCTTATAATAAATTATTTGAACTCCTAAAATTTGATCAAAACTTGTTTTGCGGTCCTTTTTGTCGAGGTTTCAGACAAGCAGGTCTAAATGGGCTTTTCAATGGACCCGTTGGAATTTTAACTAAGTAAAAAGTACAGAAATTTAGGTTTTGCAATATAATTGTGTTAAAAAGCTCCTAATCAATTACATGATTTCCTAAAATTTGATTAAAACTTGTTTTGTGGTCATTTTTGTCAAGGTTTCGGACGAGTAGGTCAAATGGGCCTTTCAACGGACCCGTTAGAATTTTAATTGAGTAAAAAGTACAGAAATTGAGGTTTTGCAATATAATTGTGTTGAAAAGCTCCTATTCAATTATTTGAACTCCTAAAATTTGAATAAAACTTGTTTTGCGGTCCTTTTTGTAGAGGTTTCGGACGAGCAGGTCTAAATGGTCCTTTCAATGGACCCGTTGGAATTTTAACTGAGTAAAAAGTATAAAAATTGAATTTTTGCAATATAATTGTGTTGAAAAGCTCCTAATCAATTATTTGAACTCCTAAAATTTGATTAAAACTTGTTTTGCGGTCCTTTTTGTCGAGGTTTCGGACGAGTAGGTCTAAATGGGCCTTTCAATGGACCCGTTCGAATTTTAACTGAGTAAAAAGTATAGAAATTGAGGTTTTGCAATATAATTGTGTTGAAAAGCTCCTAATCAATTATTTGAACTCCTAAAATTTGAATAAAACTTGTTTTGCGGTCCTTTTTGTAGAGGTTTCGGACGAGCAGGTCTAAATGGGCCTTTCAATGGACCCGTTGGAATTTTAACTGAGTAAAAAGTATAAAAATTGAATTTTTGCAGTATAATTGTGTTGAAAAGCTACTAATCAATTATTTGAACTCCTAAAATTTGATTAAAACTTGTTTTGCGGTCCTTTTTGTCGAGATTTCGGACGAGCATATCTGAATGGGCTTTTCAATGGATCCGTTTGAATTTTAACTATGTAAAAAGTACAGAAATTGTGGTTTTGCAATATAATTTTATTGAAAAGCTCCTAATCAATTACATGATTTCCTAAGATTTGATTAAAACTTGTTTTGTGGTCCTTTTTGTCAAGGTTTCGGACGAGTAGGTCAAATGGGCCTTTTAATGGACCCGTTAGAATTTTAACTGAATAAAAAGTACAGAAATTGAGGTTTTGCAATATAATTGTGTTGAAAAGCTCCTAATCAATTATTTGAACTCCTAAAATTTGAATAAAACTTGTTTTGCGGTCCTTTTTGTAGAGGTTTCGGACGAGCAGGTCTAAATGGGCATTTCATTGGACCCGTTAGAATTTTAACTAAGTAAAAAGTATATAAATTGAAGTTTTGCAATATAATTGTGTTGAAAAGTTCCTAATAAATTATTTGAACTCCTAAAATTTGATTAAAACATGTTTTGCGGTCCTTTTGTCGAGGTTTCGGACGGGCAGGTCTAAATGGGTCTTTCAATGGACCCGTTGGAATTTTAACTTAGTAAAATGTATAGAAATTGAGGTTTGCAATATAATTGTGTTTAAAATCTCCTAATAAATTATTTGAACTCCTAAAATTTGAATAAAACTTGTTTTGCGGTCCCTTTTGTAGAGGTTTCAGACGAGTAGGTCTAAAAAGGCCTTTCAATGGACATGTTTGAATTGTAACTGAGTAAAAAGTAGAGAAAAAAACAGGTTTTGCAATATAATTGTGTAGAAAAGCTCCTAATCAATTATTTGAACTCCTAAAATTCGAATAAAACTTGTTTTGCGGTCATTTTTGTCGAGATTTCGAACGAGCAGGTCTAAATGGGCCTTTCAATAGACTTGTTGGAATTTTAACTGACTAAAAAGTACAAAAATTGAGGTTTTGCAATATAATTTTGTTGAAAAGTTCCTAATCAATTATTTGAACTCCTAAAATTTGATAAAACTTGTTTTGTGTTCCTTTTTGTAGAGGTTTCGGACGAGCAGGTCTAAATGGGCCTTTCAGTGGACCTGTTGGAATTTTAACTGAGTAAAAAGTATAGAAATTGAGGTTTTGCAATATAATTGTGTTGAAAAGCTCCTAATCAATTATTTGAACTCCTAAATATTGAATAAAACTTGTTTTGCGGTCCCTTTTGTAGAGGTTTCGGACGAGCAGGTCTAAATGGGCCTTTCAATGGACCCGTTGAAATTTTAACTGAGTAAAAATAGAAAAAATTGAGGTTTTGCAATATAATTGTGTTGAAAAGCTCCTAATCAATTATTTGAACTCCTAAAATTTGATTAAAACTTGTTTTGCGATCCTTTTTTTCGGGGTTTCGGACGAGCAGGTCTAAATGGGCTTTTCAATAGACCCGTTGGAATTTTAACTGAGTAAAATGTATAAAAATTGAGGTTTTGCAATATAATTGTGTTGAAAAGCTCCTAATAAATTATTTGAACTCCTAATATTTGATTAAAACTTTTTTTGCGGTCCTTTTTGTAGAGGTTTCGGACGAGCAGATCTAAATGGGGCTTTCAATGGACCCGTTGGAATTTTAACTGAGTAAAAAGTACATAAATTGAGGCATTGCAATATAATTGTGTTGAAAAGCTCCTAATCAATTATATGATCTCCTAAAATTAGATTAAAACTTGTTTTGCGGTCCTTTTTGTCGAGGTTTCGGACGAGCAGGTCTAAATGGGACTTTCAATGGACCCGTTGGAATTTTAACTAACTAAAAAGAATAAAAATTGAGGTTTTTAATTATAATTGTGTGGAAAAGCTCCTAATCAATTATTTGAACTCCTAAAATTTGAATAAAACTTGTTTTGCGGTCCTTTTCGTAGGGGTTTCAGACAAGGAGGTCTAAATGGGCCTTTTAATGGACCCGTTGGAAATTTTCTTGAGTAAAAAGTATAAAAATTGAACTTTTGCAATATAATTGTGTTGAAAAGCATCTAATAAATTATTTCAACTCCTAAAGATTGATTAAAACTTGTTTTGCGGTCCTTTTTGTAGAGGTTTCAGACGAGCAGGTCTAAAAGGGCCTTTCAATGGACGCGTTGGAATTTTTTTTTGAACGGAAAAATATCATAAACGCGTTGGAATTTTAACTGAGTAAAAAGTATAAAATTTGAGGTTGTGCAATATAATTGTGTTGAAAAGCTCCTAATCATTTATTTTAACTCCTAGGATTTGATTAAAACTTGTTTTGCGGTCCTTTTTGTCGGGGTTTCAGACGAGCAGGTCTAAATGGGCCTTTCAATGGACCATTTGGAATTTTAACTGAGTAAAAAGTATAATAATTAAGGTTCTGCAATATAATTGTGTTCAAAAGATCCTAGAAAATTATTTGGACTCCTAAAATTTGAATAAAACTTGTTTTGCGGTCCTTTCTGTCGAGGTTTCGGACGAGCATGTCTAAATGGACCTTTCAATGGACCCGTTGGAATTTTAAATGAGTAAAAAGTAAATAAATTGAGGTTTTGGAATATAATTGTGTTGAAAAGCTCCTAATCAATTACATGATCACCTAAAATTTGATTAAAACTTGTTTTCCGGTCCTTTTAGTAGATCCTTCGGACATGCAGGTCTAAATGTGCCTTTCAATGGACCCGTTGGAATTTTAACTGAGTAAAAAGTACAGAAATTGAGGTTTTGCAATATAATTTTGTTGAAAAGCTCATAATAAATTATTTGAATTCCTAAAATTTGATTAAAACTTGTTTTGCGGTCCATTTTGTCGAGGTTTCGGATGAGCAGGTCTGAATGGGCCTTTCAATAGACCCGTTGGAATTTTAACTGAGTAAAAAGTACAGAAATTTTGGTTTGCAATATAATTACGTTGAAAAGCTCCTAATCAATTACATGATCTCCTAAAATTTGATTAAAACTTGTTTGCGGTCCTTTTTGTCAAGGTTTCGGACGAGCGGGTCTAAATGGGCCTTTCAATTGACCCGTTGGAATTTTAACTGACTAAAAAGTACAGAAATTGAGGTTTTGCAATATATTGTGTTGAAAAGATCCTAATTAATTATTTGAACTCCTAAAATTTGATAAAACTTGTTTTGCATTCCTTTTTGTAGAGGTTTCGGACGAGCAGGTCTAAATAGGCCTTTCAGTGGACCCGTTGGAATTTTTTTTTTTGAAGAAAAGGCCTCATTAAAAACCCCTACTACTGTCCTTCAAGCAGAGCTAGAGGACCCTAAAAAGGGGAAAAGAGTGCCCAAATATTATTAATCAATAATGATGTGTTACAAGATGTTGAATACAATATGGGACATCCGAATTAAATGACATAGAAGTCATAGAGTTCAGAGAAAAGGTAGCCAAAGTATGGGCTAAAATATTTGCCTCACGGCGTACAAAAGAAATAGTAATAAAGTCGAAGTCATGAAGAGCGGCTTGTATCTTGAGAATAGTTGGTCCCATAGTAGATAGGTCCTGAGCAGGATTGTTGATCCTATTCGCGAGAGAAGCGCAGTCAGTTTCGACCAAGACGCGAGTCCAACCTTGAGATCGGGCAAAAGTGAGACCAGCTAGAATGCTTTCCCCTTCACTAGTAATTGCGTCCTGACAGCTACCAACAGGGAAAGCAAGACCACCCGTGACTGCACCTGCAGAATCACGAGCAACAACGCCGACGGCTGCTGCTCGAGTAGATGGGTTAAAGGCTCCATCCACATTTATTTTGATAGGAAAAGGTTGAGGAGAGGCAGTAGAAAATGTAGATGGAGCTGGGTCAATCGAATTTAAGGATTTGCAAAAGTCGTCGTGTAAGCTAATCGAATTAACTGCAATTAGCCATGGAGGTTGTAGATGGTGGTTATGAACCCAATCATTTCGTCTGTTCCATATATTCCATAAAACTGTAAGGAAGAGACCAAACTTGTCAGAGGAAATGGTAGAGGCTGCTTCCTCTAACCATTGTATGGGCGTAAGAGCTAAACTCTTATAGAGAGAGATAGGAATACCACTAAGTTGGAGAGCTTCAGATGCCCCAGGGCAGTCACGAAGCGCATGAAGGATCGATTCCGAGTGGCCACCACAGATAGAGCAAGGCCCCGAGCTCGGGTTGAAAGCTTGCATTTTAGATCCAACTGGTAAAGCGTCGGAAGCCATACGCCAGCCAAATGTTTTAACTTTGGGTAAAGCTTTGATTTTGGATAAAAACTTCCAAAAACGAGTTGGTGGAGAAGGTTGGGTTATTGAACGTTGTAAGAAAGTATATCCAGAATGGACTGAGTAAATACCCGCGTCGTTGGGAGACCAGAGTATTGAGTCACGTTGATCATTTATGATGGGGATACGGAGAATGGCATTGGCATCAATTGGGTTGAAATAATTGTTAATCTTAACCGTATCCCAGGCAGTTTGGTTGCGAATCATAAAATCACGACATCGAATATGAAATTCATCGGAGATTTCATAATCCCCAGTAAGCTCAATCGGGGAAGACCCACCCCATATATCTTTGTGTATTCTAATATTACTGTTTATGCCAGGGCGGTGAAGGAAGCCAGGGAAAAGACGCTGAATAGCGTTATATATACCTTGCCAAGCGAAAGAGCCCCTGTTGGGTTTTGGTGCATCCAAAATGTTACCGGAAGGAAAATATTTAGAGCGGTATATTTGTCCAAGTAAGGAGTCTGGTTCGCAGATGAGCTTCCAAATTTGCTTGCCCAAAAGAGCAATGTTAAAGTCGTGCAAATCCTTAAAACCCATGCCACCAGCAGATTTAGGCAGGCATATCCGATTCCAAGGTAACATATGCCAACCTTTTTTGTTTGATTTACCGGTCCACCAGTACTGACGGATTGAAGTAGTCATATCATCGATGATATTTTGTGGTAGTAGGTAGCAGGACATAACATATTGTGGGAGAGATTGTAAGACAGCTTTGATGAAAATCTCGCGCCCACTAAAGGATAGAAGATGTTTGTCCCAACTAGAGAGGCGATCATGTACTTTATCACGTACAAAACCTAGAGAATCAGTTTTATTTTTCCCAATTAGAAGCGGGATACCTAGGTAAACTCCAGGGTTAGTAACCTCGCGGACTTGTAAAAGGCTGTTGATTTCATTTCTGATTGCAGGTGGAGTACGCGGGTTATAGAAAATTGTTGACTTCTCAAAGTTGACAGCTTGGCCGGATGCATTAGAATAAGTTTGAAGAGCATTTTTCAGAAGGGACGCTTCAAACCGATTAGTATTTATAAATACCAAACAATCATCAGCAAAAAGAAGGTGGTTGACTTTGGGCCCATGTTTACTAGCACCTAGACCTGGAAGTATTTTAGTTTGTTGAGCAGCAGCTAAGTAAGCTGAGAGGCCTTGAGTACAGAAGAGAAAGAGGAAAGGGGATAGAGGATCCCCCTGGCGAAGACCTCGTTGAGGTTGAAAAGTGGGTGAAAACGAATTATTAATTTTAACTGAGAAAGAGACTGTAGTAATGCAACGCATTATAAGCTCGATCCAATCGGGTGCAAAGCCAATACGTTCCATTACATTTGCTAGGAAAGACCATTCTACTCTATCGAAAGCTTTTTCCATATCTAGCTTAAGAGCAGCTCCTTGAGAGGATTTGGTAGCTCCTGTGTTTAAGTTGTGGATAATTTCATGGGCGATAAGGATGTTGTCAGATATGTTGCGTCCCTGGACAAAGGCTGCTTGATTAGGGCTGATGCATAGAGGAATAGCTTGTTTCATTCTGTTGACTATTGTTTTGGCAACAATTTTATAGAGAACAGTGCAGAGGCTGATTGGTCTAAGGTGTTTCATTGAGGTTGGGTCATGTACTTTAGGTATTAAAACCAAAATTGTTTTATTTACTGAAGCCATATTAGCGTTGCCGTTTAATAGGTTAAGACAAAGGTTAATAACATCGTCACCCACTGTATCCCAGTGTTGTCTAAAGAAGCTACTGGGTAGGCCATCCGAACCAGGAGCTTTCCTAGGGTCAATATCTTTAAAAGCATGAATAATTTCCTCTCTAGTGAATGCCTTAAGAAGGTTTTCATTCATTGAAGAATTGATGGAAGGGTGAATTGTGTCGAGAATGGTGTACGAGATTTGGGGTCTAGATGTAGCGAACAAGTTTTGGAAGTAATCAGAAGCGATATTCATAATTTCCGATTCAGAAGTGCGCCAATTGGAGTTAGCATCATAAAGGCCCTTGATTGAATTTTTCTTGTTCCTATTGGAAGCTCGAGCATGGAAGAATTTGGTGTTTTTGTCACCTTGGGATAGCCAAAGAGTTCGTGACCTTTGAGCCCAATAAACTTCTTGCTCTGTTAAAAGTTTATTTAATTCGGATCTATAACTTAAATAAACTTGTTCATTTGTGATTGTTAAAGGACGGCATAGTAATTTATTTATTTTTTTAGTGAGAAACTTAATTCGACCGGTTGATTTAAAACGTTGTTGATTTTGCCATTCTTCGAGATAAGTACCTACTGCTTCAATTTTATTTATGGCTGTACCGGGGGTATCGGCCCATGCTTTTTTAATTGTTTGGATGTTGTCTTTGTTATTAGCCCAGCAGCTTTCGAATCTGAAATTCTTTGGAGGTTGAATTTTAGGTGTAGTAGATGGAGTATCTAATTCGAGGAGAAGGAAACAGTGATCAGATTTAGCAACATATTCAGTCGTGATTCGATGAGAAGGGAAGAGATCTTGCCATGAGGAATTAGCGATAAAACGGTCTAGTCTTTCATGTATTATCGGAGTTAAGGGACCCACTTTTGTCCATGTAAACCAACCCGAAGTTGGCTTACAATCAAAGAGGTCGTTTCGTATTAAACAATTACGGAAGTTTTTAATTTGGGAGCGAGCTCGACGTGGTCCTCCTTGTTTTTCCGAATCCGTTAGGATTTCATTAAAGTCTCCCCCGAGAAGCCAAGGGTAATCTTTAGTAGAAGGGTATAAAGAATCAATTAGTTCCCATGTTTTATATTTTTGGCTAGTTTCCGGAAAACCATGCATACCAGTGAAAAACATTGTGTAGTTATTCATAGTAATTTGGGTATGAATGTAACGCGACGAGTAGGAAATTAAGCTTATATTAATGTTGTTTGCAGCAAATAAGGAGATACCGGAACACCCTTCCGTAGGGGAAATAGAGATAATGTCTAACATACCTAATGAAAGACATAAGCGGTTACATTCCGCATTATTTATTTTAGTTTCGCATAGGAAGATAGTGTCGGGGTTGGTACGTTGGATATAGGACCGGAGATGTTTTACCGTCGGAGCTTGTCCAAGGCCCTGACAGTTCTAGCATAGGATCCTCATTTTGCTCGGCGGGGCTGTGAGTCAGCCGCCGCCGGAGAGTTTTTAGAGCTGCTCATCCCAGCTTTTGGGGTAGATCCTGACTGTTTGGATTTTTTCGGCGGGAGCGATACTTGAATTGGAGAACGGCGTTTCATGCCACGGTTTGCTTGGATTGGTGCAGGTGCAGGTACATAAACAGGTGCAGGGGCTGCATCATTCGGGTAAGTTTTAAGTAACCACTGATTGAAATCATTGAATATTGTATCAGTGGGTTTAGATGGCTTACTCGATTCAGAGTCAAACTTTTTAATCTGCTCGGTAGTAGGGCTGGGGACACCATCTTCAGCCGTGGTGTCCCAATCATCATCAGACCCATCTTCCGGAATGGGATAGATTGTGTTCAAGGGTTGGGCCACAAGAGGGGCTTTTTGTTTCAAATCAGTAGCGGGGGGATCTTTATCAACATTAGGGCCATCATCCATGGTTGTGTCAACATTCTGGGCTTCATCATTAGCTTGTTCCGTGAATGAGGCGGCATCGCCGTCAGTTTGAGAGCCTTGAGATTGGAGATTGAATGTAATTAGAACTTGATAAAAATTTATATAATGGAAGAGGTGGGAGGAAGGTGAATTACCCAAATTGTTCTGTTCGTTGGTTGGAGCTACAGGATTGGCCGAGGCTGCTGGGATATTCATTGGTGCTATTACGGGAAAAACAAAGAGTAAATATTTTGATAGAAAATATGTAATGTAAAAACAAGTAAAGAAAGATGTAATTTTGAAAGTTAATATGAAAGTACCATTCACTGGAGGGTTGTTTGGATTCATTGGATTCAGATTCGGTTCCACATTGCGGATACGCCCACGAAGACCAACTGGGCGACGTCTAGGAGGAAGGTAACGGAGCCATTCTCCGTATTGTAAATTGTAGGGATCGAGAGAGGAACGGATAGGGCAATTCTCATAGGTGTGACTGATAATACCACAACCAGGACAGAGGGTTGGGAGTCTTTCATACTGAAAACGACACATGATTTTGTTTTCGCCCGATCCAATAAAGACAAATCGGGTTACAGGCTTTGTGATGTTAAGCATAATTTCAACTCGGAGGAAGTCCTTCATATTCCCCTCAACTTCACGGGTATCCGTCCGAAGGACGTTGCCAACCATTGATCCTAACGCATGTCCCACCAAATGGGATCGATCAACATCATCATAAAGAGAAGCAGGGAGGGAGAATATTCGGATCCAAATCCGCATTGTACTGAAGTCGTAGTCACTTAAAGCTTTGGCTGGATCATATTCCGTAACTGCTAGCCACTCATCCTTGTACAGCCAAGGACCTTTGTTGAGGATCTCATAGCAATTTTTAATTTCCTTAAATTTGATTTTGAGGAAATTATCCTGGATGACTGATATGGATACAACACTATTGGGTTTCCAGATTCCTTCAAACGCGTTGATGACAGCATATATGTCTAACACTTTAGACGATATGAATCGCCCGACAACGATAAGCTTGGGGTCTTCCTTGATAATATCCCAACCAAAGTCGGGAGTGTAGAGTAGTTCTGCTTCTTCGTTGGTGAGGTTGATAGAGTTGAGTTTTGGGATTGATGAGGAGGAAGCCATCTCGAAGTTTGGTAAGATTAGGGCAGTAGGAAGGTAAGGTCTGTTTTGTTGAATGAGGTTAAAGTGATGGGCATATATAACGAAAAGCAATGAAGGATGGGATATAAGGGAAGTAACTTTAAGAGATTTTTTAAAAGTAATTGAGTAATGGAGGGAAGAGAATCTTTTAGTTTCCAAGAGGAAACTTTTAAAGTAAATTGCGGTAATTGATTTATTTGATTTATTAGGGGGAAAAAAATTATAGTAGTTATTTAAAAATGGTATAATTTGGGCGTAAATATAGGAATTTATCCTTGTATAATAATATGGAAGAATTATAGTATTGAGAAATAAGTATAAGGAGTTATTAAAGATTGGAAAGCTATAGATTAGGGATTTATATATGACAGCTGGAACTTCTTTGATATTAAAATTATTTGAGTGGAAATACAATTGATAGTTATAGAAAATATGTTTACGAAAGATTATAAATGGAAAATAGTATATAGTTCTGGAAAGGAAAGAAAAAGTTAATAGTAAAGATGTAACGGGAAGAAAGGCAGAGATTATGGAATAAACTTTTTGAATAGAATTAAATTGTGATAAATAGACTTTATGTAAATAGACGAATTTAATGTAGTAATAAATCAAATACCAGGATAATAGCGGATTAATAGCATTATTAATAGTAATAATTAAAACCGATTTAAGAGTAGATATTTGAAAGTTGGATTTAATTATAGGGATTAGGAAAATTTGGTTGATTGAAAGAGGTTTTAGTTTTAGTGAAAACTCAGATATGAAAATTTTCAAATTTGGGATTGTAAAGATGGAGGAAACGAAGATGTCCCTAGGAGGTAGGGTAGGTAAAGGATCCCATGACAGGGCTTGATAAAGATCACCTAGAGAGGTGTAGTATAGCAAGCAATATAAGGTATCAATATAACATAAGTTGGGACGCATTAAATAACATACATGGAGTTTGTAAGCATGGAGAAAAATATATAAAACATAGTGGTAACCTAAAAGCATACATCTAATAACAGCGAGCAGATTTAGAAGCATACATCTAATGATAGAGGGCAGATTTAGAGGCATACATCTATAAACAGAAATAAACCCTAAAGACATACATCTAGTAAAAGAAGATAACCAGATAAAAGCCATAGAAGGAGAGAGAGCAAGAGGAAAGCAGGATAACAAAATTACAAACCAGGGGAGAGAGAGAGGCGGGGCATAGAAAATAATTACAGGCCAAATGAGCAAAAAAATAATAGGGGGGAAATGAATTAAACAAAAATTAAAAACATAATTACAGAAATATTGAGTGGGCCACCACGGGTAGCTATGAACTCTTCGAAGCTGCATGGTATAGATAAAATTAGTATTCAGGTGGCTTAAAAAGAATAGAGTATACTTATGGTAGACATAGAGAAAACTGATAGGCTTAATATATAGTATCAGTAAGATGATTTGACACTCAGTATATGTATGCAAAATAGCATAAAGAAAATTATGAAGAAACAATATAAAAAAACCGATATAGCTATTCTTAGATTGCAGATTTTTATCATGCTTCAAAGTTAGAGATAAAGATAGATACAATTGAAAGAATGGATTAACTAGACAAGAATGAATGCTTATAATCACAAGGGAATAACCCAGAATGTATATGATATATAAAAAGTGCATAAAAGCCTGGAAATAGTATACATAAAAGAAGTAGTAATTGTGATAATTATAGGATTGTGTGACATAATTGTTAACTGAAAATTTCCCTTCCCACCATTGATAAACATGTAGAGAGAAAACCAGAGGTGTGAAAAGATAATATGATATAAGGCAAAAAGGGTTGAAATTGGGTGATCCCAGAAGTTGGGCTTGTAGATGAATCCCTGGAAGGGCTTGATATCGAGATGATTTATCAAAACAAAAGTTGTATAACAAGATGAATATCAGAGAATATATACTTGTAAAGGCCAAGAAAGAGTTCGGATACAAAAAAAGATAAACACATAGGATGTATAATAGTAGATTTAAAATTGAATTACAGCAGATTAGAAAAGGTGAAAGAAACCTTAACATGCGTACATCGTAAAGTCTTAAAATGAAATACAGCGATTGGAAGAAAAAGTTATTAATGGAAGAAGAGAAACATACCAGTTTAAGAATGGGAGATGAAGCATATAGAGATATTTGCCAGATAATAGCAGTAGGAGCATTCCTTCTGAGAAGGAAGGTTAGGAATAACTGATACAAAAGAAAAGGAGAAAGAATTAACAGAAAATTATGAAAATTATATGGAAAAACGAAGAAAGGGAAAGGAAACCCTAGCCGTCGTTGATACACCGATGAGAACCACCACCTAAACAGATGAAGTAGCAACATCGGCCATGGCAAAGAAAGCTTTTCTGAAAAACCTGAAAGGAATTGAGAAAATAAAGAATTAGATCTGGAAAAATCAGTGAGAGAAAGGAGAAAAAGGGATGGGATTAAAGGGTGAAAAAACCCTAAATCACATCGCGAAGATGGGAGATCCCTATAGAGGCCATGGGAAATGACCGCCCGAAACAACCATAATGGTGTTGTCCCAAGTTCCGAGATCGGTGAAAAAGAGTTAGATCTATTGTCAGAGGGTTGAAAAACCACCACAGACGGCGGTTTGAGTAGAACGGCCACCGCCATCCAACGTCGGGAGATTCTAACCCGCTCCATGAATAATCTGAAAATGAAATCAGAGATAAAAGAAGGGTTAGGAAAAAACGGAGAAGACAAGCAAAAGTAATTAAAGAAAAGAGGAAGGATTCGGATGAGAAATAGGTTGGGGAGGGGACTGAAAACAGCCCAAAAACCGGGGAAGAGACAATCCCAGGGTTGCCCAAATCTTGAAACTATCACTAAGGGATAGAAGGATCTGCATAGAAAAGTTAGAAGAGATAAGAAAGAGAAAAATAAAGGGATTGAAGAAATAGATCTATGACTGAAAAAAGAAGAGCTTATCTGAAACGCCCAATCCTCCAAACCCGTAAGAAGCCATAGATCAGAGAGACGCCATAAAAACGAAATATTGAGGAACGCAATCAAAGAGAAAACAAAGAAAAGACCATAAACAACCAGTGGAAAGATGATAAGAAACAAAAAAAGAAAAAACCAAGAAAACGAATTAGACTGAACAAAAAGATTATTGTGATAAACAATATACTGCTCGAAAAAATAAAAATGGTGAAGAAAAGATATCATAACACAGAGCAAAAAAAGAAAGTAAAAGAGAGAAATACAAACCGATTTGGTAAAATGGTTGGAAAGTGGATTGACTCTCAAACTTCTCGTCCCGAATTCCAAGGGGATAAGCATTGAAACGTTCGCTAATGACTTGTAAACGCGGCAGAAAGGAGGTAGCGCCGTGAGGGGGAGGGGAATTGGTGGAAAAACAAAAGAAAATTCCACCGGAAAAGAAGGAAGAGAAGAAATCACAAGCCAAAACCCAAAAGAGACCCCTGAAAGAATTGAGAGAGAATTGAGAGCCATACCCACCCGCTAGAATTTTCCCACCCGTTGGAATTTTAACTAAGTAAAAAGTACATAAATTGAGGTTTTGCAATATAATTGTGTTTAAAAGCTCCTAATAAATTATTTGAACTCATAAATATTGAATAAAACTTGTTTTGCGGTCCTTTTTGTAGAGGTTTCGGACAAGCAGGTCTAAATGGGCCTTTCAATGGACCCATTCGAATTTTAACTGAGTAAAAATCGAAAAATTGAGGTTTTGTTATATAATTGTTTTGAAAGCTCCTAATCAATTATTTGAACTCCTAAAATTTGATTAAAACTTGTTTTGCGGTCCTTTTTGCCGTGGTTTCGGACGAAAATGTCTAAATGGGCCTTTCAATGGACCTATTGGAATTTTAACTGAGTAAAAAGTACATAAATTGTAGTTTTGCAATATAATTGTGTTGAAAAGCTCCTAATCAATTACATGATCACCTAAAATTTTATTAAAACTTGTTTTCCGGTCCTTTTTGTAGTGGCTTCGGACGTGCAGGTCTAAATGGGCCTTTTAATGGACTCGTTGGAAATTAAACTATGTAAAAAGTACAGAAATTGAGGTTTTGCAATATAATTGTGTTGAAATGCTCCTAATCAATTATTTGAACTCCTAAAATTTGATTAAAATTTGTTTTGCGGTCCTTTTTGTAGAGGTTTCAGAGGAGCAGGTCTAAATGGGCCTTTCAATGGACCCGTTGGAATTTTAACTGAGTAAAAAGTATAAAAATTGAGGTTTTGCAATATAATTGTGTTGAAAAGCTCATAATCATTTATTTGAACTCCTAAAATTTGATTAAAACTTATTTTGCGGTCCTTTTTGTCTAGGTTTCGGACGAGCATGTCTAAATGGGCCTTTCAATGGACCCGTTGGGATTTTAACAAGTAAAAAGTACAAAAATTGAGCTTTTGCAATATAATTGTCTTGAAAAGCTTCTAATCAATTATTTGAACTCCTAAAAATTGATTAAAACATGTTTTGTGGTCCTTTTGTCTAGGTTTCGGACGAGCAGTTCTAAATGGGCCTTTCAATGGACCCGTTGGAATTTTAACTGAGTAAAAAGTACAGAAATTGAGGTTTTGCAATATAATTGTGTTGAAAAGCTTATAATCAATTATTTGAACTCCTAAAATTTGATTAAAACTTGTTTTGCGGTCCTTTTTGTCGAGGTTTCGGACGAGCAGGTCTAAATGGGCTTTTCATTGGACCCGTTGGAATTTTAACTAAGTAAAATGTACAGAAATTGTGGTTTTGCAATATAATTGTGTTCAAAAGCTCCTAATCAATTACATGATTTCCTAAAATTTGATTAAAAATTGTTTTGTGGTCCTTTTTGTCGAGGTTTCGGATGAGTAGGTCAAATGGGCCTTTCAATGAACCCGTTGGAATTTTAACTGAGTAAAAATACAGAAATTGAGGTTTTGCAATATAATTGTGTTGAAAAGCTCATAATCAATTATTTGAACTCCTAAAATTTGAATAAAACTTGTTTTGCGGTCCTTTTTGTAGAGGATTCGGACGAGCAGGTCTAAATGGGCCTTTCATTGGACCCGTTGGAATTTTAACTGAGTAAAAAGTACAGAAATTGAGGTTTTGCAATATAATTGTGTTGAAAAGCTCCTAATCAATCATTTGAACTCCTAAAATTTGAATAAAACTTGTTTTACGGTCCTTTTTGTAGAGGTTTCGGACGAGCAGGTCTGAATGGGCCTTTCATTGGACCCGTTGGAATTAAAACTGAGTAAAAAGTATATAAATTGAAGTTTTTCAATATAATTGTGTTGAAAAGTTCCTAATCAATTATTTGAACTCCTAAAATTTGATTAAAACATGTTTTGCGGTCCTTTTGTCGAGGTTTCGGACGAGCAGGTCTAAATGGGCCTTTCAATGGACCCGTTGGAATTTTAACTGAGTAAAAAGTACATAAATTGTGATTTTGCATATAATTATGTTGAAAAGCTCCTAATCAATTACATGATCTCCTAAAATTTTATTAAAACTTATTTTGCAGTCCTTTTTGTCTAGGATTCGGACGAGCATGTCTAAATGGGCCTTTCAATGGACCCGTTGGAATTTTAACTGAGTAAAAAGTATAAAAATTGAGCTTTTGCAATCTAATTGGGTTGAAAAGCTCCTAATCAATTATTTGAACTCCCAAAATTTGATTAAAACCTATTTTGCGGTCCTTTTGTCTAGGTTTCGGACGAGCAGGTCTAAATGGGCCTTTCAATGGACCCGTTGGAATTTTTACTGAGTAAAAAGTATAAAAATTGAAGTTTTGCAATATAATTGTGTTGAAAAGCTCCTAATCAATTATTTGAACTCCTAAAATTTGAATAAAACTTGGTTTGCGGTCCTTTTTGTAGAGGTTTCGGACGAACAGGTCTAAATGGGCATTTCATTGGACCCGTTAGAATTTTAACTAAGTAAAAAGTATATAAATTGAAGTTTTGCAATATAATTGTGTTGAAAAGTTCCTAATCAATTATTTGAACTCCTAAAATTTGATTAAAACATGTTTTGCGGTCCTTTTGTCGAGGTTTCGGACGAGCAGGTCTAAATGGGCCTTTCAATGGACCCGTTGGAATTTTAACTGAGTAAAAAGTACATAAATTGTGGTTTTGCAATATAATTGTGTTGAAAAGCTCCTAATCAATTACATGATCTCCTAAAATTTGATTAAAACTTATTTTGCAGTCCTTTTTGTCTAGGATTCGGACGAGCATGTCTAAATGGGCCTTTCAATGGACCCGTTGGAATTTTAACTGAGTAAAGAGTATAAAAATTGAGCTTTTGCAATATAATTGGATTGAAAAGCTCCTAATCAATTATTTGAACTCCTAAAATTTGATTAAAATCTATTTTGAGGTCCTTTTTGTAGAGGTTTCGGATGAGCAGGTCTAAATGGGCCTTTCATTGGACCCGTTAGAATTTTAACTTAGTAAAAAGTATATAAATTGAAGTTTTGCAATATAATTGTGTTGAAAAGTTCCTAATCAATTATTTGAACTCCTAAAATTTTATTAAAACATGTTTTGCGGTCCTTTTGTTGAGGTTTCGGACGAGCAGGTCTAAATGGGCCTTTCAATGGACCCGTTGGAATTTTAACTGAGTAAAAAGTACTTAAATTTTGGTTTTGCAATATAATTGTGTTGAAAAGCTCCTAATCAATTACATGATCTCCTAAAATTTGATTAAAACTTATTTTGCAGTCCTTTTTTTCTAGGATTCGGACGAGCATGTCTAAATGGGCCTTTCAATGGACCCGTTGGAATTTTAACTGAGTAAAGAGTATAAAAATTGAGCTTTTGCAATATAATTGGGTTGAAAAGCTCCTAATCAATTATTTGAACTCCTAAAATTTGATTAAAACCTATTTTGCGGTCCTTTTGTCTAGGTTTCGGACGAGCAGGTCTAAATGGGCCTTTCAATGGACCCGTTGGAATTTTTACGGAGTAAAAAGTATAAAAATTGATGTTTTGCAATATAATTGTGTTGAAAAGCTCCTAATAAATTATTTGAAATCCTATATTTTGATTAAAACTTGTTTTGCGGTCCTTTTTGTCGAGGTTTCGGATGAGCAGGTCTAAATGGGCCTTTAAATGGACCCGTTGGAATTTTAACTGAGTAAAAAGTACAGAAATTGAGGTTTTGCAATATAATTGTGTTGAAAAGCTTATAATCAATTATTTGAACTCCTAAATTTTGATTAAAACTTGTTTTGCGGTCCTTTTTGTCGAGGTTTCAGACGAGCAGGTCTAAATGGATTTTTCAATGGACCCGTTGGAATTTTAACTTAGTTAAAAGTATAGAAATTGAGGTTTTGCAATATAATTGTGTTGAAAAGCTTACAATAAATTATTTGAACTCCTAAAATTTGATTAAAACTTGTTTTACGGTCCTTTTTGTCGAGGTTTCGGACGAGCAGGTCTAAATGGGCTTTTCAATGGATCCGTTGGAATTTTAACTAAGTAAAAAAAGTATAGAAATTGTGGTTTTGCAATATAATTGTGTTGAAAAGCTCCTAATTAATTACATGATTTCCTAAATTTTGATTAAAACTTGTTTTGTGGTCCTTTTTGTCGAGGTTTCGGACGACTAGGTCAAATGATCCTTTCAATGGACCCGTTAGAATTTTAACTGAGTAAAAAGTACAGAAATTGAGGTTTTGCAATATAATTGTGTTGAAAAGCTCCTAATCAATTATTTGAACTCCTAAAATTTGAATAAAACTTGTTTTGCGGTCCTTTTTGTAGAGGTTTCGGACGAGCAAGTCTAAATGGGCCTTTCAATGGACCCGTTTGAATTTTAACTGAGTAAAAAGTATAAAAATTGAATTTTTGCAATATAATTGTGTTGAAAAGCTCCAAATCAATTATTTGAACTCCTAAAATTTGATTAAACTTGTTTTGCGGTCCTTTTTGTCGAGGTTTCGGACGAGTAGGTCTAAATGGGCCTTTCAATGGACCCGTTGGAATTTTTTTTGTTGAAGAAAATGGGCCTCATTAAAAACCCTTCTAACCACCTTGCGCCGAGGCACAAGGTGAACCTAAGGGAAAAAGAGTGCCCTGAGCTATGTTATTATTATAACAATAAAAAGGCTGAGAGGCAGCCAATACATCAACGTTAATACAGTCAGGAACAACTGAATCAAAGTACGCATAAGAAGTAGAATGTAAAGCCCAAGCGGCTAAATTATGAGCCACAAAATTGGCTGATCTAGGTACAAAAGAAAGAGTGATCAAAGGAAAAGACCTAAGCAAGGCCTTCGTATCTGCAATTTGCGGGCCCAGCAGGGAGTTATCATCAGTAGTGCGCGAGAGCTTGTTGATCACCGTAGCCGAGTCGGACTCGATGAGCACCTCGCCCCATCCTCTATCTCGGGTCAACATGATACCCGCAACGATGGCATGTAGCTCGACCATGGTGGCATCATGACAACCTGCCTCATGAACAGCACATCCCCCAACAATCGAACCATGAGCATCCCTAGCAATGACTCCGATAGCTGCAGCACCGGATCCTGGATGGAAGGCTCCGTCAACATTTATCTTTATATACCCCGGTCTTGGCGGCGTCCATCGTGGCGGGGCTGCTGCTGGTGCGGCTGCTGGTATGGCTGCTGACACGGCGGGGAGAGCGTTTGCGACGGCGTATTCCTGTAGAAGACCTGTAGCGTTCATGGCCGTGAGCCAGGTTGGTTGAAGTCTTTGTGAGTGAACCCAGTCATTACGACGGTTCCAGACATTCCAAATTGAAGTTAGGAGCAGAGCAAGCCCTGTACTGTCCAAACAGTAAGTTCCTTCCGATAACCATGCCGCCATTGTGCTGGTATGGCTGGCATAGACACCCGATGGAAGCCCAACTAGGCGAAGAACATCCTGGGCACTTGGGCATTCACGAAGGGCATGGATAGCGGATTCCAGCACTGCTGGGCAAAAGGGGCATTGCCCATCCGTGTGATGTATCGCACGTAGTTTGTCCCCAGTGGGTAAAGCATCACGGCCTGCTCGCCAGCTGAAAGAGCGGATCTTTGGTAGAGTCGGAGCTTTAGATATTACTTTCCAGAGACGGGTAGGTCGCGTCACCGGTCGCGTAGGCTGATGTAGAAAAAAGTACCCCGATCTAATGGTATAGTTGCCAGAGTCATGCTGCCCCCAAACAAGCTTATCCGGCCTATTTCGATAAATCGGAACCCGAAGGATGCATTCGACATCATCCTTGTCAAGGTCTCTTCTAAGTTTGGACTCATCCCAGGACGTATAGTCACGTGACATGTAATCCCGACACCGCAATGGTAGCTCATCATTGTCCATATATTGCCCAAAAAGCGTAAGCGGTTTATCCCCTCCCCAGGTATCGCTGAGCAGGCGTATCGAACTCTTGACTCCTGGCCGCCAGAAATAACGAGGCCCCAGGGAGTGAATTGCTTGGTTTATACCTTTCCATGCAAACGATGCCCGTTTGTCCGCAGAGGCATTCAGAAGGTCACCTGAAGGGTAGTATTTCGCACGAAGGAGTCGTGCCAAGAGAGTCCGGGTGTGATAGCAGATGCCAAATCTGCTTCCCCAAAAGGGCGATATTAAATGTGTGTAGATCGCGAAAACCTAGGCCTCCCACATTTTTAGGTGTGCAAAGAGAGTCCCACGATAAAAGCGGCCAACCTCGCTTATTACTGCGCCCTGACCACCAGTAACGCCGTATAGACATAGTAATGTCATCGATGATGTTTTGTGGTAATAGGTAGCATGACATTACATATTGTGGCATTGCTTGTGCAACCGACTTAATGAGAATTTCTCTCCCACTATAGGAAAGGAAGCTGATGTCCCATTTACTCATCCGGGATTGGACTGTATCCCTCACAAATCCTAATGAGGCGGTCCTATTCCTTTTAATTAAAAGGGGGACCCCCAAATATATGCCTAGGTCATCCACTAAGCGTACACCCAAGGTTGAACGCATAGCACGGAGGAAGTCAGTGGAACACCTTTGACTGAAGTAGGTGGTGGACTTATCAAAATTTACCGTTTGTCCTGAGGAGGAGGCATACTGGGAGAGGACGTAGCGTAATCTATCCACCTCCGCTGGCTCATTGCGTAGGAACACCATGATGTCATCCGCAAAGAGCAGATGGGTAACCCTGGGGCCATGGCGGCTAGCGCTAAGACCCGATAGTCGTCCTTCCCATTGCTCCGTTTCCAAAGCCGCAGAGAGCCCTTGGGAGAAAATGAGGAAAAGGAAAGGTGACAGAGGGTCTCCTTGACGGATACCCCTGGTAGGGAAGAATTCCTCAGATAGAGTGCCATTAACTCGTACTGAAAAGGAGACCGAAGAGACACATCGTAGGATGAGGTTTACCCATTCCCTGGCAAACCCCATACGGAGCATGACATCCCTTAAGAAGGACCATTCGACCCTATCAAAGGCCTTCTCCATATCGAGCTTGACAGCAGCCCCTTGGGAGGACATTGTGCCACTAGAGTGAAGGGTGTCCACCAGCTCATGTGCAATTAGAATGTTGTCAGTGATATTGCGTCTGCTGATGAACGCGGCCTGGGAATCGCTGATACAAGAAGATAAAGTAGATTTAAGGCGATTAACCAGAACCTTTGAAACCGTCTTGTATATGACAGTACACAAACTGATTGGTCTGAAGTGCTTCATAGTAGTGGGGTCAGAAATCTTAGGAATAAGCACAATGACCGATCGATTAACCGATGCCATATCGGCTTTCCCATGTAGAAGATCCATGCAAAGAGATAGGAAATCAGGACCAATCATATCCCAGTGCTGGTGGTAGAAACTACTGGGGAAACCATCAATCCCCGGTGCTTTTTTAGGATTGATATCCAGAAAAGCGGCGTGGATTTCATCTACAGTGAAAGGGCGTAGAAGAGTAGCGTTCATATCCGTAGTCACTGTAGGGCGAATATTGTTCAGCAATTCCGATGAAGACACCGGACAAGATGATGAAAAAATTTCTTGAAAGTATGAAGACGCAATTTGTAACGTGCCGGCAGTGGAAGTCTGCCAGACCCCGTTCGCATCCATTAGCCCTCGGATTGCGTTTTTCCTTCGCCGCTTTGTGGCCCTCGCATGGAAGTAGGTGGTATTCTTGTCACCGTTGGTTAACCAGGAAATGCGAGAGTGTTGAGCCCAGTACGCCTCTTTAGCCGCTGCAAACTTCCGGAGTTCCAACTTAGCGCTGTGAAGCGTGGAAAGGGCTTTCCGGGAAAGATGGCGACGACGTAGAAGAGCATTTATAGAATGTTGCAGCGTTTGCATGCGGAGAGTGGAAAGTTTACGTTGAGCATGCTGCCACTCTTGGAGGTTATGGCCCAATGTAGATATTTTATCCAGAAGGGACCCGTGCGTGGCAGCCCATGTTTGTTTACAAACTTGAATGCCTGCTGGGTCGTGGGCCCAACAAGCCTCAAATCGAAAATGATCCATGGACTGTGTAGTATGTTGGTTCGTTATGGTGGCATTGTCCGTGTCCAAAATGATAATGCTATGGTCCGATTCGAGGGAAAACGAATGAAAATGACCGAAATTGGGAAAGTCGTGCAACCATTGGGAACATGCCACAAAACGGTCGAGTCTTTCGCATACCGGGTTAACATTAGGCCCCGTGCGAGTCCAAGTGAACCAACCGGTGTTGGGTTTACAATCAAACAAATTATTACGTGTGAGACATTCACGAAAGTTGAGGATTTGTGAACGAGGCCTACGATTACCTCCTTGTTTTTCCGAGTCATCCAAGATGTCATTTAAGTCACCTCCGATGAGCCATGGAAGAGTTGAGTTTGTTTTAAAGGAGTCAATGAGCTCCCAAGTGTGTTTTTTCATATTCGTGGCCGCGTAACCGTAAATACCAGTAAAACAAAAACGACAATTTAAACCATTCACAATAACATCAATATATTTCGTCGATGACGAGAGAAAATCTAATGTAATGTTTTTATTATAAAGCAAGCATAAACCTGCACAAGAAGGGCTGCTATCCACAGCAAAAAAAAACCCTCCATTTCAAGATAAAGTTTAAGAGAATCAAACTTAGACGAGTTTAAACGAGTTTCTGACAGGAAAATGAAATCTGGACATAAACGAAAAATAATAGAACGAAGCTCGTGAACTGCCGAGGGCATACCAAGTCCCCGACAGTTCCAACATATGACCCTCATTTCTCTCGGCGGGGTTGACCGTCAACCACCGCCGAAGAGTTTTTGCTGCTCATCCCAGCTTTCTTTGGATTTTTTTCGAGCTGTTTTCCTGCTTTACCAGCAACCAAAGGTGATGTTCGTGGCCGTTTGGCAATCCCTCTGGTAATAATAGGTGACGTGCGTTTAGATTTTTTAAGGACAGCAGCATCTGACCCCTTATCCGTCGTGGCAGCCAACCAAACTTCGAATTCCGGATTAACCGGTTCCTTGCCTTTGTCCCTCGGTCCTTTACCTTTGTTCGAGCTTTCCCCCGTGGCCGTGTCATCCACGATAAGCACTGGAATAGCATCCTCATCAATCAATATGAAACGTTTGTCCGGCGGTGTGTCAGACTTGTATGGCTGCACAGCGCGGTCGTCATCCACTTCAGCCTCCTTTGAGCCGTTAACCACGAACTCTTCATCCGCTGGGATCATGTCCAGTGGTGCAAAATCCAGGTGTAACACCCCAATTTTGGGCTTAGAAGTTTTGGGTTTGGACCGGACCGGTCGGGTTGCGGTCCGAATATAAAAGGGTGAATTTAGGAAAGCCTAGTTCGGGTTGCATTAAAAATATGGAAAAATGTCTTAAAATCCTCTTTTATTATATATAAGAGGAAGGTGAAATCAATTTTACAAAATGAGGTTTGGAAGAGTGACATTTTGGGTTAGTGACCAAAATGTAATTTTTGAAAATTGGGTGACTGTTTTAAAAAGGATTGAAACTTTGAATCTTTAAGGAGCTATTTACCCAAAGGAGTTTCTCCAGATTTTTCTTAATATTAATCAATTTAATTAATGGTTTTAATTAAAGGAAAAATGAGGGAAGAAGATATTTTGTCATTTTTAACTAACTTTCTCAAATTTTCCATTTTCTTTTCTCTCAACTTTTCTCTCAACCCAAACACTTTTCTCCAGCAAATTTCCCTCTGATTTTTTCAACAAAAGATGAGATCTCAATCCTCATTTGATCTCTAATCACTTCTACAACAAAACCTTAGCATTTGCTTATTGGATTTTCAAGAATCTTGGTTCCAAAAAGGGAGAAACTCAAGTTTAGAGGTATGAACGTCCTTCTCCTCTAAATTCTCAGTTCTTTACTGAAATTCCCAAGTTCTCAATCATTGAATTATGTTTTATTAAAGGTTTTGCAATTGAGTTCTTGATCTTGGCTTTAAAATGCAAGATTTGCTTTAATTTTGATGAAATTCGTATGATCTGATTGGGCATTGTTTTGAGATGTATTTTTGATGTAAAATGGATGTATAATTGATGAGAAATTGAGGTTTAATCAATGCAATCCCGAATAGGTTGATTTTCCTAAGTTTTGTTTAAGTTTTTGGTGGTTTTTGGAGTGATCTTGATGTTCTGCTATAGCTGGAGGTATAAGGACGTGATGAGATCCATTTTGGATGTTAATTGAGGTTTATAGATGTTTGGAATTGATGGATCTTGGCTGGGTAGTGTTGTAGTGATGTTTGGATGTGATTTCGGTTGTGTTTGGTAGCCGAAATGTGAGTGTTGATGTGAGCAGCGAGTTTAGATGTCTTGGTTGGGGATATTAATGCATGATGGTGCATTAATCTACTGTTTTGATGTGTTTAAAACAGGGGAGACATCTTCGGATCCTCGTGGTGTTGATCCGGAAGCTTGATTGGTGTTTCGGCAAGTGGCAAAACGGAATCGGTGAGTGGATTTTGGTTTTCAGCTTTGAAACCATTGTTTTGAAGGTTTAGGAGCTTAGTTTAAGTCTAAACAACTTTGCTAAGCTCAAGAGTAAGTTTTCGGAAAAACTCTCTTGTTGATGAACCATGTGTTGGTTGTGTGCAATGTGATTGTTTGCATGTTTTAAATTCTGTTTTGAAAGCATATATAGCATGTTTATTTGCTGGTTTTATAAGCCATGTGTTGAAGGATGCTCAAGGTAAGAGATCCTTTTCTTGAACATTTGATAAAATATGGTTTTGTTGCATAATGATGCATGATGATTGATGGCTTGTTAAATGCTTTAAAACAGTGGATTATTGTTGATAAATGATGCATATTGGCAAGTGATGTTTCGAGAAAGGTTAAGAACACTATGGTGGTTAAAAGTCCATAGGTGGTTCTTGTGTTAAGAACAACATGGTGGTTAAAAGTCCATGATTGGTTCTTGTGCTAAGGTCACAAAGGTGGTTAAAAGTCCTTGTGTGAGCCTTGTGTATTGTAAGGTCACAAAGGTGGTTAAAAGTCCTTGTGTGAGCATTGTGTATTTTAAGAACACCATGGTGGTTAAAAGTCCATGGGTGATTCTTGTGTTAAGGTCACAAAGGTGGTTAAAAGTCCTTGTGTGAGCCTTATGTATTTTAAGAACACCATGGTGGTTAAAAGTCCATGGGTGATTCTTGTGTTAAGGACACAATGGTGGTTAAAAGTCCATGTGTGGTCCTTGTGAATTGTAAGATCACAATGGTGTTTAAAAGTCCATGTGTGAGTCTTATGTTGATTGTATTATGAAATGGAAAGAATATGAGTATCACTTGTGGCCAATATGACATGTTAATAATTTGAAGCATGTATGCTTGTTTTAAATGCTTTTGTGCATGGTTAAAGATTGTTTTGAATTGAGATTTATAAAAGTGTTTATAAATGCATTATTGTGTTGTTTTAAATGAGCATTCCTCACTAAGCTATGTGCTTACGCTCTCTCTTTTCTTAAACCAATAATGCAGAGCATTGAAGTGCATATAAGGGCAGCAAGAGGTCAAGAATCCAAGTGAAGAACTAAGCTCATGTATGGTGAAAGTTTCTTTACACTATTAGCTTTTGGCATTTGGCAATGGGGAACCTATGTTGTTGTTTTGGGAGATGTTTTGGACTCCCTAAGATGGTTTTATGTTGTTGTTGATGATGGAACTTGTAAATGGCCTTTATGAGGATTGTTTGGTGATATGGTGTTTGAATGGTTTTCAATATAGGATGCATGCCTATAGAATTGGGGCTTTTCTTGTTTGATGCCATGTTTATGAATTGTTGATGCCATTATGTTCCTTATGCAGGTAATGTGTTGCTGGTATAATTTGGTTGCCTTTGGAGCATGTTTGATGGGTCAATTGTGTGAAAATCTAGCTAAATTTCTGCAATCTGGGCAGCCTGTTTCGGAACAGGTGCTGCCGTTTCGGAACAGAGGGCCTGAAATGGCCTAGGCGTTTCGAAACGGGCAGAGCCGTTCCGAAACAGTTTGGCCACTGCCAGGCCCTGTTGTGCAACGCGTTTCGGAACGGATCATCCCTGTTCCGAAACACCCGACCGTTGGGCACTGAAATTGTTGGTTATATGTTTTGAAACCTTTGTGTTTTGGTCCTGAATCTTGTTTATGCAATTGAATGAGTTTGAGATGTCCGTTTGAGCTGAAATTTGACAGAGAAGCATGAAATATGACTAATTTCATAATGGTAACTCAAAAGTTGGTTAAGTCCTTATAATTTCCAGAATTTACATTTTGGTCCCTAAACTTGTATGTTGTACAATTAAGTCCCTAAATGTTTTCCGAATGCGGTGATCTTTGAGTATGCCGATTGTATGAACATATCTAGGGTTAATGTGCATTTAGATAAGATTAAAAAGAGAAAAAAGGGTCGTTAATCAAGGTTGACTTTCGGGTTGACTTTGGTTTTCCCCGTGTAAACTTCTTAATTCGGGTCAACCGTCTAGGCCGGGTTAAGGGGGTTACACCAGGGGCTCCAGCTAGTCAGCAGCTGCATCGACAGCAGCTTCAGCTACTGTCCCTTCTACCGGCAGTGGCGATGCTGCATCAGTAGGTGAGGTGGCAAGCTCCTCGCCCAGTAGATCATCCTCCAGATTCATCGTAACACCGTCCGGTTGCACCGTGGGTGTTCCCTTCACCACGTCCGGTGCGACCACTGGAGTGGTAGTAGCCTTGTCCTTTCCATTGTTCGCTGAAATGGAAACAGTGGAGGGTACAGGTTTTTGTAAGTATATAGCAGTAAAGGATGCAACCATATAAAGTAACATTACATCCCATACACTTGCACAGTAAAACCGGTAAAAGGAACATGAAAAGAACCTTATAAGCCATATACATATACTGTAGTAGTTGCGAAAAAGATAGGAGTTTAACCCTATAATCCAAATACATGTAGCGTAACAACCATGCATAAAATAGGAAAATAAACCTACAGTCCACATACATATTCTATAAAAATTATGAAAAAAAAAGAAAAAATCTGTGGATTGTTCCTGCGGATTAGAAGAGGATCCCGGTTCGAAGTAATGGACCCGGCCTCTGACGTTCGTTTTAACCTTTGGTTTAGGGGCAGGTGCACGAAGCCAATCACTGTATGGCAGCCCTACACTTGGTTTATCCTTGAAAGCAGCACAAGTTGCACGGAGATGGAACAACATCCCACAACCGTGACAAAAATTAGGCAATTTCTCATATCTCACCGGAAGCATTTTAGGCTTTTCCGGATTCTCTTCATCTGCTAATGTTACACCTCACCGGAGGGGCTGAGTAACATCGATGAGCACACCAACCCTTAGGAACTGTACCCGGTTCCCTTCATCATCCTTGCGAGTGTCGGTGCTTATCACTGCACCTAGGCCACTGCCTAAGGCACGTCCGGAGGCATTGGCCACAGTGTCGCCTATCATCATTGCTAGGGGCACACGCAGGATACGAACCCATATCCTCATGTGCGTAAATTTATATTCCTCCAACGTCAGCTGAGGTTGAATGGGAGTGAGGGCTAGCCAGTCACGCTTGAATGTCCAAGGCCCTCTTTTAAGGATGTCCTTGACCTTTGCAGCGGATTCAAAGTTGAACAGGAAGTAACCCGAGCCAAGAATCGTGGTGGAGATAAGTTTATCCTCCTGCCAAACAGCCTTGAATACCTTTACCAGGGCAGTGTCGTCCGGTTTGGTTGTGGGAAAAAACTTCCCTAACAGAAAGCATCGTTGATCCTCCAACGATATGGCCTTCGTGGCCTTAGGAGCGTAAACCACAGCCTGCTCCTCTGTAGTAAACTGTAGATTGTCAAAGTGATCCAGGAAAGAATCAGAGGAGGCCATTGTTTGCAAATAGAGTTGTGAAGACCTAGAGTATGAAAATTGAAAGGGAAGAGCTAGAATGGAGATACAGTAGAAAGTGTAGCTCCAATAATAGCCTTCACTAGTCGATAAGGTTAGATAATCCACCAAAAAATTTTGAATTAATTCGATAAATAGAGATTCAAAATTTAATTGGTTAAAATTATTTGGATTGAAGATAATCCATCTAGGGAGGTAAAGACTTTTGAATCTAATAATTTTCCTTGCTTTTAGGAGTGTAACCGATATGAATTCTTGGATTATATTAAAAGATAATAATTCAAAATCTATTTTATTGGATATAATCCACCAACCCATAATATTGATCCCAACAGATGTCCTAGATTTTAGGAAGTTTACTGTTGAGCAGTGGTGGAGTCCCAGTAGAAGACCCCATGGTAATTTGGATTTGAATTCGGAAATAACCAAATCCCATAAAAATAGGAGCTGAACGAGAGGCAGTGTATTCCAGGTATTCCGGAATTGAAATATCGGTGTGACGGTTCCGATTGGCAATGGTGGTGGCCGGAGGACGTCGACCACCGGTATCGACAGAAGCCACTGTCGCCAATGAAAATAATTTCTTGGTGCAGCAGCCACCGTCTGCATGTGCCATACCGTCTGCATGTGCCATGCATGCAGTATAAGGGCTTCAGCTTTAGGGACGTGTAATCCATGCCATGCATGCAATAGAAGGGCTCCAGCGTTAGGAACGTGCTTTCTATGCCCAGAAACCAGCCATGAGGGCTCCAGCTGCCACCAATTCGATGGCCCGTTTGACGTTATTCGTGAGAATAAGTCGATAGATTGACAAGGCCCAGAGGGCCAAGAGGATTTCCATTCAAAGGAACGGAATAGTTGGCTACAAGGCCTCGAGGGCCAGGATAGTTGCACCGCTGCCGGGAGCATTAGGAGTAATGCAAGGCCCAGCCGGTGCTTGAACCACTTCCATAATGCACTAATGACATAAAGAATGTGGCCTAAGTGATCGAGCCAAAGCTTGATCCAGAAAATTAAAAATAAAATACTACAAGAGTAAATAAAAGGAGAAAAAATTAAAAAATCAAAGAGAGGAGATGTACTTACCTTTGCCAAATCTGCTCTGATCGTAGCGTGCAACAATTGCAAATGATTGTGTGAATGGTTGCTGCAAGGCAGCGGTGAGGAGAGGATAAGGTGGTGGGGAGGTGGCTGTTGGGTGGCATGAAACCAATAACATTGGTTGCATGCTGGCAGAAAGGGGAAAGTTAGGTGGTGGAGAGGTGGTGGTCGTGGGGGTGGATTATCAAAATTGGGGCGGAGGAGACGGTGGTTGAGAGTTAGGAGGAGAAAGAGAGAGAGAAAAAGCAAAGTGAGGAAATGAGAGAGTTCAGATAGAATTTTCATTTCCCCGAACACACCCACCCGTTGGAATTTTAACCGAGTAAAAAGTACAGACCCGTTGGAATTTTAACTGAGTAAAAAGTACAGAAATTGAGGTTTTGCAATATAATTGTGTTGAAAAGCTCCTAATCAATTATTTGAACTCCTAAAATTTGAATAAAACTTGTTTTGCGGTCCTTTTTGTAGAGGTTTCAGACGAGCAGGTCTAAATGGGCCTTTCAATGGACCCGTTGGAATTTTTTTTTGAAGAAAGGCGGGCCTCAATAAAAACCCCTACTAACATCCCCAGGCACAAGTCCCCGAGATCCCTAAAAGGGGAAAGAGTACCCTAGGTTTATTTATATAAATCGAGATGAGATCTCGCCAAGTACAATGTTGCGGATACAATCAGGGAAAATGGAACCAAAAGACATGGAAGTCATGGTTCTAGGAGCGTGGGTAGCCAGGGTATGAGCCACTAAATTAGCCTCGCGGATTACATAATGAACATGCGCAAAAGGGAAAAAAGGCAGAACTTCATGGGCTTGCAAAATCACCGAACCCATAGTGGAGAGATCAGGTCCCATATGGTTGAGTCTATTCGCAAGAGAAGCACAGTCCGTCTCGAAAAGTAGGTGCCTCCATCCCTGAGACTTAGCAAAGGTGATACCAGCAAGAAGGCCCATCCCTTCAGAAGTCGCAGCATCCAGACAACTGCCCAAGGGATAAGCCAAGCCCCCAACAACCGCACCCGCTTCATCACGGGCCACAACTCCAACCGCTACCGTACGAGTGGAATGATCATAAGCCCCGTCCACATTAACTTTAATGTACCCCGAAGGGGGATGTCTCCAACGAGGAGGAGAGGGGGTGAAGAAACCGGTGGGGAAGTAGAAGAAGAAATAGCATTGGAGTAGTCGTTATGAAGACTGATAGAGTTGACGGCAATTAGCTAGGGGGTTGTAGACGGCGGTTATGGACCCAGTCATTGCGTCGGTTCCAAATGTTCCATAGAGTGGTTAGAAAAAGCCCAAAGAGCACAGGGGAAAGTTGGTGAGCACCCTCCTCCAGCCATTGGAGGCTAGTGGAAGTTGTGTTGGCTAGCAAAGATCTTAGGAGGCCCACCAAACGGAGTGCATCCAAGGCACCAGGGCAGTCACGCAGAGCATGGATGATAGATTCCGAGCTGGAATGACAAACAGGGCAGGCACATGAGTCTGGTGCAAAAGCCTGCAGCCGGGACCCCACAGGTAGAGCCTCAGATCCCATGCGCCAACCAAAGGTTTTGACTTTAAGCAGAGCCTTAAGTTTAGACATAATTTTCCAAATCCGAGCAGGTCGATTTCGGGGTTCCGTAGGGCATTGTAAAAATTGTTAGCCAGACCGGACCGAATAAATGCCAGAAACATTAGGGTTCCAAAGGATGTAATCGCGAGCATCATTAATAATGGGAATAGACAAAATAGCCTCGGCATCTTCCGAAGTAAAGTAAGCTCGGACCTTCGCAGGATCCCAAGAGCTCGATTCCGAAGCATAAAGTCGCGGCAGCGAACATGGACTTCATCGGAGATTTCGTAATCCCCGTAGAGGTGTATGGTAGAAGAACCACCCCAATTATCCTGGTGGATACAAATATTGCTATTAATGCCAGGGCGATAAAGAAACCCACCGTAGAGATGTTGAATGGCATTATAGAGGCCTTGCCAGGCGAACGATCCACGAGATGGTCGAGAGGCATCAAGGATATTGCTTGATGGAAAATACTTAGCTTTATAGATTTGACCTAATAGAGAGTCTGGTTCGCATATAAGGCGCCATATCTGTTTCCCAAGAAGTGCAATATTGAAGTTATTGAGGTCCCTAAAGCCCATACCTCCAACTGACTTAGGTAAACAAACTTGTTCCCAGGGAAGCATGTGCCAGCCTTTTTTGTTATTTTTCCCGGACCACCAATAGCGCTGGATAGCAGCGATCATATCATCAATAATATTTTGGGGCAACAAATAGCATGACATAACATACTGAGGTAGGGATTGTAGTACAGCTTTGATGAAGATTTCCCTACCACTGAAAGAAAGTAGTTTCTTGTCCCAACTGGACAATCTATCGTGAACTTTATCTCGGATAAAACCTAGGGATGCAGTCTTATTTTTCCCAATCAGTAGTGGAACACCCAGATAGACTCCTGGGTTAGTAACCTCTCGTACCTGAAGGGAGGAATTAATTGCATCACGTATCGAATTGGGAGTACGTGGGTTGTAGAAGATAGTTGATTTTTCAATGTTGACTGCCTGTCTAGAGGCTGAAGCGTAGGTCTGAAGGGCCAATTTAAGATGCGTAGCTTCCTCTGGTTTAGTATTTATAAAGACAATGCAATCATCTGCAAATAGAAGGTGATTAACCTTAGGCCCCAGCCTACTAGCACCAAGACCAGGAAGAAAACTAAGATGCTGGCCTCGGAGAGGTAGGCAGAGAGCCCTTGAGTACAAAAGAGGAAAAGGAAAGGTGAAAGAGGATCACCTTGGTGAAGACCCTGTTGTGGGCAAAAGAAAGGGGAAAGGGATTTTTTAACCTTTACGGTAAAGGAAACTGAAGAAATGCACTGCATTATGAGGGAGACCCAGGATGGCGCAAAACCCATGCGTGTCATAACGTTCTCAATAAAGGGTCATTCGACTCTATCAAAGACCTTCTCCATATCCAACTTAAGGGCAGCTCCTTGTGAAAATTTAGAGGTTCCAATATTGATGGAATGAATGATTTCATGAGCAATGAGAATATTGTCGGATATATTGCGCCCATGAACGAAGGCTGCTTGGTTGTCGCTAATACAAAAAGGAATTGTATGTTTCATCCTATTGACCAGGACCTTGGCAACAATTTTGTAAATTACTGTGCAAAGACTAATGGGTCTCAGATGCCGCATTGTGGTTGGATCTTTAATTTTGGGTATAAGTACCAAAATGGTTTGGTTTCCAGATGCCATGTCAGCAGAGCCATTGAGGAGATTTAGACAAAGTGTGGTGACGTCCGCACCAACCGTATCCCAATGTTGTCGAAAGAATCCACTAGGTAGTCCATCAATTCTAGGGGCTTTCCGGGGATCAATATCGCGGAAGGCAACCAGGACCTCGTCTGCAGTGAAAGCCCTAGTAAGGGATTCGTTCATGGTTGATGTAATAGAGGAAGGTATTTTGGAGAGAATTTGTTCGGAGAGCGAAGGGTTTGAGGAGGTGAATAAGGTCTGGAAGTAATTAGATGCTATAGTCACGAGGTCAGATACAGCAACACACCAATTGTTGTTTCTGTCATAAAGGCCAGTAATAGTATTCTTTTTTCTTCTGTTGTTAGCTCGGGCGTGGAAAAAGCGGGTATTTTTGTCTCCTTGAGAAAGCCATAGGTTACGAGAGCGTTGCGCCCAGTAAGTTTCTAATCAACTGAGTAAAAAGTATAAAAAATGAGGTTTTGCAATATAATTGTGTTGAAAAGATCCTAATCAATTATTTGAACTCCTAAGATTTGATTAAAACTTGTTTTGGGGTCCTTTTTGTCGGGGTTTCAGACGAGCAGGTCTAAATGGGCCTTTCAATGGACCACTTGGAATTTTAACAAAGTAAGAAGTATAATAATTGAGATTTTGCAATATAATTGTGTTCAAAAGCCCCTAAATAATTATTTGGACTCCTAATATTTGAATAAAACTTGTTTTGCGGTCCTTTTTGTCGAGGTTTCGAACGGGCAGGTCTAAATGGGCCTTTCAATGGACCCGTTGGAATTTTAACTGAGTAAAAAGTACATAAATTGAGGTTTTGCAATATAATTGTGTTGAAAAGCTCCTAATCAATTACTTGATCACCTAAAATTTGATTAAAACTTGTTTTCTGGTCCTTTTTGTAGAGGCTTCGGACGTGCAGGTCTAAATGGGCCTTTCAATGGACCCGTTGGAATTTTAACTGAGTAAAAACTATAGAAATTGAGGTTTTGCAATATAATTGTGTTGAAAAGCTCCTAATCAATTACATGAAATCCTAAAATTTGATTAAAACTTGGTTTGTGGTCCTTTTTGTAGAGGTTTCAGACGAGCAGGTCTAAAAGGTCCTTTCAATGGACCCGTTGGAATTTTAACTGAGTAAAAAGTAGAAAAAAAATTGAGGTTTTGCAATATAATTGTGTAGAAAAGCTCCTAATAAATTATTTGAACTCCTAAAATTTGATTAAAACTAGTTTTGCGGTCCTTTTTGTCGAGGTTTCGGACGAGCAGGTCTAAATGGGCTTTTCAATGGACCCGTTGGAATTTTAACTGAGTACAAAGTACATAAATTGAGGCTTTGCAATATAATTGTGTTGAAAAGATTATAATCAATTATTTTAACTCATAGATTTTGATTAAAACTTGTTTTGCGGTCCATTTTGTTGAGGTTTCGGACGAGCAGGTCTAAATGGGCCTTTCAATGGACCCGTTGGAATTTTAACTGACTAAAAAGTATAAAAATTGAGGTTTTGCAATATAATTGTGTGGAAAAGCTCCTAATCAATTATTTGAACTCCTAAAATTTGAATAAAACTTGTTTTGCGGTCCTTTTCGTAGAGGTTTCGGACGAGCATGTCTAAATGGGCCTTTCAATGGACCCGTTGGAATTTTACTTGAGTAAAAAGTATAAAAATTGAAGTTTTGCAATATAATTGTGTTGAAAAGCTCCTAATAAATTAATTGATCTCCTAAAATTTGATTAAAACTTGTTTCGCGGTCCTTTTTGTCGAGGTTTCAGACGAGCAGGTCTAAATGGGCCTTTCAGGGGACCAGTTGGAATTTTAACTGAGTAAAAAGTACAGAAATTGAGGTTTTGCAATATAATTGTGTTGAAAAGCTTATAATAAATTATTTGAACTCCTAAAATTTGATTAAAACTTGTTTTGCGGTCCTTTTTGTCGAGGTTTCAGACGAGCAGGTCTAAATGTGCCTTTCAATGGACCCGTTAGAATTTTAAGTGATTAAAAAGCACATAAATTGTGGTTTTGCAATATAATTGTGTTCAAAAGCTCCTAATCAATTGCATTATCTCCTAAAATTTGATTAAAACTTGTTTTGCAGTCCTTTTTGTCGAGGTTTCGGACGAGTAGGTCTAAATGGGCCTTTCAATGGACCCGTTGGAATTTTAACTCACTAAAAAGTATATAAATTGAGGTTTTGTAATATAATTGTGTTGAAAAGCTCCTAATTAATTATTTGAACTCCTAAAATTTGAATAAAACTTGTTTTGCGGTCCTTTTTGTAGAAGTTTCGGACCAGCAGGTCTAAATGGGCCTTTCAATGGACCCGTTAGAATTTTAACTGAGTAAAAAGTATAAAAATTGAGGTTTTGCAATATAATTGTGTTGAAAAGCTCCTAATCAATTATTTGAACTCCTACGATTTGATTAAAACTTTTTTTGCGGTCCTTTTTGTCGGGGTTTCGGACGAGCAGGTCTAAATAGGCCTTTCAATGGACCAATTGGAATTTTAATTGAGTAAAAAGTATAATAATTGAGGTTTTGCAATATAATTGTGTTCAAAAGCTCCTAGACAATTATTTGGACTCCTCAATTTTGAATAAAACTTGTTTTGCTGTCCTTTTTGTCGAGGTTTCGGACGAGCATGTCTAAATGGGCCTTTCAATGGACCCGTTTGAATTTTAACTGAGTAAAAAGTACAGAAATTGAGGTTTTGCAATATAATTGTGTTGAAAAGCTCCTAATCAATTACATGATCAACTAAAATTTGATTAAAACTTGTTTTCCGGTCCTTTTTGTAGAGGCTTCGGACGTGCAGGTCTAAATGGGCCTTTCAATGGACCCGTTGGAATTTTAACTGAGTAAAAAGTACATAAATTGAGGTTTTGCAATATGATTGTGTTGAAAAGCTCTTAATCAATTATTTGAACTCCTAATATTTGATTAAAACTTGTTTTGCGGTCCTTTTTGTCGAGGTTTCGGACAAGCAGGTCTAAATGGGCCTTTCAATGGACCCGTTGGAATTTTAACTGAGTAAAAAGTACAGAAATTGTGGTTTTGCAATATAATTGTGTTGAAAAGCTCCTAATCAATTACATGATCTCCTAAAATTTTATTAAAACTTGTTTTGCGGTCCTTTTTGTCGAGGTTTCGGACGAGCAGGTCTAAATGGGCCTTTCAATGGACCCGTTGGAATTTTAACTGACTAAAAAGTACATAAATTGAGGTTTTGCAATATTATTGTGTTGAAAAGATCCTATTCAATTATTTGAACTCCTAAAATTTGATAAAACTTGTTTTGCGTTCCTTTTTGTAGAGGTTTCGGACGAGCAGGTCTAAATGGGCCTTTTAGTGGACCCATTGGATTTTTTTTAGAGAAAAGGCTTCATTAAAAACCCCTACTAATGTCCTCAGGCGCAAGGCCGAAGGACCCTAAAAAGGGGAAAAGAGTACCGTATGTTTTATTAATTTGAAAAGTTGCCCTTGACAAGGTTATTAATACAAGGTGGAATATTAGAATCGAATGACATGGAAGACATAGTCCTGAGGGCATGAGCAGCCAGAGCATGGGCCACAGAATTTGCCTCACGGCTTACATAAGGAACAAGAGCAGAAGGTAAAGATAGAAGAGCATCCCGAACTTGAAGAAGTAGAGGCCCTAAAGTGGAGAGATCTGGTCCCGGATTGTTGAGCCTATTCGCAAGTGAGGCAGAGTCAGTTTCAAACAATAACCGTTGCCAGCCCTGGGCTTGAGCAAAGGTAACACCCGCAAGAAGGCCCAGACCTTCGCAAGTGGCAGCATCCAAGCAACTGCCCAAGGGGTAAGCAAGGCCCCCAATGACCGCACCTGAAGCATCACGCGCCACAACACCAACAACCGTTGCACGAGTGGCTGGGTCAAAAGCCCCGTCCACATTTATCTTAAGATGATCATGTGGGGGAGGCCTCCAACATGGAGGTGAAAGCATAGATGAATTCGGCTGGGAGTGGGGTGAAGATGTAGCACTGCAGAAATCATTATGTAGGCTAATCGAGTTGATAGCAGTAAGCCAGGGGGTTGCAGATGGTGATTATGAACCCAATCATTACGTCTATTCCAGATATTCCAAATAGTTGTGAGAAATAGACCAAATTGGTCGGCATATAAGAGGTGAACAACCTCCTCTAACCATTGGATGGTGGTAACAGCCGAACTCTTAGAGAGAACAGCAGGGATTCCAGATAGATGTAGGGCCTCAGACGCCCCAGAACAGTCGCGAAGTGCATGAAGGGCGGATTCCGAGGAAAATCCGCAAATAGGACATGGTTCAGAATTAGGGGAAAAAGCCCGCAATTTGGAGCCAACAGGTAGGGCTTCGGAGGCCATGCGCCATCCAAATGTTTTAACCTTTGGAAGAGCCTTAACTTTGGCAAGGACCTTCCAAATTCGCGTTGAATGGTTTCGGGGTTCCAGAGATCGTTGTAGAAATAAGTAGCCAGAGCGTACCGAGTAAATTCTGGAATCATTAGGAGTCCACAGGATAGAATCACGGGTATCATTAATTATAGGAATATGAAGGATAGCTGCTGCATCAACAGGGTTAAAGTATCTTCGGTCCTTTGTAGGGTCCCAAGCAGTCTGGTTTCGGAGCATAAAGTCTCGACAGCGAACATGTACTTCTTCCGAGACTTCATAATCACCAGAGAGGTTGATAGGAGAGGAGCCTCCCCAATTGTCTTTATGGACAATATGTTGCTATTAATACCAGGGCGGTATAAGAAGCCATTGAATAGATGTTGTAAAGCAGTATAGAGACCCTGCCAGGCAAAAGATCCTCTAGTTGGTCGGGTAGCGTCTAAAATATTACCAGAAGGGAAATACTTAGAACGATAGATTTGACCCAACAAGGAGTCAGGTTCACAAATGAGCCGCCAGAGTTGCTTACCAAGGAGAGCAATGTTAAAATCATTCAGATCTCTGAAGCCCATGCCCCCTTTCGCTTTAGGTAGACAAACACGATTCCAAGAAAGCATGTGCCAACCCTTTTTGTTAGACTTGCCAGACCACCAATATTGACGAATGGCTAAAGTCATATCATCAACAATGTTTTGCGGCAGTAGATAGCAGGACATGACGTATTGAGGTAAGGATTGTAGAACAGCTTTAATGAAGATTTCACGACCGCTAAAGGAGAGGAGTTGTTTATCCCAGGTAGATAGACGATCATGAACTTTATCACGAACGAATCCTAAGGATTCATTTTTGTTTTTCCCAATGAGTAGCGGAACACCTAGATAGACACCATGATTGGTAACCTCACGTAGGTGCAAGGATTTATTAATCGCATCTCGTGTTGAGCGTGGGGTGCGCGGGTTATAGAAGATAGTCGACTTCTCAAAGTTCACGGCTTGTCCTGAAGCAGAGGCATAAGTTGTAGAGCCATTTTGAGTTGAATTGCTTCCTCAGGATTAGTGTTAAGGAAAACCATGCAATCATCTGCAAAGAGGAGATGGTTAACTTTAGGACCAAATCTGCTCGCCCCAAGGCCAGGCAGGGTGTTAGTCTGTTGGGCATCAGATAGATATGCTGAAAGACCTTGCGTACAGAAGATGAATAGAAAAGGCGATAGGGGGTCACCTTGTCAAAGACCTCGTTGTGGTTGAAAGAAAGGCGAGAAGGAGTTGTTGATTTTAACGGAGAAGGAAACCGAGGAAATGCACCGCATGATAAGGGAGACCCATGCAGGTGCAAAGCCCATACGTTGCATTACATTTGCCAGAAAGAACCATTCAACTCTGTCAAAAGCTTTTTCCATATCTAATTTTAGGGCGGCGCCTTGTGCTGATTTTGTGTACCCAGAGTTAATATTATGTATTATTTCATGGGCGACAAGAATGTTATCTGAGATATTACGGCCCTGAACAAAGGCAGCCTGGTTAGAGCTAATACAAAAGGGGATCGTTGGTTTCATTCTGTTGACTAAAACTTTAGCTACAATTTTATAGATAACAGTGCATAGGCTAATTGGACGAAGGTGCCTTATGGTAGTCGGGTCTTTGATCTTAGGAATAAGTACTAAGATAGTTTTGTTGACCGAAGCCATATTCGTAGTGCCATTGAGGAGGCTAAGACAGAGAGCGGAGACATCATCGCCCACAGTTTCCCAATGTTGCCTAAAGAAACCGCTGGGCAAACCATATATACCAAGTGCCTTCCGTGGATCAATATCACGGAAAGCATGAACAATTTCTTCCTTTGTAAAAGCCTTAGAGAGAGATTCATTCATAGTTGGGGTTATGGTAGAGGGAATTTTTAATAGAATTTGTTCTGAGAGTTGTGGGTTTGAGGATGTAAAAAGGTTTTGAAAATAGTCGGAAGCGATTGACATAATGTCATTTACATCGGTGCACCATCTAGAGTTAGAGTTGAAAAGACCAGTGATTGTATTTTTTTCCTTCTATTATTTGCACGGGCATGAAAAAATCTTGTATTCTTGTCTCCTTGAGAGAGCCATAAGTTGCGGGATCTTTGCGCCCAATACGTTTCTTGTTCCAGAAGAAGCTTCTTAAGTTCTGTTCTGCATTTTAGGTAAGAGTCTTCAATTGTGGGTGTTAATGGTTGACGCAGGAACTTATTAATTTTATTGGTTAAAAAGGTGATACGTCCTGAAGTTTTAGATCTTTGTTGAGATTGCCAATTTTCCAGACATGAACCAACTGCTTGAATTTTTTCTAGTGTTGTCCCATTTGTATTGGCCCATGTTCTCTGGACATGGGAGATGTTGTCATCATGGGATGCCCAACAATTTTCAAAGTGAAAATTGTTAGGAGGGTGTCAAATTGGCTTGTGAGAATTAGGGGAGGTATCAAGAAGTAAAAAAACAATGGTCTGATTTAGCAACAAAGTCCGAAGAAATCCGATGAGAGGGGTGTAAAGCTTTCCAAGCCGAGTTACCAATGAATCGGTATAAACGCTCATGGATAGTTGGAGTTAACGGCCCAATTTTCGTCCAAGTGAACCAACCATATGTGGGCTTGCAATCATAGAGGTTGTTGCATGATAGACATTGACGAAAATTGTTTATTTGTGATCTAGCACGACGTATACCTCCCTGTTTTTCACAATCAAATAGTATTTCATTAAAGTCCCCACCAAGGAGCCAAGGAATATTATTGTCAGTATTTAAAGAATCTATAATATCCCAAGTTTTATATTTTTGACTAGTTTCAGAATAGCCATGCATACCAGTGAATTTCATTGAGAATGAATCAAATTGAATTAAAGCATGTATGAAACGGTTCGAATACGAAAGCAAACTGATATTAATATTATTAAATTTAAAAAGTGTGATGCCAGAACAACTATCGTTTGGGGGAATAGATATAACTTCAACCATACCAAGAGAAAGACAAAGCCAGCTACATGCCGCATTATTTAATTTAGTTTCGCAAAGAAATAAAATATCCGGAGAAGAATGCTAGACATAGCGCTGAAGATGTTGAACTGCTTGGATTTGTCCCAGACCCTAGCAGTTCCAACATAGAGCTCTCATTTTGCTCGGCGGGGCTGAGAGTCAACCGCCGCCAGAGAGTTTTTTGAGCTGCTCATCCCAGCCTTAGGAGTAGAACCGGAGGGCTTTGCCTTCTTTGGTTGGAGGACCACTTGGATAGGGGAGCGGCACTTGGTACCGCGGTTTGTGGAGGAAGGAGCAGGAGCAGTAGCTGCATCATTTGGGTATGTCTTTAAAAGCCAAGTGTTAAATTCATGAAAAGTGGAGGAGTCGGTGTTAACAGGGGGCTTACGTATTTCAGCATCAAACTTCTTGATTTGTTGGGCAGTGGGGCTGGGAATGCTATCATCCTGGGCGTCCCAGTCATCATCCAAGGCATCCTCAGGGATTGGAAAGATAGTATTCAAGGGTTGAGGCTCCAGTGCCCTTGGGGGAAGAGAGACTTGCGGATTGGAACGGGATTGGGTACTTTTCACCTTAGAACCCGAGGCGTTAGCATCCTTCGGAGGTGGGGCATCATCTATATTTGCGTCAACATTAGGAGCTTCCTTGACAGGCTGTTCAGAGAAGGAGGCATCGTCTCCCTCATTAAGATTGCATGTGGAGGTAAAAGGGTGTATTATAAGAAATACATAGAAGATTCGATAGGAGAAAAGAAACGAGGAAAGAAAAGGGCAGAAGAGTCGACCTGTGTTATTCTGATCATCAGGATCGGGTACGTTAGTAGTAGCGGCTGTGTAATCGAAACCCAATAGTAGAGGTGTAAATAAAAATAGGAAAGAAGAAAGTAAATTAACATAAGAAGTGTGCGAAGAAGAAGAAAATAGCAAAAGTATTTTTCCCGAAGGAATGGGGTTCGCTTGGTTACATTCAGGACCAACAGTGCGAATTCTACCACGTGGGCCAAGTGTTCAGCGACGACGGGGGAGATAGCGGAGCCATTCCCCATATTGTAGATTGGTTAAATCAAGAGAAGCGCGGGTCGGACAGTTGTCGATGGTATGACTTATGATTCTGCAATCGTGGCACAGGGTAGGGAGGCGTTCATATTGTAACCGGCACATGGTTTTATCATAGCCATTCCCAATGAAAAGAAATCGGGTGACCAGGCAAGTGACATCAAGCATAATTTCAACACGTAAGAAATCAATCATATTACCTTCGAATCCACGAGTATCAGTTCGTAAGACGTTGCCAACCATGGAACCCAAAGCATGGCCCACTAGGTGGGATCGATCGATATCTTCAAAAAGAGAGGCAGGTAAACCGAAAATGCGGATCCAGATACGCATAATAGTAAAGGAGTAGTCATCCGTGCGTTTGGAGGGATTGTATTCAGTTAGAGCTAATCATTCATCCTTGTACAGCCAGGGACCACGGTTGAGGACTTCATAGCAATCTTTAGTCTCTTTGAACTTGATTTTGAGGAAGTTATCTTTAATAACCGAGATCGAGACCAGGTTGCTGGGTTTCCAGATGCCTTCAAAAGCGTTTAGGACTGCATAAATATCAATCGGTTTGGAGGATATGAAACAACCAATGAGAAAGAGCTTGGGATCTTCCTTAACAAAGTCCCAGCCAAAGTCGGGTGTGTAAAGAAGTTTAGCTTCTTCATTAGTGAGGTCGAGGGAAGGAAGAGGATGCCATACTAAATGCAAGAAACACTGTAGGAGGGATACTCAAAGAGAAGTGGTGATCGTTGTTGGAGAAGGGGTGGGTTTGTGTGATATAAGTAGATGGATGGGGAATATTGAAATTATGGAATAAAGAAAGAGTATGAAGGAAGTTTTGATGATAGATGGAAGTAATTAATGGTAAATCCCTGTAAAATAGGGGAGGATGATTGAAGGGGGGCAATGCCCATATTACTAAGGAAAGAACAGAAAATAAAAAAAAAGAGATAAAAAGAAAAGCCGTATTATGTGGGGTTTAATGAAAGAAGGAAACTTTGAATAATGAAGGTTTGAACGGCCAAACTGGAGTAAATAAGGAAAGATAATAGTTCGGTCAGGAAAGATATGGTTAGATTGATAAGGCCAATATGGTATTTGAGACATAGTAACAATATTGTGAGGAAAGTTAGTAATTAGGAAAGTATATTGATAAGGCCAATATGGTAGATGTAAAAAAGATGTAGTAGGGAATTGTTTGTTAAAAGTCAAAAGTGTTGTTAATGCCAAGGTTGGATAAAAAGGGTAAGAGTAAATAAAATAGGACGTTAAACATGGAAATAAAGAAGAGAATAAGAAATAAATTTTGTATTGATCACGAGGTTCTAGAGCCCCGATTAGGGAAAAGGGAAAAAAAGATATAAATACCAAAATAGAGAGGTTGAAAATTCCATAAAAGGAGGAGTTTGTAATTAAGGTAGGAGTTATATTATATAAATCAAATAAATTGAGAATATAAAACTGATGTTTAAATTGGTTTTTAAGAGGCTTGGATTTTATTAGTAAATGGAGCAATTCCACTATGAAAGTGGTCGTATAGGAATCCCTAAAAAGGGCTAGAATAGGATCACCTAAAGAGGTGTAGTGATGAGAACTAGTTATAAGTAAATCAAATTGGTAGTTATCAGTGAAATCCGAGCAAAAATAGTAGCGTAGAGAATCATCAGAGTAAAGAGAGCATTGATAACAGGTCGTATGCATGAATGAAACATGTGAATATAAAAAATAAGCAGAGAAAAAATAATGCAGGAAATAAAAGCAGAAAAGGAAAATAATTACAAACCAAGGGGATAACAGAGGCAGGGGTAAGAAATTAATTACAGACCAAATGAGCAAATAAAGGGGGGTAAATAAAAATAAGCCAAAAAATAATAAATTAATACAGATCGAATAGAAGAAAGAAGAGGAAACTCTAACAGCTGAGATGGAAGTCTGTAGGCCACATTGCTTGTGTAAGATCCTCGTGGAGATGGTGATGAGAACATTGTGATATGAAAGAAAACAAAAAACGAAAGTAAGTGGCCAGCTATAAATATAGAGATAAAGAGAAGCATAAAGCAATAGCAGAAGATGATGGGTGCAGTAAGAAACTAAAAAATGGCAGAAAGTTAAAAGAGGCAAGCAATAGAAAATATATAAAGAAAAGGAAGCAGGAGGATACATGGTATTAGACTTACAAAGAAGGGTAAAAAATTGAGGTAAATAAAGAGAGCAATGTAGGTTATACATAAAAAAGCAATATAGGTAAAAGGTCTGCAAAAGCATAATACAGGTTGTTATTGAAGAGAGAAACATAAAAATGGCCCTTAATCTTATGCTTGAAAGCTGGTTAGGAGCTCCCTCACTATAAGACTGAGAAACCAAATAGATGACTAGAAACCAATGAGATGCAAAACAGAGGTGCTGGATATAGAACGAGCTAATAAGGAAGTGTATAGAAACAGTATAATTAAACCTGTGCATATTTGTAGTTGGAAAATAATGAGCATAGAAAATGAGTACATGAGAAAGACCCACAGAAAACATGAAGATATCCCCATAGAAAGATCGATAAGAGGAGGCAGATAACAATAGCATAGAAGAGGAAGATGGAGAGGGGTTTTCCAGTTGGTAACAGTGGTGTTGAATATAGTGTAATCCCACCAGGTGGGTCGATAAAGTTTCCCTTACAAGGGATTAAGGAGATAAGCAAAAAAGAAATATAAAAGCCAGACAATAGTCACATAATAGGTTGAATATCCAAAAGGATAATAAAAAATAATAAGACTAAGGAAGATAAAAACAATATAAATATGTTGGAGAAGCAAAAATAAGAGAAGAGAAAAGGAGTGAAATAGATGGTGAATGAGCACATTAAAATGCAAAGCCAGAAGGAATGAAAAACGAGAAGGGCAATCATAACAAATATGAATTGAGAATAGAATATAGAAGCAGAGAATAGATACAAAGCAAACATAACAAACATAAATTGAAAGGTGTACTAAATACTTAAACATAATAGGCAAAACAGAGAAACTGGATAACAGAAAGACATAATAAAAGGTAACAACAAGAGACTTAATAGCAAACATATAGGATAAAGAGGAGGAAAAGGTTAAGCATGTACCGTCCCAGAGTTTCAAAGGATCGGAGAAGATAACAGGGAGATCGATCAGGGTGAGTAGCCCGAAGTCGAATCTGAAAAAAGCATAAGAGAAGAGTTAGATAGTAATAATAAACAACAAAGGATAAAAAAGAAAAGCCTTAAATTGAAGGAGAAAGGTTGGTGAAAGGGGGAGATCGATGGTATGGAGGAACGATGGCCATCAGCAAAAAACCCCTTCTCAGAAGAAAAAAAACTATTCGTTTTCAAAAGAAAGATCCGCATCAGACGAAACGCCATACCAATGGAATGAAGAGGAAAAACCCCTTGCAACAAAAGAAAGGAAACTACGTTAGTAAACATTGTGATAAAGACGTCAAGGAGGAAAGGGCAGAAAAAATATAGATCAATGCAAAGAAAACTCGGATTTAGGAAAGGGGAAAAGAAAGGGACCAGATCGGAGTGTAAAGAGGGGTTTTCAAAAAACCCTAAGGACAATCGACAATCGTAGAACTGAGATAAAAGAGTCCACGACGGATAGACCACAGAGGCACTAGATCCAGATCTGGTGAGGGGGACGGCGGCCATCCACAAGAGGTGGTGGAAATCATCTAGCATCAGAGAAGAGGAACTGTGATTAAACCAAAGAATAAGAGAAAAAGATTTAAAGCTTAAAAATAAAAGCAAAAGGTTTGGACTGGAAATACCCAGATCGGAGCCAAGAGGATCAGAAGAGGGATGGTCCGAAACCACCGTCAACAGAAGCCATGGTCTTGAAAGTCTGAACCACTGGAAACATCGGTACAAAGAAATCAAAATTATCCAGTAAACCCTTAGAGAGGTGCCAAATCGAGAGTAAAAACCCTCAAAATTTTCCAAGGGAGCAGTCGAACGGAAATGACTGTATCTGGTAGAGTGAAGCCTTTGAAATCTCTGAAAATATAGATAACAGATCTCATGAGCCAAGAAACAAAAAATGCTTAGAGGCCGGAAATGCATAAAAACAAAAAATAGAGAAAAATGATAAGAAAAAAATGAACGCAGGGTGGGAAAACCCTCAATAATCTCATACCGTTAAGCATGGAGTCCACTTTACCCGTTTGAATTTTAACTGACTAAAAATACAGAAATTGAGGTTTTGCAATATAATTGTGTTGAAAAGTTTCTAATCAATTATTTGAACTCCTAAATATTGAATAAAACTTGTTTTGCGGTCCTTTTTGTAGAGGTTTCGGACGAGCAGGTCTTAATGGGCCTTACAAAGGATCCGTTGGAATTTTAACTGAGTAAAAATAGAAAAATTGAGGTTTTGCAATATATTTGTGTTGAAAAGCTCCTAATCAATTATTTGAACTCCTAAAATTTGATTAATATTTGATTTGCGGTCCTTTTTGTCGGGGTTTCGGACGAGCAGGTCTAAATGGGCCTTTCAATGGACCCGTTGGAATTTTAACTGAGTAAAAAGTATAATAATTGAGGTTTTGCAATATAATTGTGTTCAAAAGCTCCTAAACAATTATTTGGACTCCTAAAATTTGAATAAAACTTGTTTTGCGGTCCTTTTAATCGAGGTTTCGGACGAGCAGGTCTAAATGGGCCTTTCAATGGACCCGTTGGAATTTTAACTGAGTAAAAAGTACAGAAATTGAGGTTTTGCAATATAATTGTGTTGAAAAGCTCCTAATAAATTATTTTAACTCCTAAAATTTGATTAAAACTTGTTTTGCGGTCCTTTTTGTAGAGGTTTCGGACGAGCATGTCTAAATGGGCCTTTCAATGGACCCGTTGGAATTTTAATTGAGTAAAAAGTACATAAATTGAGGTTTTGCAATATAATTGTGTTGAAAAGCTCCTAATAAATTACATTATCTCCTAAATTTTGATTAAAACTTGTTTTGCGGACCTTTTTGTCGAGGTTTCGGACGAGCAGGTCTGAATGGGCCTTTCAATGGACCCGTTGGAATTTTAACTGGCTAAAAAGTACAGAAATTGAGGTTTTGCAATATAATTGTGTTGAAAAGCTCCTAATCAATTATTTGAACTCCTAAAATTTGATAAAACTTGTTTTGCGTTCCTTTTGTAGAGGTTTCAGACGAGTAGGTCTAAATGGGCCTTTCAGTGGACCCGTTGGAATTTTAACTGAGTACAAAGTACAGAAATTGAGGTTTTGCAATATAATTGTGTTGAAAAGCTCCTAATCAATTATTTGAACTCCTAAAATTTGATTAAAACTTGTTTTGCGGTCCTTTTTGTAGAGGTTTCAGACGAGCATGTAACGCCCCGGTTTTGGGCTTAGAAGTTTTGGGCGTTGACCGGTTTGGTCAAAGTCCTGTTCGAATCTTAAGAGGTTAAATTAGGAAAGCCTAGTTCGGGTTGCATTAAAAATATGGAAAAATGTTCTAAAATCATCTTTTAATATAATTAGATGAACTGTGAAATCAATTTTGGAAAATGAGTTTTGGAAGGTTGATATTTTGGCTAGTGACCAAAATGTAATTTTCGCAAGTTTGGTGGCTGTTTTATAAAGAGTTGAAACTTTGAATCTTTAAGGAGCTATTAATCCAAAAGTGTTTTCTCCAGATTTTTCTAAGATATTTTGGGTTATAATCTGATTTTAAAACATATTAGAAGTGGAGGGAAAATTTATTTGGCACTTTCTCAACTAACTTCTCATTTTCTTTCTCTCTTTTTCTCTCAACCCAAACACTCCATTTCCAGAGTTTTGTTTCTGTTTTCCTCACCTAAATCCCTCCATTCAACTCTCATTTGATTGCAAATCATTGTATCTTCAAAACCTCTTCAATTGCTACAAGTTTCATCAAGGATTTTCTTTCCAAAAAGTGGAGAATCACAAGTTTGGAGGTAAGAACGTCCTTCTCCTCTAAACTATCAGTTCTTTACTGAAATTCCCAAGTTATCAACTCTTGATTGATGTTTAATTAAAGGCTTTTGAGTTTGGAATTGTATCTTGGCTTATAATGCAAGATTTGATGGTTTTTCATGATTTTCGTTAGATCTGATTGATCTGTGATTTAAGATGTGTTTTTGATGTTAAAGGAACTCTAAATTGATATGGAAATGAGTTTTGATTGATGCAATCCCGGATAGGTTGAGTTTCCTAAGTTTAGCTTATGTTTCTTGGATGTTTTTGTGGTGATCTTGTGGATCTGTTGTTGCTGGAGGTATAAGGATGTTAATAGGTTGTTTTTAGATGTTATATGGTGATGATGGATGTTAGGTTTTGCTGGTTTATGGCTGGGCTTTGTTTAGAAGTGGTTTGGATGCATTTTCGGTTGTGTTTGGTGGCCGAAAATGGAGGTTGAGTGAGAGCAGCGAGTTTGAGTGCTTTCATTGAAGCTTTTGATGCTTGATGATGCATTAAACCTCTGCTTTAATGTGTTTAATCAGGGGAGGCATCTTTGGATCCAAGAGTTGTTGATCCGGAAGCTTGAATTCGTGCTTCGGCAAGTGGCGAAGTGGAATCGGTGAGTGAAATTGGGTTTTCGGCTTGAAACCAATGTCTTGGGAGCTTAGTTTAAGTCTAAACAACTTTGCTAAGCTCGAGTGTAAGTTTTCGGAATTTCTCTCTAGTGGTGGCCATGATTTTGTTGTGATGCAAAATGATAATTTGCATGTTTTACATACTGTTTTGGAAGCATGTTTTAGCATGGTTTTTGCTGTTGATGTAAGCCATATGTTGAAGGTAACTCTAGATAGGAGTTCCTTGCTTTTGTACATTGAAATGATGTGGTTTAATGCTTTGAAATGCATGATGAATATGGCTTGGTTTTATGCTTAAAAACAGTGATGTAAGTGATGAAAATGATGTATATTGGCAAGTGAGGTTTTCAAAATGTTAAGGTCACTAAGGTGGTTAAAAGTCCTTGAGTGAGCCTTGCTACTTATGAACATCAAGGTGGTTAAAAGTCCTTGGATGGTTCATGTTGTGGACACTAAGGTGGTTAAAAGTCCTTAGGTGATCCTTTTCTATGGTGTTTAAAAGTCCATAGGCCAAGGTGTTTAAAAGTCCTTGGGATCAAGGTGTTTAAAAGTCCTTGATGAGATACTTCATGGTGTTTAAAAGTTCATGGCCAAGGTGTTTAAAAGTCCTTGGGATCAAGGTGTTTAAAAGTCCTTGATGTGATACTTCATGGTGTTTAAAAGTCCATGGCCAAGGTGTTTAAAAGTCCTTGGGAAGTTAATGAACTTGATTTTAGAAATGAAATGAATCACTTGAGCCAATATGACATGTTAAGTATGTAAGAAGCATGAGATGCTTGTTTTGATGTATGATATGAAGCATGAATTTGCTTGTTTTAAAGTATGCTTTGAGCATGTGCAAAGATTGACTCTAAGCATGATTTATAAATGGTTTTAATTGCATTATTGAATTGTTTTAATGAGCATGCCTCACTAAGCTTTTGCTTACGCTCCCTACGTTTTCTTAATTCAATAATGCAGAGCATTAGAGTACCTTGAGGGCAGCAAGAAAGGGCAAGCAATCAAGTTCAAGTGAAGCTCAATGTATGAAGGTTTTATAAGTACATTTTAGCTTTTGTGTGATTTGGCAATGGGGGACCAATGTGTATGTTTTGGGAGGTGTTGGAGACTCCCTAAGTATGTTAAATGTTGATGTGTTTGCTGGCTTTTGAATTGGAACCTTATATTCTTGTTTTGGAAGTTTGGTGTTGAATAGCTAGCTTGTGTAGGAAGCATGCCATTAGAATTGGGGCTTTTTGCATATGATGATGATTGGTTGAATTGTTAGTGCTAATATGTCCCTTATATGTTGAATTGCATGTTGGCAAAGTTTGGTAGCATTTGGAGCATGTTTGGTTGTGTAATTACATGTTTAAAGTGGAGTTTTGGAGCAATCTGGGCAGGGTGTTTCGGAACAGCACCTACCGTTTCGGAACGGGTGCCTTAATCGTGCCCAGGCGTCCGAAACGGGAAGGGCCGTTCCGAAACGGAAAAGCCTCTGCCAGACCCCCGTTTCGAAACGGGCTATGCCTGTTTCGGAACGTCCCCGCGTTTCGGAATGGGCTGTCTCCCGTTTCGGAACGGTCGACCGTTGGGGGCTGACATTGGCAGTTATATGTTTTGAATTGTTTGCGTTTTGGTCCTGAAACTTGTTTGTGCATTTGTATGAGTTTGGGAAGTCCTTTTGAGCTGAAATTTCACAGATAAGCATGAAACCTGATTAATTTCAAGTTGGTAACTTCAATTTGGATTAAGCCCTTATAATTATCAGAATTTACAATTTGGTCCCCAAAGTTGTAAATTGTTCAATTGAGTCCCTGTTTGATCTCTGATGTTTGTGATCTTTTGGTATGATGATTGTGTGATCACGATTAGGCTTAATGTGCATCTAGACAAGTTTAAAAAGAAAAAAAAAGGTCGTTAATCAAGGTTGACTTTCGGGTTGACTTTGGTTTTCCCCGTGTGACTTTCTTAATTCGGGTCAACCGTCTAGGCCGGGTTAAGGGGGTTACAGAGCAGGTCTAAATGGGCCTTTCAATGGACCCGTTGGAATTTTAACTAAGAAAAAAGTACAGAAATTGAGGTTTTGCAATATAATTGTGTAGAAAATCTCCTAATCAATTACATGATCTCCTAAAATTTGATTAAAACTTGTTTTGCTGTCCTTTTTGTAGAGGCTTCGGACGTGCAGGTCTATATAGGCCTTTCAATGGACTCGTTGGAATTTTAACTGAGTAAAAAGTACATAAATTGAGGTTTTACAATATAATTGTATTGAAAAGCTCCAAATTAATTACATGATCTCCTAAAATTTGATTAAAAATTTTTTGTGGTCCTTTTTTACGAGGTTTCGGACGAGCAGGTCTAAATGGGCCTTTCAATGGACCCGTTGGAATTTTAACTGACTAAAAAGTACAGAAATTGAGGTTTTGCAATATAATTGTGTTGAAAAGCTCCTAATAAATTATTTGAACTCCTAAAATTTGATTAAAACTTGTTTTGCGGTCCTTTTTGTCGAGGTTTCGGACGAGCTGTTCTAAATGGACCTTTCAATGGACCTGTTGGAATTTTAACTGAGTAAAAAGTACAGAAATTGAGGTTTTGCAAAATAATTGTGTTGAAAAGCTTATAATAAATTATTTGAACTCCTAAAATTTGATTAAAACTTGTTTTGCGGTCCTTTTTGTGGAGGTTTTAGACGAGCAGGTCTAAATGGGCCTTTCAATGTACCCGTTGAAATTTTAACTGAGTAAAAAGCACAGAAATTGTTGTTTTGCAATATAATTGTGTTGAAAAGCTCCTAATCAATTACATGATCTCCTAAAATTTGATTAAAACTTGTTTTGCAGTCCTTTTTGTCTAGGTTTCGTACATGTAGGTCTAAATGGGCCTTTCAATGGACCCGTTGGAATTTTGACTCACTAAAAAGTACATAGATTGAGGTTTTGAAAAATAATTGTGTTGAAAAGCTCCTAATTAATTATTTGAAATCCTAAAATTTGAATAAAACTTGTTTTGTGATTCTTTTTGTAGACGTTTCGGACGAGCAGGTCTGAATGGGAGTTTCAATGGACCTGTTGGAATTTTAACGGAGTAAAAAGTATAAAAATTGAGGTTTTGCAATATAATTTTGTTGAAAAGCTCCTAATCAATTATTTGAACTCCTAAGATTAGATTAAAACTTGTTTTGTGGTCCATTTTGTCGGGGTTTCGGACGAGAAGGTCTAAATGGGCCTTTCAATGGACCAGTTGGAATTTTAACTGAGTAAAAAGTATAATAATTGAAGTTTTGCTATATAATTGTGTTCAAAAGCTCCTAGACAATTATTTGGACTCCTAAAATTTGAATAAAACATGTTTTGATGTCCTTTTTGTCGAGGTTTCGGACGAGCATGTCTAAATGGGCCTTTTAATGGACACGTTGGAATTTTAACTGAGTAAAAATAGAAAAATTGAGGTTTTGCAATATAATTGTATTGAAGAGCTCCTAATCAATTACATGATCAACTAAAATTTGATTAAAACTTGATTTTCGGTACTTTTTGTAGAGGTTTCGGACGAGCAGGTCTAAATGGGTCTTTCAATGGACCGGTTGGAATTTTAACAGAATAAAAAGTATAATAATTGAGGCTTTGCAATATAAATGTGTTGAAAATCTCATAATCAATTATTTGAACTCCTAAAATTTGAATAAAACTTAATTTGTGGTCCTTTTTGTCGAGGTTTCGGACGAGCAGGTCTAAATGAGCCTTTCAATGGACCCGTTGGAATATTAACTGAGTAAAAAGTATAAAATTGAGGTTTTGCAACATAATTGTGTTGAACACTCCTATTAAATTATTTGAACTCCTAAAATTTGATTAAAACTTGTTTTGCGGCCCTTTTTGTAGAGGTTTCAGACTAGCAGGTCTAAATGGGCCTTTCAATGGACCCGTTGGAATTTTAACTAAGAAAAAAGTACATAAATTGCAGTTTTGCAATATAATTGTGTAGAAAAGCTCCTAATCAATTACATGATCTCCTAAAATTTGATTAAAACTTGTTTGGCGGTCTTTTTTGTAGAGGCTTCGGACGTGCAGGTCTAAATGGGCCTTTCAATGGACCCGTTGGAATTTTAACTGCGTAAAAAGTATAAAAATTGAGGTTTTGCAATATAATTGTGTTGAAAAGCTCCTAATTAATTATTTGAACTCCTAAAATTTGATTAAAACTTGTTTTGCGGTCCTTTTGTCGAGGTTTTGGACGAGCAAGTCTAAATGGGCCTTTCAATGGACCCGTTGGAATTTTAATCAAGTAGAAAGTACAGAAATTGAGGTTTTGCAATATAATTATGTTGAAAAGCTCTTAATCAATTACATGATCTCCAAAAATTTGATTAAAACTTGTTTTGCGGTCCTTTTTGTAGAGGCTTCGGACGTGCATGTCTAATTGGGCGTTTCAATGGACCCGTTGGATATTTAAGTAAGAAAAAAGTATAGAAATTGAGGTTTTACAATATAATTGTGTTGAAAATCTCCTAATCAGTTATTTGTACTCTTAAAATTTGATGAAAACTTGTTTTGCGGTCCTTTATGTAGAGGTTTCGGACGAGCGGGTCGAAATGGGCCTTTCAATGGACCCGTTGGAATTTTAACTGAGTAAAAAGTACAAAAATTGAGGTTGTGTAATATAATTGTGTTGAAAAGCTCCTAATCATTTACATGATCACCTAAAATTTGATTAAAACTTGTTTTGCGGTCCATTTTGTAGAGGTTTCGGACGTGCATGTCTAAATGGGCCTTTCCATGGACCCGTTGGAATTTTAACTGAGTAAAAAGTACATAAATTGAGGTTTTGCAATATAATTGTGTTAAAAAGCTCCTAATAAATTACATGATCTCCTAAAATTTGATTAAAACTTGTTTTGCAGTCCTTTTTGTAGAGATGGGCCTTCGAATGGACTCGTTGGAATTTTAACTGAGTAAAAAGTACAGAAATTGAGGTTTTGCAATATAATTATGTTGAAAAGCGCCTTTTTGTATAGAAATTAAGGTTTTGCAATATAATTGTGTTGAAAAGCTCCTAATCAATTATTTCAACTCCTAAAATTTGATTAAAACTTGTTTTGCGGTCGTTTTTGTCGAGGTTTCGGATGAGCATGTCTAAATGGGCATTTCAATGGACCCGTTGGAAATTTAACTGAGTAAAAATTACAGAAATTGAGGTTTTGCAATATAATTTTGTTGAAAAGCTTATAATAAATTATTTGAACTCCTAAAATTTGATTAAAACTTGTTTTGCGGTCCTTTTTGTCGAGGTTTTAGACGAGCAGGTCTAAATGGGCCTTTCAATGGACCCGTTGGAATTTTATGAGTAAAAGTACAAAAATTGAGGTTATGCAATATAATTGTGTTAGAAAGCTCCTAATCAATTACATGATCTCCTATATTTTGATTAAAACTTGTTTTGCAGTCCTTTTTGTAGTGGTTTCGGACAAGCGAGTCGAAATGGGCCTTAGAATGGACTCGTTGGAATTTTAACTGAGTAAAAAGTATAGAAATTGAGGTTTTGCAATATAATTGTGTTGAAAAGCTCCTAATAAATTATTTAAACTCCTAAAATTTGATTAAAACTTGTTTCGCAGTTCTTTTTGTAGAGGTTTCGGACGAGCGGGTCTAAATGGGCCTTTCAATGGACCCGTTGGAATTTTAACTGTGTAAAAATTAAAGAAATTGAGGTTTTGCAATATAATTGTATTGAAAAGCTCCTAATCAATTATTTGAACTCCTAAAATTTGATAAACCTTGTTTTGCATTCCTTTTTGCAGAGGTTTCGGACTAGAATGTCTAAATGGGCCTTTCAATGGACCCTTTGGAATTTTAACTGAGTAAAAAGTATAGAAATTGAGGTTTTGCAATATAATTGTGTTGAAAAGCTCCTAATCAATTACTTGAACTCCTTAAATTTGATTAAAACTTGTTTTGTGGTCCTCTTTGTCGAGGTTTCGGACGAGCAGGTCTAAATGGGCCTTTCAATGGACCCGTTGGAATTTTAACTGAGTAAAAAGTACAGAAATTGTGGTTTTGCAATATAATGGTGTTTAAAAGCTCCTAATCAATTACACGATCTCCTAAAAATTGATTAAAACTTGTTTTGCGGTCCTTTTTGTCGATGTTTCGGAGGAGTATGTCTAAATGGGCCTTTCAATGGACCCGTTGGAATTTTAACAAAGTAAAAAGTATAAAAATTGAAGTTTTGCAATATAATTGTGTTGAAAAGATTATAATCAATTATTTGAACTCGTAAAATTTTATTAAAACTTGTTTTGCGGTCCTTTTTGTAGAGTCTTAGGACGTGCAGGTCTAAATGGGCCTTTCAATGGACCCGTTGGAAATTTAACTGAGTAAAAAGTACAGAAATTGAAGTTTTGCAATATAATTGTGGTGTAAAGCTCATAATCAATTATTTGAACTCCTAAAATTTGATTAAAACTTGTTTTGCGGTCCTTTTTGTCGAGGTTTCGGACGAGCATGTCTAAATGGGCCTTTCAATGGACCTGTTGGAATTTTAACTGAGTAAAAAGTACATAAATTGTAGTTTTGTAATATAATTGTGTTGAAAAGCTCCTAATCAATTACATGATCACCTAAAATTTGATTTAAACTTGTTTTCCGGTCCTTTTTGTAGAGGCTTCGTACGTGCAGGTATAAATGGGCCGTTCAATGGACTCATTGGAATTTAAACTAAGTAAAAAGTATAGAAATTGAGTTTTTGCAACATAATTGTGTTGAAAAGCTCCTAATCAATTATTTGAATTCCTAAAATTTGAATAAAACTCGTTTTGCGGTCCTTTTGTAGAGGTTTCGGATGAGCATGTCTAAATGGCCTTTCAATGGACCCGTTGGAATTTTAACTGAGTAAAAAGTGGAAAAATTAAGGTTTTGCAATATAATTGTTTTTAAAAGCTCCTAATAAATTACTTGAACTCCTAAAATTTGATTAAAATTAGTTTTGCGGTCCTTTTTGTAGAGCTTTCAAACGAGCAGGTCTAAATGGGCCTTTCAATGAACCCGTTGGAATTTTAACTGAGTAAAAAGTAAAAAATTGAGGTTTTGCAATGTAATTGTGTTGAAAAGCTCCTAATCAATTATTTGAACTCCTAAAATTTGATTTAAACTTGTTTTGCGGTCCTTTTTGTCTAGGTTTCGGACGAGCATGTTTAATGGGCCTTTCAATGGACCCGTTGCAATTTTAACTGAGTAAAAAGTACAGAAATTGAGGTTTTGCAATATAATTGTTTTGAAAAGCTTATAATCAATTATTTGAACTCCTAAAATTTAATTAAAACTTGTTTTGCGGTCCTTTTTGTCGAGGTTTCGGACGAGCAGGTCTAAATGGGCATTTAAATGGACATGTTGGAATTTAAACTGAGTAAAAAGTACAGAAATTGTGGTTTTGCAATCTAATGGTGTTGAAAAGCTCCTAATCAATTACATGATCTCCTAAAATTTGATTAAAACTTGTTTTGCGGTCCTTTTTGTCGAGGTTTCGGACGAGTAGGTCTAAATGGGCATTTCAATGGACCCGTTGGAATTTTAACTGAGTAAAAAGTAGAAAAATTAAGGTTTTGCAATATAATTGTTTTTAAAAGCTCCTAATAATTACTTGAACTCCTAAAATTTGATTAAAATTAGTTTTGCGGTCCTTTTTGTAGAGGTTTCAAACGAGCAGGTCTAAATGGGCCTTTCAAAGGACCCGTTGGAATTTTAACTGAGTAAAAAGTAAAAAATTGAGGTTTTGCAATATAATTGTTTTTAAAAGCTCCTAATAATTACTTGAACTCCTAAAATTTGATTAAAATTAGTTTTGCGGTCCTTTTTGTAGAGGTTTCAAACGAGCAGGTCTAAATGGGCCTTTCAAAGGACCCGTTGGAATTTTAACTGAGTAAAAAGTAAAAAATTGAGGTTTTGCAATATAATTGTTTTTAAAAGCTCCTAATAATTACTTGAACTCCTAAAATTTGATTAAAATTAGTTTTGCGGTCCTTTTTGTAGAGGTTTCAAACGAGCAGGTCTAAATGGGCCTTTCAAAGGACCCGTTGGAATTTTAACTGAGTAAAAAGTAAAAAATTGAGGTTTTGCAATATAATTCTGTTGAAAAGCTTCTAATCAATTATTTGAACTCCTAAAATTTTATTAAAACTTGTTTTGCGGTCATTTTTGTCTAGGTTTCGGACGAGCAGGTGTAAATGGGCCTTTCAATGGACCCGTTGGAATTTTAACTAAGTAAAAAGTATAAAAAATGAGCTTTTGCAATATAATTGTGTTGAAAAGCTCCTAATCAATTATTTGAACTCCTAAGATTTTATTAAAACCTGTATTGCGTTCCTTTTGTCTAGGTTTCGGACGAGAAGGTCTAAATGGGCCTTTAAATGGACCCATTGGAATTTTAACTGAGTAAAATGTATAAAAATAGAAGTTTTGCAATATAATTGTGTTGAAAACCCCCTAATCAATTATTTGAAATCGTAGAATTTGATTAAAACTTGTTTTGCGGTCCTTTTTGTCGAGGTTTCGGACGAGCAGGTCTAAATGGGCCTTTCAATGGACCCGTTAGAATTTTAACTGAGTAAAAAGTACAGAAATTGAGGTTTTGCAAAATAATTGTGCTGAAAAGTTTATAACCAATTATTTGAACTCCTAAAATTTAATTAAAACTTGTTTTGCGGTCCTTTTTGTCGAGGTTTCGGACGAGCAGGTCTAAATGGGCATTTCAATGGACCTGTTGGAATTTTAATTGAGTAAAAAGTACAGAAATTTTGGTTTTGCAATATAATTGTGTTGAAAAGCTCCTAATCAATTACATGATCTCCTAAAATTTGATTAAAACTTGTTTTACGGTCCTTTTTGTCGAGGTTTCGGATGAGTAGGTCTAAATGGGCATTTCAATGGACCCGTTGGAATTTTAACTGAGTAAAAAGCACATAAATTGAGGTTTTGCAATATAATTTTGTTGAAAATCTCCTAATAAATTATTTGAACTCGTAAAATTTTATTAAAACTTGTTTTGCGGTCTTTTTTGTAGAGGTTTCGGACGAGCATGTCTAAAAGGGCCTTTCAATGGACCCGTTGGAATTTTAACTGAGTAAAAAGTAGAAAAAATTGAGGTTTTGCAATATAATTGTGTAGAAAAGCTCCTAATCAATTATTTGAACTCCTAAAATTTGATTAAAACTTGATTTGCGGTCCTTTTTGTCAAGGTTTCGGGTGAGCAGGTCTAAATGGGCCTTTCAATGGACACGTTGGAATTTTAACTGAGTAAAAAGTATATAAATTGTGGTTTTGCAATATAATTCTGTTGAAAAGCTCCTAATCAATTACATGATCTCCTAAAATTTGATTAAAACTTGTTTTGTGGTCCTTTTTGTCGAGGTTTCGGACGAGTAGGTCTAAATGGGCCTTTCAATGGACCCGTTGCAATTTTAACTCACTAAAAAGTACATAAATTGAGGTTTTGCTATATAATTGTGTTTAAAAACTCCTAATTAATTATTTAAACTCATAAAATTTGAATTAAACTTGTTTTGCGGTCCTTTTTGTAGAGGTTTCGGACGAGCAAGTCTAAATGGGCCTTTCAATGGACCCTTTGGAATTTTAACTGAGTAAAAAGTATAAAAATTGAGGTTTTGCAATATAATTATGTTGAAAAGCTCCTAATCAATTATTTGAACTCCTAAGATTTGATTAAAATTTTTTTTGCGGTCCTTTTTGTCGGGGTTTCGGACGAGCAGGTCTAAATGGGCCTTTCAATGGACCAGTTGGAATTTTAACAAAGTAAAAAGTATAATAATTGAGTTTTTGCAATATAATAGTGTTCAAAATCTCCTAAACAATTATTTGGACTCGTAAAATTTGAATAAAACTTGTTTTGCGGTCCTTTTGTCGAGGTTTCGGACGAGCAGGTCTAAATAGGCCTTTCAATGGACCCGTTGGAATTTTAATTGAGTAAAAAATACAGAAATTGAGGTTTTGCAATATAATTGTGTTGAAAAGCTCCTAATAAATTATTTGAACTCCTAAAATTTGAATAAAACTTGTTTTGCGGTCCTTTTTGTAGAGGCTTCGGACGTGCAGGTCTAAATTGGCCTTTCAATGGACCCGTTGGAATTTTAACTGAGTAAAAAGTACAGAAATTGAGGTTTTGCAATATAATTGTGTAGAAAAGCTCCTAATCAATTATTTCAACTCCTAAAATTTGATTAAAAATTGTTTTGCGTTCCTTTTTGTTGAGGTTTCGGACGAGCAGGTCTAAATGGGCCTTTTAATGGACCCGTTGGAATTTTAACTGACTAAAAAGTACATAAATTGAGGTTTTGCAATATAATTGTGTTGAAAAGCTCCTAATCAATTACACGATCACCTAAAATTTGATTAAAACTTGTTTTCCGGACCTTTTTGTAGAGGCTTCGGACGTGTAGGTCTAAATGGGCCGTTCAAGGGACCCGTTGGAATTTTAACTGAGTAAAAAGTACAGAAATTGAGGTTTTGCAATATAATTGTGTTGAAAAGCTCCTAATAAATTATTTGAACTCCTAAAATCTGAATAAAACTTGTTTTGCGGTCCTTTTCGTAGAGGTTTCGGACGAGCAGGTCTAAAAGGGCCTTTCAATGGACCCGTTGGAATTTTAACTGAGTAAAAAGTGCAAAAATTGAGGTTTTGCAATATAATTGTGTAGAAAAGCTCCTAATCAATTACATGATCTCCTAAAATTTGATTAAAACTTTTTTGCGGTCCTTTTTGTAGAGGCTTCAGACGTGCAGGTCTAAATGGGCCTTTCAATGGACCCGTTGGAATTTTAACTGAGTAAAAAGTACATAAATTGAGGTTTTACAATATAATTGTGTTGAAAAGCTCCTAATGAATTACATGATCTCCTAAAATTTGATTAAAAATTGTTTTGTGGTCCTTTTTGTCGAGGTTTCGGACGAGCAGGTCTAAATGGGCCTTTCAATGGACCCGTTGGAATTTTAACTGACTAAATAGTACAGAAATTGAGGTTTTGCAATATAATTGTGTTGAAAAGCTCCAAATAAATTATTTGAACTCCTAAAATTCGATTAAAACTTGTTTTGCGGTCCTTTTTGTCGAGGTTTCGGACGAGCAGTTCTAAATGGACATTTCAATGGAAATGTTGGAATTTTAACTGAGTAAAAAGTACAGAAATTGAGTTTGTGCAATATAATTGTGTTGGAAAGCTTATAATAAATTATTTGAACTCCTAAAATTTGTTTAAAACTTGTTTTGTGGTCCTTTTTGTAGAGGCTTCGGATGTTCATGTCTCTATGGGCCTTTCAATGGACCAGTTGGAATGTTAACTGAGTAAAAAGTATAAAAATTGAGGTTTTGCAATATAATTGGGTAGAAAAGCTCCTAATCAATTATTTGAACTCCTAAAATTTGATTAAAACTTGTTTTGCGGTCCTTTTGTCGAGGTTTTGGACGAGCAGGTCTAAATGGGCCTTTCAATGGACCTGTTGGAATTTTAATCGAGTAAAAAGTACAAAAAGTGAGGTTTTGCAATATAATTATGTTGAAAAGCTCCAAATCAATTACATGATCTCCAAAAATTTGATTAAAACTTGTTTTGCGGTCCCTTTTGTAGAGGCTTCGGACGTGCATGTCTAAATGGGCGTTTCAATGGACCCGTTGGATATTTAACTAAGAAAAAAGTATAGAAATTGTTGTTTTGCAATATAATTGTGTTGAAAATCTCCTAATCAGTTATTTGTACTCTTAAAATTTGATCAAAACTTGTTTTGCGTTCCTTTATGTAGAGGTTTCGGACGAGCGGGTCGAAATGGGCCTTTCAATGGACCCGTTGGAATTTTAACTAAGTAAAAAGTACAGAAATTGAGGTTGTGCAATTTAATTGTGTTGAAAAGCTCCTAATAAATTACATGATCACCTAAAATCTGATTAAAACTTGTTTTGCGGTCCATTTTGTAGAGGTTTCGGACGTGCATGTCTAAATGGGCCTTTCAATGGACCCATTGGAATTTTAACCGAGTAAAAAGATCAGAAATTGAGGTTTTGCAATATAATTGTGTTAAAAAAGCTCCTAATAAATTGCATGATCTCCTAAAATTTGATAAAAACTTGTTTTGCAGTCCTTTTTGTAGAGGTTTCGGACGAGCGAGTCGAAATGGGCCTTCAAATGGACTCGTTGGAATTTTAACTGAGTAAAAAGTACAGAAATTGAGGTTTTGCAAAATAATTTTGTTGAAAAGCTCCTAATCAATTATTTAAACTTCAACTATTTGATTAAAACTTGTTTTGCGGTCCTTTTTGTCCAGGTTTTGGACGAGTCGGTCTAAATGGGCCTTTCAATGGACCCGTTTGAATTTTAACTGAGTACAAAGTATAGAAATTGAGGTTTTGCAATATATTTGTGTTGAAAAGATCCTAATCAATTATTTGAACTCCTAAAATTTGATTAAAACTTGTTTCGCAGTCATTTTTGTAGGGGTTTCAGACGAGCGGGTTTAAATGGGCCATACAATGGACCCGTTGGAAATTTAACTGAGAAAATAGTACATAAATTGAGGTTTTGCAATATAATTGTGTTGAAAAGCTCCTAATCAATTATTTGAACTCCTAAAATTTGATAAACCTTGTTTTGCATTCCTTTTTGTATAGGTTTCGGTCGAGGAGGTCTAAATGGGCCTTTCAATGGACCCTTTCAAATTTTAACAGAGTAAAAAGTATAGAAGTTGAGTTTTTGCAATATAATTGTGTTGAAAAGCTCCTAATCAATTATTTCAACTCCTAAAATTTGATTAAAACTTGTTTTGCGGTCGTTTTTGTCGAGGTTTCAGACGAGCATGTCTAAATAGGCCTTTCAATGGACCCGTTGGACTTTTAACTGAGTACAAAGTACAGAAATTGTGGTTTTGCAATATAATGGTGTTGAAAAGCTCCTAATCAATTACATGATCTCCTAAAATTTGATTAAAACTTGTTTTGCGGTCCTTTTTGTCAATGTTTCGGAGGAGTAGGTCTAAATGGGCCTTTCAATGGACCCGTTGGAATTTTAACAGAGTAAAAAGTTTAAAAATTGAAGTTTTCCAATATAATTGTGTTGAAAAGATTATAATCAATTATTTGAACTCCTAAAATTTTATTAAAACATGTTTTGCGGTCCTTTTTGTTGAGGCTTAGGACGTGCAGGTCTAAATGGGCCTTTCAATGGACCCGTTGGATATTTAACTAAGAAAAAAGTATAGAAATTCTGGTTTTGCAATATAATTGTGTTGAAAATATCCTAATCAGTTATTTGTACTCTTAAAATTTGATCAAAACTTGTTTTGCGTTCCTTTATGTAGAGGTTTCGGACGAGCGGGTCGAAATGGGCCTTTCAATGGACCCATTGGAATTTGAACTAAGTAAAAAGTACATAAATTGAGGTTGTGCAATGTAATTGTGTTGAAAAGCTCCTAATCAATTACATGATCACCTAAAATTTGATTAAAACTTGTTTTGCGGTCCATTTTGTAGAGGTTTCGGACGTGCATGTCTAAATGGGCCTTTCAATGGACCCGTTGGAATTTAAACTAAGTAAAAAGTACAGAAATTGAGTTTTTGCAATATAATTGTGTTGAAAAGATCCTAATCAATTATTTGAACTCCTAAAATTTGAATAAAACTCGTTTTGCGGTTCTTTTTTGTAGAGGTTTCGGATGAGCAGGTCTAAATGGCCTTTCAATATAAAAGTAGAAAAATTAAGGTTTTGCAATATAATTGTTTTTAAAAGCTCCTAATCAATTACTTGAACTCCTAAAATTTGATTATAATGAGTTTTGTGGTCCTTTTTGTAGAGGTTTCAAACGAGCAGGTCTAAATGGGCCTTTCAATGGCAACGTTGGAATTTTAACTGAGTAAAAAGTAAAAAATTGAGGTTTTGCAATATAATTGTGTTGAAAAGCTCCTAATAAATTATTTGAACTCCTAAAATTTGATTATAACTAGTTTTGTAGTCATTTTTGTCTAGGTTTCGGACGAGCAGGTGTAAATGGGCCTTTCAATGGACCCGTTGGAATTTTAACTAAGTAAAAAGTATAAAAATTGAGCTTTTGGAATATAATTGTGTTGAAAAGCTCCTAATCAATTATTTGAACTCCTAAAATTTTATTAAAACTTGTATTGCGGTCCTTTTGTCTAGGTTTCGGACGAGAAGGTCTAAATGGGCCTTTCAATGGACCCGTTGGAATTATAACTGAGTAAAAAGTATACAAATAGAAGTTTTGCAATAGAATTGTGTTGAAAACCACATAATCAATTATGTGAAATCCTAAAATTTGATTAAAACTTGTTTTGCGGTCCTTTTTGTCGAGGTTTTAGACGAGCAGGTCTAAATGGGCCTTTCAATGGACCCGTTGGAATTTTAACTTAATAAAAAGTACAGAGATTGAGGTTTTGCAATATAATTGTGTTGAAAAGCTTATAATCAATTATTTGAACTCCTAAAATTTAATTAAAACTTGTTTTGTGGTCCTTTTTGTCGAGGTTTCGGACAAGCAGGTCTAAATGGGCATTTCGATGGACCCGTTGGAATTTTAACTGAGTAAAAAGTACAGAAATTGTGGTTTTGCAATATAATTGTGTTGAAAAGCTCCTAATCAATTACATGATATCCTAAAATTAGATTAAAACTTGTTTTGCGGTCCTTTTTGTCGAGGTTTCGGACGAGTAGGTTTAAATGGGCATTTCAATGGACCCGTTGAAATTTTAACTGAGTAAAAAGTACAGAAATTGAGGTTTTGCAATATAATTTTGTTGAAAAGCTCCTATTAAATTATTTGAACTCCTAAAATTTGAATAAAACTTGTTTTGCGGTCCTTTTTGTAGAGTTTTCGGACGAGTAGGTCTAAAAGGGCCTTTCAATGGACCCGTTGGAATTTTAACTGAGTATAAAGTAGAAAAAATTGAGGCTTTGCAATATAATTGTGTAGAAAAGCTCCTAATCAATTATTTGAACTCCTAAAATTTGATTAAAACTTGTTTTGCGGTCCTTTTTGTCGAGGTTTCGGATGAGCAGGTCTAAATGGGCCTTTCAATGGACACGTTGGAATTTTAACTGAGTAAAAAGTACATAAATTGTGGTTTTGCAATATAATTCTGTTGAAAAGCTCCTAATCAATTACATGATCTCCTAAAATTTGATTAAAACTTGTTTTGCGGTCCTTTTTGTCGAGGTTTCGGACGAGTAGGTCTAAATGGGCCTTTCAATGGACCAGTTGGAATTTTAACTCACTAAAAAGTACATAAATTGAGGTTTTGCAATATAATTGTGTTTAAAAGCTCCTAATTAATTATTTGGACTCGTAAAATTTGAATAAAACTTGTTTTGCGGTCCTTTTTGTCGTGATTTCGGACGAGCAGGTCTAAATGGGCCTTTCAATGGACCCGTTGGTATTTTAATTGAGTAAAAAGTTCAGAAATTGAGGTTTTGCAATATAATTGTGTTGAAAAGCTCCTAATCAATTACATGATCACCTAAATTTTGATTAAAACTTCTTTTCCGGTCCTTTCTGTAGAGGCTTCAGACGTGCAGGTCTAAATGGGCCTTTCAATGGACCCGTTGGAATTTTAACTGAGTAAAAAGTACAGAAATTGAGGTTTTGCAATATAATTGTGTTGAAAAGCTCCTAATAAATTATTTGAACTCCTAAAATTTGAATAAAACTTGTTTTGTCGTCCTTTTTGGAGAGGTTTCCGACGAGCAGGTCTAAAAGGGCCTTTCAATGGACCCGTTGGAATTTTAACTGAGTAAAAAGTATAAAAAAATTAGAATTTGCAATATAATTGTGTAGAAAAGCTCCTAATCAATTATTTCAACTCCTAAAATTTGATTAAAACTTGTTTTGCGGTCCTTTTTTTCGAGGTTTCGGACGAGCAGGTCTAAATGGGCCTTTCAATGGACCTGTTGGAATTTTAACTGACTAAAAAGTACATAAATTGAGGTTTTTCAATATAATTGTGTTGAAAAGCTCCTAATCAATTACACGATCACCTAAAATTTGATTAAAACTTGTTTTCCGGTCCTTTTTGTTGAGGCTTCGAACGTGTAGGTCTAAATGGGCCTTTCAAGGGACCCGTTGGAATTTTAACTGAGTAAAAAGTACAGAAATTGAGGTTTTGTAATATAATTGTATTGAAAAGCTCCTAATAAATTATTTGAACTCCTAAAATCTGAATAAAACTTGTTTTGCGGTCCTTTTCGTAGAGTTTTCGGACGAGCAGGTCTAAAAGGGCCTTTCAATGGACCCGTTGGAATTTTAACTGAGTAAAAAGTATAAAAAATTGAGTTTTTCCAATATAATTGTGTAGAAATGCTCCTAATCAATTATTTGAACTCCTAAAATTTGATTAAAACTTGTTTTGCGGTCCTTTTTGTCGAGAATTCGGACGAGCAGGTGTAAATGGGCCTTTGAATGGACCGGTTGAAATTTTAACAGAGTAAAAAGTACAGAAATTGAGGCTTTGCAGTATAATTGTGTTGAAAATATTATAATCAATTATTTGAACTCCTAAATTTTGATTAAAACTTGTTTTGCGGTCCTTTTTTTTGAGGTTTCGGACGAGCAGGTCTAAATGGGCCTTTCAATGGGCCCGTTGGAATTTTAACCGACTAAAAAGTATAAAAATTGAGGTTTTGAAATATAATTGTGTGGAAAAGCTCCTAATCAATTATTTGAACTCCTAAAATTTGAATAAAAGTTGTTTTGCGGTCCTTTTCGTAGAGGTTTCGGACGAGCAGGTCTAAATGGGCCTTTCAATGGACCCGTTGGAATTTTACTTGAGTAAAAAGTATAAAAATTGAAGTTTTGCAATATAATTGTGTTGAAAAGCACATAATAAATTATTTGAACTCCTAAAATTTGATTAAAACTTGTTTTGCGGTCCTTTTTGTCGAGGTTTCGGACGAGCAGGTCTAAATGGGCCTATCAATGGACCCGTGGGAAATTTAACTGAGTAAAAAGAACAGAAATTGAGGTTTTGCAATATAATTGTGTTAAAAGCTTATAATCAATTATTTGAACTCCTTAAATTTGATTAAAACTTGTTTTGCGGTCCTTTTTGTCGAGGTTTCACACGAGCTGGTCTAAATGGGCCTTTCAATGGACCCGTTGGAAATTTAAATGAGTAAGAAGCACAGAAATTGTGGTTTTACAATATAATTGTCTTGAAAAGCTCCTAATCAATTAAATGATGTCCTAAAATTTGATTAAAACTTGTTTTGCAGTCCTTTTTGTCGAGGTTTCGGACGAGCCTTTCAATGGACCCATTGGAATTTTAACTCACTAAAAAGTACATAAATTAAGGTTTTTCAATATAATTGTGTTGTAAAGCTCCTAATTAATTATTTGAACTCCTAAAATTTGAATAAAACTTGTTTTGCGGTCCTTTTTGTAGAGGTTTCAGACGAGCAGGTCTAAATGAGCCTTTCAATGGACCCGTTGGAATTTTAACTAAGTAAAAAGTATAAAAATTAAGGTTTTGCAATATAATTGTGTTGAAAAGCTCCTAATAAATTATATGAACTCCTAAATTTTGATTAAAACTTATTTTGTCGTCCTTTTTGTCGAGGTTTCGGACGAGCAGCTCTAAATGGGCCTCTCAATGGACCCGTTGGAATTTTAATTGTGTTGAAAAGCTCATAATCAATTATTTGAACTCCTAAAATTTCATTAAAACTTGTTTTTCAGTCATTTTTGTCGAGGTTTCGGGCAAACAAGTCTATATGGGCCTTTCAATTGACCCGTTGGAATTTTAACTGAGTAAAAAATACTGAAATTGTGTTGAAAAGCTCCTAATCTTTTACATGATCTCCTAAAATTTTATTAAAACTTGTTTTGCGGTCCGTTTTGTCGAGGTTTGGATGAGCAGGTCTAAATAGGCCTATCATAGGACCCGTTTGAATTTTAACTGAGTAAAAAGTACAGAAATTGAGGTTTTGCAATATAATTGTGTTCAAGAGCTCCTAGACAATTATTTGAACTCCTAAAATTTGAATAAAACTTGTTTTGATGTCCTTTTTGTCGAGGTTTCGGACGAGCATGTCTAAATGGGCCTTTCAATGGACCCGTTGGAATTTAAACTAAGTAAAAAGTACAGAAATTGAGGTTTTGCAATATAATTGTGTTGAAAAGCTCCTAATCAATTATTTGAACTCCTAAAATTTGATTAAAACTTGTTTTGCGGTCCTTTTTGTCGAGGTTTCGGATGAGTAGGTCTAAATGGGCCTTTCAATGGACCCGTTGGAATTTTAACCGAGTAAAAAGTATAAAAATTGAGGTTTTGCAATATAATTGTGTTGAAAAGCTCCTAATCAATTATTTGAACTCTTAAGATTTGATTTAAAACTTGCTTTGCAGTCGTTTTTGTCGGGGTTTCGGACGAGCAGGTCTAAGTGGGCCTTTCAATGGACCCGTTGGAATTTAAAATCACTAAAAAGTACATAAATTGAGGTTTTGCAATATAATTGTGTTGAAAAGCTACTAATTAATTATTTGAACTCCTAAAATTTGAATAAAACTTGTTTTGCGGTCCTTTTTGTAGAGGTTTCGGACGAGCAGGTCTAAATGGGCCTTTCAATGGACCTGTTGGAATTTTAACTGAGTAAAAAGTATAAAAATTGAGGTTTTGCAATATAATTGTGTTGAAAAGCTCCTAATCAATTATTTGAACTTCTAATATTTGATTAAACGTGTTTTGCGGTCCTTTTTGTAGAGGCTTCGGACGTGCAAGTCTAAATGAGCCTTTTAATGGACCCGTTGGAATTTCAACTGACTAAAAAGCATAAAAATTGAGGTTTTGCAGTATAATTGTGTTGAAAAGCTCCTAATTAATTATTTGAACTCCTAAAATTTGATTAAAACTTGTTTTGCGGTCCTTTTTGTCGTGGTTTCGGACGAGCAGGTCTAAATGGGCCTTCGATGGACCCGTTGGAATTTTAACCGAGTAAAAAGTACAGAAATTGAGGTTTTGCAATATAATTATTGTGAAAAGCTCCTAATCAATTACATGATCTCCTAAAATTTGATTAAAACTTGTTTTGCGGTCCTTTTTGTAGAGGCTTCGGACGTGTATGTCTAAATGGGCGTTTCAATGGAACCGTTGGATATTTAACTGGGAAAAAAATACAGAAATTGAGGTATTGCAATATAATTGTGTCGAAAAGCTCCTAATCAGTTATTTGTACTCCTAAAATTTGAGCAAAACTTGTTTTGTGGTCCTTTATGTAGAGGTTTCGGACGAGAGGGTTAAAATGGGCCTTTCAATGGACCCGTTGGAATTTTAACTGAGTAAAAAGTACATAAATTGAGGTTTTGAAATATATTTGTGTTGAATAGCTCCTAATCAATTACATGATCACCTAAAATTTGATTAAAACTTGTTTTCCGGTCCTTTTTGTAGAGGCTTCGGACGTGCTTCTCTAAATGAGCCTTTCAATGGACCCGTTGGAATTTTAACTGAGTAAAAAGTACAGAAATTGAGGATTTGCAATATAATTGTGTTAAAAAGCTCCTAATTAATTACATGTTCTCCTAAACAGAGTAAAAAGTACAAAATTGTGGTTTTGCAATATAATTGTGTTGAAAAGCTCCTAATCAATTATATGATCTCCTAAAATTTGATTAAAACTTGTTTTGCGGTCCTTTTTGTCGAGGTTTCGAACGAGTAGGTCTAAATGGGCCTTTCAATAGACCCGTTGGAATTTTAACTGAGTAAAAATTACAGAAATTGAGGTTTTGCAATATAATTGTGTTGAAAAGCTCCTGATCAATTATTTGACCTCCTAAAATTTAATTAAAACATGTTTTGCGGTCCTTTTGTCTAGGTTTCGAACGAACAGGTCTAAATGGGCCTTTCAATGAACCCGTTAGAATTTTAATTGAGAAAAAAGTATAAAAATTGAAGTTTTGCAATATAATTGTGTTGAAAAGCTCCTAATCAATTATTTGAAATCCTAAAATCTGATTAAAACTTGTTTTGCGGTCCTTTTTGTCGATGTTTCGGAAGAACATGTCTAAATGGGCCTTTCAATGGACCTGTTGGAATTTTAACTGAGTAAAAAGTACAGAAATTGAGGTTTTGCAATATAATTGTGTTGAAAAGCTCCTAATCAATTATTTGAACTCCTAAAATTTGATTAAAACTTGTTTTGCGGTCCTTTTGTCTAGGTTTCGGACGAGCAGGTCTAAATGGGCCTTTCAATGGACTTGTTGGAATTTTAACTGAGAAAAAAGTATAAAAATTGAAGTTTTTCAATATAATAGCATTGAAAAGCTCCTAATCAATTATTTGAAATCCTAAAATTTGATTAAAACTTGTTTTGCGGTCCTTTTTGTCGAGGTTTCGAAAAATCAGGTCTAAATGGGCCTTTCAATGGACCTATTGGAATTTTAACTGAATAAAAAATACAGAAATTGAGGTTTTGCAATATAATTGTGTTGAAAATCTCCTAATCAATTATTTGAACTACTAAAATTTTATTAAAACTTGTATTGCGTTCCTTTTTGTCGATATTTCGGACGAGTAGGTCTAAATGGGCCTTTCAATGGACCCGTTGGAATTTTAACTAAGTAAAAAGTACATAAATTGAGGTTTTGCAATATAATTGTGTTGGAAAGCTCCTAATCAATTATTTGAACTCCTAAAATTTGACTAAAACTTCTTTTGCGGTCCTTTTTGTAGAGGTTTCGGACGAGCAGGTCTAAATGGGGCTTTCAATGGACCCGTTGGAATTTTAACTGAGTAAAAAGTATAACAATTGAAGTTTTGCAATATAATTGTGTTGAAAAGCTCCTAATCAATTATTTGTACTCCTAAAATTTGATTAAAACTTGTTTTGCGGTCCTTTTTGTCGAGGTTTCGGACGAGCAGGTCTAAATGGGCCTTTCAATGGACCAGTTTGAATTTTAACTGAGTAAAAAGTACATAAATTGTGTTTTTGCAATATAATTGTGTTGAAAAGCTAGTAATCAATTACATGATCTCCTAAAATTTGAATAAAACTTATTTTGCGGTCCTTTTTGTAGAGGTTTCGGACGAGCAGGTCTAAATGGGCCTTTCAATGGACCTGTTAGAATTTTAACTAAGTAAAAAGTATAAAAATTGAGGTATTGCAATATAATTGTGTTGAAAAGCTCCTAATCAATTATTTGAACTCCTAAGATTTGATTAAAACTTGTTTTGCGGTCCTTTTTGTGGGGGTTTCGGACGAGCAGGTCTAAATGGGCCTTTCAATGGACCAGTTTGAATTTTAACTGAGTAAAAAGTACAACAATTGAGGTTTTGCAATATAATTGTGTTCAAAAGCTCCTAAACAATTATTTGGACTCCTAAAGTTTGAACAAAACTTGTTTTGCGGTCCTTTTTGTCGAGGTTTCGGACGGGCAGGTCTAAATGGGTCTTTTAATGGACCCGTTGGAATTTTAACTGAGTAAAAAATACATAAATTGAGGTTTTGCAATATAATTGTGTTGAAAAGCTCCTAATCAATTACTTGATCACCTAAAATTTGATTAAAACTTGTATTTCGGTCCTTTTTGTAGAGGTTTCGGACGAGCAGGTCTAAGTGGACCTTTCAATGGACCCGTTGGAATTTTAACTGACTAAAAAGTACAGAAATTGAGGCTTTGCAATATAATTGTGTTGAAAAGCTCCTAATCAATTCTTTGAACTCCTAAAATTTGATAAAACTTGTTTTGCGTTCCTTTTTGTAGAGGTTTCGGACGAGCAGGTCTAAAGTGGCCTTTTAGTGGACCCGTTGGAATTTTAATTGAGTAAAATGTACAGAATTTGAGGTTTTGCAATATAATTGTGTTGAAAAGCTCCTAACCAATTATTTGAACTCCTAAAATTTGAATAAAACTTGTTTTGCGGTCCGTTTTGTAGAGGTTTGGGACGAGCAGGTCTAAATGGGCCTTTCAATGGACCCATTGGAATTTTAACTGAGTAAAAAGTATAAAACGTGAGATTTTGCAATATAATTGTGTTGAACAGCTTCTAATAAATTATTTGAACTCCTATGATTTGATTAAAACTTGTTTTGCGGTCCTTTTTTGTCGGGGTTTCGGACGAGCAGGTCTAAATGGGCCTATCAATGGACCAGTTGGAATTTTAACTGAGTAAAAAGTATAATAATTGAGGTTTTGCAATATAATTGTGTTCAAAATCTCATAGACAATTATTCGGACTCCTAAATTTTTTATAAAACTTGTTTTGATGTCCTTTTTGTCGAGGTTTCGGACGAGAATGTCTAAATGAGCCTTTCAATGGACCTGTTGGAATTTTAACTGACTAAAAAGTACAGAAATTGAGGTTTTGCAATATATATGTGTTGAAAAGCTCCTAATCAATTACATGATCAACTAAAATTTGATTAAAACTTGTTTTCCTGTCCTTTTTGTAGAGTCTTCGGACGTGTAGGTCTAAATGGGCCTTTCAATGGACCCGTTGGAATTTTAATTGAGTAAAAAGTACATAAATTGAGTTTTTGCAATTCAATTGTGTTGAAAAGCTCATAATCAATTATTTGAACTCCTATGATTTGATTAAAACTTGTTTTGCGGTCCTTTTTGTCGAGGTTTCGGACGAGCAGGTCTAAATGGGCCTTTCAATGGACCCGTTGGAATTTTAACTAAGTAAAAAGTACATAAATTTTGGTTTTGCTATATAATTGTGTTGAAAAGCTCCTAATGAATTACATGATCTCCTAAAATATTATTAAAACTTGTTTTGCGGTCCTTTTTGTCGAGGTTTCGGACGAGCAGGTCTAAACGGGCCTTTCAATGGGCCCGTTGGAATTTTAACTGACTAAAAAGTACAGAAATTGAAGTTTTGCAATATAATTGTGTTGAAAAGCTCCTAATCAATTATTTGAACACCTAAAATTTGATTAAAACCTGTTTTGCGGTCCTTTTGTCTAGGTTTCGAACGAGCAGGTCTAAATAGGCCTTTCAATGGACCCGTTGGAATTTTAACTGAGAAGAAAGTATAAAAATTGAAGTTTTGCAATATAATTGTGTTGAAAAGCTCCTAATCAATTATTTGAAATCTTAAAATTTGATTAAAACTTGTTTTGCGGTCCTTTTGTCGAGGTTTCGGAAGAGCAGGTCTAAATGGGCCTTTCAATGGACCTGTTGGAATTTTAACTGAGTAAAAAGTACAGAAATTGAGGTTTTGCAATATAATTGTGTTGAAAAGCTCCTAATCAATTATTTGAACTCCTAAAATTTGATCAAAACCTGTTTTGCGATCCCTTTGTCTAGGTTTCGGATGAGCAGGTCTAAATGGGCCTTTCGATGGACCTGTTAGAATTTTAACTGAGAAAAAAGTATAAAAATTGAAGTTTTGAAATATAATTGTGTTGAAAAGATCCTAATCAACTATTTGAAATCCTATAATTTGATTAAAACTTGTTTTGCGGTCCTTTTTGTCGAGGTTTCGGAAGAGCAGGTCTAAATGGGCCTTTTAATGGACCTGTTGGAATTTTAACTGAGTAAAAAGTAAAAAAATTGAGGTTTTGCAATATATTTGTGTTGAAAAGCTTATAATCAATTATTTGAACTTCTAAAATTTGATTAAAACTTATTTTGCGGTCCTTTTTGTCGAGGTTTCGGATGAGCATGTCTAAATGGGCCTTTCAATGGACCCGTTGGAATTTTAACTGAGTAAAAAGTAGAAAAATTAAGATTTTGCAATATAATTGTGTTGAAAAGCTCCTAATCAATTATTTGAACTCCTAAGATTTGATTAAAACTTGTTTTGCGGTCCTTTTTGTCGGGATTTCGAACGAGCAGGTCTAAATGGGCCTTTCAATGGACTAGTTGGAATTTTATCTGAGTAAAAAGTATAGTAATTGAGGTTTTGCAATATAATTGTGTTCAAAAGCTCCTAAATAATTATTTGGACTCCTAAAATTTGAATAAAACTTGTTTTGCGGTCCTTTTTGTCGAGGTTTCGGACGGGCAGGTCTAAATGGGCATTTCAATGGACCCGTTTGTAACCCCCTCGTCCCGGTCTGGCCGGATGACCGGTCCGAGCGAGCTACACGGGGAAAACCGAGTGAAAACTCCCTAAGGAATTCTCCCTCGGTTAGCAACCCTATTTTTTTCATTTTAAATCTTGTCTAGATGAATATTTAATCCTATGTGATCATACAACGAAACAACATTCACGAGGCAAACAAACGAACTCAGCCCAACATCTTACAGCCCAATTTTAAGCTTTAACTACAGGCGGTATCGATACCCTTAAGGGGTGTATCGATACCCCTTGACTAGGTTTAAGCTTCAACTGCAGGCGGTATCGATACCCTTAAGGGGTGTATCGATACCCCCTTGACTAGGTCAACTGGTCAAAGTCAACCCGTAGAGACCGTATCGATACACCCAAGGAGTGTATTGATACCCTCCCCAACGGTTGACTTCCCATGGTCAATGCTAAGATGACGGTATCGATACACCATAGGCCGGTATCGATACCGAAATGGACAGTAGCTCTAGTGACCAAAATGGTATCGATACACCCCCCAAGTGTATCGATACACGAGGCCTGAAACAAGAAGGTGGTATCGATACCGTACCAACCGTATCGATACCCCTGCTACGAACTTGCAGGTTTGAGATGATTTAAGGCACAAGGAGGCCCTTAAATCCCTCTGAAACTTCAACCAACACACTATCATCAATCCTAAGGCAAACCAACCATAAAAGCACGCTTTCACAAGAAACCAAGGGCACTAAACAACACAAGGAGGTGCACATACAATCAAGCAACTTAAGCACTCCAACACAACCTAAGCATCCATACATAGCATCTGAATAAGGCAATTTAACATATAAGGTCATACATGGAACTCAAAGGCCTTAAAAGGCACATGATAAGCATAAAGAGGTTTGCACTATAACAAGGCAACCTAGCATCTAAAGACATGCTAACACACACGACATTCATCATAGCAATCATGCATTACAGACCATAATCAATCCAAAGCATCAACATGAGGCATTAACAACATGTGGCCAACACAAAGGAGTCTAGATACAAGCTCCTAAAACACGTAGCATTTCCCATTGCTAAACTACTACATTATTTAATAAACCATACTTGAGCAATTACCACACGCTTGGACGCTCTTATCTTGCTCCTTGCTAACTCCAAGCTAAAGATCTGCATTGTCGGAAAAAGGAGAGCGTAAGCATAAAGCTTAGTGAGCGGAGCTCTAGAACATAACTACGACAATGCAGGGTTCAAAGCTTTCTTTAAAATAAAGGTCAACGCATACAAATCATCCAACGACCTAATCCTTCTACTAACATACAAGTTCAACCAAAGGTCAACAGTATAAGCATTTATCAAGGCATTACACTTCATGGTATGCATGAGGACATAATCCGAGATTAAAGCAAAACCCATAAAAGAGAATGATATAGTGAGATACACATGAACAACACATGGTATGCACAAGCATAACCAAACACACACGGTGGGACTACACATCACCGTTTCGACTAGTAGTTTTCCAATGGGACTACACATCAAAGTACTCTTCTACTAGTCACTACCGGCGGGACTACACATCACCGGAATCTTATACCACTCGCTACCGGCGGGACTACACATCACCAGAGCAACGACAACCATCACGTGAGGTTCGACACCAACCATGCAACACAATATACATTCACTATCATGCGACATGTACTCACTATACCACGCACCACCAAAACAAGTTGCAAACAATATCCACAATTAGGCATCACTTACTACTTACAATCTTACCAATCACAATGGTCTTACTCACCATTTTCGTGCACAACCTGCACCAACTTACACACATCTTACAAGGTATAACAACGTCACCATTATTACCATCATACATCATTTACGATATGGCAATAAGCAACATGCTTCTACTCGAGTATTTAAATTTCATGCTTAACAAACCATCATTTCAAGCAATGAAAACAATGATAAAAAGGGAAATTAAAGAGGCATTTCACATCATCTTACTCTTTGAGTTTAAGTCACTTTCAAGCCCAAATCTAAACCACTTTCAAAATTACCTTTGAACCAAAACGATTCTTGAAAACATTTCCACATCCACGTGCTTGAACCAATCTTAGAAAATCAAATTAAAACATTAACCACTCACCTTACTTCCTTAAGCAAATCAAGCAAAGCCGACTCAAGCCTCCTCACTTCCGGATTCGATCCCAAAGCTTTACCAACGCAAATCCTTGCCTCTAATCATCCCAACACAAGTAAATTAACCTCAAATCAGTCCACAACACAACGTAGCAAACCCGGAACACAAACCAAGCTCAAAACACATGTTTTTCGAGCCAAGAACAACCCCAAAAAGCCATTCCCGAGCAGCCCCTTTGCACAGTCCAAAACCGATGATTCCCACACTTAAAATACTCCCAAAAGCTTCCAAAACAACCCTTATACATAGCCTAACCACCAGCCCACAAATTCTCACACAAAACACCCCCAAAATTCAACATTTCAACACTCTAAAACACCCCTAAAACCCAATTTCGGGAAACACCATAAAACCATGTAAAAATCGGATATGTTGAACCTTATAGATAGTAAACAACTCATATAACATTAATAAATCAAAAGCTTTAGTTTAAGACAACAAAGATGACATTTTTAGTCTAAACTTTCAAAACACCAAAATGCAAAATCATGGGTTTTAATGAAATCTAAGAGTACAAGCATGTAGGGGAAAGAGAGGACAAGTCGAATATATGTTTACCTTTCGAAAATCACCAAGGATGAGGAAGAATGGTGATGGAATAGTGGTTCCAATGGAGGGGGAGGTTTTTGTCGTTGGAAAAAAAGAAGAAGAAGAAGATGATGGGGGTTTTTGGGGTTTATTTGAATTATAAGGTAGTTAAAAATGGGTTTATTTGATATTTACACAAATGCCATTAATGAATGGCTATTGGGCTTGGTTTAAAAATTGGGTCCAACACCTTTGTTTTATTTGTAAACAAAACCCGAACCAATTATTTAATTTATTTAAATTATAAAACCGAACCCGAATAATATTAAAACATTATTTTCACCCGACCCCTAAACCCGGGTGTTACACCGTTGGAATTTTAACTGAGTAAAAAGTACATAAATTGAGGTTTTGCAATATAATTGTATTGAAAAGCTCCTAATCAATTACTTGATCACCTAAAATTTGATTAAACTTGTTTTCCGGTCCTTTTTGTAGAGGTTTCGGACGAGCGGATCTAAAAGGGCCTGTCGATGGACCCGTTGGAATTTAAACTGAGTAAAAAGTATAAAAAGTTGAGGTTTTGCAATATAATTGTGTTGAAAAGCTCATAATCAATTATTTGAACTCCTAAAGTTTGATTAAAACTTGTTTTGCGGTCCTTTTTGTCGAGGTTTCGGACGAGTAGGTCTAAATGGGCCTTTCAATGGACTCTTTGGAATTTTAACTCACTAAAAAGTACATAAATTGAGGTTTTTTAATATAATTGTGTTGAAAAGCTCCTAATTAATTATTGGAACTCTTAAAATTTGAATTAAACTTATATTGCGGTCCTTTTGTAGAGGTTTCGGACGAGTAGGTCTAAATGGGCCTTTCAATGGACCCGTTAGAATTTTAACTAAGTAAAAAGTATAAAAATTGAGGTTTTGCAATATAATTTTGTTGAAAAGCTCCTAATCAATTATTTGAACTCCTAAGATTTTATTAAAACTTGTTTTGCGGTCCTTTTTGTCGGGGTTTCGGACGAGCAGGTCTAAATGGGCCTTTCAATGGACAAGTTGGAATTTTAACTGAGTAAAAAGTATAATAATTGAGATTTTGCAATATAATTGTGTTCAAAAGCTCCTAGACAATTATTCGGACTCCTAAAATTTGAATAAAACTTGTTTTGATGTCCTTTTTGTCGAGGTTTCTGACGAGCATGTCTAAATGGGCCTTTCAATGGACCCGTTGGAATTTTAACTGAGTAAAAAGTACAGAAATTGAGGTTTTGCAATATAATTGTGTTGAAAAGCTCCTAATCAATTACATGATCAACTAAAATTTGATTAAAACTTGTTTTCCGGTCCTTTTAATAGAGTCTTCGGACGTGCAGGTCTATATGGGCCTTTCGATGGACCCGTTGGAATTTTACATGAGTAAAAAGTATAAAAATTGAGGTTTAGCAATATAATTGTGTTTAAAAGCTCATAATCAATTATTTGAACTCCTAATATTTGATTAAAACTTGTTTTGCGATCCTTTTTGTCGAGGTTTCGGACGAGCAGGTCTAAATGGGCCTTTCAATGGACCCGTTGGAATTTTTTTTTGATTTCTTAAAATAACATCAATTAATCAAAAGGAAAACAACTCAAGAAAATTTTAAAAAAAAGACACAAAAGCAAATGCCAGTCCATGCCTTTGTCTTACCAATTTTTTTTCCAGGTGGGGTTTTCTTGCGAGCATCAGTTTTCCAAAATAAAACACTAGGTGATAATCCAATTTCTTCCTGATGTGAACCGGAAGCCATTATTGGAGATAGGAAAGATAAACCACACTCTGCAAAACCTCATCTTCTTTATGCGAGAGCCATAGAGAGAAAGAGGGAGAACGGGAGCGAGAGTGAGAGCAAATTCCAAATTCTACCCGTTGGAATTTTAACTGAGTAAAAAGTACAGAAATTGTGGTTTTGCAATATTACTGTGTTGAAAAGCTCCTAATCAATTATTTGAACTCCTAAAATTTGATCAAAACCTGTTTTGCGGTCCTTTTGTTTAGGTTTCGGACGAGCAGGTCTAAATGGACCTTTCAATGGACCTGTTGGAATTTTAACTGAGAAAAAAGTATAAAAATTGAAGTTTTGCAATATAATTGTGTTGAAAAGCTCCTAATCAATTATTTGAAATCCTAAAATTTTATTAAAACTTGTTTTGCGGTCCTTTTTGTCGAGGTTTCAGAAGAGCAGGTCTAAATGGGCCTTTCAATGGACCTGTTGGAATTTTAACTGAGTAAAAAGTACAGAAATTGAGGTTTTGAAATATAATTGTGTTGAAAAGCTTATAATCAATTATTTGAACTCCTAAATTTTGATTAAAACTTATTTTGCAATCCTTTTTGTCGAGGTTTCGGATGAGCAGGTCTAAATGGGCCTTTCAATGGACCCGTTGGAATTTTAACTGAGTAAAAAGTAGAAAAATTAAGGTTTTGCAATATAATTGTGTTGAAAAGCTCCTAATCAATTATTTGAACTCCTAAGATTTGATTAAAACTTGTTTTGCCGTCCTTTTTGTCGGGATTTCAGACGAGCAGGTCTAAATGGGCCTTTTAATGGACCAGTTGGAATTTTATTTGAGTAAAAAGTATAATAATTGAGGTTTTGCAATATAATTGTGTTCAAAAGCTCCTAAACAATTATTTGGACTCCTAAAATTTGAAAAAAAACTTGTTTTGCGGTCCTTTTTGTAGAGGTTTCGGACGGGCATGTCTAAATGGGCATTTCAATGGACCCGTTGGAATTTTAACTGGGTAAAAAGTACATAAATTGAGGTTTTGCAATATAATTGTGTTGAAAAGCTCCTAATCAATTACTTGATCACCTAAAATTTGATTAAAACTTGTTTTCCGGTCCTTTTGTAGAGGTTTCGGACGTGCATGTCTAAATGGGCCTTTCAATGGACCCGTTCGAATTTTAACTGACTAAAAAGTACAAAAATTGAGGTTTTGCAATATAATTGTGTTGAAAAGCTCATAATAAATTATTTGAACTCCTAAAATTGGAATAAAACTTGTTTTGCGGTCCTTTTTGTAGAGGTTTCGGACGAGCAGATCTAAAAGGCCCTGTCAATGGACCCGTTGGAATTTTAACTGAGTAAAAAGTAGAAAAAATTGAGGTTTTGCAATATAATTGTGTAGAAAAGCTCCTAATCAATTATTTGAACTCCTAAAATTTGAATAAAACTTGTTTTGCGGTACTTTTCGAAGAGGTTTCGGACGAGCGGGTCTAAATGGGCCTTTCAATTGACCCGTTGGAATTTTACTTGAGTAAAAAGTATAAAAATTTAGGTTTTGCAATATAATTGTGTTGAAAAGCTCATAATCAATTATTTGAACTCCTAAAATTTGATTAAAACCTGTTTTGCGGTCCTTTTTGTCGAGGTTTCAGACGAGCAAGTCTAAATGGGCCTTTCAATGGACCCATTGGAATTTTAACTGAGTAAAAAGTACAGAAATTGTGGTTTTGCAATATAATTGTGTTGAAAAGCTCTTAATCAATTACATGATCTCCTAAAATTTAATTAAAACCTGTTTTGTGGTCCTTTTTGTCGAGGTTTCGGACGAGCAGGTCTAAATGGACCTTTCAATGGACCCGTTGGAATATTAACTGACTAAAAAGTACAAAAATTGAGGTTTTGCAATATAATTGTGATGAAAATCTCCTAATCAATTACTTGAACTCCTAAAATTTGATAAAACTTGTTTTGCGTTCCTTTTTGTAGAGGTTTCGGACGAGCAGGTCTGAATGGGCCTTTCAGTGGACCCGTTGGAATTTTAACTGAGTAAAAAGTACAGAAATTGAGGTTTTGCAATACAATTGTGTTGAAAAGCTCCTAACCAATTATTTGAACTCCTAAAATTTGAATAAAACTTGTTTTGCGGTCCGTTTTGAAGAGGTTTCGGACGAGCAGGTCTAAATGGGCCTTTCAATGAACCCGTTGGAATTTTAACTGAGTAAAAAGTATAAAAATTGAGGTTTTTGAAATATAATTGTATTGAAAAGCTTCTGATCAATTATTTGAACTCATATGATTTGATTAAAACTTGTTTTGCGGTCCTTTTTGTCGGGGTTTCGGATGAGCAGGTCTAATTGGGCCTTTCAATGGACCAGTTGGAATTTTAACTGAGTAAAAAGTATAATAATTGAGGTTTTGCAATATAATTGTGTTCAAAAGCACCTAGACAATTATTTGGACTCCTAAAATTTGAATAAAACTTGTTTTGCTATCCTTTTTGTCGAGGTTTCGGACGAGCATGTCTAAATGGGCCTTTCAATGGACCCGTTGGAATTTTAACTGAGTAAAAAGTACAGAAATTGAGGTTTTGCAATATAATTGTGTTGAAAAGCTCCTAATCAATTACATGATCAACTGAAATTTGATTAAAACTTGTTTTCCGGTCCTTTTTGTAGAGTCTTCGGACGTGCAGGTCTAAATGGGCCTTTCAATGGAACCATTGGAATTTTAACCAAGTAAAAAGTACAGAAATTGAGGTTTTGCAATATAATTGTGTTGAAAAGCTCATAATCAATTATTTGAACTCCTAAGATTTGATTAAAACTTATTTTGCGGTCCTTTTTGTCGAGGTTTCGGACAAGCAGGTCTAAATGGGCCTTTCAATGAGCCCGTTGGAATTTTAACTGACTAAAAAGTACAGAAATTGAGGTTTTGCAAGATAATTGTGTTGAAAAGCTCCTAATCAATTATTTGAACTCCTAAATATTGAATAAAACTTGAGGTTTTGCAATATAATTGTGTTCAAAATATCCTAGACAATTATTTGGACTCCTAAAATTTGAATAAAACCTATTTTGCGGTCATTTTGTCTAGGTTTCGAACGAGCAGGTTTAAATGGGCCTTTCAATGGACCCGTTGGAATTTTAACTGAGAAAAAAGTATAAAAATTGAGGTTTTAGAATATAATTGTGTTGAAAAGCTCCGAATCAATTATTTGAAATCCTAAAATTTGATTAAAACTTGTTTAACGGTCCTTTTTGTCGAGGTTTCGGAAGAGCAGGTCTAAATGGGCCTTTCAATGGACCTGTTGGAATTTTAACTGTGTAAAAAGTACAGAAATTGAGGTTTTGCAATATAATTGTGTTAAAAACTCCTAATCAATTATTTGCACTCCTAAAATTTGATTAAAACTTGTTTTGCGATCCTTTTTGTCGGGGTTTCGGATGAGCAGGTCTAAATGGGCTTTTCAATGGACCCGTTGGAATTTTAACTGAGTAAAAAGTACAAAAATTAAGGTTTTGCAATATAATTGTGTTGAAAAGCTCCTAATGAATTATTTAAACTCCTAAACTTTTATTAAAACTTGTTTTGCGGTCATTTTTGTCGAGGTTTCAGACGAGCAGGTCTAATTGGGACTTTCAATGGACCCGTTGGAATTTTATCTGAGTAAAAAGTAAAAAAATTGAGGTTTTGAAATATAATTGTGTTGAAAAGCTCCTAATCAATTATTTGAACTCCTAAAATTTGAATAAAACTTGTTTTGCGGTCCTTTTTGTATAGGTTTCGGACGAGCAGGTCTAAATGGGCCTTTCAATGGACCCGTTTGATTTTAACTGAGTAAAAATAGAAAAATTGAGGTTTTGCATTATAATTGTGTTGAAAAGCTCCTAATCAATTTTTTGAACTCCTAAAATTTGATTAAAACTTGTTTTGCGGTCCTTTTTGTCGAGGTTTCGGACGAGCATGTCTAAATTGCCCTTTCAATGGACCCGTAGGAATTTTAACTGAGTAAAAAGAACATAAATTGTGGTTTTGCAATATAATTGTGTTGAAAAGCTCCTAATCAATTACATGATCTCCTAAAATTTGATTAAAACTTGTTTTGCGGTCCTTTTTGTCGAGGTTTCGGACGAGTAGGTCTAAATGGGCCTATCAATGGACTCGTTGGAATTTTAACTCACTAAAAAGTACATAAATTGAGGTTTTTCAATATAATTGTGTTGAAAAGCTCCTAATTAATTATTTGAACTCTTGAAATTTGAATTAAACTTATATTGCGGTCCTTTTTGTAGAGGTTCCGGACGAGCAGCTCTTAATGGGCCTTTCAATGGACCCGTTAGAAATTTAACTTAGTAAAAAGTATAAAAATTGAGGTTTTGCAATATAATTGTGTTGAAAAGCTCCTAATAAATTATTTGAACTCCTGAGATTTGATTAAAACTTGTTTTGCGGTCCTTTTTGTCGGAGTTTCGGACGAGCATGTCTAAATGGGCCTTTCAATGGACCAGTTGGAATTTTAACTGAGTAAAAAGTATAATAATTGAGGTTCTGCAATATAATTGTGTTCAAAAGCTCCTAGACAATTATTTGGACTCCTAAAATTTGAATAAAACTTGTTTTGCGGTCCTTTTTGTCGAGGTTTCGGACGGGCAGGTCTAAATGGGCCTTTTAATGGACCCGTTGGAATTTTAACTAAGTAAAAAGTACAAAAATTGAGGTTTTGCAATATAATTGTGTTGAAAAGCTCCTAAACAATTACTTGATCACCTAAAATTTGATTAAAACTTGTTTTCCGGTCTGTTTTGTAGAGGCTTCGGACGTGCAGGTCTAAATGGGCCTTTCAATGGACCCATTGGAATTTTAACTAAGTAAAAAGTACAGAAATTGAGTGTGAAACCTATGTTTGATTTTGATATAATTAAATCTTTAAGGATCAATTTGAAAAACTTAAAATTGTTTTATAAGTCCCTTAATAAGTTTTAAATCACCAACACTTTAAAACTGATTTGAAAATCTCAAACTCAAAATATTTTCTAAGTGTTCCAAGGCCAAACTATTGAAAACCGTCGAGGTGTATCGATACGCTTCCAGCCGTATCGATACCTTTTTTACAAAGTTGGCCACTGCCGGAACTCGTTTCGATACGCACTTAACCGTATCGAAACAGATTCAATCTGTATCGATACACTCCTTTGTAAAAGTCTAAAAGAGTTTGAATGGTGTACCGATACGACTTCACCCGTATCGATACGGTTTTAACGAATTTTAAATTCAAGTCGTTTTAAATATTTCGACCGTTGGTGTCAGTTGTTAGGAAACCAAATTTTAAATTGGTAGTTGACCCGTATCGATACGGTAAACCCTCGTATCGAAACGGAAACTGACAGTGATCTAAGTCGAGAAAAAGGTATCAATACGGTCTTAGCCGTTTCGATACCCCGTATCGATACGCCTACGTGCGTTTCGATACCCCCTATTTATTGTGCACAACGACTCTTTCTTTTCTGAGACAGGTATCGATACGGCTCCCCGTGTACCGATATGGATAGCTGCAGAAGTGCATTTATGGTGGTGAGAGAGGGTTCCAACGGCTCTATTCAATTCCCCAACCACCCAAACGGCTAGAATTAATAGAGGAGGTATAAATTGAAGCTCTTTGAAGGCCAGCAACAACTATTGCATTAAAGACAAACATTCAAGCAAAAATCCAACTGCAAGTGTGCTAAATTTCCAATCTATTGTAATTCCCAAATTGTGTTGTATCCAATTCTTATTCTATCTTCAAATTTGGGTTGAGTGTTGTACTTCTAGGGACAAATTTGTATTTGAGAGATATACTTCTTGTCAATTTCTTCTTTGATTTTTGGTGAGGGTTTAGTCAAATTTTTGGGTAGAAAATTTGACCGGTTGTGTAAAGGTTACCTCCTAAACCTTGAAAAAGGGAAGAACAAATAGTGAATTGTTGAAATCCTTAGTGGTAGCTAAGGTAGTGGATGTAGAGTTCATTTGGAGAACTTGAACCACTCTAAAATCTCTTGTTCTTCATTTTTAAATTGCCCTTTCACTCCATAAAGTTTTTAAATCCCAATTCACCCCCTCTTGGTCTTGATCATTCAATCGATCCACTCAACATTGAGGTTTTGCAATATAATTGTCTTGAAAAGCTCATAATAAATTATTTGAACTCCTAAAATTTGAATAAAACTTGTTTTGTGGGTCTTTTTGTAGAGGTTTCGGACGAGCAGGTTTAAAAGGCCCTGTCAATGGACCCGTTGGAATTTTAACTGAGTAAAAAGTAGAAAAAAATTGAGGTTTTGCAATATAATTGTGTAGAAAATCTCCTAATCAATTTTTTGAACTCCTAAAATTTGAATAAAACTTGTTTTACGGTCCTTTCCGTAGAGGTTTTGGACGAGCAGATTTAAATGGGCCTTTCAATGGACCCGTTGGAATTTTACTTGAGTAAAAAGTATAAAAAAATGAGGTTTAGCAATATAATTGTGTTAAAAAGCTCATAATCAATTTTTTGAACTCCTAAAATTTGATTAAAACTTGTTATGCGGTCCTTTTTGTCGAGGTTTCGGACGAGCAGGTCTAAATGGGCCTTTCAATGGACCTGTTGGAATTTTAACAGGGTAAAAAGTACAGAAATTGTGGTTTTGCAATATAATTGTGTTGAAAAGCTCCTATTCAATTACATGATCTCCTTAAATTTGATTAAAACTTGTTTAGCGGTCCTTTTTGTCGAGGTTTCGGACGAGTAGGTCTAACTAGGCCTTTCAAAGGACCCGTTGGAATTTTAACTCACTGAAAAGTAAATAAATTGAGGTTTTGCAATATAATTGTGTTTAAAAACTCCTAGTTAATTATTTGAACTCCTAAAATTTGAATAAAACCTGTTTTGCAGTCCTTTTGTAGAGGTTTCGGACGAGCAGGTCTAAATGGGCCTTTCAATGGAGCCGTTGGAATTTTAACTGATTAATAAGTATAAAAATTGAGGTTTTGCAATATAATTGTGTTGAAAAGCTCCTAATCAATTATTTGTACTCCTAAGATTTGATTAAAACTTGTTTTGCGGTCCTTTTTGTTAGGGTTTCGGACGAGCAGGTCTAAATAAGCCTTCCAATGGACCAGTTGGAATTTTAACTGAGTAAAAAGTATAATAATTGAGGTTCTGCAATATAATTGTGTTCAAAAGCTCCTAGAAAATTATTTGGACTCCTAAAATTTGAATAAAACTCATTTTGCGGTCCTTTTTGTCGAGGTTTCGGACGAACATGTCTAAATGGGCCTTTCAATGGACCCGATGGAATTTTAACTCAGTAAAAAGTATAAATATTGAAGTTTTACAATATAATTGTGTTGAAAAGATCCTAATCAATTATATGATCACCTAAGATTTGATTAAAACTTGTTTTCTGGTCCTTTTTGTAGAGGCTTCAGACCTGTAGGTCTAAATGGCCTTTCAATGGACCCGTTGGAATTTTAACTTAGTAAAAAGCATAAGAATTGAAGTTTTGCAATATAATTGTGTTGAAAAGGTCCTAATCAATTACATGATCACCTAAAATTTGATTAAAACATGTTTTCCGGTCCTTTTTGTAGAGGCTTCGGACGTGCAGGTCTAAATGGGCCTTTCAATGGACCCGTTGGAATTTTAACAGAGTAAAAAGTATAAAAATTGAGGTTTTGCAATATAATTGTGTTGAAAAGCTCCTCATCAATTATTTGAACTCCTAAAATTTGATTAAAACTTGTTTTGCGGTTCTTTTTGTCGAGGTTTCGGACGAGCAGGTCTAAAAGGGCCTTTCAATGGACCAGTTGGAATTTTAACTGAGTAAAAAGTACATAAATTGTGGTTTTGCAATATAATCGTGTTGAAAAGCTCATAATCAATTACATGATCTCCTAAAATTTGATTAAAACTTGTTTTGCGGTTCTTTTTGTCGAGGTTTCGGACGAGTAGGTCCAAATGGGCCTTTCAATGGACACGTTGGAATTTTAACTCACAAAAAAGTACATAAATTGAGGTTTTGCAATATAATTGTGTTGAAAAGCTCCTAATTATTTATTTGAACTCTTAAAATTTGAATTAAACTTATTTTGCGGTCCTTTTTGTAGAGGTTTCGGACGAGCAGGTGTAAATGGGCCTTTCAATGGACCCGTTAGAATTTTAACTAAGTAAACAGTATAAAAATTGAGGTTTTGCAATATAATTGTGTTGAAAACCCCCTAATCAATTATTTGAACCCCTAAGATTTGATTAAAACTTGTTTTGCGGTCCTTTTTGTCGAGGTTTCAGACGAGCAGGTCTAAATGAGCCTTTCAATGGACCCGTTGGAATTTTAACTGAGTAAAAAGCACAGAAATTGTGGCGTTGCAATATAATTGTGTTGAAAAGCTCCTAATCAATTACATGATCTCCTAAAATTTGATTAAAACTTGTTTTGCGGTCCTTTTTGTCGAGGTTTTGGACGTGTAGGTCTAAATGGGCCTTTCAAAGGACCCGTTGGAATTTTAACTCACCAAAAAGTACATAAATTGAGGTTTTGCAATATAATTGTGTTGAAAAACTCCTACTTAATTATTTGAACTCCTAAAATTTTAATAAAACCTGTTTTGCAGTCCTTTTTGTAGAGGTTTCGGACGAGCATGTCTAAATGGGCCTTTCAATGGACCCGTTGGAATTTTAACTGAGTAATAAGTATAAAAATTGAGGTTTGCAATATAATTGTGCTGAAAAGCTCCTAATCAATTATTTGAAATCCTAAGATTTGATTAAAACTTGTTTTGCGGTCCTTTTGTTGGGGTTTTGGACGAGCAGGTCTAAACGAGCCTTCCAATGGACCAGTTGGAATTTTAACTGAGTAAAAAGTATAATAATTGAGATTCTGCAATATAATTGTGTTCGAAAGCTCCTAGACAATTATTTGGACTCCTAAAATTTGAATAAAACTCATTTTGCGGTCCTTTTTGTCGAGGTTTCGGACGAACATGTCTAAATGGGCCTTTCAATGGACCCGATGGAATTTTAACTGAGTAAAAAGTATAAATATTGAAGTTTTGCAATATAATTGTGTTGAAAAGATCCTAATCAATTACATGATCACCTAAAATTTGATTAAAACTTGTTTTCCGGTCCTTTTTTAGAGGCTTCGGACGTGCAGGTCTAAATGGGCCTTTCAATGGACCCGTTGGAATTTTAACTGAGTAAAAGGTATAAAAATTGAAGTTTTGCAATATAATTGTGTTGAAAAGCTCCTAATCAATTACACGATCACCTAAAATATGATTAAAACTTGTTTTCCGGTCCTTTTTGTAGAGGCTTCGGACCTGCAGGTCTAAATGGGCCTTTCAATGGACCCGTTGGAATTTTAACGGAGTAAAAAGTATTAAAATTGAGGTTTCGAAATATAATTGTGTTGAAAAGCTCCTAATCAATTATTTGAACTCCTAAAATTTGATTAAAACTTGTTTTGCGGTCCTTTTTGTCTAGGTTTCGGACGAGCAAATCTAAATGGGCCTTTCAATGGACCCGTTGAAATTTTAACTGAGTAAAAAGTACATAAATTGTGGTTTTGCAATATAATTGTGTTGAAAAGCTCCTAATCAATTACATGATCTCCTAAAATTTGATTAAAACTTGTTTTACGATCCTTTTTGTCCAGGTTTCGGACGAGTAGGTCTAAATGGGCTTTTCAATGGACCCGATGGAATTTTAACTCACTAAAAAGTACATAAATTGAGGTTTTGCAATACAATTGTGTTGAAAAGCTCCTAATTAATTATTTGAACTCTTAAATTTTGAATTAAACTTATTTTGCGGTCCTTTTTGTAGAGGTTTCGGACGAGCAGGTCTAAATGGGCCTTTCAATGGACCCGTTAGAATTTTAACTAATTAAAAAGTATAAAAATTGAGGGTTTGCAATATAATTGTGTTGAAAAGCTCCTAATAAATTATTTAAACTCCTAAGATTTGATTAAAACTAGTTTTGCGGTTCTTTTTGTCGAGGTTTCGGACGAGTAGGTCTAAATGGGCCTTTCAATGGACCCGTTGGAATTTTAACTGAGTAAAAAGTACATAAATAGTGGTTTTGCAATATAATCGTGTTGAAAAGCTCATAATCAATTACATGATCTGCTAGAATTTGATTAAAACTTGTTTTGCGGTTCTTTTTGTCGAGGTATCGGACGAGTAGGTCTAAATGGGCCTTTCAATGGACACGTTGGAATTTTAACTCACTAAAAAGTACATAAATTGAGGTTTTGCAATATAATTGTGTTTAAAAGCTCCTAATTATTTATTTGAACTCTTAAAATTTGAATTAAACTTATTTTGCGGTCCTTTTTGTAGAGGTTTCGGACGAGCAGATGTAAATGGGCCTTTCAATGGACCCGTTAGAATTTTAACTAATTAAAAAGTATAAAAATTGAGGTTTTGCAATATAATTGTGTTGAAAAGCTCCTAATAAATTATTTGAACTCCTAAGATTTGATTAAAACTTGTTTTGCGGTACTTTTTGTCGAGGTTTCAGACGAGCAGGTCTAAATGGGCCTTTCAATGGACCCGTTGGAATTTTAACTGAGTAAAAAGTACATAAATTGTGTTTTTGCAATATAATCGTGTTGAAAAGCTCATAATCAATTACATGATCTCCTAGAATTTGATTAAAACTTGTTTTGCGGTTCTTTTTGTCGAAGTATCGGACGAGTAGGTCTAAATGGGCCTTTCAATGGACACGTTGGAATTTTAACTCACTAAAAAGTACATAAATTGAGGTTTTGCAATATAATTGTGTTTAAAAGCTCCTAATTATTTATTTGAACTCTTAAAATTTGAATTAAACTTATTTCGCGGTCCTTTTTGTAGAGGTTTCGGACGAGCAGGTGTAAATGGGCCTTTCAATGGACCCGTTAGAATTTTAATTAAGTAAAAAGTATAAAAATTGAGGTTTTGCAATATAATTGTGTTGAAAAGCTCCTAATCAATTATTTGAACTCCTAAGATTTGATTAAAACTTGTTTTGCGGTCCTTTTTGTCTAGGTTTCAGACGAGCAGGTCTAAATGGGCCTTTCAATGGACCCGTTGGAATTTTAACTGAGTAAAAAGCACAGAAATTGTGGTGTTGCAATATAATTGTGTTGAAATGCTCCTAATCAATTACATGATCTCCTAAAATTTGATTAAAACTTGTTTTGCGGTCCTTTTTGTCGAGGTTTTGGACGTGTAGGTCTAAATGGGCCTTTCAAAGGACCCGTTGGAATTTTAACTCACAAAAAAGTACATAAATTGAGGTTTTGCAATATAATTGTGTTGAAAAACTCCTACTTAATTATTTGAACTCCTAAAATTTGAATAAAACCTGTTTTGCAGTCCTTTTTGTAGAGGTTTCGGACGAGCAGGTCTAAATGGGCCTTTCAATGGACCCGTTGGAATTTTAACTGAGTAATAAGTATAAAAATTGAGGTTTTGCAATATAATTGTACTGAAAAGCTCCTAATCAATTATTTGAACTCCTAAGATTTGATTAAAACTTGTTTTGCGGTCCTTTTTGTTGGGGTTTCGGACGAGCAGATCTAAACGAGCGTTCCAATGGACCAGTTGGAATTTTAACTTAGTAAAAAGTATAATAATTGAGGTTCTGCAATATAATTGTGTTCGAAAGCTCCTAGACAATTATTTGGACTCCTAAAGTTTGAATAAAACTCATTTTGCGGTCCTTTTTGTCGAGGTTTCGGACGAACATGTCAAAATGGGCCTTTCAATGGACCCGATGGAATTTTAACTGAGTAAAAAGTATAAATATTCAAGTTTTGCAATATAATTGTGTTGAAAAGATCCTAATCAATTACATGATCACCTAAAATTTGATTAAAACTTGTTTTCCGGTCCTTCTTTAGAGGCTTCGGACGTGCAAGTCTAAATGGGCCTTTCAATGGACCCGTTGGAATTTTAACTGAGGAAAAGGTATAAAAATTGAAGTTTTGCAATATAATTGTGTTGGAAAGCTCCTAATCAATTACACAATCACCTAAAATATGATTAAAACTTGTTTTCCGGTCCTTTTTGTAGAGGCTTCGGACGTGCAGGTCTAAATGGGCCTTTCAATGGACCCGTTGGAATTTTAACGGAGTAAAAAGTATAAAAATTGAGGTTTTGAAATATAATTGTGTTGAAAACCTCCTAATCAATTATTTGAACTCCTAAAATTTGATTAAAACTTGTTTTGCGGTCCTTTTTGTCTAGGTTTCGGACGAGTAGATCTAAATGGGCCTTTCAATGGACCCGTTTAAATTTTAACTGAGTAAAAAGTACATAAATTGTGGTTTTGCAATATAATTGTGTTGAAAAGATCCTAATCAATTACATGATCTCCTAAAATTTGATTAAAACTTGTTTTGCGGTCCTTTTTGTCCAGGTTTCGGACGAGTAGGTCTAAATGGGCTTTTCAATGGACCCGATGGAATTTTAACTCACTAAAAAGTACATAAATTGAGGTTTTGCAATATAATTGTGTTGAAAAGCTCCTAATTAATTATTTGAACTCTTAACTTTTGAATTAAACTTATTTTGCGGTCCTTTTTGTAGAGGTTTCGGACGAGCAGGTATAAATGGGCCTTTCAATGGACCCGTTAGAATTTTAACTAAGTAAAAAGTATAAAAATTGAGGTTTTGCAATATAATTGTGTTTAAAAGCTCCTAATCAATTATTTGAACTCCTAAGATTTGATTAAAACTTGTTTTGCGGTTCTTTTTGTCGAGGTTTCGGACGAGTAGGTCTAAATGGGCCTTTCAATGGACCCGGTTGAATTTTAACTGAGTAAAAAGTACATAAATTGTGGTTTTGCAATATAATCGTGTTGAAAAGCTCATAATAAATTACATGATCTCCTAAAATTTGATTAAAACTTGTTTTGCGGTTCTTTTTGTCGAGGTTTCGGACGAGTAGGTCTAAATGGGCTTTCAATGGACACGTTGGAATTTTAACTCACTAAAAAGTACATAAATTGAGGTTTTGCAATATAATTGTGTTGAAAAGCTCCTAATTATTTATTTGAACTCTTAAAATTTGAATTAAACTTATTTTGCGGTCCTTTTTGTAGAGGTTTCGGACGAGCAGGTGAAATGGGCCTTTCAATGGACCCGTTAGAATTTTAATTAAGTAAAAAGTATAAAAATTTAGGATGGACCCGTTTGGAATTTTAAGTGAGTAAAAAGCACAGAAATTGTGGTGATGCAATATAATTATGTTGAAAAGCTCCTAATCAATTACATGATATCCTAAAATTTGGTTAAAACTTGTTTTGCGGTCCTTTTTGTCGAGGTTTCGGACGAGTAGGTCTAAATGGGCCTTTCAATGGACCCGTTGGAATTTTAACTCACTAAAAAGTACATAAATTGGGATTTTGTAACACCCCAATTTTGGGCTTAGAAGTTGGGTTGCGGTTCGAATATAAAAGGGTGAATTTAGGAAAGCCTAGTTCGGGTTGCATTAAAAATATGGAAAAATGTCTTAAAATCCTCTTTTATTATATATAAGAGGAAGGTGAAATCAATTTTACAAAATGAGGTTTGGAAGAGTGACATTTTGGGTTAGTGACCAAAATGTAATTTTTGAAAACTGGGTGACTGTTTTAAAAAGGATTGAAACTTTGAATCTTTAAGGAGCTATTTACCCAAAGGAGTTTCTCCAGATTTTTCTTAATATTAATCAATTTAATTAATGGTTTTAATTAAAGGAAAAAGGAGGGAAGAAGATATTTTGTCATTTAACTAACTTTCTCAAATTTTCCATTTTCTTTTCTCTCAACTTTTCTCTCAACCCAAACACTTTTCTCCAGCAAATTTCCCTCTGATTTTGTCAACAAAAGATGATATCTCAATCCTCATTTGATCTCTAATCACTTCTACAACAAAACCTTAGCATTTGCTTATTGGATTTTCAAGAATCTTGGTTCCAAAAAGGGAGAAACTCAAGTTTAGAGGTATGAACGTCCTTCTCCTCTAAATTCTCAGTTCTTTACTGAAATTCCCAAGTTCTCAATCCTTGAATTATGTTTTATTAATGGTTTTGCAATTGAGTTCTTGATCTTGGCTTTAAAATGCAAGATTTGCTTTAATTTTGATGAAATTCGTATGATCTGATTGAGCATTGTTTTGAGATGTATTTTTGATGTAAAATGGATGTATAATTGATGAGAAATTGAGGTTTAATCAATGCAATCCCGAATATGTTGATTTTCCTAAGTTTTGTTTAAGTTTTTGGTGGTTTTTGGAGTGATCTTAATGTTCTGCTATAGCTGGAGGTATAAGGACGTGATGAGATCCATTTTGGATGTTAATTGAGGTTTATAGATGTTTGGAATTGATGGATCTTGGCTGGGTAGTGTTGTAGTGATGTTTGGATGTGATTTCGGTTGTGTTTGGTAGCCGAAATGTGAGTGTTGATGTGAGCAGCGAGTTTAGATGTCTTGGTTGGGGATATTAATGCATGATGGTGCATTAATCTACTGTTTTGATGTGTTTAAAACATGGGAGACATCTTCGGATCCTCGTGGTGTTGATCCGGAAGCTTGATTGGTGTTTCGGCAAGTGGCGAAACGGAATCGGTGAGTGGATTTTGGTTTTCAGCTTTAAAACCATTGTTTTGAAGGTTTGGGAGCTTAGTTTAAGTCTAAACAACTTTGCTAAGCTCAAGAGTAAGTTTTCAGAAAAACTCTCTTGTTGATGAACCATGTGTTGGTTGTGTGCAATGTGATTGTTTGCATGTTTTAAATTCTGTTTTGAAAGCATATATAGCATGTTTATTTGCTGGTTTTATAAGCCATGTGTTGAAGGATGCTCAAGGTAAGAGATCCTTGTCTTGAACATTTGATAAAATGTGGTTTTGATGCATAAGGATGCATGATGATTAATGGCTTTGTTAAATGCTTTAAAACAGTGGATTATTGTTGTTAAATGATGCATATTGGCAAGTGATGTTTCGTGAAAGGTTAAGAACACTATGGTGGTTAAAAGTCCATAGGTGGTTCTTGTGTTAAGAACAACATGGTGGTTAAAAGTCCATGATTGGTTCTTGTGCTAAGGTCACAAAGGTGGTTAAAAGTCCTTGTGTGAGCCTTGTGTATTGTAAGGTCACAAAGGTGGTTAAAAGTCCTTGTGTGAGCCTTGTGTATTGTAAGGTCACAAAGGTGGTTAAAAGTCCTTGTGTGAGCCTTGTGTATTTTAAGAACACCATGGTGGTTAAAAGTCCATGGGTGATTCTTGTGTTAAGGACACAATGCTGGTTAAAAGTCCATGTGTGGTCCTTGTGAATTGTAAGATCACAATGGTGTTTAAAAGTCCATGTGTGAGTCTTATGTTGATTGTATTATGAAATGGAAAGATTATGAGTATCACTTGTGGCCAATATGACATGTTAATAATTTGAAGCATGTATGCTTGTTTTAAATGCTTTTGTGCATGGTTAAAGATTGTTTTGAATTGAGATTTATAAAAGTGTTTATAAATGCATTATTGTGTTGTTTTAAATGAGCATTCCTCACTAAGCTATGTGCTTACGCTCTCTCTTTTCTTAAACCAATAATGCAGAGCATTGAAGTGCATATAAGGGCAGCAAGAGGTCAAGAATCCAAGTGAAGAACTAAGCTCATGTATGGTGAAAGTTTCTTTACACTATTAGCTTTTGGCATTTGGCAATGGGGAACCTATGTTGTTGTTTTGGGAGATGTTTTGGACTCCCTAAGATGGTTTTATGTTGTTGTTGATGATGGAACTTGTAAATGGCCTTTATGAGGATTGTTTGGTGATTTGGTGTTTGAATGGTTTTCAATATAGGATGCATGCCTATAGAATTGGGGCTTTTCTTGTTTGATGCCATGTTTATGAATTGTTGATGCCATTATGTTCCTTATGCATGTAATGTGTTGCTGGTATAATTTGGTTGCCTTTGGAGCATGTTTGATGGGTCAATTGTGTGAAAATCTAGCTAAATTTCTGCAATCTGGGCAGCCTGTTTCGGAACAGGTGCTGCCGTTTCGGAACAGAGGGCCTGAAATGGCCTAGGCGTTTCGAAACGGGCAGAGCCGTTCCGAAACAGTTTGGCCACTGCCAGGCCCTGTTGCGCAACGCATTTCGGAACGGTCCCGCGTTTCGGAACGGATCATCCCTGTTCCGAAACACCCGACCGTTGGGCACTGAAATTGTTGGTTATATGTTTTGAAACCTTTGTGTTTTGGTCCTGAATCTTGTTTATGCAATTGAATGAGTTTGAGATGTCCGTTTGAGTTGAAATTTGACAGAGAAGCCTGAAATATGACTAATTTCATAATGGTAACTTAAAAGTGGGTTAAGTCCTTCTAATTTCCAGAATTTACATTTTGGTCCCTAAACTTGTATGTTGTGCAATTAAGTCCCTAAATGTTTTCCGGATGCGCTGATCTTTGAGTATGCTGTTGTTATGAACATATCTAGGGTTAATGTGCATTTAGATAAGATTAAAAAGAAAAAAAGGGTCGTTAATCAAGGTTGACTTTCGGGTTGACTTTGGTTTTCCCCGTGTAAACTTCTTAATTCGGGTCAATCGTCTAGGCCGGGTTAAGGGGGTTACAGATTTTGCAATATAATTGTGTTGAAAAACTCCTAGTTAATTATTTGAACTCCTAAAATTTGAATAAAACCTGTTTTGCGGTCCCTTTTGTAGAGGTTTCAGACGAGCAGATCTAAATGGGCCTTTCAATGGACCCGTTGGAATTTTAACTTAGTAATAAGTATAAAAATTGAGGTTTTGCAATATAATTGTGTTGAAAAGCTCCTAGTCAATTATTTGAACTCCTAAGATTTGATTAAAACTTGTTTTGCGGTCCTTTTTGTTGGGGTTTCGGACGAGCAGGTCTAAATGGGCCTTCCAATGGACCAGTTGGAATTTTAACTGAGTAAAAAGTATAATAATTGAGGTTCTGCAATATAATTGTCTTCAAATTCTCCTAGAAAATTATTTGGACTCGTAAAATTTGAATAAAACTTGTTTTGCGGTCATTTTGTCGAGGTTTCGGACGGGCAGGTCTAAATGGGCCTTTCAATGGACCCGTTGGAATTTTAACTGAGTAAAAAGTACAAAAATTGAGGTTTTGCAATATAATTGTGTTGAAAAGCTCCTAATATATTACATGATCACCTAAAATTTGATTAAAACTTGTTTTCTGGTCCTTTTTGTAGAGGCTTCGGACGTGCAGGTCTAAATGGGCCTTTCAATGGACCCGTTGGAATTTTAACTGTGTAAAAAGTATAAAAATTGAAGTTTTTCAATATAATTGTGTTGAAAAGCTCCTAATCAATTACATGATCACCTGAATTTTGATTAAAACTTTTTTTACGGTCCTTTTTGTAAAGGCTTCGGTCGTGCAGGTCTAAATGAGCCTTTCAATGGACCCGTTGGAATTTTAACTGAGTAAAAAGTATAAAAATTGAATTTTCACAATATAATTGTGTTAAAAAGCTCATAATTAATTATTTGAACTCCTAAAATTTGATTAAAACTTGTTTGACGGTTCTTTTTGTCGAGGTTTTAGACGAGCAGGTCTAAATGGGCCTTTCAATGGACCCGTTGGAATTTTAACTGAGTAAAAAGTACAGAAATTGTGGTTTGCAATATAATTCTATTGAAACGCTACTAATCAATTACATGATCTCCTAAAATATGATTAAAACTTGTTTTGCGGTCCTTTTTGTCGAGGTTTCGGACGAGTAGGTCTAAATGGGCCTTTCAATGGACCCGTTGGAATTTTAACTTAGTAAAAATTATAAAAATTGAAGTTTTGAAATATAATTGTGTTGAAAAGCTCCTAATCAATTACATGATCACCTAAAATTTGATTAAAACTTGTTTTCCGGTCCTTTTTGTAGAGGCTTCGGACGTGCAGGTCTAAATGGGCCTTTTAATGGACCCGTTGGAATTTTAACTGAGTAAAATGTATAAAAATTGAATTTTTGCAATATAATTGTGTTTAAAACCTCATAATCATTTATTTGAACTCCTAAAATTTGATTAAAACTTGTTTTGCAGTCCTTTTTGTCGAGGTTTCAGATGAGCAGGTCTAAATGGGACTTTCAAGGGACCCGTTGGAATTTTAACTGAGTAAAAAGTACAAAAATTGAGGTTTTGCAATATAATTGTGTTGAAAAGCTCATAATCAATTATTTGAACTCCTACAATTTGATTAAAACTTGTTTTGCGGTCCTTTTTGTCGAGGTTTCGGACGAGCAGGTCTAAATGGGCCTTTCAATGGACCCGTTGGAATTTTAACTGAGTAAAAAGTACAAAAATTGAGGTTTTGCAATATAATTGTGTTGAAAAGCTCATAATCAATTATTTGAACTCCTAAATATTGAATAAAACTTGTTTTGCGGTCCTTTTTGTAGAGGTTTCAGACGAGCAGGTCTAAATGGGCATTTCAACGGACCCATTGGAATTTTAACTGAGTAAAAATAGAAAAAATTCAGGTTTTGCAATATAATTGTGTTAAAAGCTCCTAATCAATTATTTGAACTCTTAAAATTTGATTAAAACTTGTTTTGCGGTCCTTTTTGTTGAGGCTTCGGACGAGCAAGTCTAAATGGGCTTTCCAATGGACCAATTGGAATTTTAACTGAGTAAAAAGTATAATAATTGAGGTTCTGCAATATAATTGTGTTCAAAAGCTCCTAGACAATTATTTGGACTCCTAAAATTTGAATAAAATCTGTTTTGCAGTCCTTTTTGTCGATGTTTCGGACGGGCAGGTCTAAATGGGCCTTTCAATGGACCCGTTGGAATTTTAACTCTGTAAAATGTACAGAAATTGAGGTTTTGCAATATAATTGTGTTGAAAAGCTCCTAATCAATTATTTGAACTTCTAAATATTGAATAAAACTTGTTTTGCGGTCCTTTTTGTAGAGGTTTCGGACGAGCAGGTCTAAATGGGCCTTTCAATGGACCCGTTGGAATTTTAACTGAGTAAACATAAAAAAAATTAAGGTTTTGCAATATAATTGTGTTGAAAAGCTCCTAATCAATTATTTGAACTCCTAAAATTTGATTAAAACTTGTTTTGCGTTCCTTTTTGTAGAGGTTTCGGACGAGCAGGTCTAAATGGGCCTTTTAGTGGACCCGTTGGAATTTTAACTGAGTAAAAAGTAAAAAAATTGAGGTTTTGCAATATAATTGTGTTGAAAATCTCATAATCAATTAATTGAACTCCTAAAATTTGATTAAAACTTGTTTTGCGGTCCTTTTTGTCGAGGTTTCGGACGAGCATGTCTAAATGGGCCTTTCAATGGACCCGTTGGAATATTAACTGAGTAAAAAGTACAAAAATTGAGGTTTTTCAATATAATTGTGTTGAAAAGCTACTAATAAATTACATGGTCACCTAAAATTTGATTAAAACTTGTTTTCCGGTCCTTTTTGTAGAGGCTTCAGACATGCAGGTCTAAATGGGCCTTTCAATGGACCAGTTGGAATTTTAACTGAGTAAAAAGTATAAAAATTGAAGTTTTGCAATATAATTGGGTTGAAAAGCTCCTAATCAATTACATGATCACCTCAAATTTGATTAAAACTTGTTTTCCGGTCCTTTTTCTAGAGGCTTCGGTCGTGCAGGTCTAAATGGGCCTTTCAATGGACCCGTTGGAATTTTAACTAAGTAAAAAAGTACAGAAATTAAGGTTTTGCAATATAATTGTGTTGAAAAGCTCATAATCAATTATTTGAACTCCTAAATTTTGATTAAAACTTGTTTTGCGGTCCTTTTTGTCGAGGTTTCGGACGAGCAGGTCTAAATGGGCCTTTCAATGGACCCGTTGGAATTTTAACTGAGTAAAAAGTACAGAAATTGTGGTTTTCCAATATAATTGTGTTGAAAAGCTACTAATCAATTACATGATCTCCTAGAATATGATTAAAACTTGTTTTGCGGTCCTTTTTGTCAAAGTTTCGGACAAGTAGGTCTAAATGGGCCTTTCAATTGACTCGTTGGAATTTTAAATGACTAAAAAGTACAGAAATTGAGGTTTTGCAATATAATTGTGTTGAAAAGCTCCAAATCAATTATTTGAACTCCTAAAATTTGATAAAATTTGTTTTGCGTTTCTTTTTGTAGTGGTTTCGGACGAGCAGGTCTAAATGGACCTTTCAGTGGACCCGTTGGAATTTTAACTGAGTAAAATGTACAGAAATTGAGGTTTTGCAATATAATTGAGTTGAAAAGCTCCTAATCAATTATTTGAACTTCTAAATATTGAATAAAACTTGTTTTGCGGTCCTTTTTGTAGAGGTTTCGGACGAGCAGGTCTAAATGGGCCTTTCAATGGACCCGTTGGAATTTTAACTGAGTAAAAAGTACAGAAATTGTGGTTTTACAATATAATTGTGTTGAAAAGCTACTAATCAATTACATGATCTCCTAAAATTTGATTAAAACTTTTTTGCGGTCATTTTTGTCGAAGTTTCGAACGAGCAGGTCTAAATGGGCCTTTCAGTGGACCCGTTGGAATTTTAACTGAGTAAAAAGTACAGAAATTGAGGTTTTCAATATAATTGTGTTGAAAAGCTCATAATCAATTATTTGAACTCCTAAAATTTGATTAAAACTTGTTTTGCGGTCCTTTTTGTCGAGGTTTCGAACGAGCATGTCTAAATGGGCCTTTCAATTGACCCGTTGCAATTTTATCTGCGTAATAAGTATAAAAATTGAGGTTTTGCAATATAATTGTGTTGAAAAGCTCTTAATCAATTATTTGAACTCCTAAGATTTGTTTAAAACTTGTTTTGCGGTCCTTTTTGTTGGGGTTTCGGACGAGCAGGTCTAAATGGGCCTTCCAATGGACCAGTTGGAATTTTATATGAGTAAAAAGTATAATAATTGAGGTTCTGCAATATAATTGTGTTCAAAATCTCCTAGAAAATTATTTGGACTCCTAAAATTTGAATAAAACTTGTTTTGCAGTCCTTTTTGTCGAGGTTTCGAACGGGCAGGTCTAAATGGGCCTTTCAATGGACCTGTTGGAATTTTAACTGAGTAAAAATTACAAATATTGAGGTTTTGCAATATAATTGTGTTGAAAAGCTCCTAATAAATTACATGATCACCTAAAATTTGATTAAAACTTGTTTTCCGGTCCTTTTTGTAGAGGCTTCAGACGTGCAGGTCCAAATGGGCCTTTCAATGGACCCGTTGGAATTTTAACTGAGTAAAATGTATAAAAATTGAAGTTTTGCAATATAATTGTATTGAAAAGCTCCTAATCAATTACATGATCACCTAAAATTTGATTAAAACTTGTTTTCCGGTCCTTTTTGTAGAGGCTTCGAACGTGGAGGTCTAATTGGGCCTTTCAATGGACCCGTTGGAATTTTAACTGAGTAAAAAGTATAAAAATTGAATTTTTGCAATATAATTCTGTTGAAAAGCTCATAATCAATTATTTGAACTCCTAAAATTTGATTAAAACTTGTTTTGCGGTCCTTTTTGTCGAGGTTTCAGACGAGCAGATCTAAATGGGCCTTTCAATGGACCCGTTGGAATTTTAACTGAGTAAAAAGTACAGAAATTGTGGTTTTGCAATATAATTGCGTTGAAAAGATACTAATATATTACATGATCTCTTAAAATATGATTAAATCTTGTTTTGCGGTCCTTTTTGTCGAAGTTTCGGACGAGCAGGTCTAAATGGGCCTTTCAATTGACCCGTTGGAATTTTAACTGACTAAAAAGTACATAAATTGAGGTTTTGCAATATAATTGTGTTGAAAAGCTCCTAATCAATTATTTGAACTCCTAAAATTTTATAAATATTTTTTGCGTTCCTTTTTGTAGAGGTTTCGGACGAGCAGGTCTAAATGGGCCTTTCAGTGGACCCGTTGGAATTTTAACTGAGTAAAAAGTATAGAAATTGAGGTTTTGCAATATAATTGTGTTGAAAAGCTCATAATGAATTATTTGAACTCCTAAAATTTGATTAAAACTTGTTCTGCGGTCCTTTTTGTCGAGGTTTCGGACGAGCAGGTCTAACTGGGCCTTTCAATGGACCCGTTGGAATTTTAACTCAGTAAAAAGTACAGAAATTGTGGTTTTACAATATAATTGTGTTGAAAAGCTAATAATAAATTACATGATCTCCTAAAATATGATTAAAACTTTTTTGCGGTCATTTTTGTCGAAGTTTCGGACGAGCAGGTCTAAATGGGCCTTTCAATTGACCCGTTGGAATTTTAACTGACTAAAAAGTACAGAAATTGAGGTTTTGCAATATAATTGTGTTGAAAAGCTCCTATTCAATTATTTGAACTCCTAAAATTTGATAAAATTTGTTTTGTGTTCCCTTTTGTAGAGGTTTCGGACGAGTAGGTCTAAATGGGCCTTTCACTGGACCCGTTGGAATTTTAACTCACTAAAAAGTACATAAATTGAGGTTTTGCAATATTATTGTGTTGAAAAACTCCTAGTTAATTATTTTATCTCCTAAAATTTGAATAAAACCTATTTTGCGGTTCTTTTGTAGAGGTTTCGGACGAGCAGGTTTAAATGGGCCTTTCAATTGACCCGTTGGAATTTTAACTGAGTAGAAAGTACATAAATTTTGGTTTTGCAATATAATTATGTTGAAACCCTCCTAATCAATTACATGATCTCCTAAAATTTGATTTAAACTTGCTTTGCGGTCCTTTTTGTCGAGGTTTCGGACGAGTAGGTCTAAATGGGCCTTTCACTGGACCCTTTGGAATTTTAACTCACTAAAAAGTACATAAATTGAGGTTTTGCAATATTATTGTGTTGAAAAACTCCTAGTTAATTATTTGAACTCCTAAAATTTTAATAAAACCTGTTTTGCGGTCCTTTTGTAGAGGTTTCGGACGAGCAGGTCTAAATGGGCCTTTCAATGGACCCGTTGGGATTTTAACTGCGTAATAAGTATAAAAATTGAGGTTTTGCAATATAATTGTGTTGAAAAGCTCTTAATCAATTATTTAAACTCCTAAGATTTGATTAAAACTTGTTTTACGGTCCTTTTAGTTGGGGTTTCGGACGAGCAGGTCCAAATGGGCCTTCCAATAGACCAGTTGGAATTTTAACTGAGTAAAAAGTATAATAATTGAGGTTCTGCAATATAATTGTGTTCAAAAGCTCCTAGACAGTTATTTGACTCCTAAAATTTGAATAAAACTTGTTTAGCAGTCCTTTTTGTCGAGGTTTCGAACGGGCAGGTCTAAATGGGCCTTTCAATGGACTTGTTGGAATTTTAACTGAGTAAAAAGTACAAATATTGATGTTTTGCAATATAATTGTGTTGAAAACCTCCTAATCAATTACATGATCACTTAAAATTTGATTAAAACTTGTTTTCCGGTCCTTTTTGTAGAGGCTTCGGACGTGCAGGTCTAAATGGGCCTTTCAATGGACCCGTTGGAATTTTAACTGAGTAAAAAGTATAAAAATTGAAGTTTTGCAATATAATTGTATTGAAAAGCTCCTAATCAATTACATGATCACCTAAAGTTTGATTAAAACTTGTTTTCCGGTCCTTTTTGTAGAGGCTTCGGACGTGCATGTCTAATTGGGCCTTTCAGTGGACCCGTTGGAATTTTAACTGAGTAAAAAGTATAGAAATTGAATTTTTGCAATATAATTGTGTTGAAAGGCTCATAATCAATTATTTGAACTCCTAAAATTTGATCAAAACTTGTTTTGCGGTCCTTTTTGTCGAGGTTTCAGACGAGCAGGTCTAAATGGGCATTTCAATGGACCCGTTGGAATTTTAACTGACTAAAAAGTACAAAAATTGAGGTTTTGCAATATAATTGTGTTGAAAAGCTCCTAATCAATTATTTGAACTCCTAAAATTTGATAAATATTTTTTGCGTTCCTTTTTGTAGAGGTTTCGGACGAGCAGGTCTAAATGGGCCTTTTAGTGGACCCGTTGGAATTTTAACTGAGTAAAAAGTACAGAAATTGAGGTTTTGCAATATAATTGTGTTGAAAAGCTGATAATCAATTATTTGAACTCCTAAATTTGATTAAAACTTATTTTGCGGTCCTTTTTGTCGAGGTTTCGGACGAGCATGTCTAAATGGGCCTTTCAATGGACCCGTTGGAATTTTAACTGAGTAAAAAGTACAGAAATTGTGGTTTTGCAATAAAATTGTGTTGAAAAGCTACTAATCAAATACATGATCTCCTAAAATTTGATTAAAACTTGTTTTGCGGTCCTTTTTGTCGTAGTTTCGGACGAGCAGGTCTAAATGGGCCTTTCAATTGACCCGTTGGAATTTTAACTGACTAAAAAGTACAGAAATTGAGGTTTTGCAATATAATTGTGTTGAAAGCTCCTAATCAATTATTTGAACTCCTAAAATTTGATAAAAAAATTTTGCGTTCCTTTTTGAAGAGGTTTCGGACGAGCAGGTCTAAATGGGCCTTTCAGTGGACCCGTTGGAATTTTAACTGAGTAAAAAGTATAGAAATTGAGGTTTTGCAATATAATTGTGTTGAAAAGCTCATAATCAATTATTTGAACTCCTACAATTTGATTAAAACTTGTTTTGCGGTCCTTTTTGTCGAGGTTTCGGACGAGCAGGTCTAAATGGGCCTTTCAACGGACCCGTTGGAATTTTTTTTTTGAAGAAAGGGCCTCATTAAAAACCCCACTAAACCTTACTGGGCAAGCCCAGCAAAGCCCTAGGAGGGGAAAAGAGTGCCCAAAATATATTATAAATCAAGGTGGTTGGTTAACAACCGGTACAAATATTCGTAGAGCATCGGGCAAGCCCGGCCCAAAATACATGGATGAATGAAAGTGCAAAGCCCAATTGGCTACAGAATGAGCTAAAACGTTAGCTCCACGCGGTACATAATGTAAACTAAGACCTGATACATTGTCAATTAAAGATCTAGTATCCTGTAACTGGTGCTGAATAGGGGAGGCATCCTCGCCTGCTCTACTCAACCGATTGATCAGCAGGGCCGCATCTGATTCAAGGAGAAACCCAGTCCAACCCGCCTCCACACCGAATTGGACGCCATCCGATATCGCCTGTAGCTCTGCCGACGTAGAATCGGCAATAGTGTCCAAGTAAACAGCTCGTCCAAGCAGGATAGCTCCAGAAGCATCACGGGCCACGATGCCAATTCCAGCCGATCCTGTAGAAGGGTGAAAAGCACCATCAACATTGATTTTGATTGATCCAGCAGGCGGCGGCCTCCAGACAGGTGGGGAGAGTGCTGTCGTCGTATGCTGCCTCGTCGTGGGATTGTCTGCTGTGGCCGATAGGTAGTCGCGAAGAAGATCCTGTGAGTTCATTAAGGTGAGCCAAGGGGGCTGCAGGCGCTGAGAATGGACCCACTCATTCCTCCTATTCCAAAGATTCCACAGTGTAGTTAGGAGGAGATCAAATTGTGCGCAGGGGAGGAGCCTAGCTCCTTGTTCCAACCAAAGTGACATCGAGGTTGCGCTGCTATCACGAAGTGCGCTCGGGAAACCTGCAAGGCGGAGTGTCTCAGCAGCGCCTGGACAGTCCCTGAAAGCATGAAGTGCAGACTCGAGCATCGAAGGGCAGAACGGACACATGCCGTTGCCCAATCCAATAGTCGCAAGTCGGTCACCTGTGGGTAGCGCTCCCCGTCCTACCCGCCATCCAAAGGTGCGAACTTTCGGTAGTGTGTTGGATTTAGCAATAATCTTCCATAGAGGGTTCGGACGCTCAAGAGGTCGTGGGGGCTGACGTAAGAATAGATAACCGGAGCGTACGGAATAAATATTGGTATCATGAAAGCCCCATAGCAAGGTATCGCGTTGGACATCAGATATTGGTACTTGCAATATGTGGGCTGCGTCGTCTTCGTCAAAATGTTGACGTACTTTATGTTCATCCCATGCATTATGATGACGAATCATAAAATCTCCGCATTGCAAGGGTATTTCCTCATTATCTTGATAACTACCAAAAAAGGAGAGCCCACTAGATCCACCCCAATTATCACGATGGATGCGCAAGCGACTATTTATTCCAGGTCTCCAGAAGAAACCGAATTGTAATTGTTACAAAGCCTGCCATATACCTCTCCAAGCATAGGAGGCTCGATGGTCAACTTTCGCCTCCATAATATTCCCGGATGGATAATAGCGTGATTTGAGGACCCGAGCGAGTAAGGAGTCGGGCGAGTGGATTAGTCGCCAGATTTGTTTCCCAAGGAGGGCAATATTAAAGTCCCTTAGATCACGGAAACCCATGCCCCCCACAGATTTGGGGGTGCACATAGTATCCCAGGAGAGCATGGGCCATCCATTTTTGTTACTTCTGCCCGTCCACCAGTAACGGCGGATTGATCGTGTCGCATCATCCACAATGTTCTGTGGGAGCAAATAACATGACATGACATATTGAGGCAAAGCTTGCGCCACTGATTTTATGAGAACTTCTCGCCCACTGTACGACAGCAAGTTAGTATCCCATTTAGTCATGCGAGAATTGACTTTGTCTCTAATGAAACCAAGACTGGCCGTTCGATTCCTCCCGATGAGAAGAGGGATACCTAGATATGTTCCAGGGTCATCAACCAAACGGATGCCAAGAGTATGTTGGAGCGCATGTGTGAACTCCCTCGAACAGAGGGAGCTACAAAAGGCAGTCGACTTGGAAAAGTTGACTGACTGACCTGAGGATGCCTCATACAGCCGGAGAATTTCCTTCAACTGGTCTATTTCCCCTGGGGAGTTACGGACAAAGACAATACTATCATCCGCAAAGAGCAGATGGTTAATTCTTGGGCCACGTCTATTGGCCTGTAGCCCAATTAGACGTCCCGAATGCTGTTCAGCCTCAAGGGCCGCTGAAATCCCTTGGGAGCAGATTAAAAAGAGAAAAGGCGAGAGAGGGTCCCCTTGCCGAATTCCTCTAGTCGGAAAGAACTCGTTTGACAGAGTGCCATTAAGCCGAACTGAAAAAGAAACAGTGGATACACATCGGAGCAGTAATTGTACCCATTCAGATGCAAACCCCATACGTAACATTACGTCTTTAAGAAAAGACCTTTCAACCTTATCAAAAGCTTTTTCCATATCGAGCTTTAAGGCAGCCCCCTGATATATCGAGGCGGTATTAGTATGGAGGGTATGCACAAGTTCGTGCGCAATCAAAATATTGTCAGTAATGTTCCGACCACTGACAAAAGCAGCTTGCGCGTCACTGATGCAAAATGGTAATATAGGTTTAAGTCTATTCACAAGAACCTTAGCTATGGTCTTGTAGATAACAGTACATAAGCTGATCGGTCGAAATTGGCGCATGTTTGAGGCGTCGGACACCTTAGGGATGAGGACAATGATAGCTTTGTTTACCGTTGCCATATCCTCTTCGCCTCGTAACAGGCGCAAACAAAGGCGTATAAACTCAGGTCCTATGACGTCCCAGTATTGTCTATAGAAACTACTAGGGAAGCCGTCAAAGCCTGGGGCTTTCCGAGGGCCGATATCCCTGAAAGCTGTGGTTACCTCTTATTCAGTGAAGGGTCGTAGCAAAGATGTATTCATTTCAGCATTAACCACTGGGGTAATATGTTCCAAGAGCACCGGAGAGGGGCTTGGATTAGCCGATGTGAATAAATCCTGAAAATACTCGGATGCAATTCGAAGAAGCTCAGTTTTCTCTGTATGCCAAGTTTGGTCCACATCGAAAAGACCACGTATGGTGTTCTTTTTCCGTCGCTTTGAAGCTCGAGCATGGAAAAAGGAAGTGTTCTTATCACCTTGCGAAAGCCAGGTAACACGAGAACGTTGTGCCCAGTATGCTTCCTTGGCATCCAGAAGGCGTTTAAGTTCCAATTTTGCGTCGCGAAGATTGAGTAACATGTCTTGTGACAATCTTCTCCTACGCATATAGTAGTTAATTTTACGCTGAAGTTCAGCTATGCGATTGTTGGAGGTGGAGCGTCTATTTGCTTGCCAATTATGTAATTGGTTCCCTACGACAGTCAGTTTGTCGAGTAGAGTGCCCGACGCGTTGGACCACGCTTGGTGAACCGTGGAGACACATGACGAGTCCTTTGCCCAGCATGCCTCGAATCGGAAATGGTCACCAGTATGCGCATCATATTGGTCACGATGCTCGTGAGGTGCAGTACGTGTAGTGTCCATAATAATGATGTAGTGATCCGAGTTTGGAGAAAAAATATTCCTACATTGGAATGTTAAGTGGGCATTGAGCCATGCATTGCAAGCAAGATATCTATCCAGACGTTCACAGACAGGTGTAACATTTGGCCCAGTGCGCGACCAAGTGAACCAACCCGAACATGGTTTGCAATAAAAAATCCCATTACGTACAAGGCACTCGCGAAAGTTGGTGATTTGTGATTGCGGTCGACGACCTCCGCCTTGTTTTTCGGAGTCTGATAAAATATCGTTTAGGTCCCCTCCAATTAACCAAGGTAGAGGTGAATTCTTACAAAGAGAATCAATGAGTTCCCACGTTTTATATTTCATGCTAGTTTCGGCAAACCCATAGATTCCAGTAAAACGAAAGCAATCATTGGACGATGTAACAATGGAATCTATATGACGATCAGAATACGATAAAAGATCAACATTCAATTTATTATTCCAAAGTAATATTAAACCAGAGCAATTTGGACTGCTTGTCACATGGAAGCAGCCCTCCATACCTAAAGAAAGTTTCAATCTTTCAAAATTAAAATTACATAACCGAGTTTCAGATAAGAAAATGATTAAAGGTTCTAATTTGCGGACCATTGAAATAAGCCCTCGAACTGCCTCTGGTGAACCAAGCCCACGGCAGTTCCAGCACATGAGTCTCATTTCTCTCGGCGGGGTTGAATATCAACCGCCGCCGAAGAGATTTTGCTGCTCATCCCAGCTTTAGAGTGTTTAGTTTTTTCTGTAGGAACTGTTCCGTGCTTAGCCGGTCGTAGTGGAACCTTTGGAGTGGTACGTGGACGTTTAGCCAACGTAGGAGCAGTCAAGGGGGGGCTGCGTTTTGCCTTGCGTGGTTCGACAGCATTCTTTGGTGGGCTCGAGGAAGTAGCGAGCCAATCCTCAAAATCTGGGTTGACAAAGGCATTACTTCCATGTCCAGCGGTAGTAGACTTTGCCGGCACTGCAGTGGGCACCGGGAAGCCTTCAGAATCGATCAAGACGAACCTCTTGTTCGGTGGAGTGGAAGATGCATCCTCAGCCATTGTGGCTGTCTTGGCAGCATCGGGGGCACCCGTATTTGCTGATTCCGCATCGGCTGGGATGACAGCTAAAGGGGCTACATCAAGAGCTTCAATCGAGAGCTGTCCCGTGGCCTCCCCATCCGAATCCGCCATTAGCTCCTCAGGGGCAGCAACAGGCGCGAGTGGAGCTGGCTGCTCCTGCAGCGTTGCCTCACCCAGGGGTGCTGTAGCATCAAGAGCTTTGGCACCTGGCTGCTCCTGCATCAGTTCCGCACCCAGGGGTGCAGCAGAATCAGCAGAATCAGCGGTTTTGGCATCAGCAGTGGCTGGCTGCCCTGGTATGCATTCTTTCCTCGAAGCCGAGGCTGCTGCCGCTTCTGAATGTTTCGTGGCTGAGACAGCATCAGCTACCGCCACTGACTTTCCTTTACGTTCTGGTCCTGAGGAGCAGATTCGACAAAGGGAAAAGTGAATATAAATAGTAGGAAAAATTCCCACTAAATAGAAAAAAACTACAACAAGTGCAGGATAACATGTATATGATACCTGTATTGATGTGTTTCCTTTTGGTTGATCCTTCACCTGCAATGAGGCAAAAAGATTATGTAAATCATCGTAAAGTGGAAGGCAAAAATAATAAAGCATAAGCCAAATCCAAAGTGAGTACATATTGTGAAATAGCCATGTACCATTGTTGGCCATCGAAGGCTTAGCTGGCTCAAAATAACTAACCCTTCCTCTGGTAGTTATTTTAGATTTTTTCTTTGGTGCCGGAGCACGCAACCAATCACCATACTGTTGGGGCACGGTTTTATCATCCTTAAAATCCACACAAGTGGCTTTAAGGTGGCACAAAATACCACATCCATGACAGAAAGATGGTAGACTCTCATATTGTATAGGCAGCATCTGGGGGTCTTCATCCTCCTCAAGCTGAACAAACACAAACCGTCGCAGCGGCTGGTGTACATCAATTATGACTAAGACTCGGAGGAATTCAGTCATATTCCCCTCCTCCGATTGACGAGAGTCAGTCCCTATTACTGCACCTATTCCTCCGCCAATGGCTCGGCCGGTGGCATTTGCTATCACAACGCTAGTCATCATAGCGATCGGAACACGATGTATTCTTACCCAAATTCGCATCTGGTCATATCGGTATCCCTTAATGGTGAGCTTTGGCTGCACCGGTAAGACTGCAAGCCAATCTTTCTTAAAAGTCCAGGGCCCTCCATTTAGGACAACATGCCTGCAAGCTTTAGTTTCAAATTTAAACAAAAAATGTCCAGAGCCAAGAGATGTTACCGATGAGAGCTTGTATTCTCTCCAAATATTAGTGAAGAGTCGTATCACAACATTCTCTTCATACTCTTTTGTGTTGAACAATTTTCCGATGAGTGACAATTTGTAGTCATCAAGGGGAATGGCCTTTGTTGAGGCAGGAGCACAGATTACATGTTTCTCTTCTGTTGTAAACTGAAGGTTATCAAAGCGAGAGAGAAAGGAATCGGTGGAAGCCATAGGTGCTTGTGTGTACTCGACGATTGAGAAAGGTTTCACACAACTGAAGTGTAGCGTGGGAAGAGGGAGAGAATGCCTAGTGAACAATATACTTAGGCGATAAATCTCTATGCAAAGAGAATAATATTCAAACCATTGGTGAAATGGAGAGTCTCGATAAGGATAGGATAATGTGAAATGAAATTTAAAATTCCATATATATTTTAAAATGTATATGAATTTAATTAATATCCAAATAATAATCGTAAGATTAAAAATTAGAATTAATTGAAATTCATATAGATTATCCCATATAAGAAAACGAATTGAGTTTGTATAATTTCCTACTATGCGTTGTGATGTAGGATAAGGAGGAAGAAATTTAAATTTAAGTAATCTCTTAATAATCATTACATTAGAAGAGAATATTAAATTAAATTCAAAGTTATTATTAAGATAATATTTAAAAGAATTGAATTTAATTACTATCTTGATAATTCTGAGATTAAAAGGGGATAGTAATTTTAATTCATGTGAATGACTAGGATTATAGGATAATATTAAATCCCAACCAAGTAGAATTTTATCCCATAATAGATAGAAATTGAATTTATACATTATCCTAACAAACTTGTGATTAACAGATAATGTAATCAATAATTTGAATTTGAATAGAGTCTTTATAATCATAAGATTATAAAACCCGTTGGAATTTTAACTGAGTAAAAAGTACAGAAATTGTGGTTTTGCAATATAATTGTGTTGAAAAGCTACTAATCAATTACATGATCTCCTAAAATATGATTAAAACTTGTTTTGCAGTCATTTTTGTCGAAGTTTCGGACGAGCAGGTCTAAATGGGCCTTTCAATTGACCCGTTGGAATTTTAACTGAACTAAAAGTACAGAAATTGAGGTTTTGCAATATAATTGTGTTGAAAAGCTCCTAATAAATTTTTTGAACTCCTAAAATTTGATAAAATTTGTTTTGCGTTCCTTTTTGTAGAGGTTTCGGACGAGCAGGTCTAAATGGGCCTTTCAGTGGACCCGTTGGAATTTTAACTGAGTAAAAAGTATAGAAATTGTGGTTTTGAAATATAAATGTGTTGAAAAGCTCATAATCAATTATTTGAACTCCTAAAATTTGATTGAAACTTGTTTTGCGGTCTTTTTTGTCGAGGTTTCGGACGAGCATTTCTAAATGGGCCTTTCAATGGACCCGTTGGAATTTTAACTGAGTAAAAAGTACATAAATTTTGGTTTTGCAATATAATTGTGTTGAAAAGCTACTAATCAATTACATGATCTCCTAAAATATAATTAAAACTTGTTTTGCGGTCATTTTTGTCGAAGTTTCGCACGAGCAGGTCTAAATGGGCCTTTCAATTGACCCGTTATAATTTTAACTGACTAAAAAGTACAGAAATTGAGGTTTTGCAATATAATTGTGTTGAAAAGCTCCTAATCAATTATTTGAACTCCTAAAATTTGTTAAAAAAATTTGCGTTCCTTTTTGTAAAGGTTTCGGACGAGCAGGTCTAAATGGGCCTTTCAGTGGACCCGTTGGAATTTTAACTGAGTAAGTATAAAAATTGAGGTTTTGCAATATAATTGTGTTGAAAAGCTCATAATAAATTATTTGAACTCCTAAAATTTGATTAAAACTTGTTTTGCGGTCCTTTTTGTCGAGGTTTCGGCGAGCAGGTCTAAATGGGCCTTTCAATGGACCCGTTGGAATTTTAACTGAGTAAAAATTACAGAAATTGTGGTTTTGCAATATAATTGTGTTGAAAAGCTACTAATCAATTACATGATCTCCTAAAATATGATTAAAACTTGTTTTGCAGTCATTTTTGTCGAAGTTTCGGACGAGCAGGTCTAAATGGGCCTTTCAATTTACCCATTGGAATTTTAACTGAACTAAAAGTACAGAAATTGAGGTTTTGCAATATAATTGTGTTGAAAAGCTCCTAATCAATTATTTGAACTCCTAAAATTTGATAAAATTTGTTTTGCGTTCCTTTTTGTAGAGGTTTCGGACGAGCAGGTCTAAATGGGCCTTTCAGTGGACCCGTTGGAATTTTAACTGAGTAAAAAGTATAGAAATTGAGGTTTTGAAATATAAATGTGTTTTAAAGCTCATAATCAATTATTTGAACTCCTAAAATTTGATTAAAACTTGTTTTGCGGTCTATTTTGTCGAGGTTTCGGACGAGCATGTCTAAATGGGCCTTTCAATGGACCCGTTGGAATTTTAACTGAGTAAAAAGTACATAAATTGTGGTTTTGCAATATAATTGTGTTGAAAAGCTACTAAACAATTACATGATCTCCTAAAATATGATTAAAACTTGTTTTGCGGTCATTTTTGTCGAAGTTTCGGACGAGCAGCTCTAAATGGGCCTTTCAATTGACCCGTTGGAATTTTAACTAACTAAAAAGTACAAAAATTGAGGTTTTGCAATATAATTTTGTTGAAAAGCTCCTAATGAATTATTTGAACTCCTAAAATTTGATAAAATTTGTTTTGCGTTCCTTTTTGTAGAGGTTTCGGACGAGCAGGTCTAAATGGGCCTTTCAGTGGACCCGTTGGAATTTTAACTCAGTAAAAAGTATAGAAATTGAGGTTTCGAAATATAAATGTGTTGAAAAGCTCATAATCAATTATTTGAACTCCTAAAATTTGATTAAAACGTGTTTTGCGGTCCTTTTTGTCGAGGTTTCGGACGAGCAGGTCTAAATGGGCCTTTCAATGGACCCGTTGGAATTTTAACTGAGTAAAAAGTACAGAAATTGAGGTTTTTCAATATAATTGTGTTGAAAAGCTACAAATCAATTACATGATCTCCTAAAATATGATTAAAACTTGTTTTGCAGTCATTTTTGTCGAAGTTTCGGACGAGCAGGTCTAAATGGGCCTTTCAATTGACCCGTTGGAATTTTTACTAACTAAAAAGTACAGAAATTGAGGTTTTGCAATATAATTGTGTTGAAAAAAGCTCCAAATCAATTATTTGAACTCCTAAAATTTGATAAAATTTGTTTTGCGTTCCTTTTTGTAGAGGTTTCGGACGAGCAGTTCTAAATGGGCCTTTCAGTGGACCCGTTGGAATTATAACTGAGTAAAAATAACAGAAATTGAGGTTTAACAATATAATTGTGTTGAAAAGCTCCTAATCAATTATTGGAACTCCTAGAATTTGATTAAAACTTTTTTTGCGGTCCTTTTTGTCTAGGTTTCGGACGAGCAGTTCTAAATGGGGATTTCAATGGACCCGTTGGAATTTTAACTAAGTAAAAAGTATAAAAATTGAGGTTTTGCAATATAATTGTGTTGAAAATCTCCTAATCAATTATTTGATCTCCTAAAATTTGATTAAAAGTTGTTTTGCAGTCCTTTTTTTTCGAGGTTTCGAACGAGGAAGTCTAAATGGGCCTTTCAATTGACCCGTTGGAATTTTAACTGACTAAAAAGTACAGAAATTGAGGTTTTGCAATATAATTGTGTTGAAAAGCTCCTAATCAATTATTTGAACTCCTAAAATTTGATTAAAACTTGTTTTGCGGTCCTTTTTGTCGAGGTTTCGGACGAGCAAGTCTAAATGGGCATTTCAATGGACCCGTTGGAATTTTAACTGAGTAAAAAGTACATAAATTGTGGTTTTGCAATATAATTGTGTTGAAAAGTTCCTAATCAATTACATGATCTCCTAAATTTTGATTAAAACTTGTTTTGCGATCCTTTTTGTCGTGGTTTCGGACGAGTAGGTCTAAATGGGCCTTTCAATGGACCCGTTGGAATTTTAACTCACTAAAAAGTACATAAATTGAGGTTCTGCAATATAATTGTGTTGGAAAGCTCCTAATTAATTATTTGAAATCTTAAAATTTGAATTAAACTTATTTTGCGGTCCTTTTTGTAGAGGTTTCAGACGAGCAGGTCTAAATGGGTTTTTCAATGGACCCGATAGAATTTTAACTAAGTAAAAAGTATAAAAATTGAGGTTTTGCAATATAATTGTGTTGAAAAGCTCCTAATAAATTACTTGATCACCTAAAATTTGATTAAAACTTGTTTTCCGGTCCTTTTTGTAGAAGCTTCGGACGTGCAGGTCTAAATGGGCCTTTCAATGGACCCGTTGGAATTTTTACTGAGTAAAAAGTACAGAAATTTAGGTTTTGCAATATAATTGTGTTGAAAAGCTAATAATAAATTATTTGAACTCCTAAAATTTGAATAAAACTTGTTTTGCGGTCCTTTTTGTAGAGGTTTCGGACGAGCAGGTCTAAAAAGCCCTGTCAATGGACCCGTTGTAATTTTAACTGAGTAAAAAGTAGAAAAAATTAAGGTTTTGCAATATAATTTTGTAGAAAAGCTCCTAATCAATTATTTGAACTCCTAAAATTTGAATAAAACTTTTTTTGCGGTCCTTTTCGTAGAGTTTTCGGACGAGCAGGTCTAAATGGGCCTTTCAATGGACCCGTTGGAATTTTACTTCAGTAAAAAGTATAAAAATTGAGGTTTTGCAATATAATTGTGTTGAAACGCTCATAATCAATTATTTGACCTCCTAAAATTTGATTAAAACTTGTTTTGCGGTCCTTTTTGTCGAGGTTTCAGACGAGCAGGTCTAAATGGGCCTTTCAATGGAGCCGTTGGAATTTTAACTAAGTAAAAAATACATAAATTGTGGTTTTGCAATATAATTGTGTTGAAAACCTCCTAATCAATTACGTGATCTCCTAAAATTTGTTTAAAACTTGTTTTGTGGTCCCTTTTGTCGAGGTTTAGGACGAGCAGGTCTAAATGGACCTTTCAATGGACCTGTTGGAATTTTAACTGACTAAAAAGTACAGAAATTGTGGTTTTGCAATATAATTTTGTTGAAAAGCTACTAATCAATTACATGATCTCCTAAAATTTGATTAAAACTTGTTTTGCGGTCCTTTTTGTCGAAGTTTCGGACGAGCAGGTCTAAATGGGCCTTTCATTTGACCCGTTGGAATTTTAACTGCGTAATAAGTATAAAAATTGAGGTTTTGCAATATAATTGTGTTGAAAAGCTCTTAATCAATTATTTGAACTCATAAGATCTGATTAAAACTTGTTTTGCGGTCCTTTTTGTTGGGGTTTCGGACGAGCAGGTCTAAATGGGCCTTCCAATGGACTAGTTAGAATTTTAACTAAGTAAAAAGTATAAAAATTGAGGTTTTGCAATATAATTGTGTTGAAAAGCTCATAATCAGTTATTTGAACTCCTAAAATTTGATTAAAAGTTGTTTTGCGGTCCTTTTTGTCGAGGTTTCGGACGAGCAGGTCTAAATGGGCCTTTCAATGGACCCGTTGGAATTTTAACTGAGTAAAAAGTACAGAACTTGTGGTTTTGCAATATAATTGTGTTGAAAAGCTACTAATCAATTACATGATCTCCTAAAATTTGTTTTGCGTTCCTTTTTGTAGAGGTTTCGGACGAGCAAGTCTAAATGGGCCTTTTAGTGGACCCGTTGGAATTTTAACTGATAAAAAGTATAGAAATTGATGTTTTGCAATATAATTGTGTTGAAAAGCTCATAATCAATTATTTGAACTCCTAAAGTTTGATTAAAACTTGTTTTGCGGTCCTTTTTGTTGAGGTTTCGGACGAGCAGGTCTAAATGGGCCTTTCAATGGACCCGTTGGAATTTTAACAAAGAAAAAAGTACAGAAATTGAGGTTTTGCAATATAATTGTGTAGAAAAGCTCCTAATCAATTACATGATCTCCTAAAATTTGATTAAAACTTGTTTTGCGGTCCTCTTTGTAGAGGTTTCGGACGAGTAGGTCTTCATGGGCCTTTCAATGGACCCGTTGGAATTTTAACCGGGTAAAAAGTACAGAAATTGAGGTTTTGCAATAAAATATGTTGAAAAGCTCCTAATCAATTACATGATCTCCTAAAATTTGATTAAAACTTGTTTTGTCGTCCTTTATGTACAGGGTTCGGACGAGCGGGTCGAAATGGGCCTTTCAATGGACCCGTTGGAATTTCAAATGAGTACAAATTACAGGAATTTCAAATGGGCCTTTCAATGTACAGGGTTCGGACGAGCGGGTCGAAATGGGCCTTTCAATGCTCCGGCCTTTCAATGGACCCGTTGGAATTTTAACTGAGTAAAAAGTATAGAAATTGAGGTTTTGAAATATAAATGTGTTTTAAAGCTCATAATCAATTATTTGAACTCCTAAAATTTGATTAAAACTTGTTTTGCGGTCTATTTTGTCGAGGTTTCGGACGAGCATGTCTAAATGGGCCTTTCAATGGACCCGTTGGAATTTTAACTGAGTAAAAAGTACATAAATTGTGGTTTTGCAATATAATTGTGTTGAAAAGCTACTAAACAATTACATGATCTCCTAAAATATGATTAAAACTTGTTTTGCGGTCATTTTTGTCGAAGTTTCGGATGAGCAGCTCTAAATGGGCCTTTCAATTGACCCGTTGGAATTTTAACTAACTAAAAAGTACAAAAATTGAGGTTTTGCAATATAATTTTGTTGAAAAGCTCCTAATGAATTATTTGAACTCCTAAAATTTGATAAAATTTGTTTTGCGTTCCTTTTTGTAGAGGTTTCGGACGAGCAGGTCTAAATGGGCCTTTCAGTGGACCCGTTGGAATTTTAACTCAGTAAAAAGTATAGAAATTGAGGTTTCGAAATATAAATGTGTTGAAAAGCTCATAATCAATTATTTGAACTCCTAAAATTTGATTAAAACGTGTTTTGCGGTCCTTTTTGTCGAGGTTTCGGACGAGCAGGTCTAAATGGGCCTTTCAATTTACCCGTTGGAATTTTAACTGAGTAAAAAGTACAGAAATTGAGGTTTTGCAATATAATTGTGTTGAAAAGCTCCTATTCAATTATTTGAACTCCTAAAATTTGATAAAATTTGTTTTGCGTTCCTTTTTGTAGAGGTTTCGGACGAGCAGGTCTAAATGGGCCTTTCAGTGGACCCGTTGGAATTTTAACTGAGTAAAAAGTATAGAAATTGAGGTTTTGAAATATAAATGTGTTTTAAAGCTCATAATCAATTATTTGAACTCCTAAAATTTGATTAAAACTTGTTTTGCGGTCTATTTTGTCGAGGTTTCGGACGAGCATGTCTAAATGGCCTTTCAATGGACCCGTTGGAATTTTAACTGAGTAAAAAGTACATAAATTGTGGTTTTGCAATATAATTGTGTTGAAAAGCTACTAAACAATTACATGATCTCCTAAAATATGATTAAAACTTGTTTTGCGGTCATTTTTGTCGAAGTTTCGGACGAGCAGCTCTAAATGGGCCTTTCAATTGACCCGTTGGAATTTTAACTAACTAAAAAGTACAAAAATTGAGGTTTTGCAATATAATTTTGTTGAAAAGCTCCTAATGAATTATTTGAACTCCTAAAATTTGATAAAATTTGTTTTGCGTTCCTTTTTGTAGAGGTTTCGGACGAGCAGGTCTAAATGGGCCTTTCAGTGGACCCGTTGGAATTTTAACTCAGTAAAAAGTATAGAAATTGAGGTTTCGAAATATAAATGTGTTGAAAAGCTCATAATCAATTATTTGAACTCCTAAAATTTGATTAAAACGTGTTTTGCGGTCCTTTTTGTCGAGGTTTCGGACGACCAGGTCTAAATGGGCCTTTCAATTGACCCGTTGGAATTTTTTGTTGTTGAAAATCCTATCCTATTTCTACCTAGAGGGGAGGGGGAAAATCTAGGTGAAGGCAATGCTCTTGAGAGGTCTTGAACCCGGGACCTAAGGGGAAGGGAGTGGAGCAGGTGAGCGTGCTCTGACCACTAGGCCATCATCACATGCTCAACCCGTTGGAATTTTAACTGACTAAAAAGTACTGAAATTGAGGTTTTGCAATATAATTGTGTTGAAAAGCTCCTAATCAATTATTTGAACTCCTAAAATTTGATAAATATTTTTTGCGTTCCTTTTTGTAGAGGTTTCGGACGAGCAGGTCTAAATGGGCCTTTCAGTGGACCCGTTATAATTTTAACTGAGTAAAAAGTACAGAAATTGAGGTTTTGAAATATAATTGTGTTGAAAAGCTCATAATCAATTATTTGAACTCCTAAAATTTGATTAAAACTTGTTTTGCGGTCCTTTTTGTCGAGGTTTCGGACGAGCATGTCTAAATGGGCCTTTCAATGGACCCGTTGGAAGTTTAACTGAGTAAAAATTACAGAAATTTTGGTTTTGCAATATAATTGTCTTGAAAAGCTGCTAATCAATTACATGATCTCCTAAAATTTGATAAAAACTTGTTTTGCGGTCCTTTTTGTCGAAGTTTCGGACGAGCAAGTCTAAATGGGCCTTTCAATTGACCCGTTGGAATTTTAACTGAGTAAAAAGTACAGAAATTGAGGTTTTGCAATATAATTGTGTTGAAAAGCTCCTAATCAATTATTTGAACTCCTAAAATTTGATAAAAAAAATTTGCGTTCCTTTTTGTAGAGGTTTCGGACGAATAGGTCTAAATGGGCCTTTCAGTGGACCCGTTGGAATTTTAACTGAGTAAAAAGTATAGAAATTAAGGTTTTGCAATATAATTGTGTTGAAAAGCTCATAATCAATTATTTGAACTCCTAAAATTTGATTAAAACTTGTTTTGCGGTCCTTTTTGTCGAGGTTTCGGACGAGCAGGTCTAAATGGGCCTTTCAATGGACCCGTTGGAATTTTAACTGAGTAAAAAGTACAGAAATTGTGGTTTTGCAATATAATTGTGTTGAAAAGCTACTAATCAATTACATGATCTCCTAAAATATGATTAAAACTTGTTTTGCGGTCATTTTTGTCGAAGTTTCAAGAGCAGGTCTAAATGGGCCTTTCAATTGACCCGTTGGAATTTTAACTAACTAAAAAGTATAGAAAATGAGGTTTTGCAATATAATTGTGTTGAAAAGCTCCTAATCAATTATTTGAACTCCTAAAATTTGTTTTGCGTTCCTTTTTGTAGAGGTTTCGGACGAGCAGGTCTAAATGGGCCTTTTAGTGGACCCGTTGGAATTTTAACTGATAAAAAGTATAGAAATTGAGGTTTTGCAATATAATTGTGTTGAAAAGCTCATAATCAATTATTTGAACTCCTAAAATTTGATTAAAACTTGTTTTGCGGTCCTTTTTGTCGAGGTTTCGGACGAGCAAGTCTAAATGGGCCTTTCAATGGACCCGTTGGAATTTTAACTGAGTAAAAAGTACAAAACTTGTGGTTTTGCAATATAATTGTGTTGAAAAGCTACTAATCAATTACATGATCTCCTAAAATATGATTAAAACTTGTTTTGCGGTCATTTTTGTCGAAGTTTCAGACGAGCAGGTCTAAATGGGCCTTTCAATTGACCCGTTGGAATTTTAGCTCACTAAAAAGTACAGAAATTGAGGTTTTGCAATATAATTGTGCTGAAAAGCTCCTAATCAATTATTTGAACTCCTAAAATTTGAAAAATATTTTTTGCGTTCCTTTTTGTAGAGGTTTCGGACGAGCAGGTCTAAATGGGCCTTTCAGTGGACCCGTTATAATTTTAACTGAGTAAAAAGTACAGAAATTGAGGTTTTGAAATATAATTGTGTTGAAAAGCTCATAATCAATTATTTGAACTCCTAAAATTTGATTAAAACTTGTTTTGCGGTCCTTTTTGTCGAGGTTTCGGACGAGCAGGTCTAAATGGGACTTTCAATGGACCCGTTGGAATTTTAACTGAGTAAAAAGTACAGAAATTGTGGTTTGGCAATATAATTGTGTTGAAAAGCTACTAATCAATTACATGATCTCCTAAAATTTGATTAAAACTTGTTTTGCGGTCCTTTTTGTCGAAGTTTCGGACGAGCAGGTCTAAATGGGCCTTTCAATTGACCCGTTGGAATTTTAACTGAGTAAAAAGTACAGAAATTGAGGTTTTGCAATATAATTGTGTTGAAAAGCTCCTAATCAATTATTTGAACTCCTAAAATTTGATAAAAAAATTTGCGTTCCTTTTTGTAGAGGTTTCGGACGAACAGGTCTAAATGGGCCTTTCAGTGGACCCGTTGGAATTTTAACTGAGTAAAAAGAATAGAAATTAAGGTTTTGCAATATAATTGCGTTGAAAAGCTCATAATCAATTATTTGAACTCCTAAAATTTGATTAAAACTTGTTTTGCGGTCTTTTTTGTCGAGGTTTCGGACGAGCAGGTCTAAATGGGTCTTTCAATGGACCCGTTGGAATTTTAACTGAGTAAAAAGTACAGAACTTGTGGTTTTGCAATATAATTGTGTTGAAAATCTACTAATCAATTACATGATCTCCTAAAATATGATTAAAACTTGTTTTGCGGTCATTTTTTTCGAAGTTTCAGACGAGCAGGTCTAAATGGGCCTTTCAATTGACCCGTTGGAATTTTAACTCACTAAAAAGTACAGAAATTGAGGTTTTGCAATATAATTGTGTTGAAAAGCTCCTAATCAATTATTTGAACTCCTAAAATTTGATAAATATTTTTTGCGTTCCTTTTTGTAGAGGTTTCGGACGAGCAGGTCTAAATGGGCCTTTCAGTGGACCCGTTATAATTTTAACTGAGTAAAAAGTACAGAAATTGAGGTTTTGAAATATAATTGTGTTGAAAAGCTCATAATCAATTATTTTAACTCCTAAAATTTGATTAAAACTTGTTTTGCGGTCCTTTTTGTCGAGGTTTCAGACGAGCATGTCTAAATGGGCCTTTCAATGGACCCATTGGAATTTTAACTGAGTAAAAAGTACAGAAATTGTGGTTTTACAATATAATTGTGTTGAAAAGCTACTAATCAATTACATGATCTCCTAAAATTTGATTAAAACTTATTTTGCGGTCCTTTTTGTCGAAGTTTCGGACGAGCAGGTCTAAATGGGCCTTTCAATTGACCCGTTGTAATTTTAACTGACTAAAAAGTACAGAAATTGAGGTTTTGCAATATAATTGTGTTGAAAAGCTCCTAATCAATTATTTGAACTCCTAAAATTTGATAAAAAAATTTTGCGTTCCTTTTTGTAGAGGTTTCGGACGAGCAGGTCTAAATGGGCATTTCAGTGGACCCGTTGGAATTTTAACTGAGTAAAAAGTATAGAAATTAAGGTTTTGAAATATAATTGTGTTGAAAAGCTCATAATCAATTATTTGAACTCCTAAAATTTGATTAAAACTTGTTTTGTGGTCCTTTTTGTCGAGGTTTCGGACGAGCAGGTCTAAATGGGCCTTTCAATGGACCCGTTGGAATTTTAACTGACTAAAAAGTACAGAAATTGAGGTTTAACAATTTAATTGTGTTGAAAAGCTCCTAATCAATTATTGGAACTCCTAGAATTTGATTAAAACATGTTTTGCGGTCCTTTTTGTCTAGGTTTCGGACGAGCAGGTCTAAATGGGGATTTCAATGGACCCGTTGGAATTTTAACTGAGTAAAAAGTATAAAAATTGAGCTTTTGCAATATAATTGTGTTGAAAATCTCCTAATCAATTATTTGTTCTCCTAAAATTTGATTAAAACTTGTTTTGCGGTCCTTTTTGTCGAGGTTTCGGACGAGCAAGTCTAAATGGGCATTTCAATGGACCCGTTGGAATTTTAACTGAGTAAAAAGTACATAAATTGTGGTTTTGCAATATAATTGTGTTGAAAAGCTCCTAATCAATTACATGATCTCCTAAATTTTGATTAAAACTTGTTTTGCGGACCTTTTTGTCGAGGTTTCGGACGAGTATGTCTAAATGGGCCTTTCAATGGACCCGTTGGAATTTTGACTCACTAAAAAGTACAGAAATTGAGGTTATGCAATATAATTGTGTTGAAAAGCTCCTAATTAATTATTTGGAATCTTAAAATTTGAATTAAACTTATTTTGCGGTCCTTTTTGTAGAGGTTTCGGACGAGCAGGTCTAAATGGGCCTTTCAGTGGACCCGTTGGAATTTTAACTGAGTAAAAAGTATAATAATTGAGGTTATGCAATATAATTGTGTTCAAAAGCTCCTAGACAATTATTTTGACTCCTAAATTTTGAATAAAACTTGTTTTGCGGTCCTTTTTGTCGAGGTTTTGGACGGGCAGGTCTAAATGAGCCTTTCAATGGACCCGTTGGAATTTTAACTGAGTAAAAAGTACAGAAATTGAGGTTTTTCAATATAATTGTTTTGAAAAGCTCCTAATAAATTACTTGATCACCTAAAATTTGATTAAAACTTGTTTTCCGGTCCTTTTTGTAGAAGCTTCGGACGGGCAGGTCTAAATGGGCCTTTCAATGGACCCGTTGGAATTTTAACCGAGTAAAAAGTACATAAATTGTGGTTTTTCAATATAATTGTGTTGAAAAGCTCCTAATCAATTATTTGAACTCCTAAAATTTGAATAAAACTCGTTTTGCGATCCTTTTGGTAGAGGTTTCGGATGAGCAGGTCTAAATTGGCTTTTCAATGGACCCGTTGGAATTTCAACTGAGTAAAAAGAAGAAAAAATAAGGTTTTGCAATATAATTGTGTTGAAAAGCACCTAATCAATTATTTGAACTCCTAAAATTTGATTAAAATTTGTTTTGCGGTCCTTTTTGTTGAGGTTTCAGACGAGCATGTCTAAATGGGCCTTTCAATGGACCCGTTGGAATTTTAACTGAGTACAAAGTAAAAAAATTGAGGTTTTGCAATATAATTGTGTTGAAAAGCTCCTAATCAATTATTTTAACTCCTAAAATTTGATTAAAACTTCTTTTGCGGTCCTTTTTGTAGAGGTTTCGGACGAGCATCTCTAAATGGGGCTTTCAATGGACCCGTTGGAATTTTAACTGAGTAAAAAGTATAAAAATTTAGCTTTTGCAATATAATTGTGTTGAAAAGCTCATAATCAATTATTTGAACTCCTACGATTTGATTAAAACTTGTTTTGCGGTCCTTTTTGTCGGGGTTTCGGACGAGCAGGTCTAAATGGGCCTTTCAATGGACCAGTTGGAATTTTAACTTAGTAAAAAGTATAATAATTGAGGTTTTGCAAAATAATTGTGTTCAAAAGCTCCTAGACAATTGTTTGGACTCCTAGAATTTGAATAAAACCTGTTTTGATCTCCTTTTTGTCGAGGTTTCGGACGAGCATATCTAAATGGGCCTTTCAATGGACTCGTTGGAATTTTAACTGTGTAAAAAGTACAGAAATTGGGGTTTTGCAATATAATTGTGTTGAAAATCTCCTAATCAATTACATGATCAACTAAAATTTGATTAAAACTTGTTTTCTGGTCCTTTTTGTAGAGGCTTTGGACGTGCAGGTTTAAATGGGCCTTTCAATGGACCCGTTGGAATTTTAACTGAGTAAAAAGTACAGAAATTTGGTTTTAAAATATAATTGTGTTGAAAATCTCCTAATCAATTACATTATCTCCTAAATTTTGAATAAAACATGTTTTGCGGTCCCTTTTGTAGAGGTTTCGGACGAGCAGGTCTAAATGGGGCTTTCAATGGACCCGTTGGAATATTAACTGTGTGAAAAGTATAAAAATTGAGGTTTTGCAATATAATTGTGTTGTAAATCTCCTAATCAATTACATGATCTCCTAAAATTTGATTAAAACTTGTTTTGCGGTCCTTTTTGTCGAGGTTCCGGACGAGCAGGTCTAAATGGGCCTTTCAATGGACCCGTTGGAATTTTAACTGACTAAAAAGTACAGAAATTGAGATTTTGCAATATAATTGTGTTGAAAAAGCTCCTAATCAATTATTTGAACTCCCGAAATTTGATAAAATTTGTTTTGCGGTCCTTTTTGTAGAGGTTTCAGACGAGCAGGTCTAAATGGGCCTTTCAATGGACCCATTGGAATTTTAACAAAGAAAAAAGTACAGAAATTGAGGTTTTGCAATATAATTGTGTAGAAAAGCTCCTAATCAATTACATGATCTCCTAAAATTTGATTAAAACTTGTTTTGCGGTCCTCTTTGTAGAGGTTTCGGACGAGTAGGTCTTCATGGGCCTTTCAATGGACCCGTTGGAATTTTAACCGGGTAAAAAGTACAGAAATTGAGGTTTTGCAATAAAATATGTTGAAAAGCTCCTAATCAATTACATGATCTCCTAAAATTTGATTAAAACTTGTTTTGTCGTCCTTTATGTACAGGGTTCGGACGAGCGGGTCGAAATGGGCCTTTCAATGGACCCGTTGGAATTTCAACTGAGTAAAAATTACAGAAATTGATGTTTTGCAATATAATTGTGTTGAAAAGCTCATAATCAATTACACGATCTCCTAAAATTTGATTAAAACTTGTTTTCCAGTCCTTTTTGTAAAGGCTTCGGACGTGCATGTCTAAACAGGCCTTTCAATGGACCCGTTGGAATTTTAACTGAGTAAAAAGTATAAAAATTGAGATTTTGCAATATAATTGTGTTTAAAGGCTCCTAATAAATTATTTGAACTCCTAAGATTTGATTAAAACTTGTTTTGCGGTTCTTTTTGTCGAGGTTTCGGACGAGCAGGTCTAAATGGGCCTTTCAATGGACCCGTTGGAATTTTTTTTTTGAAGAAAGGGCCTCATTAAAAACCCCTACTACTGTCCTTCAAGCAATGCTAGAGGACCCTAAAAAGGGGAAAAGAGTGCCCAAATATTATTAATCAATGAATATTTATTACAAGATGTTGAATACAATGGGGAATATCCGATTCAAATGACATAGAAGTCATAGAATTCATAGAAAAAGAAGCCAAAGTATGGGCTATAACATTTGCCTCACGGCGTACAAATGAAATAAAAGTAAAGTCGAAGTCATGAAGAGCAGCTTGTATCTGAAGAATAGTTGGTCCCATAGTAGAAATGTCCTGAGCAGGATTGTTGATCCTATTCGCGAGAGAGGCGCAGTCAGTTTCGATCAAGATACGATTCCATCCTTGAGATCGGGCAAAGGTGAGACCAGCAAGGATACTTTCCCCCTCACTGGTGATAGCGTCCTGACGGCTACCAAGAGGGAAAGCAAGACCACCCACGACTGCTCCTGCAGGATCACGAGTAACAACGCCGACGGCTGCTGCACGAGTTGAAGGGTTAAAAGCTCCGTCCACATTAATTTTGAAAAAATTAGGTGGAGGAGTACGGGAGGTGTTAGTAAAAGTAGATGGAGGTGGATTAGATGAAATTGAAGATTTACAAAATTCATCATGTAAGCTAATTGAGTTGACCGCAATTAGCCATGAGGGTTGTAGATGGTGGTTGTGAACCCAATCATTACGTCTGTTCCAAATATTCCATAAAACAGTAAGGAAGAGACCAAATTTATCAGAGGAAATTGTAGAGGCTGCTTCCTCTAACCATTGTAAGGGTGTAGGAGCTAAACTCTTATAGAGAGAGAGAGAGGAATACCACTAATTTGGAGGGCTTCAAATGCCCCAGGGCAGTCACGAAGCGCATGAAGAATCGATTCCGATTGATTACCACAGATAGAGCAGAGCTCCGAGCTAGGGGAGAAAGCTTGCATCTTAGAACCAACTGGTAGAGCATCAGATGCCATACGCCAGCCAAAAGTTTTAACTTTGGGTAAAGCTTTGATTTTGGATAAAAACTTCCAAAACCGAGTAGTTGGTGAAGGTTGGGATAGTGAGCGTTGTAAGAAAATGTATCCAGAGCGAACTGAGTAGATACCCGAGTCATTGGGAGACCATAGGATTGAATCCCGTTGATCATTTATGATGGGAATACGGAGAATGGCATCGGCATCAATTGGAGTGAAGTAATTGTTTAACTTTACTGTATCCCAGGCAGTCTGGTTACGGATCATGAAATCCCGACATCGAATGTGAAATTCATCGGAAATTTCGTAATCCCCAGTTAGCTCAATCGGGGAAGACCCACCCCATATATCTTTGTGTATTCTAATATTACTGTTTATGCCAGGGCGATGAAGAAAGCCAGGGAAAAGGCGCTGAATAGCGTTATATATACCTTGCCAGGCAAAGGAGCCCCTATTAGGTTTCGGTGCATCCAGGATGTTGCCTGCAGGAAAATATTTAGATCGGTATATTTGTCCTAATAAGGAATCTGGTTCACAGATTAGTTTCCAAATTTGCTTACCCAAGAGAGCGATATTGAAATCGTGTAGGTCCTTAAAACCCATACCACCAGCGGATTTGGGTAAACATATACGATTCCACGGTAACATGTGCCAACCTTTTTTGTTGGATTTACCAGTCCACCAGTATTGGCGGATTGATGTAGTCATGTCGTCGATGATATTGTGTGGTAGAAGATAGCAAGACATAACATATTGTGGGAGAGATTGTAAAACAGCTTTGATGAAAATTTGTCTACCACTAAAGGATAGAAGGTGTTTGTCCCAGCTAGAGAGGCGATCATGTACTTTATCTCGTACAAAACCTAATGATTCAGTTTTATTTTTCCCTATTAAGAGCGGGATGCCTAGGTATACTCCGGGGTTAGAAACTTCACGAACTTGTAAAAGGCTATTGATTGCAATTCTTGTTGCAGAAGGTGTACGTGGGTTATAGAAAATTGTTGATTTCTCGAAATTTATTGCTTGACCAGATGCATTAGCATATATTTGAAGAGCATTTTTCAGAAGGGATGCTTCAGATTGATTGGTATTTATAAATACCATACAATCATCAGCAAAAAGGAGGTGGTTAACTTTGGGCCTATGTTTACATGCGCCTAGACCAGGAAGTATATTAGTTTGTTGAGCAGCAGCTAAGTAAGCCGAGAGGCCTTGAGTGCAGAATAGAAAAAGAAAAGGGGATAGAGGATCCCCCTGACGAAGACCACGTTGAGGTTGAAAGATGGGTGAAAAGGAATTATTAATTTTAACTGAGAAAGAGACTGTGGATATACAACGCATTATAAGCTCAATCCATCCGGATGCAAAGCCCATTCGTGTCATAACGTTTACAAGGAAAGACCATTCTACTCTATCGAAAGCTTTTTCCATGTCAAGCTTGAGAGCAGCTCCTTGCGAGGATTTAGTCGCACCGGAGTTGATATTGTGAATAATTTCATGCGCAACAAGGATGTTGTTAGAAATGTTGCGTCCCTGGACAAAGGCAGCTTGATTAGGGCTAATACAAAGAGGTATAGCCTGTTTCATTCTATTTACAATTGTTTTGGCAACTATTTTATAGAGAACAGTGCAAAGGCTAATTGGTCTGAGTTGCTTCATGGATGTTGGATCCTTTACTTTGGGTATTAGCACCAGAATAGTTTTGTTAACTAAGGCCATATCAGCGTTGCCGTTTAATAGGTCAATACAAAGATTAAGAACATCGTCTCCAAATGTGTCCCAGTGTTGTCGAAAGAAACTACTAGGTAGACCGTCGGCACCAGGTGCCTTCCTAGGGTCAATATCTTTAAAGGCATGGAGAATTTCTTCTCTGGTGAACGGCTTGAGAAGGTTGTCGTTCATTGAAGAATTGATGGAAGGGTGGATTTTATCAAGAATGATGTTCGAGAATTGGGGATTAGAGGTTGTAAACAGGTTTTGGAAATAATCAGAAGCGATATCCATTATTTCAGATTCAGAAGTGCACCAATTGGAGTTGGCATCAAAAAGACCTATGATTGAATTTTTCTTATTTCGATTAGAAGCTCTGGCATGGAAGAATTTGGTGTTTTTGTCTCCTTGGGAAAGCCAAAGAGTTCGGGATCTTTGAGCCCAATAAGTTTTTGTTCTGTTAAAAGTTTATTTAATTCCGTTCTATAGTTTAAGTAAGTTTGTTTATTTGTGGATGTTAAGGGACGGTAGAGAAGTTTGTTAATTTTTTTGGTAAGGAATTTAATACGTCCTGTTGTGTTAAAGCGTTGTTGGTTTTGCCAATCATCTAGGTATGTTCCTACCGCTTTAATTTTATTGATGTCTGTTCCGGGGGTATCGGCCCACGCCCTTTTGATTGTTTGGATGTTGTCTTTATTATTGGCCCAACAACTTTCAAATCTAAAATTCTTGGGGATTTGTGTTTTGGGTGTAGTAGTTGGTTTATCAAATTCAAGAAGAAGGAAACAATGGTCGGATTTTGCGACATATTCCGTAGATATACGATGAGTAGGGTAGAGATCTTGCCAAGCGGAGTTAGCAATAAAACGGTCTAGTCGTTCATGAATTACCGGAGTTAAGGGACCTACTTTTGTCCATGTAAACCAACCCGAAGTTGGCTTGCAATCGAATAGGTTGTTTCGAATTAAACAATTTCGAAAATTTTTAATTTGGGATCTAGCTCTACGGGGACCCCCTTGTTTTTCTGAATCTGTTAGAATCTCATTGAAATCTCCTCCGAGAAGCCAAGGTTTATCTTTAGTAGAAGTGTATAAAGAATCAATTAACTCCCATGTTTTATATTTTTGGCTAGTTTCCGAAAATCCATGCATTCCAGTGAAAAGCGTAGTGCAGTTATTCTTTGTAATTTGAATGTGAATATAACGCAATGAATAGGAAATTAAACTTATATTAATATCGTTTGCGGCGAATAAAGAAATTCCGGAACACCCTTCCGAGGGGGAGATAGAAATAATGTCTAACATACCTAATGAGAGACATAAGCGGTTACATTCCGCATTATTTAACTTAGTTTCGCATAAGAAGATAATATCAGGGTTGGTACGTTGGACATAGGATCGGAAATGTTGAACCGTCGGGGCTTGTCCAAGACCCTGACAGTTCCAGCAGAGGATCCTCATTTTGCTCAACGGGGCTGGGAATCAGCCGCCGCCGGAGAGTTTTTAGAGCTGCTCATCCCAGCTTTTGGAGTAGATTCTGACTGTTTGGATTTGACTGGTTTCTTTGAACTTGATCTTGAGAAAGTTGTCTTGTATCACTGAGATGGATACAACTTCATTGGGATTCCAGATTCCGTCGAAGGCGTTGATAACAGCAAGAATATCAAGAGGTTTGGACGATATGAAGCGACCAATGACAATGAGTTTGGGATCTTCCTTGAAGAATTCAAAATCAGGGGTGTAGAGCAGATTTGATTCTTCATTGGTGAGATTGATCGAGTTGAGTTGGGGGATGGAAGAGGATGAAGCCATAATGAATTTTAGAGAGTATGAAGAGTACGAGTGAAATAGGATTTGTGGTGGGTTGGTGTAATTATAATGTAAGTATATAAAGGGAACGAAAACAGCTAAGGGGGATGATATAAGGAAAGTGGGATGAGAAAGATTTAGAGGAATGAATAACGATTGTGGTAGATAGGAAATATTACTATCAATAAATAAAATAACTAAGGTGCTTTCCATAAATAAAATAGAATACGCTGAAAAAGAAGAAGTTCTAAGAATTATTGAAGGAAAGTATCTTAAAAAATGGTAAAAGTTTCGAAAAAGCTTTAATGGTAATATTAGAAAGATTTGGAAGAAATTATGGTAATAAAAAAGGGTTAAAAAAGGTAAGGTCAAAATGGCGTTAGTAATAAAAGGGAGACTTTTAATAATTGAGTAATTAAAGCGGAGAATAAAGTTTGATGGTACAAATAAAGGGAAATAGATTATGTAACTACTGAAAATTATTTTCATTAATGGTATTAATGTTGCATAATAAAATGCAAAGTTTAATACGAATAAAGTAATAATAAAAGTTGAAAATATTAGATGGAATAAAACCGGAAATATATAAGTTTTAGTGGCTGTATTAAAACCTTTTTTAAAAGGAAAATTATGGACAGTTAGTAATTTATGAAATTGAAATAAGAAATTTTTTTCCCTAGAAGTTGGTAATTGATTTTTGATATCAATTAAAAAGGGGGATAAGACTGACTTTTTAAATATAAATACGTTCAGACTATATAAGAGGAAGATAAACATAGCTGAATAAATTAAGGGAATTTGAAAAATTGGACGCTTTAATGTGTAATTAATAGATTTTGAAAGAAACGGAATAAGTAGATTGAAGGTGAGGTAAAACCATTTTATTGAGGAAATAAGCCAAATGGTTATCAGGGGATTTGAAAAATTAATGTGTAGTATGTTTGAAAAGCACCTTTTAAAAAGGTTTTGACAAAGATCCCAAGTATGGGCTTGTATTATTTCACCTAAAGAGGCGTAGTGGGGATAGGTTTCTAACATCCATAACATCAGTATAATAATACAACATACAATTAAGAAGAGATCTAATGCATGCATGGCAGTAATAAAATGAGCTAGAAGGCAGATAAGAACATAGGAAAAATAAAGGAAGAGCAGAAAGAAAAAAAGGCAATAAAAAATTACAGACCAAGGGAAAGATAGAAGCGGGGATAAGAAAATAATTACAAACCAAAGGAGCAAAAGAATATTGGGGGGAAAGCGAATAAAAATAATTGAAAGCAAAATAAACCATTCCCCATTAGTAGGGTAGACGTTCCAGCTTCCCTTAGTCAGAACCTTAGTAAGTCGTGTCTTATGTGGTGGTTCATTACTTTTAGGAGTCCTTCTAGATGAGAACCAGATAAAAAAGCCAGTCCAATTGGATGAGTAAAGATATACAATCTGTTGGGAGTGAAGCAGAAATTTAAATAAATAGATATACAAAAAACAAAAGATTAAAACGGTGGAAGAGAAGAAGGTTATGAAGGAACCAATTGGAAGAGCAATAAGGGATACATAAGGGTTAGATAAGATTCCAAAGCGAAATATAAAAGAGTTGGAAGAATAGAGCATTTGAAGAAGCCATAAGACTAAGAAAAAGGATAAAACATGAAGACCTAAAAGTTGAGACCATGAAATATGTGAAGTGACAGCATGCATAGTTACGAATTGAGCAGTGTTTGGAACCAATAAGAAGAAGCCTGTACAGAAATTCTTAAGGTAAATTGTTACATCATACATCATAGATAGAGATGACAATATATGCATTAGAATTAAAGGTTTGTCTGGATAAGAATTAAAGGTTGAACTCCTAACACTATAGATCATAGAGTATATAAAATGTTTATTAGAGACTAATTGATTATTATACTTATCGAGTATATATGAGGATTTTTGTTCCCAGAAATGATAGACATATAAAGGAAAGAACCAATAAATAGTAAAATAATAAAATATATTGCAGAGATAGTTAATATTGAATAATCCCAGAAGTTGGGCTTGTTGTTTATTCCCTAGGAGGGCTTGATTTAGAGTTGAAATAACGAAAAGGTAATGTAACGATATGACTATCACAGAGTAGGACATTATTAAGGACAACGAGATGTTTGAATCAACCACAAGATATATACAGGTTATGTTTAATAGCAAAGCAACATTGAAGAAGCATATTAAGAAGGTACAGCCTGAACTTGAATTAAAAAGCTGTAATGCGTTGGTAATGAGTGTATTAAGGTAAAGAAAACAAGTGAACAGAAAGGGAACATACATCGATGTCTGCCAGATTAGAGCAGAAAAAACATTCATATGGATGATTAAACATATCAAAGAAAAGGAAAAGAAAAAGTAGGTTAATGAAATATTATAAGAATTAAATAAATTAAAAAGGAAAGGGGGAAAGAACCCTAGCCGTCGTTGGTCCGCCAAAAGGAGCCACCACCAGATCAAGTGAAGTCTCGTCGTCGGAAATGGAAGAGATAACATTTCTGAGCAACTTAAAACAGATTGACAAGGAAAAAAGTTAGATCTTGAAATAATAAAGAAAACCAAATGGAAAAAGGATAGGGTTGAGGGAGTAGTCCCTGGAGATTTGATGAAACCCATAAACGACCAAAAAGTTGTAGTCATGTTTTCCATAGACGATGAGAGAGAATTTGGCCAGGCGTCGGAGAGGGAAAAAGCCGCCCTAGACTCCGATATGTGTAAGAGGAGAAAGATGAATCTGCAAATGAATGAAAGTAAAAGATGGTAAGAACAAATTGGAGAGAACAATTCCAAGACTTCAATAAAATCAAAAATCTCTTCAGATTTGGGCAAAACTGAGCAAAGGAAAACGGGTTTGTTGGTGGAGAGAGGATTCGAAAGGAGAGCAGATCTGCATGGGTGACGATCCTTGCCGTCAACAGAAAGAAAACGGAGATTTGCAACAAACAGATCTGGCGATTTCCGATGGAGAAAAACCAGATCGAACCCAAACAAAATGGTGGAGAGAAATTCAGGTCTCATACGGCAACCAAAGAAAATGAAAAACCAGAGCGTTAGAATAAGATAATAAAAATAAGATGTAAAAATTAAACAATAATAAAATATGGGGAAAAACTGTTGGTATGGGATGACTGTTCGCATACTCTGCCCGATTTCCAAGGGAGTCAATATCTGGAATTTTCCTTGCAAGAGCGGCTGAAAAAGAAAAGCCGTGAGGGGAAGGGAGACCGGTGGAAGAGAAAGGAAAACCACCTTGAAAACCAGAGCAAGCAAAACCCAAAAAAGAAACCCAGAAAAAGTTGAGAGAGAATTGAGAGCCATCCAATGCCCGTTACCTGTTGGAATTTTAACTGAGTAAAAAACCCGTTGGAATTTTAACCGGGTAAAAAGTACAGAAATTGAGGTTTTTCAATATAATTATGTTGAAAAGTTCCTAATCAATTACATGATATCCTAAAATTTGATTAAAACTTGTTTTGCGGTCATTTATGTACAGGGTTCGGACGAGCGGGTCGAAATGGGCCTTTCAATGGACCCGTTGGAATTTCAACTGAGTAAAAAGTACAGAAATTGATGTTTTGCAATATAATTGTGTTGAAAAGCTCATAATCAATTACACGATCTCCTAAAATTTGATTAAAACTTGTTTTCCGGTCCTTTTTGTAGAGGCTTCGGAAGTGCATGTCTAAATGGGCCTTTCAATGGACCCGTTGGAATTTTAACTGTGTAAAAAGTACAGAAATTGTGGTTTTGCAATATAATTGTGTTGAAAATCTCCTAATCAATTACATTATCTCCTAAAATTTGAATAAAACTTGTTTTGCGGTCCCTTTTGTAGAGGTTTCGGACGAGCAGGTCTAAATGGGGATTTCAATGGACCCGTTGGAATTTTAACTGTGTGAAAAGTATAAAAATTGCGGTTTTGAAATATAATTGTGTTGAAAATCTCCTAATCAATTACATGATCTCCTAAAATTTGATTAAAACTTGTTTTCTAGTCCTTTTTGTAAAGGCTTCGGACGCGCATGTCTAAACAGGCCTTTCAATGGACCCGTTGGAATTTTAACTAACTAAAAAGTATAAAAATTGAGGTTTTGCAATATAATTGTGTTGAAAAAGCTCCTAATCAATTATTTGAACTCCTAAAATTTGATTAAAACTTGTTTTGCGGTCCTTTTTGTAGAGGTTTCGGACGAGCAGGTCTAAATGGGCCGTTCAGTGGACCCGTTGGAATTTTAACTGAGTAAAAATTGAAAAATTCAGGTTTTTCAATATAATTGTCTTGAAAAGCTCCTAATCAATTATATGAACTCCTAAAATTTGATTAAAATTTGTTTTGCGGTCCTTTTTGTAGAGGTTTCGGACGAGCAGGTCTAAATGGGCCTTTCAGAGGACCCGTTGGAATTTTAACTGAGTAAAAAGTACAGAAATTGAGGTTTTGCAATATGATTGTGTTGAAAAGCTCCTAATCAATTATTTGAACTCCTAAAATTTGATTAAAACTTGTTTTGCGGTCCTTTTTGTCGAGGTTTCGGACGAGCAGGTCTAGATGGGCCTTTCAATGGACCCGTTGGAATTTTAACCGAGTAAAAAGTACAGAAATTGTGGTTTTGCATTATAATTGTGTTGAAAAGCTACTAATCAATTACATGATCTCCTAAAATTTGATTAAAACTTGTTTTGCGGTCCTTTTTGTCGAAGTTTCGGACGAGCAGGTCTAAATGGGCCTTTCAATTGACCCGTTGGAATTTTAACTGACTAAAAAGTACAGAAATTGAGGTTTTGAAATATAATTGTGTTAAAAAGCTCCTAATCAATTATTTGAACTCCTAAAATTTGCGTTCCTTTTTGTAGAGGTTTCAGACGAGCAGGTCTAAATGGGCCTTTCAGTGGACCCGTTGGAATTTTAACTGAGTAAAAAGTATAGAAATTGAGGTTTTGCAATATAATTGTGTTGAAAAGCTCATAATCAATTATTTGAACTCCTAAAATTTGATTAAAACTTGTTTTGTGGTCCTTTTTGTCGAGGTTTCAGACGAGCAGGTCTAAATGGGCCTTTCAATGGACCCGTTGGAATTTTAACTGAGTAAAAAGAACATAAAGTGTGGTTTTGCAATATAATTGTGTTGAAAAGCTCCAAATCAATTATTTGAACTCCTAAAATTTGATAAAACTTGTTTTGCGTTCCATTTTGTAGAGGTTTCGGACGAGCAGGTCTAAATGGGCCTTTCAGAGGACCCGTTGGAATTATAACTAACTAAAAAGTACAGAAATTGAGGTTTTGCAATATAATTGTGTTGAAAACCTCCTAATAAATTACATGATCTCCTAAAATTTGATTAAAACTTGTTTTGTGGTCCCTTTTGTCGAGGTTTAGGACGAGCAGGTCTAAATGGACCTTTCAATGGACCCGTTGGAATTTTAACTGACTAAAAAGTACAGAAATCGAGGTTTTGCAATATAATTGTGTTGAAAAGCTCCAAATCAATTATTTGAACTCCTAAAATTTGATAAAACTTGTTTTGCGTTTCATTTTGTAGAGGTTTCGGACGAGCAGGTCTAAATGGGCCTTTCAGAGGACCCGTTGGAATATTAACTGAGTAAAAAGCACAGAAATTTGGGTTTTGCAATATGATTGTGTTGAAAAGCTCCTAATCAATTATTTGAACTCCTAAATATTGAATAAAACTTGTTTTGCGGTCCTTTTTGTAGAGGTTTCGGACGAGCATGTCTAAATGGGCCTTTCAATGGACCCGTTAGAATTTTAACTAAGTAAAAAGTATAAAAATTGAGGTTTTACAATATTATTGTGTTGAAAAGCTACTAATCAATTACATGATCTCCTAAAATTTGATTAAAACTTGTTTTACGGTCCTTTTTGTCGAAGTTTCGGACGAGTAGTTCTAAATGGGCCTTTCAATTGACCCGTTGGAATTTTAACCGAGTAAAAAGTACAGAAATTGAGGTTTTGCAATATAATTGTGTTGAAAAGCTCCTAATCAATTATTTGAACTCCTAAAATTTGATAAAAAAAAATTTGCGTTCCTTTTTGTAGAGGTTTTGCAATATAATTGTGTTGAAAAGCTCATAATCAATTATTTGAACACCTAAAATTTGATTAATACTTGTTTTGCGGTCCTTTTTGTCGATGTTTCAGACGAGCAAGTCTAAATGGGCCTTTCAATGGAGCCGTTGGAATTTTAACTAAGTAAAAAGTACAGAAATTGTTGTTTTGCAATATAATTGTGTTGAAAACCTCCTAATCAATTACATGATCTCCTAAAATTTGATTAAAACTTGTTTTGTGGTCCCTTTTGTCGAGGTTTAGGACGAGCAGGTCTAAATGGACCTTTCAATGGACCCGTTGGAATTTTAACTGACTAAAAAGTACAGAAATTGAGGTTTTGCAATATAATTGTGTTGAAAAGCTCCAAATCAAATTTTTGAACTCCTAAAATTTGATAAAACTTGTTTTGCGTTCCTTTTTGTAGAGGTTTTGGACGAGCAGGTCTAAATGGGCCTTTCAGAGGACCCGTTGGAATTTTAACTGAGTAAAAAGTACAGAAATTGAGGTTTTGCAATATGATTGTGTTGAAAAGCTCCTAATCAATTATTTGAACTCCTAAAATTTGATTAAAACTTGTTTTGCGGTCCTTTATGTCGAGGTTTCGGACGAGCAGGTCTAAATGGGCCTTTCAATGGACCTGTTGGAATTTTAACCGAGTAAAAAGTACAGAAATTGTGGTTTTGCATTATAATTGTGTTGAAAAGCTACTAATCAATTACATGATCTCCTAAAATTTGATTAAAACTTGTTTTGCGGTCCTTTTTGTCGAAGTTTCGGACGAGCAGGTCTAAATGGGCCTTTCAATTGACCCGTTGGAATTTTAACTGACTAAAAAGTACAGAAATTGAGGTTTTGAAATATAATTGTGTTGAAAAGCTCCTAATCAATTATTTGAACTCCTAAAATTTGATAAAAAAAATTTGCGTTCCTTTTTGTAGAGGTTTCGGACGAGCAGGTCTAAATGGGCCTTTCAGTGGACACGTTGGAATTTTAACTGAGTAAAAAGTATAGAAATTGAGGTTTTGCAATATAATTGTGTTGAAAAGCTCATAATCAATTATTTGAACTCCTAAAATTTGATTAAAACTTGTTTTGCGGTCCTTTTTGTCGAGGTTTCGGACGAGCAAGTCTAAATGGGCCTTTCAATGGACCCGTTGGAATTTTAACTGAGTAAAAAGAACAGAAAGTGTGGTTTTGCAATATAATTGTGTTGAAAAGCTCCAAATCAATTATTTGAACTCCTAAAATTTGTTAAAACTTGTTTTGCGTTCCATTTTGTAGAGGATTCGGACGAGCAGGTCTAAATAGGCCTTTCAATTGACCCGTTGGAATTTTAACTGACTAAAAAGTACAAAAATTGAGGTTTTGCAATATAATTGTGTTGAAAACCTCCTAATAAATTACATGATCTCCTAAAATTTGATTAAAACTTGTTTTGTGGTCCCTTTTGTCGAGGTTTAGGACGAGCAGGTCTAAATGGACCTTTCAATGGACCCGTTGGAATTTTAACTGACTAAAAAGTACAGAAATCGAGGTTTTGCAATATAATTGTGTTGAAAAGCTCCAAATCAATTATTTGAACTCCTAAAATTTGATAAAACTTGTTTTGCGTTTCATTTTGTAGAGGTTTCGGACGAGCAGGTCTAAATGGGCCTTTCAGAGGACCCGTTGGAATATTAACTGAGTAAAAAGCACAGAAATTGAGGTTTTGCAATATGATTGTGTTGAAAAGCTCCTAATCAATTATTTGAACTCCTAAATATTGAATAAAACTTGTTTTGCGGTCCTTTTTGTAGAGGTTTCGGACGAGCAGGTCTAAATGGGCCTTTCAATGAACCCGTTAGAATTTTAACTAACTAAAAAGTATAAAAATTGAGGTTTTGCAATATAATTGTGTTGAAAAGCTACTAATCAATTACATGATCTCCTAAAATTTGATTAAAACTTGTTTTGCGGTCCTTTTTGTCGAAGTTTCAGACGAGCAGGTCTAAATGGGCCTTTCAATTGACCCGTTGGAATTTTAACCGAGTAAAAAGTACAGAAATTGAGGTTTTGCAATATAATTGTGTTGAAAAGCTTCTAATCAATTATTTGAACTCCTAAAATTTGATAAAAAAAATTGCGTTCCTTTTTGTAGAGGTTTCGGACGAGCAGGTCTAAATGGGCCTTTCAGTGGACCCGTTGGAATCTTAACTGAGTAAAAAGTATAGAAATTGAGGTTTTGCAATATAATTGTGTTGAAAAGCTCATAATCAATTATTTGAACTCCTAAAGTTTGATTAAAACTTGTTTTGCGGTCCTTTTTGTCGAGGTTTTGGACGAGCAGGTCTAAATGGGCCTTTCAATTGATCCGTTGGAATTTTAAATGAGTAAAAAGTATAGAAATTGTGGTTTTGCAATATAATTGTGTTGAAAAGATACTAATCAATTACATGATCTCCTAAAATTTGATTAAAACTTGTTTTGCGGTCCTTTTTGTCGAAGTTTCGGACGAGCATGTCTAAATGGGCCTTTCAATTGACCAGTTGGAATTTTAACTGACTAAAAAGTACAGAAATTGAGGTTTTACAATATAATTGTGTTGAAAAGCTCCTAATCAATTATTTGAACTCCTAAAATTTGATAAATATTTTTTGCGTTCCTTTTTGTAGAGGTTTCGGACGAGCAGGTCTAAATGGGCCTTTCAGTGGACCCGTTATAATTTTAACTGAGTAAAAAGTACAGAAATTGAGGTTTTGCAATATAATTGTGTTGAAAATCTCATAATCAATTATTTGAACTCCTAAAATTTGATTAAAACTTGTTTTGCGGTCCTTTTTGTCGAGGTTTCGGACGAGCATGTCTAAATGGGCCTTTCAATGGACCCGTTGGAATTTTAACTGAGTAAAAAGTACGGTAATTGTGGTTTTGCAAAATAATTGTGTTGAAAAGCTACTAATCAATTAGATGATCTCCTAAAATTTGATTAAAACTTGTTTTGCAGTCATTTTTGTCAAAGTTTCGGACGAGCAGGTCTAAATGGGCCTTTCAATTGACTCGTTGGAATTTTAACTGACTAAAAAATACAGAAATTGAGGTTTTGCAATACAATTGTGTTGAAAAGCTCCTAATCAATTATTTGAACTCCTAAAATTTGATAAAACTTGTTTTGCGTTCCTTTCTGTAGAGGTTTCGGACGAGCAGGTCTAAATGGGCCTTTCAGTGGACCCGTTGGAATTTTAACTGAGTAAAAAGTATAGAAATTGAGGTTTTGCAATATAATTGTGTTGAAAAGCTCATAATCAATTATTTGAACTCCTAAAATTATTAAAACTTGTTTTGCGGTCCTTTTTTTCGAGGTTTAGGACGAGCAGATCTAAATGGGCCTTTCAATGGACCCGTTGGAATTTTAACCGAGTAAAAAGTACAGAAATTGTGGTTTTACAATATAATTGTGTTGAAAAGCTACTAATCAATTACATGATCTACTAAAATATGATTAAAACTTGTTTTGCGGTCATTTTTGTCGAAGTTTCGGACAAGCAGGTCTAAATGTGCCTTTCAATGGACCCGTTGGAATTTTACTTTAGTAAAAAGTATAAAAATTGAGGTTTTGCAATATAATTGTGTTGAAAAGCTCATTATCAGTTATTTGAACTCCTAAAATTTGATTAAAACTTGTTTTGCGGTCCTTTTTGTCGAGGTTTTGGACGAGCATGTCTAAATGGGCCTTTCAATGGACCCGTTGGAATTTTAACTGAGTAAAAAGTACAGAAATTGTGGTTTTGCAATATAATTGTTTTGAAAAGCTACTAACCAATTACATGATCTCCTAAAATTTGATTAAAACTTGTTTTGCGGTCCTTTTTGTCGAAGTTTCGGACGAGCAGGTATAAATGGGCCTTTCAATTGACCCGTTGGAATTTTAACTGAGTAAAAAGTACAGAAATTGAGGTTTGGCAATATAATTATGTTGAAAAGCTCCTAATCAATTATTTGAACTCCTAAAATTTGATAACAAAAAAATTTGCGTTCCTTTTTGTAGAGGTTTCGGACGAGCAGGTCTAAATGGGCCTTTCAGTGGACCCGTTGGAATTTTAACTGAGTAAAAAGTATAGAAATTGAGGTTTTGCAATATAATTGTGTTGAAAAGCTCATAATCAATTATTTGAACTCCTAAAGTTTGATTAAAACTTGTTTTGCGGTCCTTTTTGTCGAGGTTTCGGACGAGCAGGTCTAAATGGGCCTTTCAATTGATCCGTTGGAATTTTAACTGAGTAAAAAGTACAGAAATTGTGGTTTTGCAATATAATTGTGTTGAAAAGCTACTAATCAATTACATGATCTCCTAAAATTTGATTAAAACTTGATTTGCTGTCCTTTTTGTCGAAGTTTCGGACGAGCAGGTCTAAATGGGCCTTTCAATTGACCCGTTGGAATTTTAACTGACTAAAAAGTACAGAAATTGACGTTTTGCAATATAATTGTGTTGAAAAGCTCCTAATCAATTATTTGAACTCCTAAAATTTGATAAATATTTTTTGCGTTCCTTTTTGTAGAGGTTTCGGACGAGCAGGTCTAAATGGGCCTTTTAGTAGACCCGTTATAATTTTAACCGAGTCAAAAGTACAGAAATTGAGGTTTTGCAATATAATTGTGTTTAAAAGCTCATAATCAATTATTTGAACTCCTAAAATTTGATTAAAACTTGTTTTGCGGTCCTTTTTGTCGAGGTTTCGGACGAGCAGGTCTAAATGGGCCTTTCAATGGACCCGTTGGAATTTTAACCGAGTAAAAAGTACAGAAATTGTGGTTTTGCAATATAATTGTGTTGAAAAGCTCCAAATCAATTATTTGAACTCCTAAAATTTGATAAAACTTGTTTTGCGTTCCATTTTGTAGAGGTTTCGGACGAGCAGGTCTAAATGGGCCTTTCAGAGGACCCGTTGGAATTTTAACTGACTAAAAAGTACAGAAATTGAGGTTTTGCAATATAATTGTGTTGAAAAGCTCCTAATCAATTAATTGAACTCCTAAAATTTGATAAAAAAATTTTGCGTTCCTTTTTGTAGAGGTTTCGGACGAGCAGGTCTAAATGGGCCTTTCAGTGGACCCGTTGGAATTTTAACAGAGTAAAAAGTATAGAAATTGAGGTTTTCCAATATAATTGTGTTGAAAACCTCCTAATCAATTACATGATATCCTAAAATTTGATTAAAACTTGTTTTGAGGTCCCTTTTGTCGAGGTTTAGGACGAGCAGGTCTAAATGGACCTTTCAATGGACCCGTTGGAATTTTAACTGACTAAAAAGTACATAAATTGAGGTTTTGCAATATGATTGTGTTGAAAAGCACCTAATCAATTATTTGAACTCCTAAATATTGAATAAAACTTGTTTTGCGGTCCTTTTTGTAGAGGTTTCGGACGAGCAGGTCTAAATGGGCCTTTCAATGGACCCGTTAGAATTTTAACTAAGTAAAAAGTATAAAAATTGAGGTTTTGCAATATAATTGTGTTGAAAAGCTCAAAATCAGTTATTTGAACTCCTAAATTTTGATTAAAACATGTTTTGCGGTCCTTTTTGTCGAGGTTTTGGACGAGCATGTCTAAATGGGCCTTTCAATGGACCCGTTGGAATTTTAACTGAGTAAAAAGTACAGAAATTGTGGTTTTGCAATATAATTGTGTTGAAAAGCTACTAATCAATTACATGATCTCCTAAAATTTGATTAAAACTTGTTTTGCGGTCCTTTTTGTCGAAGTTTCGGACGAGCAGGTCTAAATGGGCCTTTCAATTGACCCGCTGGAATTTTAACCGAGTAAAAAGTACAGAAATTGAGGTTTTGCAATATAATTATGTTGAAAAGCTCCTAATCAATTATTTGAACTCCTAAAATTTGATAACAAAAAAAATTTGCGTTCCTTTTTGTAGAGGTTTCGGACGAGCAGGTCTAAATGGGCCTTTCAGTGGACCCGTTGGAATTTTAACTGAGTAAAAAGTATAGAAATTGAGGTTTTGCAATATAATTGTGTTGAAAAGCTCATAATCAATTATTTGAACTCCTAAAGTTTGATTAAAAATTGTTTTGCGGTCCTTTTTGTCGAGGTTTCGGACGAGCAGGTCTAAATGGGCCTTTCAATTGATCCGTTGGAATTTTAAATGAGTAAAAAGTACAGAAATTGTGGTTTTGCAATATAATTGTGTTGAAAAGCTACTAATCAATTACATCATCTCCTAAAATTTGATTAAAACTTGTTTTGAGGTCCTTTTTGTCGTAGTTTCGGACGAGCAGGTCTAAATGGGCCTTTCAATTGACCCGTTGGAATTTTAACTGTCTAAAAAGTACAGAAATTGAGGTTTTGCAATATAATTGTTTTGAAAAGCTCCTAATCAATTATTTGAACTCCTAAAATTTGATAAATATTTTTTGCGTTCCTTTTTGTAGAGGTTTCGGACGAGCAGGTCTAAATGGGCGTTTCAGTGGACCCGTTATAATTTTAACTGAGTAAAAAGTACAGAAATTGAGGTTTTGCAATATAATTGTGTTGAAAAGCTCATAATCAATTATTTGAACTCCTAAAATTTGATTAAAACTTGTTTTGCGGTCCTTTTTGTCGAGGTTTCGGACGAGCATGTCTAAATGGGCCTTTCAATGGACCCGTTGGAATTTTAACTGAGTAAAAAGTACGGAAATTGTGTTTTTGCAATATAATTGTGTTGAAAAGCTACTAATCAATTACATGATCTCCTAAAAAGTGTGGTTTTGCAATATAATTGTGCTGAAAAGCTCCAAATAAATTATTTGAACTCCTAAACTTTGATAAAACTTGTTTTGCGTTCCATTTTGTAGAGGTTTCGGACGAGCAGGTCTAAATGGGCCTTTCAGAGGACCCGTTGGAATTTTAACTAACTAAAAAGTACAGAAATTGAGGTTTTGCAATATAATTGTGTTGAAAACCTCCTAACAAATTACATGATCTCCTAAAATTTGATTAAAACTTTTTTGTGGTCCCTTTTGTCGAGGTTTAGGACGAGCAGGTCTAAATGGACCTTTCAATGGACCCGTTGGAATTTTAACTGACTAAAAAGTACAGAAATCGAGGTTTTGCAATATAATTGTGTTGAAAAGCTCCAAATCAATTATTTGAACTCCTAAAATTTGATAAAACTTGTTTTGCGTTTCATTTTGTAGAGGTTTCAGACGAGCAGGTCTAAATGGGCCTTTCAGAGGACCCGTTGGAATATTAACTGAGTAAAAAGCACAGAAATTGAGGTTTTGCAGTATGATTGTGTTGAAAAGCTCCTAATCAATTATTTGAACTCCTAAATATTGAATAAAACTTGTTTTGCGGTCCTTTTTGTAGAGGTTTCGGACGAGCAGGTCTAAATGGGCCTTTCAATGGACCCGTTGGAATTTTAACTAAGTAAAAAATACAGAAATTGAGGTTTTGCAATATAATTGTGTTGAAAATCTCCTAATCAATTATTTTAACTCCTAAAATTTGATTAAAACTTGTTTTGCGGTCCTTTTGTAGAGGTTTCGGACGAGCAGGTGTAAATGGGCCTTTCAATTGACCCGTTGGAATTTTAACCGAGTAAAAAGTACAGAAATTGAGGTTTTGCAATATAATTGTGTTGAAAAGCTCCTAATCAATTATTTGAACTCCTAAAATTTGATAAAAAAAAATTGCGTTCCTTTTTGTAGAGGTTTCGGACGAGCAGGTCTAAATGGGCCTTTCAGAGGACCCGTTGGAATTTTAACTGAGTAAAAAGTACAGAAATTGAGGTTTTGCAATATGATTGTGTTGAAAAGCTCCTAATCAATTATTTGAACTCCTAAAATTTGATTAAAACTTGTTTTGCGGTCCTTTTTGTCGAGGTTTCGGACGAGCAGGTCTAAATGGGCCTTTCAATGGACCCGTTGGAATTTTAACCGAGTAAAAATTACATAAATTGTGGTTTTGCCTTATAAGTGTGTTGAAAAGCTACTAATCAATTACATGATCTCCTAAAATTTGATTAAAACTTGTTTTGTGGTCCTTTTTGTCGAAGTTTCGGACGAGCATGTCTAAATGGGCCTTTCAATGGACCCGTTGGAATTTTAACAAAGTAAAAAGTACAAAAATTGTGGTTTTGCAATATAATTGTGTTGAAAAGCTATTTATCAATTACATGATCTCCTAAAATTTGATTAATACTTGTTTTGCGGTCATTTTTGTCAAAGTTTCGGACGAGCAGGTCTAAATGGGCCTTTCAATTGACCCGTTGGAATTTTAACTGACTAAAAAGTACAGAAATTGAGGTTTTGCAATACAATTGTGTTGAAAAGCTCCTAATCAATTATTTGAACTCCTAAAATTTGATAAAAAAAAAATTTGCGTTCCTTTTTGTAGAGGTTTCGGACGAGCAGGTCTAAATGGTCCTTTCAGTGGACCCGTTGGAATTTTAACTGAGTAAAAAGTATAGAAATTGAGGTTTTGCAATATAATTGTGTTGAAAAGCTCCTAATCAATTAATTGAACTCCTAAAATTTGATAAAAAAAATTTTGCGTTCCTTTTTGTAGAGGTTTCGGACGAGCAGGTCTAAATGGGCCTTTCAGTGGACCCGTTGGAATTTTAACTGAGTAAAAAGTATAGAAATTGAGGTTTTCCAATATAATTGTGTTGAAAACCTCCTAATCAATTACATGATATCCTAAAATTTGATTAAAACTTGTTTTGTGGTCCCTTTTGTCGAGGTTTAGGACGAGCAGGTCTAAATGGACCTTTCAATGGATCCGTTGGAATTTTAACTGACTAAAAAGTACATAAATTGAGGTTTTGCAATATGATTGTGTTGAAAAGCTCCTAATCAATTATTTGAACTCCTAAATATTGAATAAAACTTGTTTTGCGGTCCTTTTTGTAGAGGTTTCGGACGAGCAGGTCTAAATGGGCCTTTCAATGGACCCGTTAGAATTTTAACTAAGTAAAAAGTATAAAAATTGAGGTTTTGCAATATAATTGTGTTGAAAAGCTCAAAATCAGTTATTTGAACTCCTAAAATTTGATTAAAACAAGTTTTGCGGTCCTTTTTGTCGAGGTTTTGGACGAGCATGTCTAAATGGGCCTTTCAATGGACCCGTTGGAATTTTAACTGAGTAAAAAGTACAGAAATTGTGGTTTTGCAATATAATTGTGTTGAAAAGCTACTAATCAATTACATGATCTCCTAAAATTTGATTAAAACTTGTTTTGCAGTCCTTTTTGTCGAGGTTTCGGACGAGCAGGTCTAAATGGGCCTTTCAATTGATCCGTTGGAATTTTAACTGAGTAAAAAGTACAGAAATTGTGGTTTTGCAATATAATTGTGTTGAAAAGCTACTAATCAATTACATGATCTCCTAAAATTTGATTAAAACTTGTTTTGCTGTCCTTTTTGTCGAAGTTTCGGACGAGCAGGTCTAAATGGGCCTTTCAATTGACCCGTTGGATTTTTAACTGACTAAAAAGTACAGAAATTGAGGTTTTGCAATATAATTGTGTTGAAAAGCTCCTAATCAATTATTTGAACTCCTAAAATTTGATAAATATTTTTTGCGTTCCTTTTTGTAGAGGTTTCGGACGAGCAGGTCTAAATGGGCCTTTCAGTAGACCCGTTATAATTTTAACCGAGTCAAAAGTACAGAAATTGAGGTTTTGCAATATAATTGTGTTGAAAAGCTCATAATCAATTATTTGAACTCCTAAAATTTGATTAAAACTTGATTTGCGGTCCTTTCTGTCGAGGTTTCGGACGAGCAGGTCTTAATGGGCCTTTCAATGGACCCGTTGGAATTTTAACTGAGAAAAAAGTACAGAAATTGAGGTTTTGTAATATAATTATGTTGAAAAGCTCCTAATCAATTATTTGAACTCCTAAAATTTGATAACAAAAAAATTTGCGTTCCTTTTTGTAGAGGTTTCGGACGAGCAGGTCTAAATGGGCCTTTCAGTGGACCCGTTGGAATTTTAACTGAGTAAAAAGTATAGAAATTGAGGTTTTGCAGTATAATTGTGTTGAAAATCTCATAATCAATTATTTGAACTCCTAAAATTTGATTAAAACTTGTTTTGCGGTCCTTTTTGTCTAGGTTTTGGACGAGCAGGTCTTAAGTGGCCTTTCAATGGACCCGTTGGAATTTTAACTGAGTAAAAAGTACAGAAATTGTGGTTTTGCAATATAATTGTGTTGAAAAGCTACTAATCAATTACATGATCTCCTAAAATTTGATTAAAACTTGTTTTGCGGTCCTTTTTGTCGAAGTTTCGGACGAGCAGGTCTAAATGGGCCTTTCAATTGACCCGCTGGAATTTTAACCGAGTAAAAAGTACAGAAATTGAGGTTTTGCAATATAATTATGTTGAAAAGCTCCTAATCAATTATTTGAACTCCTAAAATTTGATAACAAAAAAAATTTGCGTTCCTTTTTGTAGAGGTTTCGGACGAGCAGGTCTAAATGGGCCTTTCAGTGGACCCGTTGGAATTTTAACTGAGTAAAAAGTATAGAAATTGAGGTTTTGCAATATAATTGTGTTGAAAAGCTCATAATCAATTATTTGAACTCCTAAAATTTGATTAAAACTTGTTTTGCGGTCCTTTTTGTCGAGGTTTCTGTTGAGTGGATCACACGAATGATAATAACCAAGAGGGGGGGTGAATTGGAATTTTAACGATGTTGTAACGGAAATTGCAACTTAAAGATATTGACACGAGAATTTAGAGTGGTTCAAGTTCACCAACCGAACTCTACATCCACTACCTTAGTCTCACCAAGGATTTCCAACAATTTCCACTAAATTGTTCGTCCCCTTTTTCCAGGACAAGGAGGCAACCTTTACAATTTCGGTTAATTTTTCTACCCAAAAATTAACCCAATCCTCACACAATAGAACAAAGAAATTTGATGGCTAATAAGGTATCTCTCAATACAAATGATAGCCCGATATCAAGCACTCAACCCAATCGAACAAAATATAAATGAAGGATACAATTGGGGTTTCTAGATAAAAATGGGATTTCAACACAAATGCTTGTATTTGATGAAAGGATGTATGCTTGTAGCTTAATTGATGATTGCTGGAGCTTCTTGGGGTCTTTTTATAGCCTCTTGAAGTTTTCTAGCCGTTGTGGGTGATGGGCTGAAAATTAGAGCCGTTGGGGTGTTTTTCTCACAACTTTTCAGCTTCCAGACGCCTACCGTTTCGGAACGGGGTCACCTGTTTCGGAACGGATTTCAAATAATATAGCCGTTGGAGCGTCTACGAGAACCCGTTTCGAAACGCCTAGGGGCCGTTTCGGAACGGTTATGCCACTGCCAAAGGGGTGTTTCGAAACGGCTTAGCCCGTTTCGGAACATGTTTGCCACTGTCAAAGGGGTGTTTCGAAACGGCCTAAGCCCGTTTCGGAACACCCTGTTTATTTTCAAAATTCAGTTTATAGCCGTTACCCTTGTTCGTTTAAATGAAGAACAGTTTCGAAACGAGTCATACCGTTTCGAAACGCCTTGACCCGTTCCGATACCCGTTTCGGAACAGGTGCACATCGAACTGAAAGTGTTTCGAAACGGGGCTTGAAAATTCCCTGTTTTGGCTTTGAAATACTTAAAAAAATATTTGGTAAGTCTTTGGTTTTAGCTATGAAGTGGTCTTTAACAAGATGTAGGAAATTTTAAGGACTTTAAAATTTGTTTTGATATTTTTCATTTTAGTCCTTAGGTTTTTAGTTATATCAAAATTAAAGCATATGTTTCACAATCTCCCCCTTTTTGATATAACAAAACCAAAGTTAGAATTTTTTTAAGAATTTTGAAAGTTTTGAAGATATTCTAACTCCCCCTTAATTTAAGATAGGTTTTGAAATTTAAAACTTTTGACTTTTGAAATCAAGGATCAAAACCTTAAGACAAATTTAAAAATTTGAAAATTAAAAGTTTGAAAAATTTTGGTGGCATGGCATGATGGCATGGCAATTCTCTTAAATATCTTCTCCCCCTTTTTGTTAGATCAAAAAGAAACAAGCTCATAAAGAAGATTAGTATCAATAAGCAATAATAAGCAATCATAATTAATATCATCAAAATATTCAAAGCATAAACAATAAGTTCATAATCGAATCCCAAAATAAAAGATCATAAGCATAGGTTAAAATATAAAGATGCAAACTTAATCCTAAATGCATAACTAATATGATAAACATCCTAAGCCTCGTCATCCGAATCATCATCATCATCCTTGGCTTGCGAACGATGAAACTTCGTCCATTGCCCATAAAGTGTAGAGAAGGAAAGATCAAGGTTGGCATGCGAAGTTGAAAGAGTATGAAGACCATCTTCAACGTTCTTCAACCGATTGCCCATAGATTCAAAGTTTGAAGCAATGCGAGTGTCCATAGTATCAAGTCTAGAATCTAAGGCATTGAATCGCTGGGTAAGAAGAGTAGTGAGAGCATCAGTGTTTCCCACTTGATCTTGAGGCGGAGGAGCAACAGGAGGAGGAACCGCTTCCCTATCAACCCTTTCCCAAATACCATTCACATAAGTGAATCCTGACTTGCGAAGAGAGGATTCTCCAATCTTTGTCTTGCGAGGTTCCGGGAAGTCATAGGTACAGTCAATATTAAGATGATGGAAGAGGAAACTCAAAACAACTCCATAGGTGAACGAAATTAACTCATTTGTGTCAATAAGCTTAATGTTATTGACAATCTCGGCAAAAATAATTTTAGGGACATTTGGGCGCTCACCCCTACGGAAACACTCTAGCCAAAAGTGATCTTTTTCTCGAATGTGGGAGTATTTCCCCCCGGATGGTCGAATAAACCAAGAAACAATGAGATGAAGCACACGATCATGCACATCTAAATTTAGAGCTTTCCCGGTAAAAGTGCCAAAATGGCGTTCATCTTCAAGACCCTCATTTTTGAGTTTAAGGGCAGACTCCAAAAGAGCAATATTGATAACAAACTTCTTTCCCAATAAAGATGACTCAATTCCTACTATCTCGGTTTTGGTTTCATCGTAAAGAAAACGAGCATTAGAGTAGAAAAGGAGTACCATGTTTTTGTAGCAAATATCTTCGATGCTCAAGAAGAAAAGAAGATTCCACTCATCCAAACGACCAAGATACCGAAAGAGGAATCGCTCGGAATTAAGGAATTCTACATCAATAACTCTTTCCTTACGAACTGCAAAGTCCTTGACATAAGCAAAACGAGCACGCTGGTCTGGAGTTCTAAGAGTTTTTTGAAAGAGCTGAGTGATATTTGGACGAATGCTCGATTCACCGGATTGAACGGCTTTGCGCTTTTTGTTCGATTGATCCGCCATCTAAAATATTAAGCAAGAGTTTTAAAAATTGAGTGTATGCATTGATAATTAAAATCAATCCAATAGGAAATCCCACTTAGGTTTTTGAAAAACAAAATTTAAAAAAAACGGTTAAAAAAATTTTATATTCGAATCAAAAATTTTGAGATTTTGAAAATTTTTTACAAGATTCGAATAACCCACAACTAAAAACATACAATGTATACAAAAATAAATTTTTCTATCCTATGATTCGAACATAATTTGAAAAAGAAGAAAAATAAGAAAAAATACCTTAGTTTGGGATTTTGGATGATTTGAGTGAAATCTTTGCACAAGATTGATGAAACTTGCTTAGATATATGTTTTAGAGCAAAACCCCTCACAATTTTGTGAAAAACAAAGGGTTTGAGAGGGTATTTATAGAAGGGGGTCGGTTAGGGTTTTTAGGGTTTTAAGAGTTTGATAAATATTAGAATTTTGAACTTTTAGAAGCCCTAAATAGGGCTGTCCGCGAGTCCGTTTCGGAACGGTCATGACCGTTTCGGAACGGGGCGGCTAGGGTTTGACCCTTCTTAAAACCTTTGACATATCGTTTCGAAACGGGGATGACCGTTTCGAAACACGTTTGACCCGTATCGGAACGCGTTCCGATACACCTTTACATCGAACCGAAAACGTTTCGAAACGCCTGGGGCCGTTTCGAAACGCCCTTCTCTCAGGACAAAATTTAAGGCACCCGTATCGGAACGGGTTAACCCGTTTCGATACACCTGGGCCTGGAAGTGCAGATGAGGCTCTAAAATGCAGAAAAAATAATTTTCTAAGAGGCCAAACATGCATATATGATATGAATGAGCAGGCAAACATATTTAGGCATAAACATACTCCCCCTAACTATATGCATGGAAGAAATTGGGAGTCTAAACATATAAACATGATATTTCACAAAATCAAGCATATTTAAGTTTTAAAAGAGGTCCTAAAGGTCAAGATAGGCTAGTTAGGCCCAATTCTCTCCTAAGGGACCAAAAACGCTCTTTATCTAATGGTTTTGTGAAAATGTCCGCTAATTGATTTAAGGTGTCTACATACTCTATAGCCACATCTTTCTTAAGGACATGATCTCTAATGAAATGATGCCTTATTTCTATATGTTTGGTTCTAGAGTGTTGGATGGGATTTTTTGTTAAACATATTGCACTTGTATTATCACATTTAAGGGGTATGGTTTCTATTTTTACACCATAATCTAAGAGTTGTTGTTTCATCCAAAGGACTTGAGCACAACAACTTCCTAAGGATATGTACTCGGCTTCGGTGGTAGATAAAGCTACACTATTTTGTTTCTTAGAGAACCAAGATATGAGCATACTACCTAAGAATTGACAAGTTCCCGAAGTACTTTTCCTATCGATTTTGCAACCCCCATAATCCGCATCCGAGTAAGCATGTAGGTTGAAGGTAGAGACTCTAGGATACCAAAGGCCTAAACAAGGAGTGTCTCTAAGGTATCTAAAGATTCTCTTAACGGCTATAAGGTGAGACTCTCTAGGACTAGCTTGAAACCTAGCACACAAGCAAACACTAAACAGTATATCCGGTCTACTTGCGGTAAGGTAAAGCAAAGATCCAATCATAGAGCGATAAAGCTTAGAGTCAACACACTTACCTCCTTCATCTTTGTCAAGCTTTGTAGATGAGCTCATAGGAGTGGCTTGAGGCTTTGTGTTCTCCAAGCCAAACTTGTTGAGCATATCCTTTATGTATTTTGCTTGATTTATGAAGGTGCCATCCTTCATTTGTTTGATTTGGAGTCCCAAAAAGAATGAGAGCTCCCCCATCATGCTCATCTCAAATTCACCTTGCATTAACTTAGCAAATTCTTGACAATGACATTCATTAGTAGATCCAAATATAATATCATCAACATAAATTTGAACTACTAAAATGTCATTTTTATACATTTTTATAAAGAGTGTAGTGTCCACCTTACCTTTTTCAAATCCTTTTTCAATCAAAAAATTTGAGAGCCTTTCATACCAAGCTCTAGGAGCTTGTTTTAAACCATAAAGTGCTTTTGTAAGTTTGAAAACATGATTTGGAAATTTTGAGTCTTCAAAACCCGGTGGTTGTTCTACGTACACTTCTTCATTTATAAAACCATTTAAAAATGCGCTTTTAACGTCCATTTGAAAAAGCTTGAAATTATGATAACATGCATATGCAAGCAACATCCTAATGGCTTCCATTCTAGCTACGGGTGCATAGGTTTCATCAAAATCTATTCCCTCCTCTTGAGTGTAACCTTGTGCTACAAGTCTAGCTTTATTTCTTACAATGTTACCACTCTCATCTAGTTTGTTCCTAAATACCCATTTAGTTCCTATTGTAGATTGATTACTAGGCCTATCAACTAATGTCCAAACATTACTTCTCTCAAATTGATTTAACTCTTCTTGCATAGCCATAATCCAAAAATCATCTTTCAATGCTTCTTTGATATTTTTAGGCTCTATGCATGAGATAAATGCAATATGATTCATTAATTTAAGAGAAGAACGAGTGGTTACCCCCTTGGATGGATCACCCAAGATTTCACCATCTTTGACATAGTTCAACTCCCTTGGATAGCTAACTTCCTTTTCCTCAATAGCCAAGTCCCTCAAGGCTTCAAGAGGTGGATCTTGTGTGTCTTCTTCTTTTGGTTGAATCTCATCCTTCTTTGAAGTTTGACCTCCATCAAAGGTATTTGTGATTCCTACATTATCATTATCACAAGAATCCTTCCTAGGAAGGGGATTATCATCGAATACAACATGAATAGATTCTTCTACAACTAAAGTTCTTTTGTTAAATACTCGATAGGCTTTAGAGGTTAAAGAGTAACCTATAAAAATAGCTTCATCACTTTTTGCATCAAATTTACCTAAATTATCTTTTCCATTATTTAAAACAAAACATTTACATCCAAAAGGGTGGAAGTAGCTAATATTAGGCTTTTTAGATTTTAAAATCTCATAAGGTGTTTTCTTTAAAATCGGCCTAATGGTTACACGATTTATAATATAACAAGCCGTGTTTGTTGCTTCCGCCCAAAAATATTTTGGTAAATTATTTTCGCAAAGCATAGTTCTAGCCATTTCTTGTAAAGTTCTATTTTTCCTCTCAACTACCCCATTTTGTTGAGGAGTTCGAGGGGCTGAAAAATTATGGCTAATACCATTTTCATTTAGAAAATCTTCAAATCCTAAATTTTGAAATTCGGTTCCATGATCACTTCTAATATGTGAAATTTTAAGTTCAAGATCATTTTGAATTAATTTTGAAAATGTGATGAATTTTTCCAAAGCCTCATCCTTAGTACTTAAAAAGAGAACCCAAGTGAATCTAGAAAAATCATCAACTAATACAAAAGCATATGATTTGCCACCCAAGCTCATAGTCCTAATTGGCCCAAATAAATCCATATGGATTAGTTGTAAACATCTACTAGTAGAAATGTCATTAATGGATTTAAAAGAAGATCTATGTTGTTTACCCTTTGAGCATGCATCACAAATTTTATCGTTCGAAAATTTTATCTTGGGTAAACCTTTAACTAGGTTTAGAGAGACTAGTTTTTCTAAAACACTTGTGCTAGCATGTCCTAGCTTCCTATGCCACAACCATGCATCATTTTCGTTTTGAGCAACTAAGCATGCATGAGATGTATGTATGTCATCTAGATGCACCATGTATATATTCCCTATGCGATGACCTATGAGCATAATATTATTAGTTTTAATGTCTACAATTTTACAACCGGTTTTATCAAATATAACATTAAAACCTTTATCACATAGTTGACTTATGCTCAATAAATTATGTTTAAGACCATTGACATATAAAACATTTTCAATGAGAGTAGTAGAGTGATTACCAATGGAGCCAATACCTTCAATGTGGCCTTTGGAGTTGTCACCAAATGTTACTACTCCTCCACTTTTTGGCTTTAGATCCATGAGTCGACTCTTGTCTCCGGTCATGTGTCTCGAGCATCCACTATCAAGGTACCATGAGTTTTGACTTTGTGCTTTGGCCTTGTAGCAATGCTCCCCCTACAAACAAAGATATTTAAACTTTTGTTTTTGGTACCCAAATCATTTTGGGTCCATGTGTGTTAGTTCCTAAAACTTTGGTTCCCTTAGGAATCCAAGGTGACATAGCAGTAATATCATTAGATTTAACAAGTTCCTTAGGAACCCATACATTTCTAATTCTTTTAACTTTACTATGTCTAGGATAGTTATCTTGTTTGTAGTAGTTAGTCTTTTTCTTATATTGGTGTGTTCTAGAGGATTCTCCTATGTCATGTTTAACACTACCATTAATTTTTAAAGACTTTTTGAGCTCATTTAGCTCACTTAACACCTTTTGGTGTTCACAATTATTTTGAGATAAAAGATTATTAAGATCAATATTTTCTTTTTGAAAGAATTTAAGTTCATCTTCTAATCCTAATATCTTTTTCTCTATTTTAGAATTAGTTTGAGTAAGTGAGTCATTTTTCTCTTTTAATTCTATAATAATTTTTCTATTCCTAATAACCGACTCCCTATACTTCTCAACTAATTCATCATATACCTCTTGTAACTCATCATAAGCATCATTTAGTTCTTCATATGAAAAATCTAAAGTAGATGAGTTAGAGGTTACCAAGGAGGAATCTTCCTCAAGTGCCATGAGGCAGAGGTTCGCCACTTCTTGTTCGTCATCCTCCGATGACTCCTCATCACTCCAAGTAGCAAGCTTAGCTTTGAGCTTTTTCTTCTTCTCAAAGCCCTTCTTCTTGAGTTGAGGGCACTCCGAACGTATGTGGCCGGGTTGTCCGCACTCGAAGCAAGTGATTGGATCCCTTCCTTCTTCTTTGTTCTTGCCTTTAAAGTCCATTTTCCTTTGGATTCTTCTTCCTCGGTTGGACCTCATAAGGCGTGAGAATCGTTTGGCTATCATAGCCAATTCTTCAAGTTCATCCTCATCACTAGATGAACTTTCATCAAGTTGGGAAGTTTTAGCTTTGAGAGCTATTCCTATTTTCTTCTTTTTCTCCCCTTCAAGCTTCTCCATTCTTTTTTCTTCTTTCTTTTTCTCATCTTCCCTTCCTTGCTTCATGATCTCGTGAGTAAGGAGAGAACCTACAAGTTCATCAAGCTTTAGAGTTTTTAAATTCTTTGCTTCGATGATAGCGGTTCTCTTCCCATCCCAAGATTCGGGAAGTGAATAGAGTAGCTTTCGGACAAGCTTGTCTTCCGGTATAATTTCTCCATAGCCCTTTAGACCATTCACAATTGTGGAGAATCGATCAAACATCTTTGACACCGTCTCATCAAATTCCATCTTGAAATTTTCATAACTAAGATTGAGAATTCCAATCTTAGTTTCTTTGACATCGTTGGTGCCTTCATAGGTGGTTTCAAGAGTGTCCCACACTTCTTTGGCACTTTCAATTGATGAGACCTTTGAGTAGATGTCCGGACCGAAAGCACAAAATAGCATGTGAAGAGCTTTATCATTTACTTGGATCTTTTTCCTTTCCTCTTCACTCATTTCCGTTCTTCTTTTAAGCACCATCTTGCCATCAACATCTTGCTTCAATGGAATATATGGTCCATCCTCAATGACATCCCACACAAGGTAGTCACTTGATTTAATAAATAGACGCATTTTATTTTTCCAAAATGAGTAGTTCTCACCATTGAAGAAAGGAGGCTTTGTGGTGGATTGTGAGTCGTACATACCGGGAGCGGAGGTTGATGCCATCTCTTGATATTTTGATGATGATCACACTTCTTCCAAGGATCTCCTCTTGCGATTGTTAATCCTCAAAGAGTTAAGCTCTGATGCCAATTGTTGAGTGGATCACACGAATGATAATAACCAAGAGGGGGGGTGAATTGGAATTTTAACGATGTTGTAACGGAAATTGCAACTTAAAGATATTGACACGAGAATTTAGAGTGGTTCAAGTTCACCAACCGAACTCTACATCCACTACCTTAGTCTCACCAAGGATTTCCAACAATTTCCACTAAATTGTTCGTCCCCTTTTTCCAGGACAAGGAGGCAACCTTTACAATTTCGGTTAATTTTTCTACCCAAAAATTAACCCAATCCTCACACAATAGAACAAAGAAATTTGATGGCTAATAAGGTATCTCTCAATACAAATGATAGCCCGATATCAAGCACTCAACCCAATCGAACAAAATATAAATGAAGGATACAATTGGGGTTTCTAGATAAAAATGGGATTTCAACACAAATGCTTGTATTTGATGAAAGGATGTATGCTTGTAGCTTAATTGATGATTGCTGGAGCTTCTTGGGGTCTTTTTATAGCCTCTTGAAGTTTTCTAGCCGTTGTGGGTGATGGGCTGAAAATTAGAGCCGTTGGGGTGTTTTTCTCACAACTTTTCAGCTTCCAGACGCCTACCGTTTCGGAACGGGGTCACCTGTTTCGGAACGGATTTCAAATAATATAGCCGTTGGAGCGTCTACGAGAACCCGTTTCGAAACGCCTAGGGGCCGTTTCGGAACGGTTATGCCACTGCCAAAGGGGTGTTTCGAAACGGCTTAGCCCGTTTCGGAACATGTTTGCCACTGTCAAAGGGGTGTTTCGAAACGGCCTAAGCCCGTTTCGGAACGCCCTGTTTATTTTCAAAATTCAGTTTATAGCCGTTACCCTTGTTCGTTTAAATGAAGAACAGTTTCGAAACGAGTCATACCGTTTCGAAACGCCTTGACCCGTTCCGATACCCGTTTCGGAACAGGTGCACATCGAACTGAAAGTGTTTCGAAACGCCCTTGGCCGTTTCGAAACGGGGCTTGAAAATTCCCTGTTTTGGCTTTGAAATACTTAAAAAAATATTTGGTAAGTCTTTGGTTTTAGCTATGAAGTGGTCTTTAACAAGATGTAGGAAATTTTAAGGACTTTAAAATTTGTTTTGATATTTTTCATTTTAGTCCTTAGGTTTTTAGTTATATCAAAATTAAAGCATATGTTTCACAGTTTCGGACGAGCAGGTCTTAATGGGCCTTTCAATGGACCTGTTGGAATTTTAACTGAGTAAAAAGTACATAAATTGTGGTTTTGCAATATAATTGTGTTGAAAAGCTACTAATCAATTACATGATCTCCTAAAATATGATTAAAACTTGTTTTGCGGTCATTTTTGTCGAAGTTTCGGACGAGCAGGTCTAAATGTGCCTTTCAATGGACCCGTTGGAATTTTACTTTAGTAAAAAGTATAAAAATTGAGGTTTTGCAATATAATTGTGTTGAAAAGCTCATAATCAGTTATTTGAACTCCTAAAATTTGATTAAAACTTGTTTTGCGGTCCTTTTTGTCGAGGTTTTGGACGAGCATGTCTAAATGGGCATTTCAATGGACCCGTTGGAATTTTAACTGAGTAAAAAGTACAGAAATTGTGGTTTTGCAATATAATTGTGTTGAAAAGCTACTAATCAATTACTTGATCTCCTAAAATTTGATTAAAACTTGTTTTGCGGTCCTTTTTGTCGAAGTTTCGGACGAGCAGGTCTAAATGGGCTTTTCAATTGACCCGTTGGAATTTTAACTGAGTAAAAAGTACAGAAATTGAGGTTTTGCAATATAATTATGTTGAAAAGCTCCTAATCAATTATTTGAACTCCTAAAATTTGATAACAAAAATATTTGCGTTCCTTTTTGTAGAGGTTTCGGACGAGCAGGTCGAAATGGGCCTTTCAGTGGACCCGTTGGAATTTTAACTGAGTAAAAAGTATAGAAATTGAGGTTTTGCAATATAATTGTGTTGAAAAGCTCATAATCAATTACATGATCTCCTAAAATTTGATTAAAACTTGTTTTCCAGTCCTTTTTGTAAAGGCTTCGGACGTGCATGTCTAAACAGGCCTTTCAATGGACCCGTTGGAATTTTAACTGAGTAAAAAGTATAAAAATTGAGATTTTGCAATATAATTGTGTTTAAAGGCTCCTAATAAATTATTTGAACTCCTAAAATTTGATTAAAACTTGTTTTGCGGTTCTTTTTGTCGAGGTTTCGGACGAGTAGGTCTAAATGGGCCTTTCAATGGACCCGTTGGAATTTTAACCGGGTAAAAAGTACAGAAATTGAGGTTTTTCAATATAATTATGTTGAAAAGTTCCTAATCAATTACATGATATCCTAAAATTTGATTAAAACTTGTTTTGCGGTCATTTATATACAGGGTTCGGACGAGCGGGTCGAAATGGGCCTTTCAATGGACCCGTTGGAATTTCAACTGAGTAAAAAGTACAGAAATTGATGTTTTGCAATATAATTGTGTTGAAAAGCTCATAATCAATTACACGATCTCCTAAACTTTGATTAAAACTTGTTTTCCGGTCCTTTTTGTAGAGGCTTCGGAAGTTCATGTCTAAATGGGCCTTTCAGAGGACCCGTTGGAATTTTAACTGAGTAAAAAGTACATAAATTGAGGTTTTGCAATATAATTGTGTTGAAAAGCTCATAATCAATTATTTGAACTCATAAAGTTTGATTAAAACTTGTTTTGCGGTCCTTTTTGTCGAGGTTTCGGACGAGCAGGTCTAAATGGTTCTTTCAATTGATCCGTTGGAATTTTAACTGAGTAAAAAGTACAGAAATTGTGGTTTTGCAATATAATTGTGTTGAAAAGCTCCTAATCAATTATTTGAACTCCTAAAATTTGATAAATATTTTTTGCGTTCCTTTTTATAGAGGTTTCGGACGAGTAGGTCTAAATGGGCCTTTCAGTGGACCCGTTATAATTTTAACTGAGTAAAAAGTACAGAAATTGAGGTTTTGCAATATAATTGTGTTGAAAAGCTCATAATCAATTATTTGAACTCCTAAAATTTGATTAAATCTTGTTTTCCGGTCCTTTTTGTCGAGGTTTCGGACGAGCATGTCTAAATGGGCCTTTCAATGGACCCGTTGGAATTTTAACTGAGTAAAAAGTACAGAAATTGTGGTTTTGCAATATAATCGTGTTGAAAAGCTACTAATCAATTACATTATCTCCTAAAATTTGATTAAAACTTGTTTTGCGGTCCTTTTTGTCGAAGTTTCAGACGAGCAGGTCTAAATGGGCCTTTCAATTGACCCGTTGGAATTTTAACTGACTAAAAAGTACAGAAATTGAGTTTTGCAATATAATTGTGTTGAAAAGCTCCTAATCAATTATTTGAACTCCTAAAATTTGATAAAAAAATTTTGCATTCCTTTTTGTAGAGGTTTCGGACGAGCAGGTCTAAATGGGCCTTTCAGTGGATCCGTTGGAATTTTAACTGAGTAAAAAGTATAGAAATTGAGGTTTTGCAATATAATTGTGTTGAAAAGCTCATAATCAATTATTTGAACTCCTAAAATTTGATTAAAACTTGTTTTGCGGTCCTTTTTGTCGAGGTTTCGGACGAGCAGGTCTAAATGGGCCTTTCAATGGACCCGTTGGAATTTTAACTGAGTAAAAAGTACAGAAATTGTGGTTTTGCATTATAATTGTGTTGAAAAGCTACTAATCAATTAAATGATCTCCTAAAATTTGATTAAAACTTGTTTTGCGGTCCTTTTTGTCGAAGTTTCGGACGAGCAGGTCTAAATGGGCCTTTCAATTGACCCGTTGGAATTTTAACTGACTAAAAAGTACAGAAATTGAGGTTTTGCAATATAATTGTGTTGAAAAGCTCCTAATCAATTATTTGAACTCCTAAAATTTGATAAAAAAAATTGCGTTCCTTTTTGTAGAGGTTTCGGACGAGCAGGTCTAAATGGGCCTTTCGGTGGACCCGTTGGAATTTTAACTGAGTAAAAAGTATAGAAATTGAGGTTTTGCAATATAATTTTGTTGAAAAGCTCATAATCAATTATTTGAATTCCTAAAATTTGATTAAAACATGTTTTGCGGTCCTTTTTGTCGAGGTTTCGGACGAGCAGGTCTAAATGGGCCTTTCAATGGACCCGTTGGAATTTTAACTGAGTAAAAAGTACAGAAATTGTGGTTTTGCATTATAATTGTGTTGAAAAGCTACTAATCAATTACATGATCTCCTAAAATTTGATTAAAACTTGTTTTGCGGTCCTTTTTGTCGAAGTTTCGGACGAGCAGGTCTAAATGGGCCTTTCAATTGACCCGTTGGAATTTTAACAGACTAAAAAGTACAGAAATTGAGGTTTTGCAATATAATTGTGTTGAAAAGCTCCTAATCAATTATTTGAACTCCTAAAATTTGATAAATATTTTTTGCGTTCCTTTTTGTAGAGGTTTCGGACGAGCAGGTCTAAATGGGCCTTTCAGTGGACCCGTTATAATTTTAACTGAGTAAAAAGTACAGAAATTGAGGTTTTGCAGTATAATTGTGTTGAAAAGCTCATAATCAATTATTTCAACTCTTAAAATTTGATTAAAACTTGTTTTGCGGTCCTTTTTGTCGAGGTTTCGGACGAGCATGTCTAAATGGGCCTTTCAATGGACCCGTTGGAATTTTAACTAAGTAAAAAGTACATAAATTGTGGTTTTGCAATATAATTGTGTTGAAAAGCTACTTATCAATTACATGATCTCCTAAAATTTGATTAAAACTTGTTTTGCGGTCCTTTTTGTCGAAGTTTCGGACGAGCAGGTCTAAATGGGCCTTTCAATTGACCCGTTGGAATTTTAACTGACTAAAAAGTACAGAAATTGAGGTTTTGCAATATAATATTGTTGAAAAGCTCCTAATCAATTATTTCAACTCCTAAAATTTGATAAAAAAATCTGCGTTCCTTTTTGTAGAGGTTTCAGACGAGCAGGTCTAAATGGGCCTTTCAGTGGACCCGTTGGAATTTTAACTGAGTAAAAAGTATAGAAATTGAGGTTTTGCAATATAATTGTGTTGAAAAGCTCAAAATCAATTATTTGAACTCCTAAAATTTGATTAAAACTTGTTTTGCGGTCCTTTTTGTCGAGGTTTCGGACGAGCAGGTCTAAATGGGCCTTTCAATGGACCCGTTGGAATTTTAACTGAGTAAAAAGTACAGAAATTGTGGTTTTTCAATATAATTGTGTTGAAAAGCTACTAATAAATTACATGATCTCCTAAAATATGATTAAAACTTGTTTTGCGGTCATTTTTGTCGAAGTTTCGGACGAGCAGGTCTAAATGTGCCTTTCGATGGACCCGTTGGAATTTTACTTTAGTAAAAAGTATAAAAATTGAGGTTTTGCAATATAATTGTGTTGAAAAGCTCATAATCAATTATTTGAACACCTAAAATTTGATTAAAACTTGTTTTGCGGTCCTTTTTGTCGATGTTTCAGACGAGCAAGTCTAAATGGGCCTTTCAATGGAGCCGTTTGAATTTTAACTAAGTAAAAAGTACAGAAATTGTTGTTTTGCAATATAATTGTGTTGAAAACCTCCTAATCAATTACATGATCTCCTAAAATTTGATTAAAACTTGTTTTGTGGTCCCTTTTGTCGAGGTTTAGGACGAGCAGGTCTAAATGGACCTTTCAATGGACCCGTTGGAATTTTAACTGACTAAAAAGTACATAAATTGAGGTTTTGCAATATAATTGTGTTGAAAAGCTCCAAATCAAATTTTTGAACTCCTAAAATTTGATAAAACTTGTTTTGCGTTCCTTTTTGTAGAGGTTTTAGACGAGCAGGCCTAAATGGGCCTTTCAGAGGACCCGTTGGAATTTTAACTTAGTAAAAAGTACAGAAATTGAGGTTTTGCAATATGATTGTGTTGAAAAGCTCCTAATCAATTATTTGAACTCCTAAAATTTGATTAAAACTTGTTTTGCGGTCCTTTTTGTCGAGGTTTCGGACGAGCAGGTCTAAATGGGCCTTTCAATTGACCCGTTGGAATTTTAACTGAGTAAAAAGTACAGAAATTGTGGTTTTGCATTATAATTGTGTTGAAAAGCTACTAATCAATTACATGATCTCCTAAAATTTGATTAAAACTTGTTTTGCGGTCCTTTTTGTCGAAGTTTCGGACGAGCAGGTCTAAATGGGCCTTTCAATTGACCCGTTGGAATTTTAAGTGACTAAAAAGTACAGAAATTGATGTTTTGCAATATAATTGTGTTGAAAAGCTCCTAATCAATTATTTGAACTCCTAAAATTTGATAAATATTTTTTGCGTTCCTTTTTGAAGAGGTTTCGGACGAGCAGGTCTAAATGGGCCTTTCAGTGGACCCGTTATAATTTTAACTGAGTAGAAAGTACAGAAATTGAGGTTTTGCAGTATAATTGTGTTGAAAAGCTCAAAATCAATTATTTCAACTCTTAAAATTTGATTAAAACTTGTTTTGCGGTCCTTTTTGTCGAGGTTTCGGACGAGCATGTCTAAATGGGCCTTTCAATGGACCCGTTGGAATTTTAACAAAGTAAAAAGTACAAAAATTTTGGTTTTGCAATATAATTGTGTTGAAAAGCTACTTATCAATTACATGATCTCCTAAAATTTGATTAATACTTGTTTTGCGGTCCTTTTTGTCGAAGTTTCGGACGAGCAGGTCTAATTGGGCCTTTCAATTGACCCGTTGGAATTTTAACTGACTAAAAAGTACAGAAATTGAGGTTTTGCAATATAATATTGTTGAAAAGCTCCTAATCAATTATTTCAACTCCTAAAATTTGATAAAAAAATTTGCGTTCCTTTTTGTAGAGGTTTCGGACGAGCAGGTCTAAATGGGCCTTTCAGTGGACCCGTTGGAATTTTAACTAAGTAAAAAGTATAGAAATTGAGGTTTTGCAATATAATTGTGTTGAAAAGCTCAAAATCAATTATTTGAACTCCTAAAATTTGATTAAAACTTGTTTTGCGGTCCTTTTTGTCGAGGTTTCGGACGAGCAGGTCTAAATGGGCCTTTCAATGGACCCGTTGGAATTTTAACTGAGTAAAAAGTACAGAAATTGTGGATTTGCAATATAATTGTGTTGAAAAGCTACTAATCAATTACATGATCTCCTAAAATTTGATTAAAACTTGTTTTGCGGTCCTTTTTGTCGAAGTTTCGGACGAGCAGGTCTAAATGGGCCTTTCAATTGACCCGTTGGAATTTTAACTGACTAAAAAGTATAGAAATTGAGGTTTTGCAATATAATTGTGTTGAAAAGCTCCTAATCAATTATTTGAACTCCTAAAATTTGATAAAAAAAATTTGCGTTTCTTTTTGTAGAGGTTTCGGACGAGCAGGTCTAAATGGGCCTTTCAGTGGACCCGTTGGAATTTTAACTGAGTAAAAAGTATAGAAATTGAGGTTTTGCAATATAATTGTGTTGAAAAGCTCATAATCAATTATTTGAACTCCTAAAATTTGATTAAAACTTGTTTTGCGGTCCTTTTTGTTGAGGTTTCGGACGAACAGGTCTAAATGGGCCTTTCAATGGACCCGTTGGAATTTTAACTGAGTAAATAGTACAGAAATTGTGGTTTTGCAATATAATTGTGTTGAACAGCTACTAATCAATTACATGATCTCCTAAAATATGATTAAAACTTGTTTTGCGGTCATTTTTGTCGAAATTTCGGACGAGCAGGTCTAAATTGGCCTTTCAATTGACCCGTTGGAATTTTTTTTTGAAATAAAGGCCTCATTAAAAACCCCTACTACTGTCCTTCAAGCAGAGCTAGAGGACCCTAAAAAGGGGAAAAGAGTGCCTATGTTTTATTATATCAAGAAGGATTTGTTACAAGATTATTGATACAAGGAGGAATATCAGAAACAAAAGATAAGGCATACATATTGCCAAGCGAAAAAGCAGCCAAAGAATGTGCTACATGATTTGCCTCACGACGTACAAAGGAAACAGAAGCTGATACAAAGTCATGAAGAGACTCCCGAATCTGATGAAGGAGTGGCCCCAATATAGAAAGGTCCAATCCTGGATTGTTGATTCTATTTGCAATGGAAGCGCAATCGGTTTCAAGCAGAATCTGAGTCCAACCTTGGGAGCGAGCGAAGGTGACTCCGGCAAGAAGGCTTTCACCTTCACAAGTAACTGCATCTGGCCGGCTACCTAGCGGAAAAGCAAGGCCCCCCACAACTGCACCTGTAGAATCACGTGCAACAGCGCCAACAGCCGCGACACGAGTAGAGGGATTAAAAGCCCCATCTACATTAATTTTTATGTGGTTAGATGGAGGAGGATTCCAATTTGTAGGAGAAAGAATAGAAGGCGCTGGAATGGTAGGCGCAGATGCATTGTAAGAGTCGTTATGTAAACTAATGGAATTGACGGCAATAAGCCAGGATGGTTGCAAATGGTGATTATAAATCCAGTCATTACGCCTATTCCAAACATTCCAAATAGTAGTAAGGAAAAGACCAAATTTATCAGAGGGGAGGAGATGGGCGGCTTCCTCCAACCATTACAAAGGTGTAGTAGCCGAACTTCTGTAAAGGCCAATGGGAATACCAGATAGCTGTAGGGCTTCAGTGGCCCCTATGCAATCACGAAGAGCATGAAGAATAGTTTCTGAGTGACCACCACAAATGGGACAAGGCCCCGAGTCTGGTGAGAAGACTTACAGTTTAGAACCAACTGGTAAAGCACCAGACGCCATACGCCATCCAAAAGTTTTGACTTTAGGCAAGGCCCTGACTTTGGACAGAAATTTCCAAAAACGATTGGGTGGTGATTGTGGAAGCACAGAACGTTGTAAGAAAAGATAACCATAAGGAACCGAGTAAATGCTCGAGTCGTTAGGAGACCAGAGAATAGAGTCACGGTGATCATTTATAATTGGTATACTAAGAATGGTGGACGCGTCCGTTGGATTAAAATAACGATGTACTTTGATAGGATCCCAAGCGGTTTGGTTACGGATCATGAAATCACGGCATCGAATATGAACTTCATACGAGATTTCATAATCCCCAGTAAGGGTAATAGGGGAAGGACCGCCCCAGATGTCTTTATGTACTCTTATGTTACTGTTAATTCCTAGACGGTATAGGAACCCTGGGAGGAGGCGTTGTATAGCATTGTACATACCTTTCCAGGTGAAGGAGCCACGAATAGGCCTGGAGGAATCAAGGATGTTCCCAGAAGGGAAATATTTAGCACGATATATTTGGCCTAGTAGAGAATCTGGTTCACAAATGAGTCTCCATATTTGTTTGCCCAAGAGAGCAACATTGAAGTCATGTAAGTCTTTAAACCCCATTCCTCCAGCAGCCTTAGGTAAACAGACATGGTTCCATGGTAGCATATGCCATCCTTTTTTATTGGATTTGCCGGTCCACCAATATTGCCTGATAGCTGAAGTCATATCATCAATGATGTTTTGTGGAAGAAGATAACAAGACATAACGTATTGAGGTAGGGATTGGAGGACTGCTTTAATGAAGATCTCTCGGCCACTGAAAGACAGAAGATGTTTATCCCAGCTCGAAAGACGGTCATGGACTTTATCACGTACAAAACCTAGAGATTCAGTTTTGTTCTTTCCTATGAGAAGAGGAACACCTAGATAAACACCGGGGTTGGAAACCTCACGTACTTGCAGGAGACTATTAATCGCAGATCTTGTAGAGGATGGGGTACGAGGGTTATAAAAGATTGTTGATTTCTCAAAGTTTACCGCTTGACCAGAGGCAGCAGCATAAGTTTGCAGAGCTTTTTTAAGATGGGTAGCTTCAGTTACAGAGTTATTAATGAAAACCATACAATCATCAGCAAAAAGAAGATGATTGACTTTAGGTCCATATTTGCATGCACCAAGCCCCGGAAGAATGTTTGTTTGTTGAGCAGCAAATAGGTAGGCAGTGAGCCCTTGTGTGCAGAATAGAAAGAGGAAAGGGGAAAGAGGATCACCTTGGCGTAAACCACGTTGAGGTTGAAAAAAGGGGGAGAAAGAGTTATTAATTTTGATTGAAAAAGAAACTGTGGTTATACAACGCATTATGAGGGAAATCCAGTCAGATGCGAAACCCATGCGTTCCATAACATTTGCTAAAAAGGACCATTCAACTCGATCAAAAGCTTTTTCCATATCTAGTTTAAGAGCAGCTCCTTGAGATGAGTTGGTAACCCCTGAGTTGATATTGTTAATTATTTCATGAGCAACAAGAATATTATCAGAGATGTTGCGCCCCTGGACGAAGGCTGCTTGATTAGAGCTAATACAAAAGGGAATTGTTTGCTTCATTCTGTTGACAATGGTTTTAGCAACTATTTTGTAAAGAACAGTGCAAAGACTGATTGGTCTAAGATGTTTCATGGTAGTCGGGTCATTGATTTTGGGAATTAGAACCAAAATAGTTTTATTGACCAAAGACATATCAGTAGTGCCATTTAGTAAGTTGAGGCAGAGATTAATAACGTCTTCTCCAACAGTGTCCCAGTGCTGACGGAAAAAACTACTAGGTAGTCCATCAATACCAGGAGCTTTCCTAGGATCAATGTCCCGGAAAGCGTGGAGTATTTCTTCCTTAGAGAAGGAACGTTGTAAGTTATCATTCATAGACTGAGTAATGGTAGGGGTGATTTTATCAAGAATGTTATTGGAGATTTGGGGGTTGGAAGACGTAAAGAGATTTTGGAAGTAGCTAGAAGCAATAGACATGAGGTCGGATTCAGTCGTACACCAGTTCGAGTTGGAGTCAAATAAGCCATTAATCGAGTTTTTTTTCCTTCTATTGTTTGCCCGAGCATGAAAAAATCTCGTATTTTTATCACCTTGAGAAAGCCAAAGCGTACGAGATCTTTGAGCCCAAAAAGTTTCTTGTTGCATTAGTAGTTTGTTGAGTTCAGTTCGGTATTTTAGATAAATACCTTCAGTTGCATTGGTTAAGGGGCGACATAGGAATTTATTAATTTTCTTGGTCAAGAAATTAATACGCCCAGAGGATTTAAGTCTCTGTTGATTCTGCCATTCCTCTATGCTTGTACCAACATCATGTATTTTATCAATAACCGTTCCAGGGGTATTTGTCCAGGTACGTTTAATGGTTGAGATATTGCCCTCATTATTAGCCCAGTAGTTCTCAAAACGGGAAGTATTGGGTGAGCGATGAAGAGGGGTGATCGCAGGGGATGTGTCAAGAGACAGGAAGCAGTGGTCAGACTTGGCCACATATTCCGTTGTGATACGAAATGAAGGAAAAAGATTCTGCCAAGCCGAGTTAGCAACGAAACGGTCTAATCTTTCATGAATAGTTGGGGTTAGAGGCCCAACTTTCGTCCAAGTAAACCATCCCGATGTTGGCTTACAGTAAAAAAGATTGTTGCGTGAAAGACATTGACGAAAGTTGGTTATTTGTGATCTAGCCCTGCGACTTCCACCTTGCTTTTTAGAGTCGGATAAGATTTCATTAAAATCTCCTCCTAGAATCCAAGGAACATTATTATTATTTGTATTTAAGGAGTCAATAATTTCCCAAGTTTTGTATTTTTGGCTTGTTTCAGAATGGCCATGTATACCCGTGAAAAGAATATTGCAATTGTTTAATGTAATTTGAGTATGTATGTAACGCTGAGAGTACGAAAGTAAAGTAATATTAAAATTTTTGGTAGCAAATAGAGCAATTCCGGAACACCCCTCCGTAGGGGGAATAGAAATAATGTTTATAAAACCTAAAGAAAGGCAAAGTTGGCTACAAGCCACATTATTAAGTTTTGTTTCGCATAGGAAAATAACATCAGGGACAGATTGCCGGATATAGTCACGAATATGTTGAACCACCGGGGCTTGTCCTAAACCCTGACAGTTCCAGCATAGGAGCTTCATTTTGCTCGGCGGGGCTGGGAATCAGCCGCCGCCGGAGAGTTTTTTGAGTTGCTCATCCCAGCTTTAGGGGTGGAACCGGACGGTTTGGATTTCTTTGGCGGGAGCGACACTGGAATGGGGGAGCGGCGTTTCATGCCACGATTCGGTGGGGCTGGAGCAGGGGCCGGAGCTGCATCATTTGGGTAAGTTTTCAGTAGCCATTGGTTAAAATCATTGAATATGGTATCGGTAGAAATAGGGGGCTTACGCAATTCAGCTTCTATTTTCTTAATTTGTTGGGCAGTTGGACTTGGAACACCATCATCAGTGGTATCCCATTCCCCATCAGAATCATCTTCAGGAATCGGGTAGATGGTGTTTAAAGGTTGGGGCTCGAGAGGGCCTTTCTACTTTGAATCTGTAGCTGGAGGATCATTGGCAGGGGGCATCCCCCATGGCAGTATCTGTGTTGGGGGCATCCTCGGTGGGTTGTTCTGAGAAGGATGCAGCATCGCCCTCGTTAAGAGAGCCTGTAGAGGAATTGAGACAAAATAGTTTAGTAAATGAAATTTTTTTGATAAGGAGGTTAATGATGATGGGAAGATTAAGAGGTATACCCATAACATTCGGATCATTGTTTGGAGCAGGATTAGTGTTGGCAGCAGCCACTGGAGCAGGATTAGCTGTGAATAATAAGTATGAGAACGTAAATAGAAAGATCAGAAAAGTTAAAATAATTTTATATTGAAGCTGTGAAAGGGATGAGAAATTTGAAGTAAAGTAAAGGAAGGTACCATTCGGTAAGGGATTATTCTGGTTGAGTTCAGGTTCGACATAGCGAAGGCGCCCTCGTGTACCAGCTGGGCGGCGTCTTGGAGGGAGGTAGCGGAGCCATTCCCCGTATTGCAATTTGTTCAGATCCAGGGATGATCGAGTATGGCAGTTTTCAATCGTATGACTAATAATTTCGCAGCCAGGACATAAGGTGGGAAGGCGTTCGTATTGAATTCCACACATAGTTTTGTTTGTACCCGATCCTATGAAAACAAAACGGGTGACTGGTTTGGTAATATTCAGGAAGATCTCTACACGTAAAAATTCTTTCATGTTTCCATCAGCTTCTCGAGTATCAGTACGGATGACATTGCCTACCATAGACCCAAGGGCATGTCCCACAAGGTGTGAGCGGTCAACGTCCTCATAGAGTGAGGATGGGAGAGAAAAGAAGCGGATCCAGATCCTCATAGAGTTAAAGGAATACTCCCCAAGCGGTTTAGCAGGGTCATACTCAGTAATGGCTAGGTTCCTTTTTGTAGAGGTTTCGGACGAGCAGGTCTAAATGGGCCTTTCAGTGGACCCGTTGGAATTTTAACTGAGTAAAAAGTATAGAAATTGAGGTTTTGCAATATAATTGTGTTGAAAAGCTCATAATCAATTATTTGAACTCCTAAATTTTGATTAAAACTTGTTTTGCGGTCCTTTTTGTCGAGGTTTCGGACGAGCAGGTCTAAATGGGCCTTTCAATAGACCTGTTGGAATTTTAACTGAGTAAAAAGTACAGAAATTGTGGTTTTGCATTATAATTGTGTTGAAAAGCTACTAATCAATTAAATGATCTCCTAAAATATGATTAAAACTTGTTTTGCAGTCATTTTTGTCGAAGTTTCGGACGAGCAGGTCTAAATGGGCCTTTCAATTGACCCGTTGGAATTTTAACTGACTAAAAAGTACAGAAATTGAGGTTTTGCAATATAATTGTGTTGAAAAGCTCCTAATCAATTATTTGAACTCCTAAAATTTGATAAAATTTGTTTTGCGTTCCTTTTTGTAGAGGTTTTAGACGAGCAGGTCTAAATGGGCCTTTCAGTGGACCTTTGGAATTTTAACTGAGTAAAAAGTACAGAAATTGAGGTTTAACAATATAATTGTGTTGAAAATCTCCTAATCAATTATTGGAACTCCTAGAATTTGATTAAAACTTGTTTTGCGGTCCTTTTTGTCTAGGTTTCGGACGAGCAGGTCTAAATGGGGATTTTAATGGACCCGTTGGAATTTTAACTGAGTAAAAAGTATAAAATTTGAGGTTTTGCAATATAATTGTGTTGAAAATCTCCTAATCAATTATTTGATCTCCTAAAATTTGATTAAAACTTGTTTTGCGGTCCTTTTTGTCGAGGTTCCGGACGAAGAAGTCTAAATGGGCATTTCAATGGACCCGTTGGAATTTTAACTGAGTAAAAAGTACATAAATTGTGGTTTTGCAATATAATTGTGTTGAAAAGCTCCTAATCAATTACGTGATCTCCTAAATTTTGATTAAAACTTGTTTTGCGGTCCTTTTTGTCGAAGTTTCGGACGAGCAGGTCTAAATGGGCCTTTCAATTGACCCGTTGGAATTTTAACTGACTAAAAAGTACATAAAAGGAGGTTTTGCAATATAATTGTGTTGAAAAGCTCCAAATCAATTATTTGAACTCCTAAAATTTGATAAAATTTGTTTTGCGTTCCTTTTTGTAGAGGTTTCGGACGAGCAGGTCTAAATGGGCCTTTCAGTGGACCCGTTGGAATTTTAACTGAGTAAAAAGTATATAAATTGAGGTTTTGCAATATAATTGTGTTGAAAAGCTCATAATCAATTATTTGAACTCCTAAAATTTGATTAAAACTTGTTTTGCGGTCCTTTTTGTCGAGCTTTCGGACGAGCATGACTAAATGGGCCTTTCAATGGACCCGTTGGAATTTTAACTGAGTAAAAAGTAAAGAAATTGTGGTTTTGCATTATAATTGTGTTGAAAAGCTACTAATAAATTACATGATCTCCTAAAATTTGATTAAAACTTGTTTTGCGGTCCTTTTCGTCGAAGTTTCGGACGAGCAGGTCTAAATGGGCCTTCCAATTGACCCGTTGGAATTTTAAATGACTAAAAAGTACAGAAATTGAGGTTTTGCAATATAATTGTGTAGAAAAGTCCCTAATCAATTATTTGAACTCCTAAAATTTGATAAATATTTTTTGCGTTCCTTTTTGTAGAGGTTTCGGACGAGCAGGTCTAAATGGGCCTTTCAGTGGACCCGTTATAATTTTAACTGAGTAAAAAGTACCGAAATTGAGGTTTTGCAATATAATTGTGTTGAAAAGCTCATAATCAATTATTTGAACTCCTAAAATTTGATTAAAACTTGTTTTGCGGTCCTTTTTTTTCGAGGTTTCGGACGAGCAAGTCTAAATGGGCATTTCAATGGACCCGTTGGAATTTTAACTGACTAAAAAGTACAGAAATTGTGGTTTTGCAATATAATTGTGTTGAAAAGCTCCTAATCAATTACAAGATCTCCTAAATTTTGATTAAAACTTGTTTTGCGGTCCTTTTTGTCGAGGTTTCGGACGAGTAAGTCTAAATGGGCCTTTCAATGGACCCGTTGGAATTTTGACTCACTAAAAAGTACAGAAATTGAGGTTATGCAATATAATTGTGTTGAAAAGCTCCTAATTAATTATTTGAAATCTTAAAATTTGAATTAAACTTATTTTGCGGTCCTTTTTGTAGAGGTTTCGGACGAGCAGGTCTAAATGGGCCTTTCAGTGGACCCGTTGGAATTTTAACTGAGTAAAAAGTATAATAATTGAGGTTATGCAATATAATTGTGTTCAAAAGCTCCTAGACAATTATTTGGACTCCTAAAATTTGAATAAAACTTGTTTTGCGGTCCTTTTTGTCGAGGTTTAGGACGGGCAGCTCTAAATGGGCCTTTCAATGGACCCGTTGGAATTTTAACTGAGTAAAAAGTACAAAAATTGAGGATTTTCAATATAATTGTTTTGAAAAGCTCCTAATCAATTACTTGATCACCTAAAATTTGATTAAAACTTGTTTTCCAGTCCTTTTTGTAGAAGCTTCGGACGAGCAGGTCTAAATGGGCCTTTCAATGGACCCGTTGGAATTTTAACCGAGTAAAAAGTACATAAATTGTGGTTTTGCAATATAATTGTGTTGAAAAGCTCCTAATCAATTATTTGAACTCCTAAAATTTGAATAAAACTCGTTTTGCGGTCATTTTGGTAGAGGTTTCGGATGAGTAGGTCTAAATTGGCCTTTCAATGGACCCGTTGGAATTTCAACTGAGTAAAAAGTAGAAAAATTAAGGTTTTGCAATATAATTGTGTTTAAAAGCTCCTAATCAATTATTTGAACTCCTAAAATTTGATTAAAACTTCTTTTGCGGTCTTTTTTGTAGAGGTTTCGGACGAGCATGTCTAAATCGGCCTTTCAATGGACCCGTTGGAATTTTAATTGAGTACAAAGTATAAAAATTGAGGTTTTGCAATATAATTGTGTTTAAAAGCTCCTAATCAATTATTTGAACTCCTAATCAATTAAGGTCTAAATTGGCCTAAAATTTGATTAAAATTTGTTTTGCGGTCCTTTTTGTAGAGGTTTCAGACGAGCATGTCTAAATCGGCCTTTCAATGGACCCGTTGGAATTTTAACTGAGTACAAAGTATAAAAATTGAGGTTTTGCAATATAATTGTGTTTAAAAGCTCCTAATCAATTATTTGAACTCCTAAAATTTGATTAAAACTTCTTTTGCGGTCTTTTTTGTAGAGGTTTCGGACGAGCATCTCTAAATGGGGCTTTCAATGGACCCGTTGGAATTTTAACTGAGTAAAAAGTATAAAAATTGAGCTTTTGCAATATAATTGTGTTGAAAAGCTCATAATCAATTATTTGAACTCCTAAGATTTGATTAAAACTTATTTTGCGGTCCTTTTTGTCGGGGTTTCGGACGAGCAGGTCTAAATGGGCCTTTCAATGGACCAGTTGGAATTTTAACTTAGTAAAAAGTATAATAATTGAGGTTTTGCAAAATAATTGTGTTCAAAAGCTCCTAGACAATTTTTTGGACTCCTAAAATTTGAATAAAACCTATTTTGATCTCATTTTTGTCGAGGTTTCGGACGAGCATGTCTAAATGGGCCTTTCAATGGACCCGTTGGAATCTTAACTGAGTAAAAAGTACATAAATTATGGTTTTGCAATATAATTGTGTTGAAAATCTCCTAATCAATTACATTATCTCCTAAAATTTGAATAAAACATGTTTTGCGGTCCCTTTTGTAGAGGTTTCGGACGAGCAGGTCTAAATGGGGCTTTCAATGGACCCGTTGGAATATTAACTGTGTGAAAAGTATAAAAATTGAGGTTTTGCAATATAATTGTGTTGTAAAGCTCCTAATCAATTACATGATCTCCTAAAATACGATTAAAACTTGTTTTGCAGTCATTTTTGTCGAAGTTTCGAACGAGCAGGTCTCAATGGGCCTTTCAATTGACCCGTTGGAATTTTAACTGACTAAAAAGTACAGAAATTGAGGTTTCGCAATAAAATTGTGTTGAAAAGCTCCTAATCAATTATTTGAACTCCTAAAATTTGATAAAACCTGTTTTACGTTCCTCTTTGTAGAGGTTTCGGACGAGCATGTCTAAATGGGCCTTTCAGTGGACCCGTTGGAATTTTAACTGAGTAAAAAGTACAGAAATTGAGGTTTTACAATATAATTGTGTTGAAAATATCCTAATCAATTATTTGAACTCCTAAATATTGAATAAAACTTGTTTTGCAGTCCTTTTTGTAGAGGTTTCGGACGAGCAGGTCTTAATGGGCCTTTCAATGGACACGTTGGAATTTTAACTTAGTAAAAAGTATAAAAATTGAGGGTTTGCAATATAATTGTGTTGAAAAGCTCCTAGTAAATTATTTGAACTCCTAAAATTTGATTAAAACTTGTTTTACTGTCCTTTTTGTAGAGGTTTCGGACGAGCAGGTCTAAATGGGCCTTTCAATGAACCCGTTGGAATTTTAACTGAGAAAAAAGTACAGAAATTGAGGTTTTGCAATATAATTGTGTAGAAAAGCTACTAATCAATTACCTGATATCCTAAAATTTGATTAAAACTTGTTTTGCGGTCCTTTTTGTAGAAGCTTCGGACGTGCAGGTCTAAATGGGCCTTTCAATGGACCCGTTGGAATTTTAACTGTGTAAAAAGTATAAAATTTGAGGTTTTGCAATATAATTGTGTTAAAAATCTCCTAATCAATTATTTGAACTCCTAAAATTTGATTAAAACTTATTTTGCGGTCCTTTTTGTCGAGGTTTCGGACGAGCAGGTCTAAATGGGCTTTTCAATGGACCCGTTGGAATTTTAACCGAGTAAAAAGTACAGAAAATTAAGGTTTTTCAATAAAATTATGTTGAAAAGCTCCTAATCAATTACATAATCTCCTAAAATTTGATTAAAACTTGTTTTGCGATCCTTTTTGTAGAAGCTTCGGACGTGCATGTCTAAATGGACGTTTCAATGGACTCGTTGGATATTTAACTGAGAAAAAAGAACAGAAATTTAGGTTTTGCAATATAATTGTTTTAAAAATCTCCTAATCAATTATTTGAACTCCTAAAATTTGATTAAAACTTGTTTTACGGTCCTTTTTGTCGAGGATTCGGACGAGCAGGTCTAAATGGGCCTTTCAATGGACCCGTTGAAATTTTAATCGAGTAAAAAGTACAGAAATTTAAGGTTTTTCAATAAAATTATGTTGAAAAGCTCCTAATCAATTACATAATCTCCTAAAATTTGATTAAAACTTGTTTTCCGGTCCTTTTTGTCGGGGTTTCGGACGAGCATGTCTAAATGGGCCTTTCAATGGATCAGTTGGAATTTTAACTGAGTAAAAAGTATAATAATTGAGGTTTTGCAATATAATTGTGTTCAAAAGCTCCTAGAAAATTATTTGGACTCCTAAAATTTGAATAAAACCTATTTTGCTGTCCTTTTTGTCGAGGTTTTGGACGAGCATGTCTAAATGGGCCTTTCAATGGACTCATTGGAATTTTAACTGAGTAAAAAGTACATAAATTGAGGTTTTGCAATATAATTGTGTTGAAAAGCTCCTAATATATTACATTATCTCCTATAATTTGATAAAACTTGTTTTGCGTTCCTTTTTGTAGAGGTTTCGGACGAGCAGGTCTAAATGGGCCTTTCAGTGGAACTGTTGGAATTTTAACCGAGTAAAAGGTACAGAAATTGAGGTTTTGCAATATAATTGTGTTGAAAAGCTCATAATCAATTATTTGAACTCCTAAAATTTGATTAAAACTTGTTTTGCGGTCATCTTTGTCGAGGTTTCGGACGAGCAGGTCTAAATGGGCCTTTCAATGGACCCGTTGGATATTTAACTGAGTAAAAAGTACAGAAATTGTGGTTTTGCAATATATTTGTGTTGAAAAGCTACTAATAAATTACATGATCTCCTAAAATATGATGAAAACTTGTTTTGCGGTCATTTTTGTCAAAGTTTCGAACGAGCAGGTCTAAATGGGCCTTTCAGTGGACCTATTGGAATTTTAACTGACTAAAAAGTACAGAAATTGAGGTTTTGCAATATAATTGTGTTGAAAAGCTCCTAATCAATTATTTGAACTACTAAAATTTGATAAAATTTGTTTTGCGTTCCTTTTTGTAGAGGTTTCGGACGAGCAGGTCTAAATAGGCCTTTCAGTGGACCCGTTGGAATTTTAATTGAGTAAAAAGTACATAAATTGTGGTTTTGCAATATAATTGTGATGAAAATCTCCTAATAAATTACATTATCTCCTAAAATTTGAATAAAAGTTGTATTGCGGTCCCTTTTGTAGAGGTTTCGGACGAGCAGGTCTAAATGGGGCTTTCAATGGACCCGTTGGAATTTTAACTGTGAGAAAAGTATAAAAATTGAGGTTTTGCAATATAATTGTGTTGAAAAGCTCCTAATCAATTACATAATCTCCTAAAATTTGATAAAACTTGTTTTGCGTTGCTTTTTGTAGAGGTTTTGGACGAGCAGGTCTAAATGGGCCTTTCAGTGGACCTGTTGGAATTTTAACTGAGTAAAAAGTACAGAAATTGAGGTTTTGCAATATAATTGTGTTGAAAAGCTCATAATCAATTATTTGAACTCCTAAAATTTGATTAAAACTTGTTTTGCGGTCCTTTTTGTCGAGGTTTCGGACGAGCAGGTCTAAATGGGCCTTTCAATGGACCCGTTGGAATTTTAACTGAGTAAAAAGTACAAAAATTGTGGTTTTGTAAAATATTTGTGTTGAAAAGTTACTAATCAATTACATGATCTCCTAAAATATGATTAAAACTTATTTTGTAGTCATTTTTGTCGAAGTTTCGAACAAGCAGGTCTAAATGGGCCTTTCAATTGACCCGTTGGAATTTTAACTGACTAAAAAGTACAGAAATTGAGTTTTTGCAATATAATTGTTTTGAAAAGCTCCTAATCAATTATTTGAACTCCTAAAATTTGATAAAATTTGTTTTGCGTTTCTTTTTGTGGAGGTTTCGGACGAGCAGGTCTAAATGGGCCTTTCAGTGGACCCGTTGGAATTTTAATTGAGTAAAAAGTACATAAATTGTGGTTTTGAAATATAATTGTGTTGAAAAGCTCCTAACCAATAACATTATCTCCTAAAATTTGAATAAAAGTTGTATTGCGGTCCCTTTTGTAGAGGTTTCGGACGAGCATGTCTAAGTGGGGCTTTAAATGGACCCGTTGGAATTTTAACTGTGTGAAAAGTATAAAAATTGAGGTTTTGCAATATAATTGTGTTGAAAAGCTCCTAATATATTACATTATCTCCTAAAATTTGATAAAACTTGTTTTGCGTTCCTTTTTGTAGAGGTTTCGGACGAGCAGGTCTAAATGGGCCTTTCAGTGGAACTGTTGGAATTTTAACCGAGTAAAAGGTACAGAAATTGAGGTTTTGCAATATAATTGTGTTGAAAAGCTCATAATCAATTATTTGAACTCCTAAAATTTGATTAAAACTTGTTTTGCGGTCATCTTTGTCGAGGTTTCGGACGAGCAGGTCTAAATGGGCCTTTCAATGGACCCGTTGGATATTTAACTGAGTAAAAAGTACAGAAATTGTGGTTTTGCAATATATTTGTGTTGAAAAGCTACTAATCAATTACATGATCTCCTAAAATATGATTAAAACTTGTTTTTCGTTCCTTTTTGTAGAGGTTTCGGACGAGCAGGTCTAAATGGGCCTTGCAGTGGACCTGTTGGAATTTTAACTGAGTAAAAAGTACAGAAATTGAGGTTATGCAATATAATTATATTGAAAAGCTCCTAATCAATTATCTGAACTACTAAAATTTGAATAAAACTCGTTTTGCGGTCCTTTTTGTAGAGGTTTCGGATGAGCAAATCTAAATTGGCCTTTCAATGGACCCGTTGGAATTTTAAATGAGTAAAAAGAAGAAAAATTAAGGTTTTGCAATCTAATTGTGTTGAAAAGCTCCTAATCAATTGTTTGAACTCCTAAAATTTGATTAAAATTTGTTTTGCGGTCCTTTTTGTAGAGGTTTCAGACGAACAAGTCTAAATGGGCCTTTCAATGGACTCGTTGGAATTTTAACAGAGTAAAAAGTATAAAAATTGAGATTTTGCAATATAATGGTGTTGAAAAGCTCCTAATCAATTATTTGAACTCCTAAAATTTGATTAAAACTTGTTTTGCGGTCCTTTGGTCGAGGCTTCAGACGAGCATATCTAAATGGGCCTTTCAATGGAACTGTTAGAATTTTAACTGAGTAAAACGTATAAAAATTAAGCTTTTGCAATATAATTGTGTTGAAAAGGTCCTAATCAATTATTTGAACTCCTAAGATTTGATTAAAACTTGTTTTGCGGTCCTTTTTGTCGGTGTTTCGGACGAGCAGGTCTAAATGGGTCTTTCAATGGACTAGTTGGAATTTTAACTGAGTAAAAAGTATAATAATTGAGGTTTTGCAATATAATTGTGTTCAAAAGTTCCTAGACAATTATTTGGACTCCTAAAATTTGAATAAAACCTGTTTTGTTGTCCTTTTTGACGAGGTTTCGGACGAGCATGTCTAAATGGGCCTTTCAATGGACCCGTTGGAATTTTAACTGAGTAAAAAGTACATAAATTGAGGTTTTGCAATATAATTGTGTTGAAAAGCTCCTAATCAATTACATGATCAACTAGAATTTGATTATAACTTGTTTTGCGGTCCTTTTTGTCGAGGTTTCGGACGAGTAGGTCTAAATGGGCCTTTCAGGGGACCTGTTGGAATTTTAACCAAGTAAAAAGTAAAGAAATTGAGGTTTTGCAATATAATTGTGTTGAAAAGCTCATAATCAATTATTTGAACACCTAAAATTTGATTAAAACTTGTTTTGCGGTCCTTTTTGTCGAGGTTTCGGACGAGCAGGTCTAAATGGGCCTTTCAATGGACCCGTTGGAATTTTAACTGAGTAAAAAGTACAGAAATTGTGGTTTTGCAATATATTTGTGTTGAAAAGCTACTAATCAATTACATGATCTCCTAAAATATGATTAAAACTTGTTTTGCGGTCATTTTTGTCGAAGTTTCGAACGAGCAGGTCTAAATGGGCCTTTCAGTGGACCTATTGGAATTTTAACTGACTAAAAAGTACAGAAATTGAGGTTTTGCAATTTAATTGTGTTGAAAAGCTCCTAATCAATTATTTGAACTCCTAAAATTTGATAAAATTTGTTTTGCGTTCCTTTTTGTAGAGGTTTCGGACGAGCAGGTCTAAATGGGCCTTTCAGTGGACCCGTTGGAATTTTAATTGAGTAAAAAGTACATAAATTGTGGTTTTGCAATATAATTGTGTTGAAAATCTCCTAATAAATTACATTATCTCCTAAAATTTGAATAAAAGTTGTATTGCGGTCCCTTTTGTAGAGGTTTCGGACGAGCAGGTCTAAATGGGGCTTTCAATGGACCCGTTGGAATTTTAACTGTGTGAAAAGTATAAAAATTGAGGTTTTGCAATATAATTGTGTTGAAAAGCTCCTAATCAATTACATAATCTCCTAAAATTTGATAAAACTTGTTTTGCGTTCCTTTTTGTAGAGGTTTTGGACGAGCAGGTCTAAATGGGCCTTTCAGTGGACCTGTTGGAATTTTAACTGAGTAAAAAGTACAGAAATTGAGGTTTTGCAATATAATTGTATTGAAAAGCTCATAATCAATTATTTGAACTCCTAAATTTGATTAAAACTTGTTTTGCGGTCCTTTTTGTCGAGGTTTCGGACGAGCAGGTCTAAATGGGCCTTTCAATGGACCCGTTGGAATTTTAACTGAGTAAAAAGTACAGAAATTGTGGTTTTGCAATATATTTGTGTTGAAAAGTTTCTAATCAATTACATGATCTCCTAAAATATGACTAAAACTTGTTTTGCGGTCATCTTTGTCGAAGTTTCGGACGAGCAGGTCTAAATGGGCCTTTCAATTGACCCGTTGGAATTTTAACTGACTAAAAAGTACAGAAATTGAGGTTTTGCTAATTGTGTTGAAAAGCTCCTAATAAATTATTTGAACTCCTAAAATTTGATAAAATTTATTTTGCGTTCCTTTTTGTAGAAGTTTCGGACGAGCAGGTCTAAATGGGCCTTTTAGTGGACCCGTTGGAATTTTAATTGAGTAAAAAGTACATAAATTGTGGTTTTACAATATAATTGTGTTGAAAAGCTCCTAACCAATTACATTATCTCCTAAAATTTGATAAAACTTGTTTTGCGTTCCTTTTTGTAGAGGTTTCGGACGAGCAGGTCTAAATGGGCCTTTTAGTGGACCTGTTGGAATTTTAACTGAGTAAAAAGTACAGAAATTGAGGTTATGCAATATAATTGTGTTGAAAAGCTCCTAATCAATTATTTGAACTACTAAAATTTGAATAAAACTCGTTTTGCGGTCCTTTTTAAAGAGGTTTCGGATGAGCAGATCTAAATGGGCCTTTCAATGGACCCGTTGGAATTTTAACTGAGTAAAAATTATAAAAATTAAGGTTTTGCAATATAATTGTGCTGAAAAGCTCCTAATCAATTATTTGAACTCCTAAGATTTGATTAAAACTGTTTTGCGGTCCTTTTTTTCGGTGTTTCGGACGAGCAGGTCTAAATGGGCCTTTCAATGGACTAGTTGAAATTTTAACTGAGTAAAAAGTATAATAATTGAGGTTTTGCAATATAATTGTTTTCAAAAGCTCCTAGACAATTATTTGGACTCCTAAAATTTGAATAAAACCTGTTTTGCTGTCCATTTTGCCGAGGTTTCGGACGAGCATGTCTAAATGGGCCTTTCAATGGACCCGTTGGAATTTTAACTGAGTAAAAAGTACAGAAATTGAGGTTTTGCTATATAATTGTGTTGAAAAGCTCCTAATCAATTACATGATCAACTAAAATTTGATTAAAACTTGTTTTGCGGTCCTTTTTGTCGAGGTTTCGGACGAGTAGGTCTAAATGGGCTTTTCAGTGGACCTGTTGGAATTTTAACTGAGTAAAAAGCACAGAAATTGTGGTGTTGCAATATAATTGTGTTGAAAAGCTCCTAATCAATTACATGATTTCCTAAAATTTGATTAAAACTTGTTTTGCGGTCCTTTTTGTCGAGGTTTCGGACGAGCAGGTCTAAATGGTCCTTTCAAAGGACCCGTTGGAATATAATTGTGTTCAAAAGCTCCTAGACAATTATCTAGACTCCTAAAATTTGAATAAAACTTGTTTTGCGGTCCTTTTTGTCGAGGTTTCAGACGAGTAGGTCTAAATGGGCTTTTCAATGGACCAGTTGGAATTTTCACTGAGTAAAAAGTATAAAAATTGAGGTTTTGCAATATAATTGTGTTAAAAATCTCCTAATCAATTATTTGAACTCCTAAAATTTGATTAAAACTTGTTTTGCGGTCCTTTTTGTCGAGGTTTCGGACGAGCAGGTCTAAATGGGCCTTTCAATGGACCCGTTGGAATTTTAACCGAGTAAAAAGTATAGAAAATTATGGTTTTTCAATAAAATTATGTTGAAAAGCTCCTAATCAATTACATAATCTCCTAAAATTTGATTAAAACTTGTTTTGCGGTCCTTTTTGTAGAGGCTTCGGACGTGCATGTCTAAATGGACGTTTCAATGGACCCGTTGGATATTTAACTGAGAAAAAAGGACATAAATTTAGGATTTGCAATATAATTCTGTTAAAAATCTCCTAATCAATTATTTGAACTCCTAAAATTTGATTAAAACTTGTTTTGCGGTCCTTTTTGTCGAGGTTTCGGACTAGCAGGTCTAAATGGGCCTTACAATGGACCCGTTGGAATTTTAACCGAGTAAAAAGTAAAGAAAATTAAGGTTTTTCAATAAAATTATGTTGAAAATCTCCTAATCAATTACATAATCTCCTAAATTTTGATTAAAACTTGTTTTCCGGTCCTTTTTGTCGGGGTTTCGGACGAGCATGTCTAAATGGGCCTTTCAATGGATCAGTTGGAATTTTAACTGAGTAAAAAGTATAATAATTGAGGTTTAGCAATATAATTGTGTTCAAAAGCTCCTAGAAAATTATTTGAACTCCTAAAATTTGAATAAAACCTGTTTTGCTGTCCTTTTTGCCGAGGTTTTGGACGAGCATGTCTAAATGGGCCTTTCAATGGACTCGTTGGAATTTTAACTGAGTAAAAAGTACATAAATTGAGGTTTTGCAATATAATTGTGTTGAAAAGCTCCTAATCAATTACATGATCAATTAAAATTTGATTAAAACTTGTTTTCCGATGCTTTTTGTAGAGGCTTCGGACGTGTAGGTCTAAATGGGCCTTTCAATGGACCCGTTGGAATTTTAACTGAGTAAAAAGTACAGAAATTGAGGTTTTGCATTATAATTGTGTTGAAAAGCTCATAATCAATTATTTGAACTCCTATGATTTGATTAAAACTTGTTTTGCGGTCCTTTTTGTAGAGGTTTCGGACGAGCAGGTCTAAATGGGCCTTTCAGTGGTCCCGTTGGAATTTTAATTGAGTAAAAAGTACATAAATTATGATTTTGCAATATAATTGTGTTGAAAAGCTCCTAATCAATTACATTATCTCCTAAAATTTGAATAAAAGTTGTATTGTGGTCCCTTTTGTAGAGGTTTCGGACGAGCAGGTCTAAATGGGGCTTTCAATGGACCCGTTGGAATTTAACTGTGTGAAAAGTATAGAAATTGAGGTTTTTCAATATAATTGTGTTGAAAAGCTCCTAATCAATTACATGATCTCTTAAAATTTGATAAAACTTGTTTTGCGTTCCTTTTTGTAGAGGTTTCGGACGAGCAGGTCTAAATGGGCCTTTCAGTGGATCTGTTGGAATTTTAACTGAGTAAAAAGTACAGAAATTGAGGTTTTGCAATATAATTGTGTTGAAAAGCTCCTAATCAATTATTTGAACTACTAAAATTTGAATAAAACTCGTTTTGCGGTCCTTTTTGTAGAGTTTTCGGATGAGCAAATCTAAATTGACCTTTCAATGGACCCGTTGGAATTTTAACTGAGTAAAAAGAATAAAAACTAAGGTTTTGCAATATAAATGTGTTGAAAAGCTCCGAATCAATTACATTATCTCCTAAAATTTGATAAAACTTGTTTTGCGTTCCTTTTTGTAGAGGTTTCGGACGAGCAGGTCTAAATGGGCCTTTCAGTGGACCTGTTGGAATTTTAACTGAGTAAAAAGTACAGAAATTGAGGTTATGCAATATAATTGTGTTGAAAAGCTCCTAATCAATTATTTGAACTACTAAAATTTGAATAAAACTCATTTTGCGGTCCTTTTGGTAGAGGTTTCGGATGAGCAAATCTAAATTGGCCTTTCAATGGACCCGTTGGAATTTTAACTGAGTAAAAAGAAGAAAAATTAAGGTTTTGCAATATAATTGTGTTGAAAAGCTCCTAATCAATTATTTGAACTCTTACAATTTGATTAAAATTTGTTTTGCGGTCCTTTTTGTAGAGGTTTCAGACGAGTAGGTCTAAATGGGCCTTTCAATGGACCCGTTGGAATTTTTTTTTGAAGATAGGGCCTCATTAAAAATCCCACTAATCCTTACTGGGCTAGCCCAGTAAGGCCCTAGGAGGGGAAAAGAGTGCCCAAAATATATTATAAATCAAGGTGGTTGGTGAACAACCGGTACAAAAAGTTTCTAGAGCATCAGGCAAGCCCGGCCCAAAATACATAGAGGAATGAAGATGAAGAGCCCAATTGGCTACAGAATGAGCTAAAATGTTAGCTTCACGCGGTATATAATGTAAGCTAAGACCTGACACAGTGTCAATGAAAGATCTAGTATCCTGCAACTGTCGCCGAAGAGTGGAGGCATCCTCGCCTGCGCTACACAGCCGGTTGATCAGCAGGGCCGCATCCGATTCAAGAAGAAACCCTGTCCATCCCGCCTCCACACCTAGTTGGACACCATCTGAGATAGCCCGTAGCTCCGTCGACGTAGAATCTGCAATAGTGTCCAAGTAAACAGCTCGTCCAAGCAGGATAGCACCAGTAGCATCACGAGCCACAATGCCAATTCCAGCCGATCCTGTAGAGGGGTGAAAAGCACCATCAACATTGATTTTGATTGATCCAGTCGGCGGCGGCCTCCATACAGGTGGGGAGAATGCTGTCGTCGTCTGCTGCCTCGTCGTGGGAATGTCTGAATTGGCCGAAAGGTAGTCGCGTAGTAGATCCTGTGAGTTCATCAAGGTGAGCCAAGGGGGCTGTAAACGCTGAGAATGGACCCACTCATTCCTCCTATTCCAAAGATTCCACAATGTAGTTAGGAGGAGGTCAAATTGTGCGCAAGAGAGGAGCCTAGCTCCTTGTTCCAACTAAAGTGATATCGATGCTGCGATGCTATCACGAAATTCTCTCGGGAAGCCTGCAAGGCTGAGTGTCTCAGCAGCGCCTGGACAGTCCCTGAATGCATGAAGTGCAGATTCGAGAGTCGAGGGGCAGAACGGACACATGCCGGTACCCAGTCCAATAGTCGCAAGTCGGTCACCTGTGGGTAGTGCACCCCGTCCTACCCGCCAGCCAAAAGTGCGGACCTTTGGGAGTGTGTTGGATTTAGCAATAATCTTCCACAGAGGACTCGGACGCTCAAGAGGTCGAGAGGGCCTACGTAAGAATAGGTAACCTGAGCGTACTGAATATATATTGGTATCGTGAAAACCCCATAGTAAGGTATCGCGATGGACATCAGATATGGGTACATGCAATATGTTGGCTGCGTCATCGTCGTCAAAATATTGCCGCACTTTATGTTCATCCCATACATTATGATGCCGAATCATAAAATCTCCGCATCGCAAGGGTATCTCCTCATTATCTGGATAACTACCAAAGAGAGAGATCCTATTGGATCCACCCCAGTTATCACTAAGGATGCGCAGACGATTATCAATTCCAGGCCTCCAGAAGAAACCTGGTTGTAATTGCTGCAGAGCCTGCCATATACCTCGCCAAGCATAGGAGGCGCGGTGGTCAACCTTTGCCTCCATAATATTCCCGGAAGGATAATAGCGTGATTTGAGGACCCGGGCGAGTAGGGAGTTGGGCGAGTGGATGAGTCGCCATATTTGCTTCCCTAGAAGAGCAATATTAAAGTCTTGTAGGTCGCGGAAGCCCATGCCCCCTGCAGCTTTGGGGGTGCACATAGTATCCCAGGATAGCATTGGCCATCCTTTCTTGTTACTCCTGCCCGTCCACCAGTAACGGCGGATAGATCGTGTCGCATCATCCACAATGTTTTGTGGGAGTAAATAACATGACATGACGTATTGGGGCAAAGCTTGCGCCACTGATTTAATAAGAACTTCACGCCCACTGTATGACAGCAAGTTGGTATCCCATTTAGTCATGCGGGAATTGACTTTGTCTCTAATGAAACCAAGGCTAGCCGTTCGGTTCCTCCCAATGAGTAGAGGGACTCCTAGATAGGTTCCAGGGTCGTCAACCAAACGGATGCCAAGAGTATGCTGTAGCGCATGTGTAAAGTCTATCGAACAGAAGGAGCTACAAAAGGCAGTCGACTTAGAAAAGTTGACTGACTGTCCTGATGATTCCTCGTACAGACGGAGAATCTCCTTCAACCGGTCTATTTCCCTAGGGCAATTACGGACAAATACAATACTATCATCGGCAAAGAGCAGGTGATTAATTCGAGGGCCGCGCCTATTGGCATGTAACCCAATTATACGTCCCGATTGCTGTTCAGCCTCGAGGGCCGCTGAAAGTCCTTGGGAGCATATTAAAAAGAGGAAAGGCGAGAGAGGGTCCCCTTGCCGGATTCCCCTAGTCGGAAAGAACTCATTAGATAGAGCGCCATTATGACGGACTGAAAAAGACACAATGGATACACATCGGAGTAGTAGTTGTACCCAGTCAGATGCGAATCCCATACGTAACATCACGTCTTTAAGAAAAGACCATTCAACCTTATCAAAAGCTTTTTCCATATCGAGCTTCAATGCAGCCCCCTGATATATCGAAGCGTTATTTGTATGGAGGGTATGCACAAGTTCATGCGCAATCAAAATATTGTCAGTAATGTTCCTGCCACTAACAAAAGCAGCTTGCGCATCACTGATACAATATGGTAATATAGGTTTAAGTCTATTCACAAGAACCTTAGCTATGGTCTTGTAAATAACAGTGCACAAACTGATCGGCCGAAATTGACGCATGTTCGAGGCGTCAGGCACCTTTGGGATGAGGACAATGACGGCTTTGTTCACCGTTGCCATATCCTCTTCTCCTCGTAACAGGCGCAAACAAAGTCGTATAAACTCAGGCCCTATGACATCCCAGTATTGTCTATAGAAACTACTAGGGAAGCCGTCAAAACCTGGGGCTTTCCTAGGGCCTATATCCCTGAAAGCTGCGATTACCTCGTCTTCAGAGAAGGGTCGTAGCAAAGACGCATTCATGTCAGCGCTAACCATTGGGGTAATGTGTTCCAATAGCACCGGAGAGGAGCTTGGATTGGACGATGTGAACAAATCCTGGAAATACTCGGATGCAATCCGAAGAAGCTCAGGTTTCTCTGTATGCCAAGTTTGGTCTACATCGAAGAGACCACGTATGGTGTTCTTTTTCCTTCGTTTAGAAGCTCGGGCATGGAAGAAGGAAGTGTTCTTATCACCTTGCGAAAGCCAGGTGACACGAGATCGTTGTGCCCAGTAGGCTTCCTTAGCATCCAGAAGACGTTTAAGTTCCAATTTTGCGTCACGGAGATTGAGTAACATGTCTTGAGACAGTCTTCTCCGACGCATATAGGAGTTAATCTTACGCTGAAGTTCAGCGATGCGATTGTTGGAGGTGGAGCGTCTAGTCGCTTGCCAATCATGTAAGTGGTTTCCTACGGTGGTCAGCTTGTCGAGCAGAGTGCCCGACGCGTTGGACCACGCTTGGTGAACCGTGGAGATACATGCCGGGTCCTCAGCCCAGCAAGCCTCGAAGCGAAAATGGTCACCATTATGCTCATCATATTGGCCACGATGCACATTCGGTGTAGTACGTGTAGTGTCCATAATAATGACATAGTGATCCGAATTAGGGGAAAAAATATTCCTACATTGGAAAGATAAGTGGGCATTAATCCATGCATCGCATGCAAGATATCTATCCAAACGTTCACAAACAGCTGTAACGTTCGGCCCTGTACGCGACCAAGTGAACCAACCTGAACATGGTTTGCAATCAAAGATCCCATTACGTACAAGACAGTCGCGAAAGTTAGTGATTTGTGATTGCGGTCTACGGGCTCCGCCTTGTTTTTCGGAGTCCGATAAAATATCATTTAGGTCCCCTCCAATTAACCAAGGGAGAGTTGAATTTTTACTAAGAGAATCAATGAGTTCCCACGTTTTATATTTCATGCTAGTTTCGGCAAACCCATAGATTCCGGTAAAGCGGAAGCAGTCATCGGAAGATGTAACAATGGAATCTATATGACGATCAGAATACGATAAAAGGTCCACAGACAATTTATTATTCCAAAGTAATATCAATCCAGAGCAATTTGGGCTGCTTTTCACATGGAAGCAGCCCACCATATCTAATGAAAGTTTCAACCAATCAAAATTAAAATTACATAACCGAGTCTCAGATAAAAAAATAATAAAAGGTTCTAATTTGCGGACCATTGAAATAAGCCCTCGAACTGCCTCTGGTGAACCAAGCCCACGGCAGTTCCAGCACATAATCCTCATTTCTCTCGGCGGGGCTGAATATCAGCCGCCGCCGAAGAGACTTTGATGCTCATCCCAGCTTTAGAGTGTTTAGTTGTTTCAGTAGGAGTTGTTCCGTGCTTTGCCGGTCGTGATGGAACCTTGAGAGAGGTACGTGGACGTTTAGCCAACGTAGGAGCAGTCAATGGAGGGCTGCGTTTCGCCTTACGCGGTTCGCCGGTAGTCTTTGGTGGGCTCGAAGAAGTAGCGAGCCAATCCTCAAAGTCAGGGTTGACATAGGCAGTACTTCCATGTCCAACGGTAGTAGACTTAGCCGGCACTGCAGTGGGCATCGGGAAGCCTTCATTGTCGATCAAGACGAACCTCTTGTTGTGTGGAGTGGAAGATACATCCTCAGCCACTGTGGCTGCCAGGGCAGCATCGGGGGTTCCCGTATTTGCTGATCCCGCATCGGCTGGGATGACAGCAATGGGGGCTACATCAAGGGCTTCAACTGAAAGCTGTCCCGTGGGATCCCCATCCGTGTCAGCCATTAGCTCCTCAGGGGCAGCATCAGGCGCGATTGGATGTAGCTGCTCCTTCAGCGTGTCCACACCAAGGGGTGCTGTAGCATCAGCATCCTTGGCAACTTGCTGCTCCTACAGCGTTTCTGCACCCAGGGGTGCTGCAGCATCAGCGTTCTTGGCAGCAGCAGTGGCTGACTGCCCTGGGCTGCGCTCCTTCCTCGAAGCCGAGGCTGCCGCTTCTGAATGTCTCGTGGCTGAGACGGCATCAGTTACCGCCACTGCTTTTCCTTTACGGTCTGGTCCTGAGGAGCAGAAACGACAAAGGGAATAGTAAATATAAATAGTAGGAAAATTTCCTACTAAGTAGAAAAAAACCACATCAAATGCAGGATAATTTATAATTGATACCTGCATTGCTACGTTTTCCTTTGGAAATTTAACTGAGTAAAAAGTATAAAAATTGAGGTTTTGCAATATAATGGTGTTGAAAAGCTCCTAATCAATTATTTTAATTCCTAAAATTTGATTAAAACTAGTTTTGCGGTCCTTTTGTCGAGGTTTCGGACGAGCAGATCTAAAATGGCCTTTCAATGGAACTGTTAGAATTTTAACTGAGTAAAAATTATAAAAATTGAGCTTTTGCAATATAATTGTGTTCAAAAGCTCCTAATCAATTATTTGAACTCATAAGATTTGATTAAAACTTGTTTTGCGGTCCTTTTTGTCGGTGTTTCGGACGAGCAGGTCTAAATGGGTCTTTCAATGGACTAGTTGGAAATTTAACTGAGTAAAAAGTATAATAATTGAGGTTTTGCAATATAATTGTGTTCAAAAGTTCCTAGACAATTATTTGGACTCCTAAAATTTGAATAAAACCTGTTTTGTTGTCCTTTTTGACGAGGTTTCGGACGAGCATGTCTAAATGGGCCTTTCAATGGACCCGTTGGAATTTTAACTGAGTAAAAAGTACATAAATTGAGGTTTTGCAATATAATTGTGTTGAAAAGCTCCTAATCAATTACATGATCAACTAGAATTTGATTATAACTTGTTTTGCGGTCCTTTTTGTCGAGGTTTCGGACGAGTAGGTCTAAATGGGCCTTTCAGGGGACCTGTTGGAATTTTAACCAAGTAAAAAGTAAAGAAATTGAGGTTTTGCAATATAATTGTGTTGAAAAGCTCATAATCAATTATTTGAACACCTGAAATTTGATTAAAACTTGTTTTGCGGTCCTTTTTGTCGAGGTTTCGGACGAGCAGGTCTAAATGGGCCTTTCAATGGACCCGTTGGAATTTTAACTGAGTAAAAAGTACAGAAATTGTGGTTTTGCAATATATTTGTGTTGAAAAGCTACTAATCAATTACATGATCTCCTAAAATATGATTAAAACTTGTTTTGCGGTCATTTTTGTCGAAGTTTCGAACGAGCAGGTCTAAATGGGCCTTTCAGTGGACCTATTGGAATTTTAACTGACTAAAAAGTACAGAAATTGAGGTTTTGCAATATAATTGTATTGAAAAGCTCATAATCAATTATTTGAACTCCTAAAATTTGATTAAAACTTGTTTTGCGGTCCTTTTTGTCGAGGTTTCGGACGAGCAGGTCTAAATGGGCCTTTCAATGGACCCGTTGGAATTTTAACTGAGTAAAAAGTACAGAAATTGTGGTTTTGCAATATATTTGTGTTGAAAAGCTTCTAATCAATTACATGATCTCCTAAAATATGACTAAAACTTGTTTTGCGGTCATCTTTGTCGAAGTTTCGGACGAGCAGGTCTAAATGGGCCTTTCAATTGACCCGTTGGAATTTTAACTGACTAAAAAGTACAGAAATTGAGGTTTTGCTAATTGTGTTGAAAAGCTCCTAATAAATTATTTGAACTCCTAAAATTTGATAAAATTTGATTTGCGTTCCTTTTTGTAGAAGTTTCGGACGAGCAGGTCTAAATGGGCCTTTTAGTGGACCCGTTGGAATTTTAATTGAGTAAAAAGTACATAAATTGTGGTTTTGCAATATAATTGTGTTGAAAAGCTCCTAACCAATTACATTATCTCCTAAAATTTGATAAAACTTGTTTTGCGTTCCTTTTTGTAGAGGTTTCGGACGAGCAGGTCTAAATGGGCCTTTTAGTGGACCTGTTGGAATTTTAACTGAGTAAAAAGTACAGAAATTGAGGTTATGCAATATAATTGTGTTGAAAAGCTCCTAATCAATTATTTGAACTACTAAAATTTGAATAAAACTCGTTTTGCGGTCCTTTTTAAAGAGGTTTCGGATGAGCAGATCTAAATGTGCCTTTCAATGGACCCATTGGAATTTTAACTGAGTAAAAATTATAAAAATTAAGGTTTTGCAATATAATTGTGTTGAAAAGAACCTAATCAATTATTTGAACTCCTAAGATTTGATTAAAACTGTTTTGCGGTCCTTTTTTTCGGTGTTTCGGACGAGCGGGTCTAAATGGGCCTTTCAATGGACCAGTTGGAATTTTAACTGAGTAAAAAGTATAATAATTGAGGTTTTGCAATATAATTGTTTTCAAAAGCTCCTAGACAATTATTTGGACTCCTAAAATTTGAATAAAACCTGTTTTGATGTCCATTTTGCCGAGGTTTCGGACGAGCATGTCTAAATGGGCCTTTCAATGGACCCGTTGGAATTTTAACTGAGTAAAAAGTACAGAAATTGAGGTTTTGCAATATAATTGTGTTGAAAAGCTCCTAATCAATTACATGATCAACTAAAATTTGATTAAAACTTGTTTTGCGGTCCTTTTTGTCGAGGTTTCAGACGAGTAGGTCTAAATGGGCCTTTCAGTGGACCTGTTGGAATTTTAACTGAGTAAAAAGCACAAAAATTGTGGTGTTGCAATATAATTGTGTTGAAAAGCTCCTAATCAATTACATGATCTCCTAAAATTTGATTAAAACTTGTTTTGCGGTCCTTTTTGTCGAGGTTTCGGACGAGCAGGTCTAAATGGTCCTTTCAAAGGACCCGTTGGAATATAATTGTGTTCAAAAGCTCCTAGACAATTATCTGGACTCCTAAAATTTGAATAAAACTTGTTTTGCGGTCCTTTTTGTCGAGGTTTCAGACGAGTAGGTCTAAATGGGCTTTTCAATGGACCTGTTGGAATTTTCACTGAGTAAAAAGTATAAAAATTGAGGTTTTGCAATATAATTGTGTTAAAAATCTCCTAATCAATTATTTGAACTCCTAAAATTTGATTAAAACTTGTTTTGCGGTCCTTTTTGTCGAGGTTTCGGACGAGCAGGTCTAAATGGGCCTTTCAATGGACCCGTTGGAATTTTAACCGAGTAAAAAGTACAGAAAATTATGGTTTTTCAATAAAATTATGTTGAAAAGCTCCTAATCAATTACATAAACTCCTAAAATTTGATTAAAACTTGTTTTGCGGTCCTTTTTGTAGAGGCTTCGGACGTGCATGTCTAAATGGACGTTTCAATGGACCCTTGGATATTTAACTGAGAAAAAGGACATAAATTTAGGATTTGCAATATAATTCTGTTAAAAATCTCCTAATCAATTATTTGAACTCCTAAAATTTGATTAAAACTTGTTTTGCGGTCCTTTTTGTCGAGGTTTCGGACTAGCAGGTCTAAATGGGCCTTACAATGGACCCGTTGGAATTTTAACCGAGTAAAAAGTACAAAAAATTAAGGTTTTTCAATAAAATTATGTTGAAAATCTCCTAATCAATTACATAATCTCCTAAAATTTGATTAAAACTTGTTTTCCGGTCCTTTTTGTCGGGGTTTCGGACGAGCATGTCTAAATGGGCCTTTCAATGGATCAGTTGGAATTTTAACTGAGTAAAAAGTATAATAATTGAGGTTTAGCAATATAATTGTGTTCAAAAGCTCCTAGAAAATTATTTGAACTCCTAAAATTTGAATAAAACCTGTTTTGCTGTCCTTTTTGTCGAGGTTTTGGACGAGCATGTCTAAATGGGCCTTTCAATGGACTCGTTGGAATTTTAACTGAGTAAAAAGTACATAAATTGAGGTTTTGCAATATAATTGTGTTGAAAAGCTCCTAATCAATTACATGATCAATTAAAATTTGATTAAAACTTGTTTTCCGGTGCTTTTTGTAGAGGCTTCGGACGTGCAGGTCTAAATGGGCCTTTCAATGGACCCGTTGGAATTTTAACTGAGTAAAAAGTACAGAAATTGAGGTTTTGCAATATAATTGTGTTGAAAAGCTCATAATCAATTATTTGAACTCCTATGATTTGATTAAAACTTGTTTTGCGGTCCTTTTTGTAGAGGTTTCGGACGAGCAGGTCTAAATGGGCCTTTCAGTGGTCCCGTTGGAATTTTAATTGAGTAAAAAGTACGTAAATTGTGGTTTTGCAATATAATTGTGTTGAAAAGCTCCTAATCAATTACATTATCTCCTAAAATTTGAATAAAAGTTGTATTGCGGTCCCTTTTGTAGAGGTTTCGGACGAGCAGGTCTAAATGGGGCTTTCAATGGACCCGTTGGAATTTAACTGTGTGAAAAGTATAGAAATTGAGGTTTTGCAATATAATTGTGTTGAAAAGCTCCTAATCAATTACATGATCTCCTAAAATTTGATAAAACTTGTTTTGCGTTCCTTTTTGTAGAGGTTTTGGACGAGCAGGTCTAAATGGGCCTTTCAGTGGATCTGTTGGAATTTTAACTGAGTAAAAAGTACAGAAATTGAGGTTTTGCAATATAATTGTGTTGAAAAGCTCCTAATCAATTATTTGAACTACTAAAATTTGAATAAAACTCGTTTTGCGGTCCTTTTTGTAGAGTTTTCGGATGAGCAAATCTAAATTGACCTTTCAATGGACCCGTTGGAATTTTAACTGAGTAAAAAGAAGAAAAATTAAGGTTTTGCAATATAAATGTGTTGAAAAGCTCCGAATCAATTACATTATCTCCTAAAATTTGATAAAACTTGTTTTGCGTTCCTTTTTGTAGAGGTTTCGGACGAGCAGGTCTAAATGGGCCTTTCAGTGGACCTGTTGGAATTTTAACTGAGTAAAAAGTACAGAAATTGAGGTTATGCAATATAATTGTGTTGAAAAGCTCCTAATCAATTATTTGAACTACTAAAATTTGAATAAAACTCATTTTGCGGTCCTTTTGGTAGAGGTTTCGGATGAGCAAATCTAAATTGGCCTTTCAATGGACCCGTTGGAATTTTAACTGAGTAAAAAGAAGAAAAATTAAGGTTTTGCAATATAATTGTGTTGAAAAGCTCCTAATCAATTATTTGAACTCTTACAATTTGATTAAAATTTGTTTTGCGGTCCTTTTTGTAGAGGTTTCAGACGAGTAGGTCTAAATGGGTCTTTCAATGGACCCGTTGGAATTTTAACTGAGTAAAAAGTATAAAAATTGAGGTTTTGCAATATAATGGTGTTGAAAAGCTCCTAATCAATTATTTTAATTCCTAAAATTTGATTAAAACTAGTTTTGCGGTCCCTTTGTCGAGGTTTCGGACGAGCAGATCTAAAATGGCCTTTCAATGGACCCGTTAGAATTTTAACTGAGTAAAAATTATAAAAATTGAGATTTTGCAATATAATTGTGTTGAAAAGCTCCTAATCAATTATTTGAACTCCTAAGATTTGATTAAAACTTGTTTTGCGGTCCTTTTTGTCGGTGTTTCGGACGAGCAGGTCTAAATGGGCCTTTCAATGGACCAGTTGGAATTTTAACTGAGTAAAAAGTATAATAATTGAGGTTTTGCAATATAATTGTGTTCAAAAGCTCCTAGACAATTATTTGGACTACTAAAATTTGAATAAAACATGTTTTGTTGTCCTTTTTGTCGAGGTTTTGGACGAGCATGTCTAAATGGGCCTTTCAATGGACTCGTTGGAATTTTAACTGAGTAAAAAGTACATAAATTGAGGTTTTGCAATATAATTGTGTTGAAAAGCTTCTAATCAATTACATGATCAATTAAAATTTGATTAAAACTTGTTTTCTGGTCCTTTTTGTAGAGGCTTCAGACGTGCAGGTCTAAATGGGCCTTTCAATGGACCCGTTGGAATTTTAACTTAGTAAAAAGTACAAAAATTGAGGTTTTGCAATATAATTGTGTTGAAAAGCTCATAATCAATTATTTGAACTCCTATGATTTGATTAAAACTTGTTTTGCAGTCCTTTTTGTAGAGGTTTCGGACGAGCATGTCTAAATGGGCCTTTCAATGGACTCGTTCGAATTTTAACTGAGTAAAAAGTACATAAATTGAGGTTTTGCAATATAATTGTGTTGAAAAGCTTCTAATCAATTACATGATCAATTAAAATTTGATTAAAACTTGTTTTCCGGTCCTTTTTGTAGAGGCTTCGGACGTGCAGGTCTAAATGGGCCTTTCAATGGACCCGTTGGAATTTTAACTTAGTAAAAAGTACAAAATTTGAGGTTTTGGAATATAATTGTGTTGAAAATCTCCTAATAAATTATTTGATCTCCTAAAATTTGATTAAAACTTGTTTTGCGGTCCTTTTTGTCGAGGTTTCGGACGAGCAAGTCTAAATGGGCATTTCAATGGACCCGTTGGAATTTTAACTGAGTAAAAAGTACATAAATTGTGGTTTTGCAATATAATTGTGTTGAAAAGCTCCTAATCAATTACATGATCTCCTAAATTTTGATTAAAACTTGTTTTGCGGTCCTTTTTGTCAAGGTTTCGGACGAGTAAGTCTAAATGGGCCTTTCAATGGACTCGTTGGAATTTTGACTCACTAAAAAGTACAGAAATTGAGGTTATGCAATATAATTGTGTTGAAAAGCTCCTAATTAATATTTTGAAATCTTAAAATTTGAATTAAACTTATTTTGCGGTCCTTTTTGTAGAGGTTTCGGACGAGCAGGTCTAAATGGGCCTTTTAGTGGACCTATTGGAATTTTAACTGACTAAAAAGTACAGAAATTGAGGTTTTGCAATATAATTGTGTTGAAAAGCTCCTAATCAATTATTTGAACTCCTAAAATTTGATAAAATTTGTTTTGCGTTCCTTTTTGTAAAGGTTTCGGACGAGCAGGTCTAAATGGGCCTTTCAGTGGACCCGTTGGAATTTTAATTGAGTAAAAAGTACATAAATTGTGGTTTTGCAATATAATTGTGTTGAAAATCTCCTAATAAATTACATTATCTCCTAAAATTTGAATAAAAGTTGTATTGCGGTCCATTTTGTAGAGGTTTCGGACGAGCAGGTCTAAATGGGGCTTTCAATGGACCCGTTGGAATTTAACTCTGTGAAAAGTATAGAAATTGAGGTTTTGCAATATAATTGTGTTGAAAAGCTCCTAATCAATTACATAATCTCCTAAAATTTGATAAAACTTGTTTTGCGTTCCTTTTTGTAGAGGTTTCGGACGAGCAGGTCTAAATGGGCCTTTTAGTGGATCTGTTGGAATTTTAACTGAGTAAAAAGTACAGAAATTGAGGTTTTGCAGTATAATTGTGTTGAAAAGCTCCTAATCAATTATTTGAACTACTAAAATTTGAATAAAACTCGTTTTGCGGTCCTTTTTGTAGAGGTTTCGGATGAGCAAATCTAAATTGGCCTTTCAATGGACCCGTTGGAATTTTAACTGAGTAAAAAGAAGAAAAATTAAGGTTTTGCAATATAAATGTGTTGAAAAGCTCCGAATCAATTACATTATCTCCTAAAATTTGATAAAACTTGTTTTGCGTTACTTTTTGTAGAGGTTTCGGACGAGCAGGTCTAAATGGGCCTTTCAGTGGACCTGTTGGAATTTTAACTGAGTAAAAAGTACAGAAATTGAGGTTATGCAATATAATTGTGTTGAAAAGCTCCTAATCAATTATTTGAACTACTAAAATTTGAATAAAACTAATTTTGCGGTCCTTTTGGTAGAGGTTTCGGATGAGCAAATCTAAATTGGCCTTTCAATGGACCCGTTGGAATTTTAACTGAGTAAAAAGAAGAAAAATTAAGGTTTTGCAATATAATTGTGTTGAAAAGCTCCTAATCAATTATTTGAACTCTTACAATTTGATTAAAATTTGTTTTGCGGTCCTTTTTGTAGAGGTTTCAGACGAGTAGGTCTAAATGGGCCTTTCAATGGACCCGTTGGAATTTTAACTGAGTAAAAAGTATAAAAATTGAGGTTTTGCAATATAATGGTGTTGAAAAGCTCCTAATCAATTATTTGAATTCATAAAATTTGATTAAAACTTGTTTTGCGGTCCTTTTGTCAAGGTTTCGGACGAGCAGATCTAAAATGGCCTTTCAATGGACCCGTTAGAATTTTAACTGAGTAAAAATTATAAAAATTGAGCTTTTGCAATATAATTGTGTTGAAAAGCTCCTAAACAATTATTTGAACTCCTAAGATTTGATTAAAACTTGTTTTGCGGTCCTTTTTGTCGGTGTTTCGGACGAGCAGGTCTAAATGGGCCTTTCAATGGACCAGTTGGAATTTTAACTGAGTAAAAAGTATAATAATTGAGGTTTTGCAATATAATTGTGTTCAAAAGCTCCTAGACAATTATTTGGACTACTAAAATTTGAATAAAACATGTTTTGTTGTCCTTTTTGTCGAGGTTTTGGACGAGCATGTCTAATTGGGCCTTTCAATGGACTCGTTGGAATTTTAACTGAGTAAAAAGTACATAAATTGAGGTTTTGCAATATAATTGTGTTGAAAAGCTTCTAATCAATTACATGATCAATTAAAATTTGATTAAAACTTGTTTTCCGGTCCTTTTTGTAGAGGCTTCGGACATGCAGGTCTAAATGGGCCTTTCAATGAACCCGTTGGAATTTTAACTTAGTAAAAAGTACAAAAATTGAGGTTTTGCAATATAATTGTGTTGAAAAGCTCATAATCAATTATTTGAACTCCTATGATTTGATTAAAACTTGTTTTGCAGTCCTTTTTGTAGAGGTTTCGGACGAGCAGGTCTAAATGGGCCTTTCAGTGGACCCGTTGGAATTTTAATTGAGTAAAAAGTACATAAATTGTGGTTTTGCAATATAATTATGTTGAAAAGCTCCTAATCAATTACATTATCTCCTAAAATTTGAATAAAAGTTGTATTACGGTCCCTTTTGTAGAGGTTTCGGACGAGCAGGTCTAAATGGGGCTTTCAATGGACCCGTTGAAATTTAACTGTGTGAAAAGTATAGAAATTGAGGTTTTGCAATATAATTGTGTTGAAAAGCTACTAATCAATTACATGATCTCCTAAAATTTGATAAAACTTGTTTTGCGTTCCTTTTTGTAGAGGTTTTGGACGAGCAGGTCTAAATGGGCCTTTCAGTGGATCTGTTGGAATTTTAACTGAGTAAAAAGTACAGAAATTGAGGTTTTGCAATATAATTGTGTTGAAAAGCTCCTAATCAATTATTTGAACTACTAAAATTTGAATAAAACTCGTTTTGCGGTCCTTTTTGTAGAGGTTTCGGATGAGCAAATCTAAATTGGCCTTTCAATGGACCCGTTGGAATTTTAACTGAGTAAAAAGAAGAAAAATGAAGGTTTTGCAATATAATTGTGTTGAAAAGCTCCGAATCAATTACATTTTCTCCTAAAATTTGATAAAACTTGTTTTGCGTTCCTTTTTGTAGAGGTTTCGGACGAGCAGGTCTAAATGGGCCTTTCAGTGGACCTGTTGTAATTTTAACTGAGTAAAAAGTACAGAAATTGAGGTTATGCAATATAATTGTGTTGAAAAGCTCCTATTTTTTGAACTACTAAAATTTGAATAAAACTCAATTTGCGGTCCTTTTTGTAGAGGTTTCGGATGAGCAAATCTAAATTGGCCTTTCAATGGACCCGTTGGAATTTTAACTGAGTAAAAAGAAGAAAAATTAATGTTTTGCAACATAATTGTGTTGAAAAGCTCCTAAACAATTATTTGAACTCTTACAATTTGATTAAAATTTGTTTTGCGGTCCTTTTTGTAGAGGTTTCAGACGAGCAGGTCTAAATGGGCCTTTCAATGGACCCGTTGGAATTTTAACTGAGTAAAAAGTATAAAAATTGTGGTTTTGCAATATAATGGTGTTGAAAAGCTCCTAATCAATTATTTGAACTCCTAGAATTTGATTAAAACTTGTTTAGCGGTCCTTTTGTTGAGGTTTCGGACGAGCAGATCTAAATGGGCCTTTCAATGGACCCGTTAGAATTTTAACTGAGTAAAAATTATAAAATTGAGCTTTTGCAATATAATTATGTTGAAAAGCTCCAAATCAATTATTTGAACTCCTAAGATTTGATTAAAACTTGTTTTGCGGTCCTTCTTGTCGGTGTTTCGGACGAGCAGGTCTAAATGGGCCTTTCAATGGACCAGTTGGAATTTTAACTGAGTAAAAAGTATAATAATTGAGGTTTTGCAATTTAATTGTGTTCAAAAGCTCCTAGACAATTATTTGGACTCCTAAAATTTGAATAAAACCTGTTTTGCTGTCCTTTTTGTCGAGGTTTTGGACGAGCATGTCTAAATGGGCCTTTCAATGACTCGTTGGAATTTTAACTGAGTAAAAAGTACATAAATTGAGGTTTTGAAATATAATTGTGTTGAAAAGCTCCTAATCAATTACATGATCAATTAAAATTTGATTAAAACTTGTTTTCCGGTCCTTTTTGTAGAGGCTTCGGACGTGCAGGTCTAAATGGGCCTTTCAAAGGACCCGTTGGAATTTTAACTGAGTAAAAGTACAAAAATTGAGGTTTTGCAATATAATTGTGTTCAAAAGCTCATAGTCAATTATTTGAACTCATATGATTTGATTAAAACTTGTTTTGCGGTCCTTTTTGTAGAGGTTTCGGACGAGCAGGTCTAAATGGGCCTTTCAGTGGACCCGTTGGAATTTTAATTGAGTAAAAATTACAAAAATTGTGGTTTTGCAATATAATTGTGTTGAATAGCTCCTAATCAATTACATTATGTCCTAAAATTTGAATAACAATTGTATTGTGGTCCCTTTTGTAGAGGTTTCGGACGAGCAGGTCTAAATTGGGCTTTCAATGGACCCGTTGGAATTTTAACTATGTGAAAAGTATAAAAATTGAGGTTTTGCAATATAATTGTGTTGAAAAGCTCCTAATCAATTACATGATCTCCTAAAATTTGATAAAACTTGTTTTGCGTTCCTTTTTGTAGAGGTTTCGGACGAGCAGGTCTAAATGGGCCTTTCAGTGGACCTGTTGGAATTTTAACTGAGTAAAAAGTACATAAATTGAGGTTTTGCAATATAATTGGATTGAAAAGCTCCTAATCAATTATTTGAACTACTAAAATTTGAATAAAACTCGTTTTGCGGTCCTTTTTGTAGAGGCTTCGGATGAGCAAATCTAAATTGGCCTTTCAATAGACCCGTTGGAAATTTTAACTGAGTAAAAAGAAGAAAAATTAAGGTTTTGCAATATAATTGTGTTGAAAAGCTCCTAATCAATTATCTCAACTCCTAAATTTTGATTAAAATCTGTTTTGCGGTCCTTTTGTAGAGGTTTCAGACGAGCAGGTCTAAATGGGCCTTTCAATGGACCCGTTGGAAGTTTTTTTTTTGAAGAAAAGGCCTCATTAAAAACCCCTACTACTGTCCTTCAAGAAAAGCTAGAGGACCCTAAAAAGGGGAAAAGAGTGCCTAATTTTATTAATCATAAATGATTTGTTACAAGATGTTGGATACAAGAAGGTACATCCATGTTAAATGACATAGAGGTCATAGAACTCAAAGAACAAGTGGCCAAGGTATGGGCCAATTGATTTGCCTCACGGCGTACAAAGAAGACAGGAGCAAAATCAAAGTCTTGAAGAGCCATTTGAATCCGATGAATAAGAGGTCTCGTGGTAGATAGGTCTTGTGCTGGGTTGTTGATCCTATTTGCGAGAGAAGCGCAATCGGTTTCAAGCATGATCCGATGCCAACCTTGTGAGCGGGCGAAGGTGAGACCAGCAAGAAGGCTTTCGCCTTCACTGGTAACTGCGTCTGGACAGCTACCTAGCGGAAATGCAAGGCCACCCACCACTGCACCTGTAGAGTCACGAGCAACAGCTCCAACAGCAGCTGCCCGAGTTGATGGGTTAAAAGCCCCATCCACATTGATTTTGATATGATGAAGTGGGGGTGGATTCCAACGTGGAGTAGAAAGGGTAGATGGGGTAGTAGCAGTAACGGCTTTGCAAAAATCGTCATGTAAACTAATGGAATTAACTGCAATTAACCAGGGTGGTTGTAAGTGGTGGTTATGGACCCAGTCATTACGTCTATTCCAAATATTCCAGATAGTTGTGAGGAAAAGGCCAAAAATATCAGGGGATAGAGTTTGTGCTGCTTCCTCTAGCCATTGTAGAGGAGTAGTAGCCGCACTCCTTGAAAGAGTAATGGGAATGCCAGAAAGTTGAAAGGCTTCAGAAGCCCCAGATCAATCACGAAGAGCGTGGAGAATGGATTCGGAATGCCTACCAAAGATTGGACAAGGTCCCGAATTTGGTGAAAATACTTGCATTTTTGCCCCAACTGGCAGAGCGTCAGATGCCATGCGCCAACCAAAGGTTTTGACTTTGGGCAAGGTCTTTATTTTGGATAGAAATTTCCAGAACTGTGTTGGTGACGCATGCTGGTGTGAAGACCGTTGTAGGAAAATATAACCAGATCGGACTGAATAAATCCCTGAATCATTAGGAGACCAGAGAATAGAGTCACGGTGATCATTTATAATAGGAATACTTAGATAGAAGTGGCATCATCGTAGTTAAAATAATGCCTGACCTTATCCGCATCCCAGGCAGTTTGATTACGAATCATAAAGTCACGGCAACGAATATGGAATTCATCTGAGATTTCGTAATTTCCCGTGAGATTAATCGGGGAAGAGCCTCCCCATATATCTTTATGTATCCTGATGTTACTGTTAATGCCTGGACGGTAAAGAAAGCCTGGAAAGAGGCGTTGTAGAGCGTTGTACATACCTTGCCATGCAAAGGAGCCACGATTGGGCTTGGGGGCATCTAGGATATTGCCGGAAGGAAAGTATTTGGAACGATATATTTGTCCTAATAACGAGTCCGGTTCACAAATTAGTCTCCAAAGTTGCTTACCTAGGAGAGCAATACTGAAGTCATGCAAATCCTTAAATCCCATGCCTCCGGCAGCCTTGGGTAAACAAACATGGTTCCATGGGAGCATATGCCAACCTTTTTTGTTGGATTTGCCAGTCCACCAATATTGTCTAATTGATGAAGTCATGTCGTCGATAATATTTTGTGGTAGGAGATAACACGACATAACATATTGTGGTAGGGATTGTAGGACTGCCTTGATGAAAATTTCCCGACCACTAAAAGAAAGAAGATGTTTATCCCAGCTAGAAAGGCGATCGTGGACTTTATCTCGCACAAATCCAAGTGACTCGGTTTTGTTTTTCCCGATAAGAAGTTGGATTCCTAGATAGACACCAGGGTTAGATACCTCACGTACTTGCAAAAGGCTATTGATTGCAGTTCTTGTTGAGGATGGGGTACGTGGGTTATAAAAAATTGTTGACTTCTCAAAGTTAACCGCTTGTCCGGAAGCAGCAGCGTAAGTTTGCAACGCTCTTTTGAGCTGAGAAGCTTCGGTTGGATTGTTATTGATGAAGACCATACAGTCATAAGCAAAAAGCAGGTGGTTAACTTTTGGCTCATATTTACAGGCACCTAGTCCTGGTAGAATGTTGGTTTGTTGGGCAGCAGATAGGTAGGCAGAGAGCCCTTGCGTGCAAAAGAGGAATAAAAAAGGGGATAAGGGGTCTCCTTGACGTAAGCCCCGTTGAGGTTGGAAAAAAGGGGAGTAAGAATTATTAATTTTAACTGAGAATGAAACTGTTGTAATGCAGCGCATAATGAGCGAGATCCAATATGGGGCAAAGCCCATACGTTTCATAACATTTGTTAGAAAAGACCATTCAACTCTATCGAAGGCTTTTTCCATGTCTAGTTTAAGAGCAGCACCTTGTGAGGATTTAGTTGCACCTGAGTTGATGTTGTGGATAATTTCATGGGCAACAAGGATGTTATCCGAGATATTGCGACCCTGGACAAAAGCCGCTTGATTAGGACTGATGCAGAAAGGAATTGTTTGTTTCATCCTATTGACGATGGTTTTAGCAACTATTTTATAGATGACAGTGCATAAACTGATAGGCCTTAATTGTTTCATAGAAGTTGGATCCTGAATTTTGGGGATTAGGACAAGGATAGTTTTGTTGACTAGGGACATATCCATGGTGCCACTTAGAAGATTAAGGCAAAGATTGATGACATCTTCACCAACCGTATCCCAATGTTTTCGAAAAAAACTACTTGGAAGGCCATCTATACCAGGTGCTTTCCTAGGATCAATGTCCTTAAAGGCAAAGAGAATTTTTTCTTTTGTGAAGGGTCTTAATAGAGTATCGTTCATTGATTGGGTGATGGACGATTGAATTTTACCTAGGATATTATCCGAAACTTGGGGGTTGGATGAAGTAAAAAGATTCTGAAAATATGTAGAAGCAATCATCATTAGGTCTGATTCAGCTGTACACCAGTTTGAATTTGAGTCAAAAGACCAGAAATCGAGTTTTTCTTTTTCCTATTAGTTGCCCTAGCGTGAAAGAATCTTGTGTTTTTATCTCCTTGGGATAGCCATAGTGTACGGGACCTTTGGGCCCAATAGACTTCTTGTTCCATAAGAAGCTTATTTAGTTCAGTTCTATATTTAATATATATTCCTTCATTCGTGGTACTTAAAGGGCGGCAAAGGAATTTGTTTATTTTTTTTGGTGAGGAAATTAATCCGTCCGTTGGATTTAAATCTTTGATGATTTTGCCATTCATCCAGACATGTGCGTATAGCATCAATTTTTTCAATTGCTGTTCTAGAGGTATTGGTCCAAGTGCTTTTAATGGTATGTATACTATCTTCATTATGCACCCAACAATTTTCAAAACGAAAAGTGTTAGATGGCCTCTGATGGAGGGTAGCAGCCGCAGGAAATAAATCTAGCAATAAAAAACAATGGTCGGATTTGGCTACATATTCCGTAGTTATACGATGGGAAGGGAAGAGATTCTGCCAAACCGAGTTAGCTATGAATCTATCTAGTCTCTCGTGTATAATTGGGGTTGCAGGCCCTACTTTTGTCCATGTAAACCATCCCGAAGTTGGTTTACAATCAAAAAGGTTGTTTCGTGATAAACAGTGACGAAAATTATTTATTTGTGATCTTGCTCTTCGAATGCCACCATGTTTTTCAGAATCAGCTAAAATTTCATTAAAGTCCCCACCTAGGAGACATGGGGTATTATTATTATTATTTATATATAAAGAATCTATCATTTCCCATGTTTTATATTTTTGGCTAGTTTCGGAATGTCCATGCATTCCGGTAAAAAACATAGTGTAATTATCCAAGGTAATTTGAGTATGTATATAACGCTCAGAATACGAAATTAAATTTATATTAATATTATGCGAAAAGAACATAGCAATGCCGGAACACCCTTCCGATGGGGGAATTGAAATAAGTTCAAACATACCTAAAGATAAGCAAAGTCGGCTACATGCCGTTTTATTTAGTTTGGTTTCACATAAGAAAATAATATCCGGTTTGGTATGTTGGACATAGGTTCGAAGATGTTGAACCGCCGAGGCTTGTCCAAGACCCTGACAGTTCCAACATAGGATCCTCATTTTGCTCGGCGGGGCTGTGAATCAGCCGCCGCCGGAGAGTTTTTTGAGCTGCTCATCCCAGCTTTAGGGGTGGATCCGGATGGTTTGGATTTTTTTGGCGGGAGTGACACTTGAATAGGAGACCGGCGCTTTGTACCCCGGTTTGGTGGGGCTGGAACAAGTGCGGGGGCTGCATCATTTGGGTAAGTCTTTAGTAACCATTGATTAAAATCATTAAAAATTGTATCGGTTGGGGCAGGGGGCTTACGCAGTTCAGCTTCAATCTTTTTTATTTGTTGGGCAGTTGGGCTGGGAACACCATCATCCGTAGTGTCCCAATCATCATCAGATCCATCTTCAGGGATGGGATAGATGGTGTTCAGAGGCTGGGGTTCAAGAGGAGCTTTTTGTTTCAGATCAGGTGCAGCAGATTCTTTGGCAGAATTGTGAACTTCATCCATAGCAGTGTCCACATTCGGGGCTTCTTCAGTGGCTTTTTCTGTAAATGAGGCAGCGTCGCCTTCATTTATAGAACCTATAATTAGAAAATAGGTATAGGCAAATTTAGTAATTGATTGTGTGATAAGATAAATATAATTGATAATGGAGGGGAGAAGTAAATTACCCATATTGTTCTGGTCAGTGGGAGGAGGAATAGTATTGGCCGGAGCAACTGGAACATTAGTGGGGGGGCACTATAAGGAAATAAAAGGGTAAATATATTAAAACGATTATAGTAGTGTTAAAACGAGAGAAAGATAAGGTGATTGTTAAATGGGAATAGAGATTACCATTAACTGGGGGGACATTCTGGTTGAGATTTGGTTCAACGTTACGGATACGCCCACGAGTACCAACAAGGCGACGTCTTGGGGGAAGGTAGCGGAGCCACTCCCCGTACTGCAGTTTGTTCAGATCAAGGGAAGATCGGATAGGGCAATTTTCGATGGTGTGATTGATAATACCACAACCGGGGCAGAGAGTTGGGAGGCGTTCGTATTGAATTCGGCACATAATCTTGTTGGTTCCCGATCCGATGAAAACAAAACGGGTGACAGGTCTGGTGATATCCAAAAAAAATTCTACTCGAAGGAAATCTTTCATATTCCCTTCAAACTCGCGAGTGTCGGTTCGAAGAACGTTGCCTACCATTGATCCGAGGGCATGTCCCACCAGATGTGAGCGATCAATGTCCTCATAAAGTGATGTAGGGAGAGAGAAGATGCGAATCCAGATCCGCATAATATTAAAGTTGTATTCACCGACTGATTTGGCAGGATCATACTCAGTAATAGCTAGCCATTCATCCTTATACAGCCAAGGACCTCGGTTAAGGACTTCATAACAGTTCTTGGGCTCTTTGAACTTTGTCTTGAGGAAATTGTCTTGGATAACAGAGATAGAAACTACTTCATTGGGCTTCCATATTCCTTCAAAAGCATTGATGACAGCATAGATGTCTATCACTTTGGATGAGATGAAACATCCGAAAAGAAAGATCTTGGGGTCCTCCGTGATGAAATCCCAACCAAAGTCAAGAGTGTATAGAAGCTCGACTTCCTCATTAGTGAGGTCGATAGCGCTAAGTTGGGGGATGGAAGAAGATGCCATTGGATAAGATTGAGAATTAGAAGGAGAATTGGAAGGAAAAGAGAGATAGGGGTGTTTTTGTGGTTTGATATAAGGGAATTGTTCATACTTAAATATTGCAATTGGGTGATCTGTAATATTGGAAATAGTAAGTATGATTGGAAAGAAAATTTGAAATCGTAAAAGGTGGGATATTTTAATATCAAGAGGGATTGTGGGAAAAGGGGTTTCCTTAATTAATCTAAATAAGTCAAAGAGTAAGGAGATTTAATAATAAATGTTAAATAGGTGTAAATCGAGGTTCAAATGTAATAGAGTAATCCTTATATAAATATATATTTGTAAATGAAAGTATAAAAATAAATGTAGAAATATTTTATGGGAGTAGTTTCGGAATTTTGGGTATATATAAGGAAAGGCTAAAACGATTTTTGTAATAATGGGTGATAATTTAATAAAGGAGTAAATTGATAGAAAATTTATGGCGAATAAATGTAAATTTATGACGATTTTTGTAAGAGAGCTGGAGTTTTTGAATGTAAATAAGGGGAATTGATTTGTATTTGCCATCATATGAGAAGATAATGTTGGTGTTTTAAAAATAATGGAATAAAGGTGGCATTGAAAGATAATAATAAACAGGTAATAAATTAAAAAAAAAATTAAAACGGAATTCAATAAAAGTCTAGGGATAAATGTGGAAAGAAACGGGGATAGTGAAAAGGGGGTTAAGTTTGGCCAATCTTTAGGAGTAATTGGTGGAGTAGGAATAAAACTTTTTAAGAAGTTGGAGACATGAAAAGGATTTATCATAAGAGAGATCCTACTTAGTAGGACTTGAAAAAAATCCCAATTGTGGGCTTGTAAAATTTCACCTAAATAGGCGTAGTAGGAAAAGACTTCCTTCGTATATATCAGATCGTAACATACATTAACATGAAACCATACATCAAAGTCAAAATAGAAAGCATGCATAACAATTTTATGGTAATAGATCAAGCAAATAAAAACATAGAAAAAATAAAAGAAAAGCAGGAAACGGAGATAGCCATAAAAAATTACAAACCCAGGTGTTGGAATTTTATTGAGGTTTCGGACGAGTAGGTCTAAATGGGCCTTTCAATGGACCAGTTAGAATTTTAACTGAGTAAAAAGCACAGAAATTGTGGTGTTGCAATATAATTGTGTTGAAAAGCTCCTAATCAATTACATGATCTCCTAAAATTTGATTAAAACTTCTTTTGCGGTCCTTTTTGTCGAAGTTTGGGACGAGTAGGTCTAAATGGGCCTTTCCATGGACCTGATGGAATTTTAACTGACTAAAAAGTACAGAAATTGAGGTTTTGCAATATAATTGTATTGAAAAGCTCCTAATCAATTATTTGAACTCCTAAAATTTGATAAAACCTGTTTTGCGTTCCTCTTTGTAGAGGTTTCGGACGAGCAGGTCAAAATGGGCCTTTTAGTGGACCCGTTGGAATTTTAACTGAGTGAAAAGTATAAAAATTGAGGTTTTTCAAAATAATTGTGTTGAAAAGATCCTAATCAATTATTTGATCTCCTAAAATTTGATTAAAACTTGTTTTTCGGTCCTTTTTGTAGAGGTTTCGGATGAGCAGGTCTAAATGAGCCTTTCAATGGACCCGTTGGAATTTTAACTGAGAAAAAAGTACAGAAATTGAGGTTTTGCAATATAATTGTGTTGAAAAGCTCCTAATCAATTACATGATATCCTAAAATTTGATTAAAACTTATTTTTCGGTCCTTTTTGTAGAGGCTTCGGACGTGCATGTCTAAATGGGCCTTTCAATGGACCCGTTGGAATTTTAACTGAGTAAAAAGTACAGAAATTGTGGTTTTGCAATATAATTGTGTTGAAAAGCTCCTAATCAATTACATGATCTCCTAAAATTTGAATAAAACTTGTTTTGCAGTCCTTTTTTGTAGAGGTTTCGGACGAGCATGTCCAAATGGGGCTTTGAATGGACCCGTTATAATTTTAACTGAGTGAAAAGTATAAAAATTGAGGTTTTGCAATATAATTGTGTTGAAAAGCTCCTAATCAATTACATGATCTCCTAAAATTTGATTAAAACTTGTTTTGCGGTCCTTTGTGTCGAGGTTTCGGACGAGCAGGTCTAAATGGGCCTTTCAATGGACCCGTTGGAATTTTAACTGACTAAAGAGTACATAAATTGAGGTTTTGCAATATAATTGTGTTGAGAAGCTCCTAATAAATTATTTGAACTCCTAAAATTTGATTAAAACTTGTTTTGCGGTCTTTTTTGTAGAGGTTTCGGACGAGCAGGTCTAAATGGGCCTTTCAATGGATCCGTTGAAATTTTAACTGTGTAATAATAGAAAAATTGAGGTTTTGCAATATAATTGTGTTGAAAAGCTCCTAATAAATTATTTGAACTACTAAAATTTGAATAAAACTCGTTTTGCGGTCCTTTTTGTAGAAGTTTCGGATGAGCGGGTCTAAATTGGCCTTTCAATGGACTCGTTGGAATTTTAACTGAGTAAAAAGTAGAAAAATGAAGGTTTTTCAATATAATTATGTTTAAAAGCTCGTAATCAATTATTTGAACTCTTAAAATTTGATTAAAATTTGTTTTGCGGTCCTTTTTGTAGAGGTTTCAGACGAGCAGGTCTAAATGGGCCTTTCAATGGACCCGTTGGAATTTTAACTGAGTAAAAAGTATAAAAATTGAGTTTTTGCAATATAATTGTGTTGAAAAGCTCCTAATCAATTATTTGAACTCCTAAAATTTGATTAAAACTTGTTTTGCGGTCCTTTTTGTCTAGTTTGGGACGAGCAGGTCTAAATGGGCCTTTCAATGGACCCGTTGGAATTTTAACTGAGTAAAAAGTATAAAAATTGAGCTTTTGAAATATAATTGTGTTGAAAAGCTCCTAATCAATTATTTGAACTCCTAAGATTTGATTAAAACTTGTTTTGCGGTCCTTTTTGTCGGGGTTTCGGACGAGCAGGTCTAAATGGGCCTTTCAATGGACCAGTTGGTATTTTAACTAAGTAAAAAGTTTAATAATTGAGTTTTTGCAATATAATTCTGTTCAAAAGCTCCTAGACAATTATTTGGACTCCTAAAATTTGAATAAAAACTGTTTTGATGTCCTTTTTGTCGAGGTTTCGGATGAGCATGTCTAAATGGGCCTTTCAATGGACCCGTTGGAATTTTAACGGAGTAAAAAGTACAGAAATTGAGGTTTTCCAATATAATTGTGTTGAAAAGTTCCTAATAAATTACATGATCAAATAAATTTGATTAAAACTTGTTTTCCGGTCCTTTTTTGTAGAGGCTTCAGACGTGCAAGTCTAAATGGACCTTTCAATGGACCCGTTGGAAATTTAACTGAGTAAAAATTATAGAAATTGAGGTTTTGCAATATAATTGTGTTGAAAAGCTCATATTCAATTATTTGAACTCCTATGATTTGATTAAAACTTGTTTTGCGGTCATTTTTTGTCGAGGTTTCGGACGAGCAGGTCTAAATGGGACTTTCAATGGACCCGTTCGAATTTTAACTAACTAAAAGAATAAAAATTGAGGTTTTGCAATATAATTGTGTGGAAAACCTCCTAATAAATTATTTGAACTCCCAAATTTTGAATAAAACTTGTTTTGCGGTCTTTTTCGTAGAGGTTTCAGACGAGCAGGTCTAAATGGGCCTTTCAATGGACCCGTTCGAATTTTAACTGAGTAAAAAGTACAGAAATTGAGGTTTTGCAATATAAATGTGTTGAAAATCTTATAATCAATTATTTGAACTCATAAAATTTGATTAAAACTTGTTTTGCGGTCCTTTTTGTCGAGGTTTCAGACGAGCAGGTTTAAATGGGCCTTTCAATGGACCCGTTGGAATTTTAACCGAGTAAAAAGCACAAAATTTTGGTTTTGCAATATAATTGTGTTGAAAAGCTCCTAATCAAATACACGATCTCCTAAAATTTGATTAAAACTTGTTTTGCGGTCCTTTTTGTCGAGGTTTCGGACGAGTAGGTCTAAAAGGTCCTTTCAATGGACCCGTTGGAATTTTAACTTACTAAAAGTTACATAAATTGAGGTTTTGCAATATAATTGTGTTGAAAAGCTCCTAATTAATTATTTTAACTCCTAAAATTTGAATAAAACTTGTTTTGCGGTCCTTTTTGTAGAGGTTTCGGACGAGCATGTCTAAATGGGCCTTTCAAAGGACCCGTTGGAATTGTAACTGAGTAAAAAGTATAAAAATTGAGGTTTTGCAATATAATTGTGTTGAAAAGCTCCTAATCAATTTTTTGAACTCCTAAGATTTGATTAAAACTTGTTTTGCGGTCCTTTTTGTTGGGGTTTCGGACGAGCAGGTTTAAATGGGCAGTAACACCCCAATTTTGGGCTTAGAAGTTTAGGGTTTGGTCGGACCGGTCTGAGAAACGGTTCCAATATAAATGGAGGTTTTAGGGAAAGCCTAGTTTGGGATGCTTTAAAAATATAGAAATATATCTAAAAATCCTCTTTTAATATATAAAAGAGAGTGGTGAAAACAATTTTACAAAATAAGATTTGGAAATACTACATTTCGATGTAGTGACCAAAATGCAATTTTTGAAAAGTTTAGTGGTGACTGTTTTGTAAGGATTGAAACTTTGAATCTTTAAGGAGCTAATTTACCCAAAAATGTTTTCTCCAAAATTTTCCTTAATTTGGGTGATTTATTAAATGTTTAATTAAATAAAATAAAGATGGGAAACTACTTTTTGGATTTTCATAACTATTTTTTCCTAATTTTCTTTCATTCCATTTTCTCTCAAAATCCCATCATCCAAACACTTTTCTCCAGCAACTTTTGCATTGATCTTCACTTCAATTGATGAGATTATTATCATCCATTAGTTCCTAATCAATCTTGCATCAAATCCTTTTGATTTCCTCATTGAATTTTCAAGAAATTTGGCCCAAATCAAGGAGAAATCACCATTTAGAGGTAAGATTGTTCTTCTCCTCTAAATACTCAGTTCTTTACTGAAATTCCCAAGTTTTCAATCCTTAATTTAAGTTTTATAAATGGTTTTGATATTGGAGACATGATTTTGACTTAAAACTCAAGATTTTGGAAGAAATATTGAAGAATTTCGTTGTGATTGCTTGGGCTCTGTTTTGAGATGATTCTTCAATGTATTTTGGATGTCTAATGATGTGTGAAATGAGGTTTTATCAATCTAATCCCGAATAGGTTGTATTTCATAAGTTTTTGCTTGTGAAAATGGTGGTTTTTTAGGTGTTTTTGGTGTTCTGTTATAGCTAGTGGTATAAGGACGAGTTTAGGTTCATTTTGGATGTTAATTGATGTTTAGAAATTGTTAGAAGTGATGGATCTTGGCTGGGTTAAGTTTTAGAAGAGTTTGGAGGTGATTTCGGTTGTGTTGGTAGCCGAAATGTTGGGTTTAAGTAGAGCAGCGAGTTTTGGTGTGTTGGCTGAAGATTTCAATGCATGATGATGCATTAGTCCTCTACTTTTATGTGTCTAAAACAAGGGAGACATCTTCGGACACTTTTGGAGTTGATCCGGAGGCTTGATTGACGTTTCGGCAAGCAAGCGAAACGAAATCGGTGAGTGCATTTGGGTTTGAAGTCAATAAGGACAAAAATACAAGGTTTGGGGATTTAGGAGAGGTTTGAAACACCTTCCTAAATTCGGAAGTAAGTATGGTTTGTTTTGATCTCTCTAAAGTGGTGTTTGGCCCCAAAATGCTTTTACATGCTCATGGTTAGAGATTGTTAAATTCCTATTGTTTTTACGCATGTTTTGAAGCATGAGATTATGCTTGTAAAGATGTCATGAGATGGCATGTTGCTTTGGTTAGATTTGAATTTTAGGTTTGAAGCAAAATATGATTTATGATTTGATATGTGATATGTGATATGAAAACTCTTGAGTTTTATTGCATGAAAAACAGTAGGTGAGATGATATTATAACACATTATATTGGCATAGATGTTGAGAAACTTACCGGATATAATTGATCGATCAATAGGATGAGAGTGCACTGTAAACTAAAAATTTGTACGTGCTCTTTGGTTAAGCCAAAGGGAGATATTCCGATGATGGGCATTCCATCGGGTAGGACTTGGTGAAATACCCAAACTTTGTGGCGATTAGAGATTCCGCCATGTGAGTACGGTGATGAGAGATTCCACCGGAAGCTATGTTGCTAGACAAGTGAGTACGGTGATGCGAGATTCCACCGGAAGAGTCTAGTGTAGAAATGTGTCCGCATATCCGAGTATTAATGAGATGCTAAATGCCAATATTAATGATGAAATGGTTTTTGTTACACATGTACCTTGTCGAAATGATTTATGCTATGAGATATGCATATGTGTTATGTTTAGAAATACTTAGTCAATACAAGCATGTGAATGGCTTTGCCATGAGATTTGCATTGGTTTTAATGCATGAGATAGAATAGAGGTACATGTGGTTTCAATGAGTTTTGCTTTGAGGGTTTTTTCCAAGCATGAGAAAGAGATGAGCATGTGGTTTAAAAAGCTTTGATGAAAGTGTTTTCTAAATGTGCATTATTGTGTGGTTTACCTTACAGCAGGCCTCACTAAGCAATTATGCTTACGCTCTCTTTTACCAATAATGCAGATAATTGAGGTGTTTGAGGGCATCAAGGAAGCTAAGTTTGTCCAAGGGAATCCAAGCTCATGTATGGTGAAGTTTTCGTACACTATTAGTTTTGATAAGTTGGCAATGGGAACCTAAGATATGTTTTGGGAGGTGTGTTAAACTCCCTAAGGTTGTGGCATGTTTGCCTTGGTTGGTTTGAGTTGTAAATGGCCTTGATTACTTGATTTGAAGTTTGATTGCCTATTTGGTCTTGATAATAGGAAGCATGCCTCTAGATTTGTGAGTTTTCATGTTTGATGCTATGAAAGTGTTAGGGTGTTCTAAATGTGAGCCATATATGCATGTTGACTTGTTGGCATGATTAGAGAGTTGTTAGGATGTGTTTGAATGTGTTTTTGGATGAAAAACCAGCAAATTCTGAACTTTCTGGGCAAACCGTATCGAAACACTCTCTGGCGTTTCGAAACGGGGCCCTGTAATGGCCTTCGCGTTTCGAAACGGCTGGAGGATGTTCCGAAACGTTTTGGCTACTGTCAAGCCCTGTTTCGAAACCAGTCTCGGAACGAACCTGTGTTTCGGAACGGTCAAAGCTGTTTCGAAACAGGTGACCGTTGGACACTGATTTGAATGGTGTTGTAGTTTGCAAGCTTTACGTTTTAGTCCCGAATGTTGTAGTTGCAATTGTTTGAGTTCGAGAAGTCCAATTAAAGTGAAATTTGACAGGGAAGCATGTAATATGACTAATTACATATTGGTAACTTAAAAACCAGTTAAGACCTTCTAATTTTCAGAATTTACATTTTGGTCCCTAATCTTTGTATATTGTGCAATTGAGTTCCTTTTTGAAATCCGATCGTTGTGCTTTATACGTATATGTTTCTCAAGTGCTCGCTTAGGGTTAACGTGCATCTAGACAAGATTAAAAAGAAAAAAAGGGTCGTTAATAAAGGATGACTTCCGGGTTGACTTTGGTTTTCCCCGTGTAATCATCGTAGTTCGGGTCAACCGTCTAGGCCGGGCTAAGGGGGTTACATTTGGTGGTATCAGAGCTTAGTTCTCGTATCCTTGGGATTTGTATGAGGATGATGTATGTGTATTTGCGTGATATGCCTTTTTGGGTGAAAGAATGTTGTCTAAATTGTGATGCATGGTTTCAATTGTGATGACATGTTATGTTGAAATGTGTTAGGGGATCCCATTGCCATATCAAAACTAATAAAAGGAATTGTTTTAGAAAATGAGCTTGAGTACTTGGATTACTTACCTTATTGAGCCTAATTGTATTTATTGCATATTTTGTCAGTGCATTGTTTTCTTTGTAAATGGGGCCACGTAGAGAGATGAGAGTGAATACAAGAGCTATGGCTCAGGATGAGAATGATGTGAATGCAGAGAATGTTGTGGATTTACCTCCTCCTCTTGGTGGTGGACCACCTGGTGGTGATGGTGGTGCTGGAGCTGGTGCTGGGGTCGCTGGACCTGAAGGTGTGCAGGGGCAAGCTGCTCCTGACATGACGGTGTTGATTCAGGCTATTGCTTGAGCTTTCCAGGCAGCAGTAGCTGGGGCTCATGGAGCTGCGCATCAGGACGATGCTAATGGGAGGTTACCTTTGGAACGTCTTCGCAGTCTGGGAGGGACTGAGTTCAGAGGTCTATCTCCGGAAAGATCTGAGTCTTGGTTGGAGAGCACCAAGAGGATATTGGGACAGATGAACTGCAATAATGTGCAGAAGCTGGGTTGTGTGGTATCACTGCTGCATGGTGATGCCTATACGTGGTGGACAACCAGTATCTCTGGTATGGATGATGAAGAAGTGACTTGGACGTTCTTTGTGAATGCGTTCAAGCAAAAGTATCTAGGTGTGCGATACCTAGATGAGAAGAAAAGAGAATTTATGTCTCTGATGCAAGGTAGCATGACGGTAGCTGAGTATAAGATCCAGTTTGTCTGCCTTAGTCAGTATGCAACTGAGCTCATACCTAACGAGCGGGAGAGGTGTGAACGATTCCGTTATGGGTTGGTAACGGATGTGAAGACTTTCATGCTTGCGGATGACTACACAGATTTCGATGTCTTGGTCACTAGAGCCAAGGACATTGAGGCGAACCTTGGTTTGACTAGTCGAGCGGGAGGATCTAGCTCTGGGAAGCGAGCGGCTGAGCGCGATTATGGTAGAGATCGCAACAAGAGGCATAAGGATCGGAGGCCACAGTATGATGCTAGGCGTGGGGATGGTAACCCTGGGAGAGGTCAGCAAGGACCTAATGCTGTTCAGAGGACTCCTGAGTGTAACCGTTGTGGTAGACGGCATGGTGGTGAATGTTGGGGTAACCTTGGGACGTGCTGGAATTGTGGAAACCGTGGACATATGAAAAAGGATTGTCCTCAGCCTTTGAGAGAAGGACAAGCTCCGGTGAGAGCAGCTGAGCCACAGAGAGGTCGTGGGAGCTGCCGTGGTAATTTTAAGCGCAGAGATGACGGTGGCAGGAATGTAGCGCATGTTGTGGCCGTTCAACCTGAGGGTGGAGGTCAGGCCCGAGTGTATGCCCAGCGTGAGGGAAGGAATGATACGGATGTGATCGTAGGTACCTTCACTTTGCAATCCTTATCATTACTTTCTTTGATTGATTCTGGATCTACACACTCATATATATTGCGTGAACATGCTCAAATGCTTGGTTTACCTGTTGAGTCTTTGGATGTTGGTATGCGTGTGACTAGTTCCTTTGGTGAAACGGTTGTGACGTGAAGGTTGTATAGGAGATGTCCCTTGAAAGTGCAAAACCATGTTTTTCTTGTTGATCTCATGGAATTGCCATTCTATGGTTTTGATGTGATCCTTAGAATGGATTGGCATGTTGAGCATCGGGCTGTAGTGGATTTTGAAAGCAAGCGAGTTTCGTTGAAACTTGCGGATGATTATGAAGTGGTGGTAGTAGGTGAGAATGTGAAGTTTCTTGCCAATGTTGTGTCTACGTTAGAAGCAAGTCGAACGCTGAGGCAAGGTTGCGAGGCTTACCTAGCCTTTGTGATGAATCCTAGTTTAAAGGAGTTGCGGGTTCAGGATATCAGAACTGTTCGTGAGTTTCCTGGAGTGTTTCCGGAGGAGTTACCTGGTTTTCCACCTAGTCGCGAGGTAGAGTTTGGAATTGAGCTTTATGAAAACACAACTCCAGTTCCATTGCTCCCTATCGCATGGCACCTAAGGAGCTAAAGGAGTTAAAGACGCAACTTCAGGAGTTGCTTGATCGTGGGTTCATTCGGTCAAGTGTGTCACCTTGGGGTGCACCAGTTTTGTTTGTGAAAAAGAAGGATGGCACTATGAGAATGTGCATAGATTATCGTCAGCTGAATAAGTTGACTATCAAGAATCGATATCCTTTGCCGAGGATTGATGATCTTTTTGATCAATTTCGGGGAGCGGCTGTGTTCTCCAAGATTGACTTAAGGTCAAGATACTATCAGCTTAAGGTGAAAGATGTGGATATGCCAAAAATAGCCTTTAGAACGAGGTATGGGCATTATGAGTTCCTTGTAATGCCATTTGGCTTGACGAATGCTCCTGCAACTTTTATGGACATGATGAATAGAGTGTTTCATGAATACCTGGACAAGTTTGTTGTGGTGTTCATTGACGATATCCTTGTGTACTCTCGTACTGAAGAGGAGCATGAAGGTCATTTGAGGGTTGTCTTGCAAGCGTACGCTAAGCTGAGCAAATGCGAATTCTGGCTTAGGGAATTTGTTTTCCTTGGTCATGTGGTTTCTACTGAGGGGATTCGTGTTGATCCTCAGAAGATTGAGGCGGTGATGAATTGGAAGCCTCCTAAGTCGGTTCATGAAGTCCGTAGTTTCCTTGGGTTGGCAGGATACTATCGGAGGTTCGTGGATGGATTTTCAAAGATTGATGCCCCTTTGACGAAGTTGTTGCAAAAAGATGTCAAGTATGAGTGGACAGAGGCAAGACAACAAGGTTTTGAGAAGCTTAAGGCAGCTTTGACGCAAGCTCCTATTTTGGTTCAACCTGAATCATGAAAAGAGTTTGTGGTGTACAACGACGCATCCTCTGTTTGGTTGGGGTGTGTGTTGATGCAAGAGGGTAAGGTGGTGGCTTATGCATCGCGACAATTGAAGGTGCATGAGCGCAATTATCCTACGCATGATATTGAGTTGCCTGCGGTGGTTTTTGCTTTGAAGACTTGGAGACAATATCTGTATGGTGAGAAGTGTACTGTGTACATGGATCACAAGAGTTTGAAGTATCTGATGTCGCAGAAAGAGTTGAATCTTAGGCAACGACGTTGGGTGGAGTTGCTTAAGGATTACGATCTGACGATCGAGTACCATCCGGGAAAGGCTAATGTTGTAGCAGATGCCTTGAGTAGGAAGGTGGCAGTGGAGTTAAGGGCTATGCTTGCCAGCTTGAGTATTTCGCAATGTGGAGGTCTTATGGCTGAATTGCAAGTGAAACCATCTTTGGTACAGTTGATAAAAGATAAGCAGTTGTTGGATGATTCTTTGGTGCCATATGTTCAGGATATTGTTGAGGATAGACCATCAGAATTCTGTTTTAATGATGATGGAGTTCTATGTTTTGGAACTCGGATAGTAGTGCCTAATGATGCGGAGTTGAGGCGTACTATTCTGACTGAAGCTCATAGTAGTCCTTTTGCTATGCACCTTGGTAGTACAAAGATGTATCGTGATCTGAAGGATGAGTACTACTGGGTGGGATTGAAGAAAGATGTTGCGGAGTACGTGAGTAAGTGCATGGTTTGTCAGCGAGTTAAGGCTGAGCATCAATTTCCTTCTGGGTTGTTGCAACCGTTGAGGATTCCTGAATGGAAGTGGGAAAGGATCACCATGGACTTTGTGTCTGGTTTGCCTATGTCGCCATCGAAGAAGAATTCGGTGTGGGTGATTGTGGATCGCCTTACGAAGTGTGCACATTTCTTGCCTGTGCATACTACGTATACCTTGGATAAGCTTGCAAAGATGTACATTGTTGAGATTGTACGTTTGCATGGTGTACCAAAGTCCATAGTGTCGGATAGAGATCCGAGGTTCACATCGCGTTTTTGGTAGTGTTTGCATCAAGCTTTGGGTACGCGGCTAAATTTCAGTACTTCTTATCATCCACAGTCGGATGGACAGTCTGAGCGTGTTATCAAAGTGCTGGAAGATATGTTGAGGTGCTGTGTGATTGAGTTTCAGGGTTCTTGGGAGAAGCGTTTGCCTTTGGTGGAGTTTGCTTATAATAATAGCTACCAGGCAAGTATTCAAATGGCACCATATGAAGCCTTGTATGGGAGGAAGTGCAGAACTCCTCTTTGCTGGGCTGAAACATGTCAGAAGTTGGTTTCAATGTCGGCTTTGCTGAAAGGAACCACCGAGAAGGTGAAGCTCATCTATGAGCGTTTAAAGGCAGCTTCTGATCGACATAAGTCTTACGCGGATTTGAAGCGTAAGGAGATTGAGTTTGTGGTAGGTGACCGTGTGTTCTTGAAGGTTTCGCCTTGGAAGAAGGTTATGAGGTTTGGCCGGAAGGGTAAGTTGAGCCCTAGGTACATTGGGCCATACGAGGTGATTGAACGTGTAGGTCCTGTTGCGTATAAGCTGAGATTGCCACAAGAGTTGGAAAAGATTCATAATGTGTTTCATGTCTCTATGCTTTGGAGGTATAGATCGGATCCTTCGCATGTTATGCATGTAGAGGAAGTTGAGTTGAATCCAGACTTGACCTATGATGAGGAGCCGGTTGAGATTATGGATTTGGACAGTAAAGTTCTTCGAGGTAAGACCATTGAGTTGGTTAAGGTGTTGTGGAGGCATCGTGGTGCTGAGGAAGCCACGTGGGAAAGAAAAGATGACATGAAGAAGCAGTTTCCTTATCTTTTTCCTCCAGGTAAATTTCGAGGATGAAATTTATTTAGAGGGGGAGAGTTGTAACACCCCAATTTTGGGCTTAGAAGTTTAGGGTTTGGTCGGACCGGTCTGAGAAACGGTTCGAATATAAAAGGAGGTTTTAGGGAAAGCCTAGTTCGGGATGCTTTAAAAATATAGAAAAATATCTAAAAATCCTCTTTTAATATATATAAGAGAGTGGTGAAAACAATTTTACAAAATAAGATTTGGAAATACTACATTTCGGTGTAGTCTGAGAAACGGTTCGAATATAAAATGCGATTTTTGAAAAGTTTAGTGGTGACTGTTTTGTAAGGATTGAAACTTTGAATCTTTAAGGAGCTAATTTACCCAAAAATGTTTTCTCCAGATTTTTCCTTAATTTGGGTGATTTATTAAATGTTTAATTAAATAAAATAAAGATGGGAAACTACTTTTTGGATTTTCATAACTACTTTTTCCTAATTTTCTTTCATTCCATTTTCTCTCAAAATCCCATCATCCAAACACTTTTCTCCAGCAACTTTTGCATTGATCTTCACTTCAATTGATGAGATTATTATCATCCATTAGTTCCTAATCAATCTTGCATCAAATCCTTTTGATTTCCTCATTGAATTTTCAAGAAATTTGGCCCAAATCAAGGAGAAATCACCATTTAGAGGTAAGATTGTTCTTCTCCTCTAAATACTCAGTTCTTTACTGAAATTCCCAAGTTGTCAATCCTTAATTTAAGTTTTATAAATGGTTTTGATATTGGAGACATGATTTTGGCTTAAAACTCAAGATTTTGGAAGAAATCTTGAAGAATTTCATTGTGATTGCTTGGGCTCTGTTTTGAGATGATTCTTTAATGTATTTTGGATGTCTAATGATGTGTGAAATGAGGTTTTATCAATCTAATCCCGAATAGGTTGTATTTCCTAAGTTTTTGCTTGTGAAAATGGTGGTTTTTGATGTGCTTTTGGTGTTCTGTTATAGCTGGAGGTATAAGGACGAGTTTAGGTTCATTTTGGATGTTAATTGATGTTTAGAAATGGTTAGAAGTGATGGATCTTGGCTGGGTTAAGTTTTAGAAGAGTTTGGAGGTGATTTCGGTTGTGTTGGTAGCCGAAATGTTGGGTTTAAGTAGAGCAACGAGTTTTGGTGTGTTGGCTGAAGATTTCAATGCATGACGAAGCATTAATCCTCAGCTTTTATGTGTCTAAAACAGGGGAGACATCTTCGGACACTTTTGGAGTTGATCCAGAGGCTTGATTGACGTTTCGGCAAGCAAGCGAAACGAAATCGGTGAGTGCGTTTGGGTTTGAAGTCCATAAGGACAAAAATACAAGGTTTGGGGATTTAGGAGAGGTTTTAAACACCTTCCTAAATCCGGAAGTAAGTATGGCTTGTTTTGATCTCTCTAAAGTGGTGTTTGGCCCCAAAATGCTTTTACATGCTCATGGTTAGAGATTGTTAAATTCCTACTATTTTTACGCATGTTTTGAAGCATGAGATTATGCTTGTAAAGATGTCATGAGATGGCATGTTGCTTTGATTAGATTTGAATTTTAGGTTTGAAGCAAAGTATGATTTATGATTTGATATGTGATATGTGATATGAAAACTCTTGAGTTTTATTGCATGAAAAACAGTAGGTGAGATGATATTATAACACATTATATTGGCATAGATGTTGAGAAACTTACCGGATATAATTGATCGATCAATAGGATGAGAGTGCACTATAAACTAAAAATTCATACGTGCTCTTTGGTTAAGCCAAAGGGAGATATTCCGCTGATGGACATTCCATCGGGTAGGACTTGGTGAAATACCCAAGCTTTGTGGCGATGAGAGATTCTGCCATGTGAGTACGGTGATGAGAGATTCCACCGGAAGCTATGTTGCTAGACAAGTGAGTACGGTGATGCGAGATTCCACCGGAAGAGTCTAGTGTAGAAATGTGTCAGCATATCCGAGTATTAATGAGATGCTAAATGCCAATATTAATGATGAAATGGTTTTTGCTACACATGAACCTTGTCGAAATGATTTATGCTATGAGATATGCATATGTGTTATGTTTAGAAATGCTTAGTCAATACAAGCATGTGAATGGCTTTGCCATGAGATTTGCTTTGGTTTTAATGCATGAGATAGAATAGAGGTACATGTGGTTTCAATGTGTTTTGCTTTGAGGGTTTTTTCCAAGCATGAGAAAGAGATGAGCATGTGATTTATAAAGCTTTGATGAAAGTGTTTTCTAAATGTGCATTATTGTGTGGTTTACCTTAGAGCAGGCCTTACTAAGCAATTATGCTTACGCTCTCTTTTACCAATAATGCAGATAATTGAGATGTTTGAGGGCATCAAGGAAGCTAAGTTTTTCCAAGGGAATCCAAGCTCATATATGGTGAAGTTTTCGTACACTATTAGTTTTGATAAGTTGGCAATGGGAACCTAAGATGTGTTTTGGGAGGTGTGTTAAACACCCTATGGTTGTGGCATGTTTGCCTTGGTTGGTTTGAGTTGTAAATGGCCTTGATTACTTGATTTGAAGTTTGATTGCCTATTTGGTCTTGATAATAGGAAGCATGCCTCTAGATTTGTGAGTTTTCATGTTTGATGCTATGAAAGTGTTAGGTTGTTCTAAATGTGAGCCATATATGCATGTTGACTTGTTGGCATGATTAGAGAGTTTTTAGGATGTGTTTGAATGTGTTTTTAGATGAAAAACCAGCAAATTCTGAACTTTCTGGGCAAACCGTATCGAAACACTCTCTGGCGTTTCGAAACGGGGCCCTGTAATGGCCTTCGCGTTTCGAAACGACTGGAGGATGTTCCGAAACGTTTTGGCTACTGTCAAGCCCTGTTTCGAAACCAGTCTCGGAACGAACCCGTGTTTCGGAAAGGTCAAAGCTGTTTCGAAACAGGTGACCGTTGGGCACTGATTTGAATGGTGTTGTAGTTTGCAAGCTTTACATTTTAGTCCCGAATGTTGTAGTTGCAATTGTATGAGTTCGAAAAGTCCAATTAATATGAAATTTGACAGGGAAACATGTAATATGACTAATTACATATTGGTAACTTAAAAATCAGTTAAGACCTTCTAATTTTTAGAATTTACATTTTGGTCCCAAATCTTTGTATATTGTGCAATTAAGTTCCTTTTTGAAATCCGTTCGCTGTGCTTTATACGTAAATGTTTCTCAAGTGCTCGCTTAGGGTTAACGTGCATCTAGAAAAGTTTAAAAAGAAAAAAAGGTCGTTAATCAAGGTTGACTTCCGGGTTGACTTTGGTTTTCCCCGTGTAATCTTCGTAGTTCGGGTCAACCGTCTAGGCTAGGCTAAGGGGGTTACATGGGCCTTTCAATGGACCAGTTGGAATTTTAACTGAGTAAAAAGTATAATAATTGAGGTTTTTCAATATAATTGTGTTCAAAAGCTCCTAGACAATTATTAGGACTCCTAAAATTTGAATAAAACTTGTTTTGCGGTCATTTCTGTCGAGGTTTCGAACGAGCATGTCTAAATGGGCCTTTCAATGGACCCGTTGGAATTTTAACTGAGTAAAAAGTATAGAAATTGAGGTTTTGCAATATAATTGTGTTGAAAAGCTCCTAATCAATTACATGTCACCTAAAATTTGATTAAAACTTGTTTTGCGGTCCTTTTTGTAGAGGCTTCGGACGTGCAGGTCTAAATGGGCCTTTCAACTGAACCGTTGGAATTTTAACTGAGTAAAAAGTACAGAAATTGAGGTTTTGCAATATAATTGTGTTGAAAAGCTCATAATCAATAATTTGAACTCCTAAAATTTGATTAAAACTTGTTTTGCAGTCCTTTTTGTCGAGGTTTCGGACGAGCAGGTCTAAATGAGCCTTTCAATGGACCCGTTGGAATTGTAACTGAGTAAAAAGTATAGAAATTGAGGTTTTACAATATAATTGTGTTGAAAAGCTTATAATCAATTATTTGAACTCCTAAAATTTGATTAAAACTTGTTTTGCTGTCCTTTTTGTCGAGGTTTCAGACGAGCAGGTCTAAATGGGCCTTTCAATGGACCTGTTGGAATTTTAACTGAGTAAAAAGCACAGAAATTGTGGTTTGGCAATATAATTGTGTTGAAAAGCTCCTAATCAATTACATGATCTCCTAAAATTTGATTAAAACTTGTTTTGCGGTTTTTTTTTCGAGGTTTGGGACGAGTAGGTCTAAATGGGCCTTTCAATGGACCCGTTGGAATTTCAACTCACTAAAAAGTACAAAAATTGAGGTTTTGCAATATAATTGTGTTGAAAAGCTTCTAATTAATTATTTGAACTCCTAAAATTTTTATAAAACTAGTTTTGCGGTCCTTTTTGTAGAGGTTTGGGACGAGCAGGTCTAAATGGGCCTTTCAATGGACCCGTTGGAATTTTAACTGAGTAAAAAGTATAAAAATTTAGGTTTTGTAATATAATTGTGTTAAAAAGCTCCTAATCAATTATTTGAACTCCTAAGATTTGATTAAAACTTGTTTTGCGGTTCTTTTTCTCGGGATTTCGGACGAGCAGGTCTAAATGAGCCTTCCAATGGACCAATTGGAATTTTAACTGAGTAAAAAGTATAATAATTGAGGTTTTGCAATATAATTGTGTTCAAAACCTCCTAGACAATTATTTGGACTCCTAAAATTTGAATAAAACTTGTTTTGCGATCCTTTTTGTCGAGGTTTCGGACGAGCATGTCTAAATAGGCCTTTCAATGGACCCGTTGGAATTTGAACTGAGTAAAAAGTATAGAAATTGAGGTTTTGCAATATAATTGTGTTGAAAAGCTCCTAATAAATAACATGATCACCTAAAATTTGATTAAAACTTGTTTTCCGGTCCTTTTTGTAGAGGCTTCGGACGTGCAGGTCTAAATGGGCCTTTCAATTGAACCGTTGGAATTTTAACTAAGTAAAAAGTACTGAAATTGAGGTTTTGCAAAATAATTGGGTTGAAAAGCTCATAATCAATTATTTGAACTCCTAAAATTTTATTAAATCTTATTTTGCGGTCCTTTTTGTCGAGGTTTCGGACGAGCATGTCTAAATGGGCCTTTCAATGGACCCGTTGGAATTTTAACTGAGTAAAAAGTGCATAAATTTAGGTTTTGCAATATAATTGTGTTGAAAAGCTCCTAATCAATTACATGTCACCTAAAATTTGATTAAAACTTGTTTTCCGGTCCTTTTTGTAGAGGCTTTAGACATGCAGGTCTAAATGGGACTTTCAATTGAACCGTTGGAATTTTAACTGAGTAAAAACTACAGAAATTGAGATTTTGCAATATAATTGTGTTGAATAGCTCATAATCAATTATTTGAACTCCTAAAGTTTGATTAAAACTTGTTTTGCGGTCCTTTTTTTCGAGGTTTTGGACGAGCAGGTCTAAACGGGCCTTTCATTAGACCCGTTGGAATTTTAACTGAGTAAAAAGTACAGAAATTGAGGTTTTGCAATATAATTGTGTTGAAAAGCTTATAATCAATTATTTGAACTCCTAAAATTTGATTAAAACTTGTTTTGCTGTCCTTTTTGTCGAGGTTTCAGACGAGCAGGTCTAAATGGGCCTTTCAATGGACTCGATGGAATTTTAACTGAGTAAAAAGCACAAAAATTGTGCTTTTGTAATATAATTGTGTTGAAAAGCTGCTAATAAATTACATGATCTCCTAAATTTTGATTAAAACTTGTTTTGCGGTCCTTTTTGTCGAGGTTTGGGACGAGTAGGTCTAAATGGGCCTTTCAATGGACCCGTTGGAATTTCAACTCACTAAAAAGTACATAAATTGAGGTTTTGCAATATAATTGTGTTGAAAAGCTCCTAATTAATTATTTGAACTCCTAAAATTTTAATAAAACTTGTTTTGCGGTCCTTTTTGTAGAGGTTTGGGATGAGCAGGTCTAAATGGGCCTTTCAATGGACCCGTTGGAATTTTAACTGAGTAAAAAGTATAAAAATTGAGGTTTTGCAATATAATTGTGTTGAAAAGCTCCTAATCAATTATTTGAACTCCTAGGATTTGATTAAAACTTGTTTTGCAGTCCTTTTTCTCGGGGTTTCGGACGAGCAGGTCTAAATGGGCCTCCCAATGCACCAGTTGGAATTTTAACTGAGTAAAAAGTATAGTAATTGAGGTTTTGCAATATAATTGTGTTCAAAAGCTCCTAGACTATTATTTGGACTCCTAAAATTTGAATAAAACTTGTTTTGCGGTCCTTTTTGTCGAGGTTTCGGACGAGCATGTCTAAATGGGCCTTTCAATGGACCCGTTGGAATTTTAACTGAGTAAAAAGTACATAAATTGAGGTTTTGCAATGTAATTGTTTTGAAAAGCTCATAATCAATTATTTGAACTCCTAAGATTTGATTAAATCTTGTTTTGCGGTCCTTTTTGTCGAGGTTTCGGACGAGCATGTCTAAATGGGCCTTTCAATGGACCCGTTGGAATTTTAACTAGTAAAAAGTGCATAAATTTAGGTTTTACGATATAATTGTGTTGAAAAGCTCCTAATCAATTACATGTCACCTAAAATTTGATTAAAAGTTGTTTTCCGGTCCTTTTTGTAGAGGCTTCAGACATGCAGGTCTAAATGGGCCTTTCAATTGAACCGTTGGAATTTTAACTAAGTAAAAAGTACAGAAATTGAGTTTTTGCAATATAATTGTGTTGAATAGCTCATAATCAATTATTTGAACTTCTAAAATTTGATTAAAACTTGTTTTGCGGTCCTTTTTGTCGAGGTTTCAGACGAGCAGGTCTAAACGGGCCTTTCATTGGACCCGTTGGAATTTTAACTGAGTAAAAAGTACAAAAATTGAGGTTTTGCAATATAATTGTGTTGAAAAGCTCCTAATAAATTACATAATCTCCTAAAATTTGATTAAAACCTGTTTTGCGGTCCTTTTTGTCGAGGTTTGGGACGAGTAGGTCTAAATGGGCCTTTCAATGGACCCGTTGGAATTTCAACTCACTAAAAAGTACATAAATTGAGATTTTGCAATATAATTGTGTTGAAAAGCTCCTAATTAATTATTTGAACTCCTAAAATTTTAATAAAACTTGTTTTGCGGTCCTTTTTGTAGAGGTTTGGGACGAGCAGGTCTAAATGGGCCTTTCAATGGACCCGTTGGAATTTTAACTGAGTAAAAAGTACATAAATTGAGGTTTTGCAATATAATTGTGTTGAAAAGCTCCTAATCAATTACATGTCACCTAAAATTTGATTAAAACTTGTTTTACGGTCCTTTTGTAGAGTCGTTAGACGTGCAGGTCTAAATGGGCCTTTCAATTGAACCGTTAGAATTTTAACTGAGTAAAAAGTACAGAAATTGAGATTTTGCAATATAATTGTGTTGAAAAGCTCATAATCAATTATTTGAACTCCTAAAATTTGATTAAAACTTGTTTTGCGGTCCTTTTTGTCGAGGTTTCGGACGAGCAGGTCTAAATGGGCCTTTCAATGGACCCGTTGGAATTTTAACTGAGTAAAAAGTACAGAAATTGAGGTTTTGCAATATAATTATGTTAAAAAGCTTATAATCAATTATTTGAACTCCTAAAATTTGATTAAAACCTGTTTTGCGGTCCTTTTTGTAGAGGCTTCGGACGTGCAGGTCTAAATGGGCCTTTCAACTGAACCGTTGGAATTTTAACTGAGTAAAAAGTACAGAAATTGAGGTTTTGCAATATAATTGTGTTGAAAAGCTTATAATCAATTATTTGAACTCCTAAAATTTGATTAAAACTTGTTTTGTTGTCCTTTTTGTCGAGGTTTCGGATGAGCAGGTCTAAATGGGCGTTTCAATGGACTCGTTGGAATTTTAACTGAGTAAAAAGCACAGAAATTGTGGTTTTGTAATATAATTGTGTTTAAAAGCTCCTAATAAATTACATGATCTCCTAAAATTTGATTAAAACTTGTTTTGCGGTCCTTTTTGTCGAGGTTTGGGACGAGTAGGTCTAAATGGGCCTTTCAATGGACCCGTTGGAATTTCAACTCACTAAAAAGTACATAAATTGAGCTTTTGCAATATAATTGTGTTGAAAAGCTCCTAATTAATTATTTGAACTCCTAAAATTTTAATAAAACTTGTTTTGCGGTCCTTTTTGTAGAGGTTTGGGACGAGCACGTCTAAATGGGCCTCCCAATGCACCAGTTGGAATTTTAACTGAGTAAAAAGTATAGTAATTGAGGTTTTGAAATAAAATTGTGTTGAAAAGTTCCTAATCAATTATTTGAACTCCTAAAATTTGATTAAAACTTGTTTTGCAGTCCTTTTTCTCGGGGTTTCGGACGAGCAAGTCTAAATGGGCCTCCCAATGCATCAGTTGGAATTTTAACTGAGTAAAAAGTATAGTAATTGAGGTTTTGCAATATAATTGTGTTCAAAAGCTCCTAGACAATTATTTGGACTCCTAAAATTTGAATAAAACTTGTTTTGCGGTCCTTTTTGTCGAGGTTTCGGACGAGCATGTCTAAATGGGCCTTTCAATGGACCCGTTGGAATTTTAACTGAGTAAAAAGTACAGAAATTGAGGTTTTGCAATATAATTGTGTTGAAAAGCTCCTAATAAATTACATGATCACCTAAGATTTGATTAAAACTTGTTTTCCGGTCCTTTTTGTAGAGGCTTCGGACGTGCAGGTCTAAATGGGCCTTTCAATTGAACCGTTGGTATTTTAACTAAGTAAAAAGTACATATATTGTGGTTTTGCAATATAATTGTTTTGAAAAGCTCATAATCAATTATTTGAACTCCTAAGATTTGATTAAATCTTGTTTTGCGGTCCTTTTCGTCGAGGTTTCGGACGAGCATGTCTAAATGGGCCTTTAAATGGACCCGTTGGAATTTTAACTGAGTAAAAAGTACATAAATTGAGGTTTTGCAATATAATTGTGTTGAAAAGCTTCTAATCAATTACATGTCACCTAAAATTTGATTAAAACTTGTTTTCCGGTCCTTTTTGTAGAGGCTTCAGACGTGCAGGTCTAAATGGGGCTTTCAATTGAACCGTTGGAATTTTAACTGAGTAAAAAGTACAGAAATTGATATCTTGCAATAGAATTGTGTTGAAAAGGTCATAATCAATTATTTGAACTCCTAAAATTTGATTAAAACTTGTTTTGCGGTCCTTTTTGTCGAGGTTTCGGACGAGCAGGTCTAAATGGGCCTTTCAATGGACATGTTTGAATTTTAACTGAGTAAAAAGTACAGAAATTGAGGTTTTGCAATATAATTATGTTGAAAAGCTTATAATCTATTATTTGAACTCCTAAAATTTGATTAAAACTTGTTTTGCTGTCCTTTTTGTCGAGGTTTCAGACGAGCAGGTCTAAATGGGCCTTTCAATGGACTCGTTGGAATTTTAACTGAGTAAAAAGCACAGAAATTGTGGTTTTGCAATATAATTGTGTTGAAAAGCTCCTAATCAATTACATGATCTCCTAAAATTTGATTAAAACCTGTTTTGCGGTCCTTTTGTCGAGGTTTCGGACGAGTAGGTCTAAATGGGCCTTTCAATGGACACGTTCGAATTTTAACTCACTAAAAAGTACATAAAATGAGGTTTTGAAGTATAATTGTGTTGAAAAGCTCCTAATTAATTATTTGAACTCCTAAAATTTGAATAAAACTTGTTTTGCGGTCCTTTTTTTAGAGGTTTCGGACGAGCAGGTCTAAATGGGCCTTTCAATGGAACCGTTGGAATTTTAACTGAGTAAAAAGTATAAAAATTGAGGTTTTGCAATATAATTGTGTTTAAAAGCTCCTAATCAATTAGTTGAACTCCTAAGATTTGATTAAAACTTGTTTTGTTGTCCTTTTTGTCGGGGTTTCGGACGAGCAGGTCTAAATGAGCCTTTCAATGGACCAGTTAGAATTTTAACAGAGTAAAAAGTATAATAATTGAGGTTTTGACTTATAATTGTGTTGAAAAGCTCCTAGAAAATTATTTGGACTCCTAAAACTTGAATAAAACTTGTTTTGCGGCCTTTTTTGTCGAGGTTTCGGACGAGCATGTCTAAATGGGCCTTTCAATTGACCCGTTGGAATTTTAACTGTGTAAAAAGTACAGAAATTGAGGTTTTGCAATATAATTGCGTTGAAAATCTCCTAATAAATTACATGATCACCTAAAATTTGATTAAAACTTGTTTTCCGGTCCTTTTTGTAGAGGCTTCGGACGTGCAGGTCTAAATGGGCCTTTCAATTGAACCGTTGGAATTTTAACTAAGAAAAAAGTATAGAAATTGAGGTTTTGCAATATAATTGTGTTGAAAAGCTCATAATCAATTATTTGAACTCCTAAAACTTGATTAAAACTTGTTTTGCGGTCCTTTTTGTCGAGGTTTCGGACGAGCAGGTCTAAATGGACCTTTCAATGGACCCGTTGGAATTTTAACTGAGTAAAAAGTACAGAAATTGTGGTATTGCAATATAATTGTGTTGAAAATCTCCTAATCAATTACATGATCTCGTAAAATTTGATTAAAACCTGTTTTGCGGTCCTTTTTGTCGAGGTTTCGGACGAGCAGGTCTAAACGAGCCTTTCAATGGACCCGTTGGAATTTTAACTGAGTAAAAAGTACAGAAATTGAGGTTTTGCAATATAAATGTGTTGAAAACTTATAATCAATTATTTGAACTCCTAAAATTTGATTAAAACTTGTTTTGCTGTCCTTTTTGTCGAGGTTTCAGACGAGCAGGTCTAAATGGGCCTTTCAATGGACTCGTTGGAATTTTAACTGAGTAAAAAGCACAGAAATTGTGGTTTTGCAATATAATTGTGTTGAAAAGCTCCTAATCAATTATTTGAACTCCTAAATATTGAATAAATCTTGTTTTGCGATCCTTTTTGTAGAGGTTTCGGACGAGCAGGTCTAAATGGGCCTTTCAATGGACCCGTTGGAATTTTAATTGAGTAAAAATAGAAAAAATTGAGGTTTAAATATAATTGTGTTCAAAAGATCCTAATCAATTATTTGAACTCCTAAAATTTGATTAAAATTTGATTAAAACGAGTTTGGGGGTGGCAACCCTCCATTTTAATGGAGTCTTAGTACATCTTTAATTAATTGTTGTGTCTTTTATTAAGTTCTCTTAAAAAAAATTAAACTGTTGGCTTAAAACTGTGAAGTAACTTACCTGTCATGACAGCTCTACCGTGGCAGCATTTTTAGGACAGGTTAAGGAGAAGTTTAGAGCCTTTCTATAGTTCTGAAAACTTAAACATCATTGTGACTGTTATACTGCTTAGATTTCTTTTAGCCAAACTATAATAGGAAGCTTAGCACTTGAATAGCCCCTAGAGGTGCCTAACACTGGCTCTAGGAAAGAAGTTTAGCAAAATAGACTCAATAGCCCTAGAGGTGCCCGAAACCGGCTCTAGGAAGTTAGCTAGAGGTGCCCGAAACCGGCTCTAGTGAAACTTTAGCTTGGAAAATAAAAATCAAGTCAAAACAGAAAATCAAAGAAACATGAAAATGTGCCTTCAAAAAGATAAACTTTGGCATAAAAATTCAAGTTAAAAGTTGAATATTCTAGTGAAACTAAGAGAGTCTTGGCATATAACTGTTCACAAGCATGCACACACTGCACGAGAACTATAGTGAGATTCCGGACAGATCCTAATCTTTCCGACAGGTTGCTGCCGCCACAGAGAATGAGCGACGGGTAAGGGACAGTTCACTGTTTGAAGGCCAAAAAAAATATTCATTTTTCTTTTAGGTCTTAGTTGCTTGAGGGCAGGCAAAAACTTGAGTTTGGGGGTGTGTTGAGTGTGTAAAAGTTCTATTATTTACACCCTTTTTAACCCATATTTCTGCTGCATTCAAGCATCATTGCATTGCATTTAGGTTAGTTTACAGCAAAACATCACAAAATTAGTAAAAGCACGGATTCTACTGAAAAAGGGTTGATTTTGTAGGTTGCTGCCATAGTAGACGGAGAAGGCGGGCGAAGGGCAGAGAAGCAGAAGAGCTGAACTGAACAAGCAGACAAAGAGGACGATGCTGCCATGGATCTGCCGTGACAGCATGGGGACAGCAGTTTTGCGGAGAGGAAAAGCAAAGTGGACCTCGATAGATAGAGAAAATTATGCTCGTCTGTCGTGTGAAAACCACATATTTTTCCAAGCCCCGGATCAAAAGATATGTCAAGCCAAAGCTCAAGGAGAGGAAATCCCATGAAACAAGGAGGCGGCTGAAAAGTAGGATACTTGAAGATTAAAGTCTTTATTAGAATCTTACTTTTAATTAAAGTTGTAATCCTTGTTATCTTAGAATTCTTGAGCCCAAAGCTTATATAAGGGCATAGATTTTAACCTAGGATACATCATACCCCATAACCGATAACCAAACCCCTCCGCCGTTTACCCGTCGTCGACATGTTCTAAATTCCCCCTAGGGCCACGGGTTGATTTGTAAAGTAGTTGCAAGGGTTGTTTTGTTTTAGGATTTTCCAAGTTCAATAAAATAAACTTCAAGTTCTCTTATTTTGGCTTTAATATCTTGCAAGAGCATCGGGAGAGCATTGTGAGGTTATCTATTTACTTAGCATCGGGAGAGTTAAGTATACGAAAGAAATAAGAGCGAGTTCTCTAGTTTATAGTTGAACTATCTTGTGCCTAGGGATAGGGCAAGGTTAAGTGGCTAAGGAAGAATTCATACACATAGGTGTTCATCCTTCGATTCACGCCGGGAGGTATCATCAAAGACGTGATCATCGACAGACTTGGACCTAGGGATAGGCCAAGGCAGATCTGGGATTCTTGCCAAACTTGAACATACTGAGTTGGTGTGTTTGCTTCCGTGACAACCAACGGACAGCTGCCGCGACAGGTGCTGCCAGCGACAGGCGCGACGACAGAACTGGAGTTCCTAAGCAATACAATACCTGCACTACTGAGCAATTCAATACCAGCCCGTTCTCTCTATCTTGATATTCCTACTCTTTTATTTACGTTTTCTTCAATATTTTCGTGACAACTTTCTAAACTATTTTCTTTACTTCGTGCAGTGAAATAAGGTGAAGCTATTAGCCCAATCCCTGTGGAGACGATATCCGATACTTCGTATCACTTTACTACTTGCGTCGTGTACACTTGCACTACAATTACGATAGACTCTTTTACACGCAACAAGTTTTTGGCGCCGTTGCCGGGGATTGGCAACATAACTCTACCTTTCTTTTATTGCACTTTTTGTTTTTATTTTTATTTTTCTTTTACTTTTATTTTTCTTTTTTTCTTTGGTGCTTTCAACTCTTGCTTTTCACGAGGTTATCTTGTTTATGCGCAGATCTAAAAGAGGTGAAGATCCTGAGTATCCATTAGATCCAGAAGTTGAACGTTCATTCAATCTTAGGAACCGACTTCGGTACGTGCTAGCCAGGAACGAGTACCTTGAAGAACAGTTAGAGACAATGGCATACCAAGGAGATAATCATGCTGCTAGAGATGGAGCTGTTATACCGCCTGTCGGCGACCCGCCTGCAGCAGCCGGACGACGGTCCTGCCGTGACTACATGCTGAACGATCATGTAGAGCTGGAGACCACGCTGCCGGATATTGAAGTTGATAACTTTGAGCTTAAACCTGTCATGTTTAGTATGATCAACAATGTCGGACAGTTTAGTGGTGCTGTGACAGAAGATGCTAGGGAGCATCTCAAAACGTTCCAGGAGATCTGTGGTTCGTTTAGACTGCCAGGAGTTAATCCGGAGATACTGAGGCTTCGGTTATTTCCCCACTCATTGAGGGACAGAGCTAAAACTTGGTGGAATAAACTTACGCCGGGTTCAATTATGACTTGGGCAGATCTATCTCGTGAATTTTTATCTCGTTTTAATCATTCGCATTTATCTGAGCGATTACGTAATGAAATTGCTACTTTTCAGCAGGAAGATAACGAGCCGATGCACGAGGCCTGGGACAGATTTACTACTCTTCTTCGGAACTGCCCAATGCATGGATTCCCCATCTGGAATCAGGTAACTAAGTTCTATAATGCTGCTAACTTACAAACTCGCATTCGAATTGATTCTGCAGCAAATGGACTATTATTGGATAAAGATCCAGACGAGGCATTGCAAGTTTTGAAAAATCTGGCCAAGAATGAAGAGCAGTTTCCGACTGCAAGAAGAGGGGGTAAACGGGTACTTGCTTTCAAGGACTATGAAGCCGACAGCACGTTGAAATCACAGGTAGCATTCCTTACTAAAGCAATGAAAAGGTTATTGAATGATGATGGTCAACAAGGATTTGCTGTAGAGGAAGTATGTGATATCTGTGAGGGAAATCATAGTCGGGATGAGTGCCCAATACAAGTAGAAGAGGGAAAATATGTTGGAAATTACAACAAGCCGAATTACAACTCCAACAACTATAATCCCAATTGGAGGAAGGATCCCAAATTTTCTTGGAGTAATCCTAACAATGCCCTGAATCCTCAAGCACACAATCAGAATCAGGGAGGACCTAGATTGCTGACGCGACAGCAACTGCCGCAGCAACTGCCGCCGCAGCAGCAACAGCAGCCACCAGCTGCCACGAGCAGTATACTGGAACAGACTCTGGCCACCTTTATGTCTCAGACAGGTACTTATATTGAGAATATGAATCAGTTTGTCAATAAGACAGAAAATTTCATGGATAAAACAGAGATGAGGATGACAAATCATGAGGCTACTTTGAAATCTCTGGAGACACAAATGGGTCAGGTTTCCCAACATATTAAGCCTAGGCAGAATGGAGGATTCCCTAGTAATACTGAAAATGCTAGGCCACCCACACATGAGCAGTGTAAGGCAATTACTACTAGGAGTGGGAAGAAACTGCCAGGGCCGGAAAAAGAAGTTGAAACAGGAAAGGAACCAGCCTTAGACCAACCTGCCGAGGAAGCTGCCCCGACAGGTGATAAACAGACTACTGCCGATGAGCCTGTCACGACAGCAGACGCGACAGAGGAGAAAATTGATGAACCGAAACCTCCTCAGATTCGTATGCAGTGGGAAGAACGTATTGCTGATTACCGTCCCCCACCTCCTTTTCCTCAACGGATACAGCAAGCTAAGCAAGAATCTCAACTTAAAAAGATTTATGATATTTTTAAGCAGGTTCATATTAATATTCCGTTGTTAGATGCCGTTAGGGAGATGCCCGGTTACGCCAAATTTCTCAAAGATGTCATGTCAAAGAAATATAAACTTGGGGAATTTGAAACGGTAAGGATGGCAGATGGTTGCATGAGTATTCTTCATCGGCAGCCACCCCAGAAAAAGAAGGATCCGGGGAGCTTCATCATACCTTGTGTAATCGGAGACAAATATGTGGGAAAAGCACTTTGTGATCTTGGTGCTAGTGTTAATTTAATGCCAAAGTCTGTTTTTCAGAAATTAGGTATTGGAAAGGCGCGGCCCACGACAGTAACTCTACAGCTGGCAGACCGCTCTTACGTTCATCCAGAGGGAAAGATTGAAGATATTCTGGTAAGAGTGGATAAGTTTATTTTTCCTGCTGACTTTCTTGTTTTAGATTGTGAGGCAGACGAAAACGCACCAGTCATCCTTGGGCGACCCTTCTTAGCCACGGGAAGATCACTAATTGATGTGGAGAAAGGAGAACTCACCATGCGAGTGAACGATCAAGAGATTAAGTTGAATGTTCTCCAAGCAATGAAACATGCTGATGTGGGCGAGGAATGCAAGGCTGTCATTGAAGTAACCCTCGATCAACCCTGCATTAGGTCGGGATGTCATGATATAAAATTTGGTCACTGCTGCGACAGCCACCTACAGGCCTGTCACGACAGCAACGACGACAGCACCGACGACAACAAATCCTCTGACTCTGATACATCTGATACTGAAGATCAGGAGGAGGTAAATTAGTTAGGCTATCGTCCAGGTAAGTTATTCGAACCTTTGAATTACACTTCGGATAACCATTTAATCCAAAAGCCATCTACTATTGAACCACCTGCCTTAGAACTTAAGCCCCTGCCAGGGCAGTTAAAATATGCTTATCTTGGTTCAAATGACACGTTGCCCGTAATCATCTCTTCTAAGCTGCCGCAGGAACAGGAATGACAGCTAATCGGCATGCTACGGCAGCACAAAAAGGCAATTGGATGGACGATAGTAGACATTCAAGGCATTAGTCCGGCGTTATGCATGCACAAAATCCTCCTAGAGGAAGATCATAAGCCGACTATTGATGCCCAAAGGCGGCTAAACCATGCGATGAAAGAGGTGGTGCGTAAAGAGATAATCAAATGGTTAAATGGTGGTATTATTTACGCCATCTCCGACAGCAAATGGGTGAGCCCGGTGCAATGCGTTCCAAAGAAAGGAGGAATGACCGTGATAACCAATGAGAACAATGAGTTAATCCCAACCAGGACTGTGACCGGTTGTAGGGTTTGTATGGACTATCGGAAGCTCAATAAAGCTACTCGAAATGACCACTTTCCTTTACCCTTTATTGATCAAATGCTTGACAGATTAGCGGGTAAACCTTATTATTGTTTTCTTGATGGTTATTCAGGTTATAATCAAATTGCTATTGCACCAGAAGATCAAGAAAAGACGACTTTCACATGCCCCTACGGAACATATGCTTTTAGGAGGATGCCGTTTGGATTATGTAATGCACCTGCCACCTTCCAAAGGTGCATGATGGCTATATTCTCCGACATGGTAGAGGACTTCCTTGAGATATTTATGGATGATTTTTCCGTCTTTGGAGACGATTTTGGGAGCTGCCTTGGCAACTTACAAAAGGTACTTGAAAGATGTGAAAAAGCAAATCTTGTTTTGAATTGGGAAAAATGCCACTTTATGGTGGATGAGGGGATAGTCCTTGGCCATAAGATTAGCCGCCGTGGGATAGAAGTCGACAGGGCTAAAATAGAAGTAATTGAGAAGCTGCCGCCGCCGACCACAGTCAAGGGCATTAGAAGTTTTTTAGGGCATGCTGGTTTTTACCGGAGATTCATTGCAAATTTCTCAAAAATCACCAAGCCCTTATGTCATCTTTTAGTGCAGAACCGACCCTTCGACTTTAATGAAGAATGTACTGAAGCATTCAAGGTTCTGAAGGAAAAACTGGTAACAGCCCCCATAGTACAGCCACCAGACTGGACACAGCCATTTGAGATTACGTGTGATGCTAGTGACTATACTGTCGGGGCAGCACTTGGGCAGCGCAGAGATAAGCTGTTTCATGTCATATATTATACCAGCAAGACATTGAATGACGCCCAAGTAAACTACACCACCACAGAAAAGGAGCTATTAGCTGTGGTGTTCTCCATTGACAAGTTCTGTTCTTACATCCTTGGGACGAAAGTGATAGTGCACACAGACCATTCTGCCCTCAAATATCTGTTCGCGAAAAAGGATGCAAAGCCTCGATTGATACGGTGGATCCTGCTATTGCAAGAGTTCGACCTTGAAATCAAGGACAAAAAAGGGACAGAAAATCATGTGGCAGACCACTTGTCAAGATTGGAGAAGGGACAGAATCTACCAATTGACGAGACGAATATACTGGAGACCTTCCCAGACGAGCAGCTCTTTGCTGCCGCAATTGCTGTCGCGACAGCCATGGCGGCAGGTAAGTCTTCTGAATTCCCCTAGTACGCTGATTTCGTTAATTTTATAGTTAGCGGAATACTTCCTTCTGATCTTAATTATCAAGCCAGGAATAGGTTCCAAAATGATGTCAAGCATTATTATTGGGACGAACCTCTTCTTTTCAAACTATGCGCAGATCAGGTTATAAGAAGGTGTGTACCACAAGAAGAACAAGAAGACATTCTTCATCACTGCCATGCTTCACAATATGGAGGTCACTTAGGAGGCAATAAAACTGCTGCCAAGGTGCTGCAGTCAGGGTTCTACTGGCCGACACTGTATAAAGATGCACAGAACTTCTACAAGAACTGTGGCAGGTGCCAGCGGACAGGTAACATCTCAAGAAGAAACGAGATGCCACTGCAGAACATTCTAGAAGTCGAGATCTTCGACGTTTGGGGGATTGATTTTATGGGACCTTTTCCATCTTCATGTGGAAATCTATACATCCTCCTAGCAGTGGATTATGTCTCTAAGTGGGTCGAAGCCATCGCCACTCAAAAGAATGATGCCAAGACAGTCCAAAAGTTTTTACACAAAAACATTTTTTCTAGATTTGGCATCCCTAAGGCGATTATCAGTGATGAAGGGAGACATTTTGACAATAGGGTTATTGCTGCCGCCTTGAAGAAATATGGTGTCAAGCACAGGATCGCGACAGCATACCATCCACAGACCAATGGACAAGCTGAGATATCCAATAGGGAAGTTAAGAACATTCTTGAGAAGATGGTTAAGCCAACTAGGAAAGATTGGTCTTTACTCCTTAATGATGCATTATGGGCATATAGGACAGCCTTTAAGACTCCATTGGGCATGTCTCCATACCGATTGATCTATGGAAAAACCTGTCACTTGCCTGTCGAGATAGAGCACAAAGCATATTGGGCAATCAAGGCAGTAAATTTGGACTTGGACAAGGCAGGCCAGAAAAGGCTGTTAGATCTGAACGAGCTTGAAGAAATACGGACAATGGCCTACAACAATGCAAGAATCTACAAGGAGAAAACTAAGAAGTGGCATGACAGGAAGTTGCTGCCACGACAGTTTTGCCCAGGGCAGCTTGTGTTGTTGTTCAATTCTAGACTGAAAATCTTCCCAGGAAAGCTAAAGTCTAGATGGTCTGGCCCGTTCCAAGTGGTACAAGTTTTTCCCCATGGTGCCATCACAATCCAATCATTAAAAGACGGGCACCAATTCAAAGTCAACGGATAGCGCCTCAAGCATTATCGGGGGACTGAAGCCCCAGGAATACAGGAAGTGGTTACTTTAGGAGATGCCCCACAAGGCATCCCTAATTTAACCTAAATTTTAGTTTCATTTATTTTATTATTTAGTATTATTTATTAGGAAATTAGGTTTATTTTATTAGAATAATGTTTTTATATTTTCTGTTTTCAGCAAATAAAGGAGTCAAGAAGAAAAGAAGAAGTGACCCAAGCCCACCATCCATCCATCAGCCCAACAGAGCCCATTTATTGAAGCATGTCGTTCCAGCTGCCGCAGCAGACACGGATAAGACAGGCTGTCAACAGACTGACAAGGCAGACGCAGAAACGTGTGGCAGACGCGTAACAGACGCATAAATGCGTGTCAGACGCATCAGACACGCCAAATCTCAACAGTCGCTCCGTTATTCACGCCTGCCGTTACAGCATTAAACGGGCAGCAACTCGACCGCTATAAAACCCCGTTCTCATTTCCATTTTCATCACTTCTGCTTATTCTTACTTGCTTTCTCCTCTCATTTTTATTTGTTTTCTTTACTTTCACAACCCTTGCAACTAAAATGTCTTTTAGACAGACCCGTCGCGGTGCTGCTTCAGCCTCTTCATCAGCAGCACCCACACCATCGGCCTTCGCCACCAAGGAATTATGGGAAGAAAGAGGTTTTATCTACATCCGCAAGGCTCCGAACATGGGGCTTCGACCATTCATCGCGAGGGCAATACGAGCTCAACTATGGGAGCAGTTCGCAGAACAACCAGCAGAATTAAATGACACGTTGGTGAGGGAGTTCTATGCTGCCATCAACAGCAATACGGCGACATCCGTCACTATCCGAGGGGTCAAGGTACCATTCACAGCTGACAGCATCAACCACATGTATGGCCTCTATTTTGGTCCAAACGACGATGCCCATCAGCAATTTTTAGACACCATCGACGCTGCTGCCTACGGAGCTGTCATGGTAGAAGTGACAGAGGAAGGAACGGCGTGGAACACGAGCAAAAAGAACCCCAACTCTGTAAAAAGGGGGCAGCTCCTCCCAGAAGCAAAGCTATGGAACACTTTCATCAAGAAGCGTATCCTGCCGTCCTCTCATCACACGACGGTGGACCAGCAGCGGCTCGCCCTCATTCATTCGATCATGAACGACCGGCCTATCAACGTGGGCCGCTATATGAGGGAAAGCATCTTGGACTGCACATTTCGCTCCACCTCCCGCCTTTTCCTCCCATTCATGATCACTTCTCTTTGCCGTTGTGCTGCCGTCCCCGAGGCCACCACCGACAAACTGGTCCAAGGCAGAGGCTGGACTTACAACAACATAACCAGCCTCATGGAGCTGATAGTCGCTACCCCCTCTCCTCTTTCAACCTGGCTGCCTCCCCAGCAGAATCATCCGAGGAACCTACCGATGAACCTGCCCATGAACCTGCCACAGCAGCCGCCCAGACCAACCAATCTGCCCAGATCCTTGCTGCAATACAACGGGTGGAAGACAGACAAATGGGGCTGATGACATTCATCCGGGATTTCGCCAACTCGACGGTAAATTTCATTACCAACACTTTACATTATCCCGATGTTATTTTCCCCACCTTCCCTGCCCACTATTTCCACATCCCCTCCCCTGTCCACACACCTACGCCACATGCCTCCCCCAATGCACACTCTGCTGCTTCCACGCCATCACCTACCCAGCCGGCAGCTGGCAGTCCAACAGCCGAAACCTCCGCCCGAGGAACGAAACGGCCTGCCTCACATGACATCGAGACAGACCCTCCTATCATGAGGAATTTGGAGAGAGAGTTCACGCCTGTCAAGAGGCAGAAACACGTGGCGGACAGAGAACTAATGCCCAAGGCCAGCACAATCGGCAGCGGCAGCACTTGGGATAGTGGCAGCAGCTCAGACATCCAGGTCGTGGAGCAACCTACCCAGCCAGCCCCACCGACCAGACGCCGCCGCCAGATCCGTGTCAGCAGCAACAGTGAAGACAGCGATTGAAATTTAAGTTTTTATTTTCTTTTTATTGCTGCCTGCTTATTTATATTTTGTGATGTATCTGCCTTCATTCTACCTGTCATTTGCATTGAGGGCAATGCAACCCTCGAGTTTGGGGGTGGCAACCCTCCATTTTAATGGAGTCTTAGTACATCTTTAATTAATTGTTGTGTCTTTTATTAAGTTCTCTTAAAAAAAATTAAACTGTTGGCTTAAAACTGTGAAGTAACTTACCTGTCATGACAGCTCTACCGTGGCAGCATTTTTAGGACAGATTAAGGAGAAGTTTAGAGCCTTTCTATAGTTCTGAAAACTTAAACATCATTGTGACTGTTATACTGCTTAGATTTCTTTTAGCCAAACTATAATAGGAAGCTTAGCACTTGAATAGCCCCTAGAGGTGCCTAACATTGGCTCTAGGAAAGAAGTTTAGCAAAATAGACTCAATAGCCCTAGAGGTGCCCGAAACCGGCTCTAGGAAGTTAGCTAGAGGTGCCCGAAACCGGCTCTAGTGAAACTTTAGCTTGGAAAATAAAAATCAAGTCAAAACAGAAAATCAAAGAAACATGAAAATGTGCCTTCAAAAAGATAAACTTTGGCATAAAAATTCAAGTTAAAAGTTGAATATTCTAGTGAAACTAAGAGAGTCTTGGCATATAACTGTTCACAAGCATGCACACACTGCACGAGAACTATAGTGAGATTCCGGACAGATCCTAATCTTTCCGACAGGTTGCTGCCGCCACAGAGAATGAGCGACGGGTAAGGGACAGTTCACTGTTTGAAGGCCAAAAAAAAATATTCATTTTTCTTTTAGGTCTTAGTTGCTTGAGGGCAGGCAAAAACTTGAGTTTGGGGGTGTGTTGAGTGTGTAAAAGTTCTATTATTTACACCCTTTTTAACCCATATTTCTGCTGCATTCAAGCATCATTGCATTGCATTTAGGTTAGTTTACAGCAAAACATCACAAAATTAGTAAAAGCACGGATTCTACTGAAAAAGGGTTGATTTTGCAGGTTGCTGCCATAGTAGACGGAGAAGGCGGGCGAAGGGCAGAGAAGCAGAAGAGCTGAACTGAACAAGCAGACAAAGAGGACGATGCTGCCATGGATCTGCCGTGACAGCATGGGGACAGCAGTTTTGCGGAGAGGAAAAGCAAAGTGGACCTCGATAGATAGAGAAAATTATGCTCGTTTGTCGTGTGAAAACCACATATTTTTCCAAGCCCCGGATCAAAAGATATGTCAAGCCAAAGCTCAAGGAGAGGAAATCCCATGAAACAAGGAGGCGGCTGAAAAGTAGGATACTTGAAGATTAAAGTCTTTATTAGAATCTTACTTTTAATTAAAGTTGTAATCCTTGTTATCTTAGAATTCTTGAGCCCAAAGCTTATATAAGGGCATAGATTTCAACCTAGGATACATCATACCCCATAACCGATAACCAAACCCCTCCGCCGTTTACCCGTGGTCGACATGTTCTAAATTCCCCCTAGGGCCACGGGTTGATTTGTAAAGTAGTTGCAAGGGTTGTTTTGTTTTAGGATTTTCCAAGTTCAATAAAATAAACTTCAAGTTCTCTTATTTTGGTTTTAATATCTTGCAAGAGCATCGGGAGAGCATTGTGAGGTTATCTATTTACTTAGCATCGGAAGAGTTAAGTATACGAAAGAAATAAGAGTGAGTTCTCTAGTTTATAGTTGAACTATCTTGTGCCTAGGGATAGGGCAAGGTTAAGTGGCTAAGGAAGAATTCATACACATCGGTGTTCATCCTTCGATTCACGCCGGGAGGTATCATCAAAGACGTGATCATCGACAGACTTGGACCTAGGGATAGGCCAAGGCAGATCTGGGATTCTTGCCAAACTTGAACATACTGAGTTGGTGTGTTTGCTGCCGCGACAACCAACGGACAGCTGCCGCGACAGGTGCTGCCAGCGACAGGCGCGACGACAGAACTAGAGTTCCTAAGCAATACAATACCTGCACTACTGAGCAATTCAATACCAGCCCGTTCTCTCTATCTTGATATTCCTACTCTTTTATTTACGTTTTCTTCAATATTTTCGTGACAACTTTCTAAACTATTTTCTTTACTTCGTGCAGTGAAATAAGGTGAAGCTATTAGCCCAATCCCTGTGGAGACGATATCCGATACTTCGTATCACTTTACTACTTGCGTCGTGTACACTTGCACTACAATTGCGATAGACTCTTTTACACGCAACATGGGTTGTAGAAGATAGTTGATTTTTCAACGTTGACTACCTGTCCAGAGGATGAAGCGTAGGTCTGAAGGGCCAATTTAAGATGCGCAGCTTCCTCTGGTTTAGTGTTTATAAAGACAATGCAATCATCCACAAATAGAAGGTGATTAACCTTAGGCCCCAACCTACTAGCACTAAGACCAGGAAGCAAACTAAGATTCTGAGCCTCGGAGAGGTAGGCAGAGAGCCCTTGAGTACAAAAGAGGAAAAGGAAAGGTGAAAGAGGATCACCTTGGGGAAGACCCCGTTGTGGGCAAAAGAAAGGGGAAAGGGAATTGTTAACCTTGACGGTAAAGGAAACTGAAGAAATGCACTGCATTATGAGGGAGACCCAGGATGGCGCAAAACCCATGTGTGTCATAACGTTCTCAATAAAGGGCCATTCGACTCTATCAAAGGCCTTCTCCATATCCAACTTAAGGGTAGCTCCTTGTGAAAATTTAGAGGTTCCAGTATTGATGGTATGAATGATTTCATGAGCAATGTGAATATTGTCGGATATATTGCGCCCTTGAACGAAGGCTGCTTGGTTGTCGCTAATACAAAAAGGAATTGTATGTTTCATCCTATTGACCAGGACCTTGGCAACAATTTTGTAAATTACTGTGCAAAGACTAATGGGTCTCAGTTGTCGCATTGTGGTTGGATCTTTAATTTTGGGTATAAGTACCAAAATGGTTTGGTTTACAGATGCCATGTCAGCAGAGCCATTGATGAGATTTAGACAAAGCGTGGTGACGTCCGCACCAACCGTATCCCAGTGTTGTCGAAAGAATCCACTAGGTAGTCCATCAATTCCAGGGGCTTTCCGGGGATCATTATCGCGGAAGGCAACTAGGATCTCGTCTGCAGTGAAAGCCCTAGTAAGGGATTCGTTCATGGTTGATGTAATGGAGGAAGGTATTTTGGAGAGAATTTGTTTGGAGAGCGAAGGGTTTGAGGAGGTGAATAAGGTCTGGAAGTAATTAGATACAATAGTCATGAGGTCAGATACGGCAACACACCAATTGTTGTTTGTGTCATAAAGGCCAGTAATAGTATTCTTTTTTCTTCTGTTGTTAGCTCGGGCGTGGAAAAAGCGGGTATTTTTGTCTCCTTGAGAAAGCCATAGGTTACGAGAGCGTTGCACCCAGTAAGTTTCTAATCAACTGAGTAAAAAGTATAAAAATTGAGGTTTTGCAATATAATTGTGTTGAAAAGCTCCTAATCATTTATTTGAACTTCTAAGATTTGATTAAAACTTGTTTTGGGGTCCTTTTAGTCGGGGTTTCAGACGAGCAGGTCTAAATGGTCTTTTCAATGGACCCGTTGGAATTTTAATTGAGTAAAAAGTATAATAATTGAGAATTTGCAATATAATTATGTTCAAAAGCTCCTAAAAAATTATTTGGACTCCTAAAATTTGAATAAAACTTGTTTTGCGGTCCTTTTGGTCGAGGTTTCGAACGGGCAGGTCTAAATGGGCCTTTCAATGGACCCGTTGGAATTTTAATTGAGTAAAAAGTACAGAAATTGAGGTTTTGCAATATAATTGTGTTGAAAAGCTCCTAATCAATTACATGATCACCTAAAATTTGATTAAACCTTGTTTTCCGGTCCTTTTTGTAGAGGCTTTGGACGTGCAGGTCTAAATGGGCCTTTCAATGGACCCGTTGGAATTTTAACTAAGTAAAAAGTACATAAATTGAGGTTTTGCAATATAATTGTGTTGAAAAGCTCCTAATAAATTATTTGAACTCCTAAAATTTGAATAAAACTTGTTTTGCGGTCCTTTTTATAGAGGTTTCGGACGAGCAGGTCTAAAAGGGCCTTTCAATGGACCCGTTGGAATTTTAACTAAGTAAAAAAATATAGGTTTTGCAATATAATTGTGTAGAAAAGCTCCTAATCAATTATTTGAACTCCTAAAATTTGATTAAAACTTGTTTTGCGGTCCTTTTTGTCGAGGTTTCGGACGAGCAGGTCTAAATGGGCCTTTCAATGGACCCGTTGGAATTTTAACTGAGTAAAAAGTACAGAAATTGAGGCTTTTCAATATAATTGCGTTGAAAAGCTTATAATCAAATATTTGAACTCCTAAATTTTGATTAAAACTTATTTTGCGGTCATTTTTATCGAGGTTTCAGACGAGCAGGTCTAATTGGGTCTTTCAAAGAAACCGTTGGAATTTTAACTGACTAAAAAGTATAAAAATTGAGGTTTTGAAATATAATTGTGTGGAAGAGCTCCTAATCAATTATTTGAACTCCTAAAATTATAATAAAACTTGTTTTGCGGTCCTTTTCGTAGAGGTTTCGGACGAATAGGTCTAAATGGGCCTTTCAATGGACCCATTGGAATTTTACTTCAGTTAAAAGTATAAAAATTAAAGTTTTGCAATATAATTGTGTTGAAAAGCTCCTAATAAATTAATTGACCTCCTAAAATTTTATTAAAACTTTTATTGTGATCCTTTTTATAGAGGTTTCGGACGAGCAGGTCTAAATGGGCCTTTCAATGGTCCCGTTCGAATTTTAACTGAGTAAAAAATACAGAAATTGAGGTTTTGCAATATAATTGTGTAGAAAAGCTTATAATACATTATTTGAACTCCTAAAATTTGATTAAAACTTGTTTTGCGGTCGTTTTTGTCGAGGTTTCAGACGAGCAGGTCTAAATGGGCCTTTCAATAGACCCGTTGGAATTTTAACTGAGTGAAAAGCACAAAAATTGTGGTTTTGCAATATAATTGTGTTGAAAAGATCCTAATCAATTACATGATCTCCTAAAATTTGATTAAAACTTGTTTTGCAGTCCTTTTTGTCGAGGTTTCGGACGAGTAGGTTTATATGGGCCTTTCAATGGACCCGTTGAAATTTGAACTCACTAAAAAGTACATAAATTGAGGTTTTGCAATATAATTGTGTTGAAAAGCTCCTAATTAATTATTTTAACTCCTAAAATTTGAATAAAACTTGTTTTGCGGTCCTTTTTGTAGAGGTTTCGGACGAGCAAGTCTAAATGGGCCTTTCAATAGACCCGTTGGAATTTTAAATGAGTAAAAGTATAAAAATTGAGGTTTTGCAATATAATTGTGTTGAAAAGCTCCTAATCAATTATTTGAACTCCTAAGATTTGATTAAAACTTGTTTTGTGGTCCTTTTTGTCAGGGTTTCGGACGAGCAAGTTTAAATGGGCCTTTCAATGGACAAGTTGGAATTTTAACTGAGTAAAAAGTATAATAATTGAGGTTTTGCAATATAATTGTGTTCGAAAGCTCCAAGACAATTATTTGGACTCCTAAAATTTATATAAAACTTGTTTTGCTGTCCTTTTTGTCGAGTTTTCGGACGAGCATGTGTAAATGGGCCTTTCAATGGACCCGTTGGAATTTTAACTGAGTAAAAAGTACATAAATTGAGGTTTTGCAATATAGTTGTGTTGAAAAGCTCCTAACCAATTACATGATCACCTAAAATTTGATTAAAACTTGTTTTCCTGTCCTTTTTGTAGAAGCTTCGGACGTGCAGGTCTAAATGGGCCTTTCAATGGACTCGTTGGAATTTTAACTGAGTAAAAAGTACAGAAATTGAGGTTTTGCAATATAATTGTGTTGAAAAGCTTCTAATAAATTATTTGAACTCCTAAATTTTGAATAAAACTTGTTTTGCAGTCCTTTTTGTAAAAGTTTCAGACGAGCAGGTCTAAAAGGGCCTTTCAATGGACTCGTTGGAATTTTAACTAAGTAAAAAGTAGGAAAAAATATAGGTTTTGCAATATAATTGTGTAGAACAGCTCCTAATCAATTATTTGAACTCCTAAAATTTGATTAAAACTTGTTTTGCGGTCCTTTTTGTTGAGGTTTCGGACGAGCAGGTCTAAATGGGCCTTTCAATGGACCCGTTAGAATTTTAACTGAGTAAAAAGTACAGAAATTGAGGCTTTGCAATATAATTGTGTTGAAAAGCTTATAATCAATTATTTGAACTCCTAAATTTTGATTAAAACTTAATTTGCGGTCCTTTTTGTAGAGGTTTCAGACGAGCAGATCTAAATGGGCCTTTCAAAGGACCCGTTGGAATTTTAACTGACAAAAAAGTATAAAAATTGAGGTTTTGCAATATAATTGCGTGGAAAAGCTCCTAATCAATTATTTGAACTCCTAAAATTTGAATAAAACTTGTTTTGCGGTCCTTTTTGTAGAGGTTTCGGACGAGCAGGTCTAAAGGGGCCTTTCAATGGACCCGTTGGAATTTTAACTGAGTAAAAAGTACAAAAATTGAGGTTTTGCAATATAATTGTGTTGTAAAGCTCATAATAAATTATTTGAACTCCTAAAATTTGATTAAAACTTGTTTTGTGTTCATTTTTGTAGAGGTTTCGAACGAGTAGGTCTAAATGGGCCTTTCAATGGACCCATTGGAATTTTAACAAAGAAAAAAGTACAGAAATTGAGGTTTTGCAATATAATTGTGTAGAAAAGCTCCTAATCAATTACATGATCTCCTAAAATTTGATTAAAACTTGTTTTGCGGTCCTTTTTGTAAAGGCTTCGGACGTGCAGCTCTAAATGGGCCTTTCAATGGACTCGTTGAAATTTTAACTGATTAAAAAGTACAGAAATTGAGGTTTTACAATATAATTGTGTTGAAAAGCTCCTAATCAATTACATGATCTCCTAAAATTTTATTAAAACTTGTTTTGCGGTCCTTTTTGTCGAGGTTTCGGAAGAGCAGGTCTAAATGGGCCTTTCAATGGACCCGTTGGAATTTTAACTTACTAAAAAGTACAGAAATTGAGGTTTTGCAATATAATTGTGTTGAAAAGCTCCTAATCAATTACTTGAACTCCTGAAATTAGATAAAACTTGTTTTGTGTTCCTTTTTGTAGAGGTTTTGAACGAGCAGGTCTAAATGGGCCCTTTAGTGGACCCGTTGGAATTTTAACTGAGTAAAAAGTACAGAAATTGAGGTTTTGCAATATAATTTTGTTGAAAAGATCCTAATCAATTATTTGAACTACTAAAATTTGTTTAAAACTTGTTTTGTGGTCCTTTTTGTCGAGGTTTCGGATGAGCAGGTCTAAATGGCCCTTTCAAAGGACCCGTTGGAATTTTAACTGAGTAAAAAGTACAGAAATTGAGGTTTTGCAATATAATTGTGTTGAAAAGCTCACAATGAATTACATGATCTCCTAAAATTTGATTAAAACTTGGTTTCCGGTCATTTTTGTAGAGGTTTCGGACGAGCGAGTCGAAATGGGCCTTCGAATGGACCCGTTGGAATTTTAACTGAGTAAAAATAGAAAAATTGAGGGTTTGCAATATAATTGTGTTGAAAATCTCCTAATCAATAATTTGAACTCCTAAAATTTGATTAAAACTTGTTTTCCAGTCCTTTTTGTCGGGGTTTCGGACGAGCAGGTCTAAATGGGCCTTTCAATGGACCGGTTGGAATTTTAACTGAGTAAAAAGTATAATAATTGAGGTTTTGCAATATAATTGTGTTCAAAATCTCCTAAACAATTATTTGGACTCCTAAAATTTGAATAAAACTTGTTTTGCGGTCCTATTTGTCGAGGTTTCGGACGGGCAGGTCTAAATGAGCCTTTCAATAGACCCGTTGGAATTTTAACTGAGTAAAAAGTACATAAATTGAGGTTTTGCAATATAATTGTGTTGAAAAGCTCCTAATAAATTATTTGAACTCCTAAAATTTGATTAAAACTTGTTTTGCGGTCCATTTTGTAGAGGTTTCGGACGAGCAGGTCTAAATGGGCCTTTCAATGGACCCATTGGAATTTTAACTCAGTAAAAAGTATAAAAATTGAGGTTTTGCAATATAATTGTGTTGAAAAGCTCCTAATATATTATTTGAACTCCTAAAATTTTATTAAAACTTGTTTTACGGTCCTTTTTGTAGAGGTTTCGAACGAGCAGGTCTAAATGGGCGTTTCAATGGACCCGTTGGAATTTTAACAAAGAAAAAAGTACGGAAATTGAGGTTTTGCAATATAATTTTGTAGAAAAACTCCTAATCAATTACATGATCTTCTAAAATTTGATTAAAACTAGTTTTACGGTCCTTTTGTAGAGGCTTCGGACGTGCAGGTCTGAATGGGCTTTTCAATGGACCTGTTGGAATTTTAACTGAGTAAAAAGTACAGAAATTGAGGTTTTACAATATAATTGTGTTGAAAAGCTCCTAATCAATTATTTGAACTCCTAAATATTGAATAAAACTTGTTTTGCGGTCCTTTTTGTAGAGGTTTCAGACGAGCAGGTCTGAATGGGCCTTTGAATGGACCCATTGGAATTTTAACTGAGTAAAAAGTATAGAAATTGAGGTTTTGCAATATAATTGTGTTGAAAAGCTCCTAATCAATTATTTGAACTCCTAAAATTTGATTGAAACTTGTTTCATAGTCCTTTTTGTAGAGGTTTCGGACGAGCGGGTTTAAATGGGCCATACAATGGACCCGGTGGATATTTAACTAAGAAGGTATTCTAAATTTTGGGATGGCCAAAGTGTGTGCAGTTTGCCTTGGTTCAGTTCGCCTTTCTTCACAAAAATTGAACGAATGCCTCGGCTTGGTCAATGAAGGCTTTCCTCGATAAGTAGAACCCAAAGTATCATGTTGTTTTGCACGAGGCTTGTCTTTGTGAAACATCTTAGCGAGGCAAGTAAGTCGATCTTGTACTCTTTAAAGACCTTCCCGCCACAAGTCAACAAGTTATAATAGGAGTTTAATCCTAACAATGAGTCCTATTTGTACTAGGAGTCCAATGAAAGGTGTGACACCAATTGAATTCTAGTTGCAAGGAGAAAGAAAGGTATGCAACATTTAATTTCCTACTAACACAAGAAGCAAAAAAGTGTTAGATAATGTATAGAAGACAATAAAAAGGTAAAATAAATGAAAACAAATAGTTAAGAATGAAAGAAGATCAGAAAACCCGAAAAAACCCTGAAATATGCAGCAACTTGATCCACTTTGTTCGAGGTGTTCCCGAAGTCAAAAAATTCTGAAATTTTTTGTGGTGACTCCTACAATAGTGTAGATCTGATCTGGAAATTTTCAGCTCAAAATTCGTTCGTTTGATTTTTGCGAATTTTCTCCGTTTGTTCGAATTTTTCACCCAAAACGCCAAAATTCTTGCCAAGAATCGTCCCAAATCTGATACCAAATGATAGAGTAGCGCAATTTTGAATTTGGAAGCCTTCAATCAAGTTGTTGCAAGAACTAGGGGCTCTAGACTCAATCAAGAAGATTAGGAGCAGATCTGAAAATTTAAGAGAAAAGAGGACTTTTCTTGAAAAATTCAGATTCAAGGTTTGTTTATGGCTATGGAGATGGCATGAAGTTGAAGATGGAGATGGCTTGATGGATTTGTGATGGTTTTGTCCTCGGTACCCTCTTAGACGCAATTACCTAAGCAAGCAACCTCAAGCGGCTCTAACCCACCCTCCTAGACGTGATTACCTAGGCAAGCAGGAGTGTGAAGATGATCTCCTTCACAAGAACTCGTCGGACTTATGTTGAAGAAGACTTCGAAGGCACAAGCAATCAGCACTTGCAAAAACAAACTCACTAAATATTTTATTAATCCAAGAAAATCTGAATAATCTCCATTACAATGGTGGAGGCTTCATCCTTTTATAGATGAAGGATAGCCAAAGTAATCTAACTTCTACTAAAACAAGGAAACCCTAATTTAATTAAAAAAATAAAATAAAAACAGCCTTTAAACTCCTTGTGCTTGGGCTGCAAGTGATAAGCTGATAAGTGCAGGTGATAAGTTGATAAGAGTTGCTTGGGAGAAGGGTGGCTGGTTCCTAAAGTATATAAAACCCTAAAAACATAATTTAAATGTTAATAATTAAGTTGGACTAAGTCTAATTCGTCCAAAAGCCTTATATAATAGCTTTTGGGCTGAATTTTACAAATTCCCGTAATAATCTCGTATCCAGTTTTCTGCATGCGCAGTCTTCAGTAAAATGGACGTATCTTGAGTTCCTGATGTCCGATTGATGCGTTTCAAGATGCGTTGGAAAGGTAACTGAATGCAGGTCAATTTATTAGAAGACAACTCTGCCCAGAAATGCCAGGATCCCATCCGAAATGACGTCTCAAGTTGGCTGACTTTCCAGACTTCACAAACAGATTCAACTTCTTGTCCAATATGCATTGTTTTAGCCCTCCCATGCATGTATCATTCTCCCTCTCCTCAAAAGGATTCGTCCTCGAATCAAAAACAGTAAAAGAAGGACCTTTAACAATGGCAATCGAAACGAGATCTTTGTCATAGGTGGAGTGATCCAATTGAGCTCCTCTTAATGGTTCAACAAAATCCTGAAAAAAGAACTCAAAGCCACTCGAAACAATGATGTTATGGTTAGGTCGAAAAAAATCTCTCATTATCCTTTTCTCGCCTTTTTCATTTGGACATTGTTCGACTTTTACCTCATGTTTCTTTTCACTCACCAATATTGGGCCATTAATTTGACTTTTATTGCTCTCGGCCTCTTGACTCTCGGTCTTTTTCAAATAAGATAACTCACGTACCCAATTCCTCTCACAAAAAATATCATCGAAATACAATTTATGTAGAGGATGAAGTGTTTCTAACAGAATGATAGGACGAGAATCAAATAAAGGGATAGAATCACACTTACTTTCTTGGGAGGTTGTTGATGAATCAAGAGAACTCACTACTAAGCATGAAAGATTGTCTTGATTTATGGGTTCAAGTGTTTCTTCTTCCGAAACGTCATCTTCTGAAAGTATTTGCTCATTATTGGGTAAGGTTAAACTCTCAATAGTGACATCTTCCGCATGTTCTCGAGGATAACAAATTTCTTCGTCATCTTGTTTTCCTTGGTCTTCTTCGACATGACTCACCGATGGTTATTCATTATCCTTTTGGGCTAGCAATGATTCTTCTTCCTTCAGCGTCATACTACTAGAGACGAATAGTGCATTAGTAGGGCTGTGAAAAGATGAAGGTTGAGATGTACCTTTATCAACAGAGGAGTATTTCTTATGACAAGTCTTGGATTCTTGTCGTTGGTAATGTTTGGGAACGAATCGCTCTCTCATGACCTTTTTAAGTTCAGCCCATGTTCTTATTTTGGCTTCACCATTGAGACGCCTATCTCGTTGTAATAAACGCCACCATAGTACTGCATATTCCTCGAACTTTAGGGCCACTAATGAAGCTTGATCTTCCTCGGGATATCCATAACAACCAAACAGGAAATCAACCCTATTTTCCCAATCACAATAACCATCAGGATCATACCTTCCTTGAAAAGAAGGTATTCTAAATTTTGGGATGGCCAAAGTGTGTGCAGTTTGCCTTGGTTCAGTTCGCCTTTCTTCACAAAAATTGAACGAATGCCTCGGCTTGGTCAATGAAGGCTTTCCTCGATAAGTAGAACCCAAAGTATCATGTTGTTTTGCACGAGGCTTGTCTTTGTGAAACATCTTAGCGAGGCAAGTAAGTCGATCTTGTACTCTTTAAAGACCTTCCCGCCACAAGTCAACAAGTTATAATAGGAGTTTAATCCTAACAATGAGTCCTATTTGTACTAGGAGTCCAATGAAAGGTGTGACACCAATTGAATTCTAGTTGCAAGGAGAAAGAAAGGTATGCAACATTTAATTTCCTACTAACACAAGAAGCAAAAAAGTGTTAGATAATGTATAGAAGACAATAAAAAGGTAAAATAAATGAAAACAAATAGTTAAGAATGAAAGAAGATCAGAAAACCCGAAAAAACCCTGAAATATGCAGCAACTTGATCCACTTTGTTCGAGGTGTTCCCGAAGTCAAAAAATTCTGAAATTTTTTGTGGTGACTCCTACAATAGTGTAGATCTGATCTGGAAATTTTCAGCTCAAAATTAGTTCGTTTGATTTTTGCGAATTTTCTCCGTTTGTTCGAATTTTTCACCCAAAACGCCAAAATTCTTGCCAAGAATCGTCCCAAATCTGATACCAAATGATAGAGTAGTGCAATTTTGAATTTGGAAGCCTTCAATCAAGTTGTTGCAAGAACTAGGGGCTCTAGACTCAATCAAGAAGATTAGGAGCAGATCTGAAAATTTAAGAGAAAAGAGGACTTTTCTTGAAAAATTCAGATTCAAGGTTTGTTTATGGCTATGGAGATGGCATGAAGTTGAAGATGGAGATGGCTTGATGGATTTGTGATGGTTTTGTCCTCGGTACCCTCTTAGACGCAATTACCTAAGCAAGCAACCTCAAGCGGCTCTAACCCACCCTCCTAGACGTGATTACCTAGGCAAGCAGGAGTGTGAAGATGATCTCCTTCACAAGAACTCGTCGGACTTATGTTGAAGAAGACTTCGAAGGCACAAGCAATCAGCACTTGCAAAAACAAACGCACTAAATATTTTATTAATCCAAGAAAATCTGAATAATCTCCATTACAATGGTGGAGGCTTCATCCTTTTATAGATGAAGGATAGCCAAAGTAATCTAACTTCTACTAAAACAAGGAAACCCTAATTTAATTAAAAAAATAAAATAAAAACAGCCTTTAAACTCCTTGTGCTTGGGCTGCAAGTGATAAGCTGATAAGTGCAGGTGATAAGTTGATAAGAGTTGCTTGGGAGAAGGGTGGCTGGTTCCTAAAGTATATAAAACCCTAAAAACATAATTTAAATGTTAATAATTAAGTTGGGCTAAGTCTAATTCGTCCAAAAGCCTTATATAATAGCTTTTGGGCTGAATTTTACAAATTCCCGTAATAATCTCGTATCCAGTTTTCTGCATGCGCAGTCTTCAGTAAAATGGATGTATCTTGAGTTTCCGATGTCCGATTGATGCGTTTCAAGATGCGTTGGAAAGGTAACTGAATGCCGGTCAATTTATTAGAAGACAACTCTGCCCAAAAATTCCAGGATTCCATCCGAAATGACGTCTCAAGTTGGCTGACTTTCCAGACTTCACAAACAGATTCAACTTCTTGTCCAATATGCATTGTTTTAGCCCTCCCATGCATGTATCACCGTATTTTTAAGTTTAGTTTCACATAAAAAAAGTAAATCAGGAGTATGAAGTTGAACATATTGCTGGAGGTGTTGAACTGCCTGGACCTTCCCAAGACCCTGACAGTTCCAGCATAGGATGATCATTTCCCTCGGCGGGGCTGTGAGTCAGCCGCCGCCAGAGAGTTTTTTCCGCTGTTCATCCCAGCTTTCAAAGTTGGAGAAGGAGAGGGCCTAGATTTCATGGGCTGGAGGACCACATGGATGGGGGAGCGTCTCTTAGTCCCACGGTTAGGAGGAATAGGGATAGTAGCAGGAGCCGATGCTGCATCATTGGGATAGTTCTTAAGAAGCCAAGAGTCAAATGCATCAAAAAGGGAAATACCGGTTTGAAGGAAAGGCTTACTTAATTGAGCATCCAATTTCTGCACTTGTTGAGCTATAGGGCTTGGAACACCATCATCTTGGACTTCCAAGTTGCCTTGTTCAGAGTCCTCAGGGACATGGTAGATAGTATTCAGGGGCTGAGGTGATATAACCCGAGGAGGGAGTGGAGCTAGTGAATGCTGCTGGGAATCTGCCTTAGCAGTGGGCGGCTCAGAGGATTCCTCCCCTACCATCTCATCATTGTTGTTAATGTCCTCTGTAGGGAGATCAGCAAAAGAGGCAGCATCCTCTTCAGTCAGTTTCCCTAAAAATTCAGAGAAAGATGAAGTGAGTTGCAGAAGTGGGAAGCGTTGGATAAAAAGAAAATGGTAATATTTAATAAGAGTCAGACCCGAATCTTGCGTAGAGGCCACGGGCTCAACAACGGATTTGCCCTTATCCTTTGGATCTGCAGAGAAAGGAGAATCAATAAAGAGACATAAAGGAAAATAGGGAATGCATAGCTGCCAGAATAAAGGTAACGAAATACCTATCGGTGGGTGCTGGTTAGCATTAGCAGGGCTTACAGTAGATTTACCCTTGTCCGTGGAGTCTGTGAAAAAATGAGAATCCATATATGAACGAGATGATAAATAGATAAATTGTTGAAACCAAAGGACAAAAGATAAAGTACCTAACGGTGGTTGTCGGCTAGCAGGAATAGAGGCCTCAACAGATCGGATACGACCCCGTAGTTCCTGTTCCCGACGACGCGGGGGAAGCCAACGGAGCCACTCGCCATATTGTAGTTTGGCCGGATCATATGCATTTTTGTTAGGGCAGTTCTCAAAAATATGGCTAATAAGGCCACAACCATGGCATAAAAGAGGCAAGCGTTCATACTGGAGACGACAAGAGGTGGTACGTGTACCTTTTCCTATGAGTATAAAGCGGCGAATTGGTTTGGTGATATCCATCAAAATTTCTACTCGCAAAAAGTCTGTCATGTTCCCCTCTTTTTTCCGTGTATCAGTTCTAAGAACTGTACCAACCATAGCACCAAGGGATTGACCTACAAGGTGTGTTCTGTCGGGATCTTCGTCTGTACTTATCATCAGCGGTTTGGGCAGAGCGAGAATACGAAACCAGATTCGCATTGGGTTGAAGGAGTATTCTTCCATGATTTTGCCAGGGTTGTATTCAGTTAGAGCTAGCCACTCATCTTTGTATAACCAAAAACCCCTTTCAAAAACATCATCACGCTCACTTGGGGTTGCAAACTCGATCCTGAAGAATGAATCACGAATGATAGACATAGATTTGAGGTTGTTTTTTTTCATATTCCTTCAAAAGCTTGAAGAACTGCCCAGACATCAATGGGTTTAGATAAAATGAATTTTCCGATTAGGATAATGTTTGGGTTTTCATCAAAGAAATCAAAGTCAGGGGTGTAGATGGCGGTAGCTTCTTCATTGGTAAGATCAAGGTTGGAATAATGGGAAAGAGAAGATGAAGAAGCCATGCGAGGTAATTTGGAGAGAGAGAGGAATTGATTGGCAAAGATAATAGTCAAAGGAAGGAGAGGAAGTAAGAAAGTGGGAGTAAAAAATTGAAGTTCTTTTTGTAGAATATGTGTAAGTAAATGGAAGGGAGTTGAGAATGGAAAGGGGTGGTAGTAATTGAGCGGTATAATGGGAAAGAAACTTACTAATTGAAAAATGGAATCACAAGAGATTGGGGGTGAGAAAATAAGGAAGTTTAGTGAAAGGGGAAGTGAGAGAAAAAAGATAAGGGGAGTTTTGACGTAAAAATGGGGATTTAGAAATCAGATTCCAAATATGAAGGATGAACTTGTGGGAAAATATGGAAAGGAAAGGGAGGATCTGGGGGGATTGAAAGGAAAGATATGTCTGGGTATAATATGGAATGAGAATCTAGGAATTAACATGTAGTTAGATGGAAATAATAAAAGGTGATGGAAGAAAAGGAAAGAAAATTTGATATTTAATGGGATGATTACACAGAAGTGATGGCCGAAAATTACTAATGATAATAAGTATTGGTTATAGTTGATGGAAAGTTTTACCACCAGAGGAGAGAGGAGAGTTAAATATGGATGATAATAAGAGGACAAAATAGTCTGATTGGGGTAGTCGTGGGGCGTATAGTAGAGTAATGAATTTGGGGGAAGTGTAGTAGTAGGAAGGCAACTTGACCAATTTAGGACAAATAAGTTATCATAATATAGCGGTTTAAAATATGTATAAACTGGATAAACAACTCTAAGGAAAGAAAGAGAGTAATTTGGGGTAAGAAAGGGGTTAATCTCCTTTGTATTGGGGGCCATAAATTTATTTGAGATATAATAACATAGATGATTAGGGATAAAATTGAGTAATTTGATGTTAATTAAGAATATAATAAAAAGGTTAAATTGAGGCAGGAGTAGAGGATAGAGATAACATAAATTATTATGGTGGGAATTAAGAGATACACAGTTGTGAGATCGAACGTGAAAATAAATTAGGGGGAAATCAAAATCGGTTAAAGCTAGTCCCCGCGAGTTGGGGAACGAGTTAGAAATTTGATCAAAACTTGTTTTGCGATACTTTTGTAGAGGTTTCGGACGAGAAGATCTAAATGGGCCTTTCAATGGACCAGTTGGAATTTTATGAGTAAAAAGTACATAAATTGAGGTTTTGCAATATAATTGTGTTAAAAAGCTCCTAATCAATTACATGATCTCCTAAAATTTGATTAAAACTTGTTTTGCAGTCCTTTTTGTAGAGGTTTCGGACGAGCAGGTCTAAAAGGGACTTTCAATGGACCCGTTGGAATTTTAACCGAGTAAAAAGTAGAAAAAATTGAGGTTTTGCAATATAATTGTGTAGAAAAGCTCCTAATCAATTATTTGAACTCCTAAAATTTGATTAAAACTTGTTTTGCGGTCCTTTTTGTCGAGGTTTCGGATGAGCAGGTCTAAATAGGCCTTTCAATGGTCCCGTTGGAATTATAACCGAGTAAAAAGTATGTAAATTGTGGTTTTGCAATTTAATTGTGTTGAAAAGCTCCTAATGAATTACATGATCTCCTAAAATTTGATTAAAACTTGTTTTGCGGTCCTTTTGTCGAGGTTTCGAACGAGTAGGTCTAAATGGGCCTTTCAATGGGCCCGTTGCAATTTTAACTCACTAAAAAGTACATAAATTGAGGTTTTGAAATATAATTGTGTTTAAAATCTCCTAATTAATTATTTGAACTCCTAAAATTTTAATAAAACTTGTTTTGCGGTACATTTTGTAGAGGTTTCGGACGAGCAGGTCTAAATGGGCCTTTCAATGGACCCGTTGGAATTTTAACTGAATAAAAAGTACAGAAATTGAGGTTTTGCAATATAATTGTGTTGAAAAGCTCCTACTCAATTATTTGAACTCCTAAAATTTGATAAAACTTGTTTTGCGTTCCTCTTTGTAGAGGTTTCGGACGAGCAGGTCTAAATGTGCCTTTCAGTGGACCCGTTGGAATTTTAACTAAGTAAAAAGTACAGAAATTGAGGTTTTGCAATATAATTGTGTTGAAAAGCTCCTAATCAATTATTTGAACTCCTAAATATTGAATAAAACTTGTTTTGCGGTCCTTTTTGTAGAGGTTTCAGACGAGCAGGTCTTAATGTGCCTTTCAATGGACCCGTTGGAATTTTAACTGAGTAAAAATAGAAAAAATGAGGTTTTGCAATATAATTTTGTTGAAAAGCTCTTAATCAATAATTTGAACTCCTAAAATTTGATTAAAACTTGTTTTGCTGTCCTTTTTGTCGGGGTTTCGAACGAGCAGGTGTAAATGGGCCTTTCAATGACCGGTTGGAATTTTAACTGATAAAAAGTATAATAATTGAGGCTTTGCAATATAATTGTGTTCAAAAGCTCCTAAACAATTATTTGGACTCCTAAAATTTGAATAAAACTTGTTTTGCGGTCATTTTTGTCTAGGTTTCGGACGGGCAAGTGTAAATTGGCCTTTCAATGGACCCGTTGGAATTTTAACTGTGTAAAAAGTACATAAATTGTGGTTTTGCAATATAATTGTCTTGAAAAGCTCCTAATCAATTACATGATCACCTAAAATTTTATTAAAACTTGTTTTGCGGTCCTTTTTGTAGAGGTGTCGGACGTGCATGTCTAAATGGGCCTTTCAATGGACCTGTTGGAATTTTAACTGAGTAAAAAGTACAGAAATTGAGGTTTTGCAATATAATTTTGTTAAAAAGCTCCTAATCAATTACATGATCTCCTAAAATTTGATTAAAACTTGTTTTGCGTTCCTTTTTGTAGAGGTTTCGGACGAGCGAGTCGAAATGGGCCTTCTAATGGACCCGTTGAAATTTTAACTGAATAAAAAGTAGAAAAAATTGAGGTTTTACAATATAATTGTGTAGAAAAGCTCCTAATCAATTATTTGAACTCCTAAAATTTGATTAAAACTTGTTTTACGATCCTTTTTTGTCGAAGTTTCGGATGAGCATGTCTAAATGGGCCTTTCAATGGACCCATTGGAATTTTAACTGAGTAAAAAGTACATAAATTGGGTTTTTGCAATATAATTGTGTTGAAAAGCTCCTAATCAATTACATGAACTCCTAAAATTTGATAAAAACTTGTTTTGCGGTCCTTTTGTCGAGGTTTCAGACGAGTAGGTCTAAATAGGCCTTTCAATGGACCTGTTGCAATTTTAACTCACTAAAAAGTACATAAATTGATGTTTGGCAATATAATTGTGTTTAAAAGCTCCTAATTAATTATTTGAACTCCTATAATTTGAATTAAACTTGTTTTGCGGTCCTTTTTGTAGAGGTTTCGGACGAGCACGTCTAAATGGGCCTTTCAATGGACCCGTTGGAATTTTAACAGACTAAAAAGTACAGAAATTGTGGTTTTGCAATATAATTGTGTTGAAAAGCTCCTAATCAATTATTTGAACTCCTAAAATTTGATTAAAACTTGTTTTGCGGTCCTTTTTGTAGAGGCTTCGGACGTGCAAGTCTAAATGGACCTTTCAATGGACCCATTGGAATTTTAACTAAGTAAAAAGTATAAAAATTGAGGTTTTGCAATATAATTGTGTTGAAAGGCTCCTAATCAATTATTTGAACTCCTAAAATTTGATTAAAACTTGTTTTGCGGTCCTTTTTGTAGAGGTTTCGGACGAGCAGGACTAAATAGGCCTTTTAATGGACCCGTTGGAATTTTAACCTTGTAAAAAGTACATAAATTGAGGTTTTGCAATATAATTATGATGAAAAGCTCCTAATCAATTACATGATCTCCAAAAATTTGATTAAAACTTGTTTTGCGGTCCTTTTAGTATAGGCTTCAGACGTGCATATCTAAATGGGCGTTTCAATGGACCCGTTGGATATTTAACTCAGAAAAAAGTACAGAAATTGAGGTTTTGCAATATAATTGTGTTCAAAATCTCCTAATCAGTTATTTGTACTCCTAAAATTTGATCAAAACTTGTTTTGCGGTCCTTTATGTAGAGGTTTCGGACGAGCGGGTCGAAATGGGCCTTTCAATGGACCCGTTGGAATTTTAACTGAGTAAAAAGTACAGAAATTGAGGTTTTGCAATATAATTGAGTTGAAAAGCTCCTAATCAATTACATGATCACATAAAATTTGATTAAAACTTGTTTTGCGGTCCTTTTTGTAGAGGTTTCGGACATGCATGTCTAAATGGGCCTTTCAATGGACCCGTTGGAATTTTAACTGAGTAAAAAGTACAGAAATTGAGGTTTTGCAATATAATTGTGTTAAAAAGCTCCTAATCAATTACATGATCTCCTAAAATTTGATTAATACTTGTTTTGCAGTCCTTTTTGTAGAGGTTTCGGACGAGCGAGTCGAAATGGGCCTTCGAATGGACCCGTTGGAATTTTGACTGAGTAAAAAGTACAGAAATTGAGGTTTTGCAATATAATTTTTTTTAAAAGCTCATAATCAATTATTTGAACTTCAAATATTTGATTAAAACTTGTTTTGCGGTCCTTTTTGTTCAGGTTTCGGACGAGCAGGTCTAAATGGGCCTTTCAATGGACCCGTTGGATTTTTTTTGAAGAAAGCGGGCCTCGTTAAAAACCCTTACTAATATCCCCAGGCACGAGACCTGGAGAACCCTAAAAGGGGAAAAGAGTACCCATAATATATTTATTAAAAACGAGGTGAAACCTCGTAAAGAACAGCGTTTTGGATACAATCAGGATACATGGAACCAAAAGACATAGAAGTCATGGTCCTAAGGGCATGGGTAGCCAAAGTATGTGTAACAATATTAGCCTCTCGGCAATATTAGCCAAAGTAAATGCTGGATAGAAACTATAATTATTATAGAAACTAGAGAGAAAAATATCCAGGTAATTGTGTAGAATAAATAAGATAAAATGCCAAATATTCCAAAAGGAAAGAAGATTCACAGCTTTGATAGATGATATATTAATAGTTATGGTGGTAGTGAGGAGCAATAGAGGAATGAGATAAAGCAGGAAATAAATTCTGAGAATAAATAAGGGGGTAAATGTCAGCATTGATGGAAGAGACGAAAGATAGTAAATGTTGTGAGAAGGCGTTTGGAAGTCATAAATTGTGAGAAGGTGAGAGAGGAATGGAAGTATTACGTAAGGAGAACTGATTTTAGAATTGGTGGTAAACAATAGCTTAAATAATAGAAATTTAATTTGAGGAATTGGATGGAATTTGAATGAAAGCATATAATTTTGGTACCATTTGACCTTTTGTTTAGTAAAAAAGTAGGACATAGACTGATTGATAGCGTGTAATTTTGATAAAAATTGAGACCGTATTAAAGAAATATCGGAGTACGACCTTGCAGTTTTAATAAATGTAGATAAAGTTTTGCCAATTTTGCAAGGGGAAAATTGAAGAGAAGGAATGATTAAAAGATTGGGGATGAAACTATGTAATAGTTTTGTGAAATAGATTTTTTTCACCTGGAAGGTGATCGTAATAAGGCCCCCAAAAAGGGTTCGAATATTGGCACCAGAGAAGGTGTAGTGGGTAACAGAAAAAAACAGTAATAACAGATAAAAGTGAACAGAAATATGAATAACGTGATTTAAAATCTTAAATGCATGATGATAAGTAAAAGCATCGAAAAAACTAACAAACCACCAATAGAGAAAAAGCATACAGAGAGTAGAAAGCATACTATACCTAGATAACAAAGGCCAAAAATAGAAAAAAGAATATAGAATTGGAATAGGATAATCTAAACAAGATGAAAGTAATATATGGGAGCATATCATCAAATAAAAAAGCTAAGCATGAGAGAAGATTTAAAAGGAACAAAGGGAGCAAGATTAAAGGAAGAAACAGGCAAAGGAAAGGCACACACAAAAAATAAGAATTACAAGCCATGTGATAGAGAGAGGAGGGGACAAGAAACTTAGTACATACCAGATGAGCAAAGGAAATGGGGATAAAAGAATAATTACAGGCCCTTAAACAATAGAAGAAGAAAAAATAAAACTTAAAGGCAGCAGGACATGGGCGGAGGCAGCAGGCGTAGCAAAGCAACCATCTTAGTAGAACAGCAGCCTCATGGGTAGGTATGTAACATACAAGACAAGAGGAAAGGCGTAAGATAACGACAAAAGATTGTAGTATAGAAAAGACCATACAGAGGTGCAAAAAATAAACAGAATCAGAGGGTTCCAGAATCTAATAGCAAAGAATGTGGATAAGCAGTGTATAATATAGAGATGAAAGTAATGAACCAATTCAACCATAATAGCACAAATAAAGGAAAGCATAAAAATATACATAATAGAATGATAGAGAGCAAAGGATATGAGTGTTCCAACGTGATGGGTCATAGCAAAAACACCTTTGAGGAATCGAAAGAGACCAATGTTCATAAAAAATATTAATAAAATAGTAATGGAAGATGCATACAAAAAGCCATAAGAATTTAAATATACAAATCATCCTTAATAATTGAGAAGGGCTAAAGCTAGAGTGTGAAAAACCATAATTTTTAGAAAAAAGAATAAAAGAGAATATCAACAAAGAAAGAGAAAATTGTAAATAGAAAAGGTCAAATTGACATGGAGTTATAGTATAGAGGTCAAACATGTGGAGTAATATCAAAACATGCCTAAAAATAAAAGAGTTGCAGTGAGTAGATATGTTCCAAAAAGGATTGAAAGAAATTCCCACATGGGGGATCGTAAGAAATTTCCCAAGATGGGATCGATTGGCCTCAGCGATATAATATAGAAGAGCAGAAAACAATGGAAACATGTCACGGTTAATATAAAAAATAACCAGGGTGTTAACAATATGAGGGGTAATAATGCATGGATGACTATAATGAATTTGAAAGCTTACACGACAATAAAATATAAAAGTAGTGTTATAGATACAAATAGGGAGAATTTGATATCGAGAAATTGGATAAAATGGTAGGGTGAATCAGATGTAGATAACAAAAATTGAAAAAAATAATTGTAGCAAGAAGCAAGATGCAAAAATAGGAAAAATCGTAAGCGAGGGAGAGGAAGAAGATTACCGGAAGTAGTTGGTGTTGTACTCCTTCGTTCAGCCGTTAGGGAAGGGGGAAGAAGCCAAGGGAATGTCTAAGAAAAAAACAAAGAAAAATAAACAAAATAGAAAAAGACGAATGAATGAAAACCATGTAAAGAAATGTAAAGGAGATTTGATAGAAGGGAATTTATCCCTGAACTCTGTTGAACAGAGATGGCTAGAAAACCCTATAAGACAAAAATCGGCGTAAGAAAACGAATCCTGGACAGAGGACCTGCAAGCATGAAAGAGGTTAGAAAACAACAATAAAAGCAAAGGAAAAAAGAAGGGAGATAGGGAAAGGGGAGAGCGGCTAATGGTATGATTTCCGACAGCGGATGGGGATCTGACCGCTGAAAAAATCCATGACTCATGGAAGATGCCGGATCGGTAAAAACCAAAAAAGTATCTTGCAAAAAACCAACAGAAAATATGGGTTAGCAAGAACATAAAACAATTGATACAAAAAAACCCACCAAAAATATTAAAAAAATATGAAGAAGAAGGGGGAAAATGGGACAGGGGATCTATCGTCCGGAAAGATCAGAGGCGTAGGGTAGATGGAAGATCTGAAGAATCCGACCATGAAACTCGCAACAAAACACAAAAAAATATGGATTAGAAATAAAATTAAACGATCGGGACTACAAAAATAAATAAAAAATAGGAAATGGGGAATAAGACATAAAATAAAAGAGAAAAAAAGGGGGGAGAGGTGGGATGGCTTTCCGCGAAATTCTTACCATGATGTACTGGGCTCTCATGGAGGCAAAAATGACCGCCGTCTGGTGAAGAGGAGAGGGTGCAAATGGTCGGCGTGGTAAGGAGGAGTGAAGCGGCAGAGAGGATAAAACCCAAAGAAATGGGGGAAGGGGAAAGAACACGGGGAAAAGGGAAAAAGAAAAGAAAAAAGCAAAAGCAAAAAGCCACACACCAAACCGAGAGAAACTCGAGAGAGAGAGAATTCCGAAAGCCATACCCGTTGGAATTTTAACTGAGTAAAAAGTACAAAAATTGAGGTTTTGCATTATAATTGTGTTGAAAAGCTCCTAATCAATTACATGAACTCCTAAAATTTGATTAAAACTTGTTTTGCGGTCCTTTTTGTAGAGGTTTCGGACGAGCGGGTCGAAATGGGCCTTTCAATGGACCCGTTGAAATTTTAACTAAGTAAAAAGTACATAAATTGCAGTTTTGCAATATAATTGTGTTGAAAAGCTCCTAATCAATTATTTGAACTCCTAATATTTGAATAAAACATTTTTACGTTCCTTTTTGTAGATGTTTCGGACGAGCAGGTCTAAATGGGCCTTTCAATGGGCCCGTTGGAATTTTAACTGAGTAAAAAGTACAGAAATTGAGGTTTTGCAATATAATTGGGTTGAAAAGCTCCTAATCAATTATTTGAAATCCTAAAATTTGATTAAAACTTGTTTTGCGGTCCTTTTTGTAGAGGTTTCGGACGAGTGGGTCGAAATGAACCTTTCAATGGACCCGTTGAAATTTTAACTAAGTAAAAAGTACAGAAATTGAGGTTTTGCAATATAATTGTGTTGAAAAGCTCCTAATCAATTTTTTGAAATCCTAAAATTTGATTAAAACTTGTTTTGCGGTCCTTTTTGTAGAGGTTTCGGACGAGCAGGTCTAAATGGGCCTTTCAATGGACCCGTTGCAATTTTAACTGAGTAAAAAGTACAGAAATTGAGGTTTTGCAATATAATTGTGTTGAAAAGCTCCTAATCAATTATTTGAACTCCTAAAATTTGATTAAAACTTGTTTTGGGGTCCTTTTTGTAGAGGTTTTGGACGAGCAGGTCTAAATAGGCCTTTCAATGGACACGTTGGAATTTTAACTGAGTAAAAAGTACAGAAATTGAGGTTTAGCAATATTATTGTGTTGAAAATCTCCTAATCAATTATTTGAACTCCTAAAATTTGATTAAAACTTGTTTTGCGGTCCTTTTTGTAGAGGTTTCGGACGAGCAGGTCTAAATGGCCCTTTCAATGGACCCGTTGGAATTTTAACTGAGTAAAAAGTACATAAATTGAGGTTTTGCAATATAATTGTGTTGAAAAGCTCCTAATCAATTATTTGATCTCCTAAAATTTGATTAAAACTTGTTTTGCGGTCCTTTTTGTAGAGATTTCGGACAAGCAGGTCTAAATGGGCCTTTCAATGGGCCCGTTGGAATTTTAACTGAGTAAAAAGTACAGAAATTGAGGTTTTGCAATATAATTGTGTTGAAAAGCTCCTAATCAATTACATGAACTCGTAAAATTTGATTAAAACTTATTTTGCAGTCCTTTTGTAGAGGTTTCGGACGAGCGGGTCGAAATGGGCCTTTCAATGGACCCGTTGGAATTTTAACAGAGTAAAAAGTATCGAAATTGAGGTTTTGCAATATAATTGTGTTGGAAAGCTCCTAATCAATTATTTGAACTCCTAATATTTGAATAAAACATTTTTGCAGTCCTTTTTGTAGAGGTGTCGGACGAGCGGGTCGAAATGGGCCTTTCGATGGGCCCATTTGAATTTTAACTGAGTAAAAAGTATAAAATTGAGGTTTTTCAATATAATTGTGTTGAAAAGCTCCTAATCAATTACATGAACTCCTAAAATTTGATTAAAACTTGTTTTGCGGTCCTTTTTGTAGAGGTTTCGGACGGTTGGTCTAAATGGGCCTTTCAATGGACCAGTTTGAATTTTAACTGAGTAAAAAGTACAGAAATTGAGGTTTTGCAATATAATTGTGTTGAAAAGCTCCTAATCAATTATTTGAAATCCTAAAATTTGATTAAAACTTGTTTTGCGGTCCTTTTTGTAGAGGTTTCGGACGAGCAGGTCTAAATGGGCCTTTCAATGGACCCGTTGCAATTTTAACTGAGTAAAAAGTACAGAAATTGAGGTTTTGCAATATAATTGTGTTGAAAAGCTCCTAATCAATTATTTGAACTCCTAAAATTTGATTAAAACTTGTTTTGGTGTCCTTTTTGTAGAGGTTTCGGACGAGCAGGTCTAAATGGGCCTTTCAATGGACCCGTTAGAATTTTAACTGAGTAAAAAGTACAGAAATTGAGGTTTTGCAATATAATTGTGTTGAAAAGCTCCTAATAAATTATTTGATCTCCTAAAATTTGATTAAAACTTGTTTTGCGGTCCTTTTTGTAGAGGTTTCGGACGAGCAGGTCTAAATGGGCCTTTCAATGGGCCCGTTGGAATTTTAACTGAGTAAAAAGTACAGAAATTGAGGTTTTGCAATATAATTGTGTTGAAAAGCTCCTAATCAATTACATGAACTCCTAAAATTTGATTAAAACTTGTTTTGCAGTCCTTTTGTAGAGGTTTCGGACGAGCGGGTCGAAATGGGCCTTTCAATGGACCCGTTGGAATTTTAACAGAGTAAAAAGTATCGAAATTGAGGTTTTGCAATATAATTGTGTTGGAAAGCTCCTAATCAATTATTTGAACTCCTAATATTTGAATAAAACTTTTTTTCAGTCCTTTTTGTAGAGCTGTCGGACGAACGGGTCGAAATGGGCTTTTCGATGGGCCCATTTGAATTTTAACTGAGTAAAATGTATAAAATTGAGGTTTTTCAATATAATTGTGTTGAAAAGCTCCTAATCAATTACATGAACTCCTAAAATTTGATTAATACTTGTTTTGCGGTCCTTTTTGTAGAGGTTTCGGACGGTTGGTCTAAATAGGGCTTTCAATGGACCCGTTTGAATTTTAACTGAGTAAAAAGTACAGAAATTGAGGTTTTGCAATATAATTGTGTTGAAAATATCCTAATCAGTTATTTGAATTGCTAATATTTGAATAAAACATTTTTGCGGTCCTTTTTGAAGAGGTTTCAGACGAGCAGGTCTAAATGGGCCTTTCAATGGGCCCGTTGGAATTTTAACTAAGTAAAAAGTACATAAATTGAGGTTTTGCAATATAATTGTTTTGAAAAGCTCCAAATCAATTATTTGAAATCCTAAAATTTGATTAAAACTTGTTTTGCGGTCCTTTTTGTAGAGGTTTCGGACGAGTGGGTCGAAATGAACCTTTCAATGGACCCGTTGAAATTTTAACTAAGTAAAAAGTACAGAAATTGAGGTTTTGCAATATAATTGTGTTGAAAAGCTCCTAATCAATTTTTTGAAATCCTAAAATTTGATTAAAACTTGTTTTGCGGTCCTATTTGTCGAGGTTTTGGACGAGCAGGTCTAAATGGGCCTTTCAATGGACCCGTTGCAATTTTAACTGAGTAAAAAGTACAGAAATCGAGATTTTGCAATATAATTGTGTTGAAAAGCTCCTAATCAATTATTTGAACTCCTAAAATTTGATTAAAACTTGTTTTGGGGTCCTTTTTGTAGAGGTTTCGGACGAGCAGGTCTAAATGGGCCTTTCAATGGACACGTTGGAATTTTAACTGAGTAAAAAGTACAGAAATTGAGGTTTTGCAATATTATTGTGTTGGAAAGCTCCTAATCAATTATTTGAACTCCTAATATTTGAATAAAACATTTTTGCAGTCCTTTTTGTAGAGGTGTCGGACGAGCGGGTCGAAATGGGCCTTTCGATGGGCCCATTTGAATTTTAACTGAGTAAAAAGTATAAAATTGAGGTTTTTCAATATAATTGTGTTGAAAAGCTCCTAATCAATTATTTGAACTCCTAAAATTTGATTAAAACTTGTTTTGCGGTCCTTTTTGTAGAGGTTTCGGACGGTTGGTCTAAATGGGCCTTTCAATGGACCCGTTGGAATTTTAACTGAGTAAAAAGTACAGAAATTGAGGTTTTGCAATATAATTGTGTTGAAAATCTCCTAATTAGTTATTTGAACTCCTAATATTTGAATAAAACATTTTTGCGGTCCTTTTTGTAGAGGTTTCAGACGAGCAGGTCTAAATGGGCCTTTCAATGGGCCCGTTGGAATTTTAACTGAGTAAAAAGTACAGAAATTGAGGTTTTGCAATATAATTGTGTTGAAAAGCTCCTAATCAAATACATGAACTCCTTAAATTTGATTAAACCTTGTTTTGCGGTCCTTTTTGTAGAGGTTTCGGACGAGTACGTCTAAATGGGCCTTTCAATGGACCCGTTGAAATTTTAACTGAGTAAAAAGTATAGAAATTGAGGTTTTGCAATATTATTGTGTTGAAAAGCTCCTAATCAATTATTTGAACTCCTAAAATTTGATTAAAACTTGTTTTGCAGTCCTTTTTGTAGCGGTTTCGGACGAGCAGGTCTAAATGGTCCTTTCAATGGACCCGTTAGAATTTTAACTGAGTAAAAAGTACAGAAATTGAGGTTTTGCAATATAATTGTGTTGAAAAGCTCCTAATCAATTACATGAACTCCTAAAATTTGATTAAAACTTTTTTTTCAGTCCTTTTTGTAGAGGTTTCGGACGAGAGGGTCGAAATGGGCCTTTCAATTGACCCGTTGGAACTTTAACAGAGTAAAAAGTACAGAAATTGTAGTTTTGCAATATAATTGTTTTGAAAAGCTCCTAATAAATTATTTGAACTCCTAATATTTGAATAAAACATTTTTGCGGTCCTTTTTGTAGAGGTTTCGGACGAGCAGGTCTAAATGGGCCTTTCAATGGACCCGTTAGAATTTTAACTGAGTAAAAAGTATAAAAATTTAGGTTTATCAATTTAATTGTGTTGAAAAGCTCCTAATCAATTATTTGAAATCCTAAAATTTTATTAAAACTTGTTTTGCGGTCCTTTTTGTGGATGTTTTGGACGAGCAGGTCTAAATGGGCCTTTCAATGGAACCGTTGAAATTCTAACTGAGTAAAAAGTAAGGAAATTGAGGTTTTGCAATATAATTGTGTTGAAAAGCTCCAAATCAATTATTTGAACTCCTAAAATTTGATTGAAACTTGTTTTGCGGTCCTTTTTGTCGAGGTTTCGGACGAGCAGGTCTAAATGGGCCTTTTAATGGACCCGTTTGAATTTTTACTGAGTAAAAAGTACATAAATTGAGGTTTTGCAATATAAGTGTGTTGAAAATCTCCTAATCAATCACATGATCTCCTAAAATTTGATTAAAACTTGTTCCGCGGTCCTTTTTGTAGAGGTTTCAGACGAGCATGTCTAAATGGGCCTTACAATGGACCCGTTGCAATTTTAACTGAGTACAAAGTACAGAAATTGAGGTTTTGCAATTATTTGAACTCCTAAAATTTGATTAAAACTTGTTTTGCGGTCCTTTTTGTCGAGCTTTCGGACGAGCTGGTCTAAATGGGCCTTTCAACGGACCCGTTGGAATTTTAACTGAGTAAAAAGTACAGAAATTGAGGTTTTGCAATATAAGTGTGTTGAGAATCTCCAAATCAATTACATGATCTCCTAATATTTGATTATAACTTGTTTCACGGCCCTTTTTGTAGAGGTTTCAGACGAGCAGGTCTAAATGGGTCTTACAATGGACCCGTTGGAATTTTAACTGAGTAAAAAGTATAGAAATTGAGGTTTTGCAATATAATTGTGGTTAAAAGCTCCTAATCAATTATTTGAACTCCTAAAATTTGAATAAAACTTGTTTTGTGGTCCTTTTTGTCGAGGTTTCGGACGAGTAGGTCTAATTGGGCCTTTCAATGGGCCCGTTGGAATTTTAACTGATTAAAAACTATAAAAATTGAGGTTTTTGAATATAATTGTGTTGAAAAGATCCTAATCAATTATTTGAATTCCTAAAATTTGATTCAAACTTGTTTTGCGGTCCTTTTTTGTCTAAGTTTCGGATGAGCAGATCTAAATGGGACTTACAATGGACCCATTGGAATTTTAACTAAGTAAAAAGTAAAGAAATTGAGGTTTTGCAATATAATTGTGTTGAAAATCTCCTAATCAATTACATGATCTTCTAAAATTTGATTAAAACTTGTTTTGCGGTCCTTTTTGTAGAGGTTTCGGACGAGCAGGTCTAAATGGGCCGTACAATGGGCCCGTTGTAATTTTAATTGAGTAAAAAGTAAAGAAATTGAGGTTTTGCAATAAAATTGTGTTGAAAAGATCCTAATCAATTATTTGAAATCCTAAAATTTGAATAAAACTTGTTTTCCGGTCCTTTTTGTAGAGGATTCGGACGAGCAAGTCTATATGGGCCTTTCAATGAACCCGTTGGAATTTTATCTGAGTAAAAAGTACATAAATTGAGGTTTTGCAATATAATTGTGTTGAAAATCTCCTAATCAATTACATGATCTCCTAAAATTTGATTAAAACTTGTTTTGCGGTCCTTTTTGTAGAGGTTTCGGACGACCAGGTCTGAATGGGCCTTTCAATGGACCTGTTGGAATTTAAACTGAGTAAATTGTACAGAAATTGAGGTTTTGCAATATAATTGTGTTGAAAATCTACTAATCAATTATTTGAACTCCTAAAATTTGAATAAAACTTTATTGCGGCCCTTTTTTTAGAGTTTTCGGACGAGCAGGTCTGAATGGGACTTTCAATGGACCCGTTGGAATTTTAACTAAGTAAAAAGTACAGAAATTGAGGTTTTTCAATATAATTGTGTTGAAAAGCACCTAATTAATTATTTGAACTCCTAAAATTTGAATAAAACTTTTTTGCGGTCCTTTTCGTAGAGGTTTCGGACGAGTAGGTCTAAACGGTGCTTTCAATGGGCCAGTTGGAATTTTATCTGAGTAAAAAGTATAAAATTGAGGTTTTTGAATATAATTGTGTTGAAAAGATCCTAATCAATTATTTGAACTCCTAAAATTTGATTCAAACTTGTTTTGCGGTCCTTTTTTGTCTAAGTTTCGGACGAGCATGTCTAAATGGGCCTTACAATGGACCCGTTGGAATTTTAACTGAGTAAAAAGTACAGAAATTGAGGTTTTGCAATATAATTGTGTTGAAAATCTCCTAAGCAATTACATGATCTCCTAAAATTTGATTAAAACTTTTTTTGCGGTCCTTTTTGTAGAGGTTTCGGACGAGAAGGTCTAAATGGGCCTTACAATGGGCCCGTTGGAATTTTAACTGAGTAAAAAGTACAAAAATTGAGGTTTTGCAATATAATGGTGTTGAAAAGATCCTAATCAATTATTTGAACTCCTAAAATTTGAATAAAACTTGTTTGCGGTCCTTTTTGTAGAGGTTTCGGACGAGCAGGTCTAAATGGGCCTTTGAATGGACCCGTTGGAATTTTATCTGAGTAATAAGTACTGAAATTGAGGATTTGCAATATAATTGTGTTGAAAATCTCCTAATCAATTACATGATCTCCTAAAATTTGATTAAAACTTGTTTTGCGGTCCTTTTTGTAGAGGTTTCGGACGAGCAGGTCTAAATGGGCCTTTCAATGGACCTGTTGGAATTTTAACTGAGTAAAAAGTACAAAAATTGAGGTTTTGCAATATAATTGTTTTGAAAATCTACTAATCAATTATTTGAACTCCTAAAATTTGAATAAAACTGATGTGAGAACGTTTATGCCACCCAATGATGCAACTTCAAACTTTCAGGGAAGTTTGCTTTTTCATTTGTTACATGCTGATGTGTAACATTTCTTATACTTATATTATTTATATCAGTGTTTACTATGTATATAGTATGTTTGGTGTGTTTTGAATAAGTTTGATATAACTTATGGTGTGTTTATATTTGTTTGTGTGTTAATAAATAATTGTGCACTTGTTTACGATTTGTATTATTGTTTCCATTAAGTTTACAATGCTTTAATGGAAGTTTGTTTCCTTTTGACATAGGTACGTAGGAGGACACTAGCTCAAGAGAGTATATGCAGCTCCACTCCAGCTCAAGTGAGCATATGCAGCTCAAATCCAGCTCAAGAGAGTGCAACCAGCTCATTTTCAGCTCATCACACTTTCAGCTAGTTCGTTTCAGCTCAGCTCATTTCCAGTCAGCTCAACTTTAGCTCCACTAGCTCAACTTTAGCTGACAAGTCCAGAAGTAGCTGAAAAGCGTCTTGCATATCGGGGAGTGTGCTAGTGCACATGTGGCAGCCTAGGTGGCATCCGGTCATCTCCAGCACCCACGTGGCAGCTTGACACATGTGTGTGAATGTGCAGCGGAATCAGCCTATTTTCTCCTTCATTATGGGCCATTTACAAGAAAGGATAAGCCCGAGTGGTTATGTTTGAATTTCAAACATAAAAATCACATGTTAAATGTGATTTTCATGTGTTTTGGGAGCCTAAACTTGTGGCTGCCAATTGAGTCTGCCCAAAAGGAGTTATTTTCACTCAAATTCAATTTTTAAACTCCTTTTAATATCAGCCACACAACTTAAACGAATTTGGCAGCCCTTGTACCTATATATATGTGTTTAAACAATGTAATTTGGTAAGACATTTTGGAAATAAAATTTTTGAGAGAGTTTCTCTTGTTCGCTTCTTTTTAGAACTATCTTTTGACATTTCAAACTGAGTTTTGTTGTGTCAAATTTTACTTGATACTTCGGGTTCCTAGATCGCTATCTAGTGGGTCCAAGTCCTCCGACGAGAAGCATATTCGATTCGGGTTTGCATAGTAGATTGTGCAGGTTCTTTCGAGCTTTCCATCTTTGACGTTAGACAGATTCGATTTGGGTTCGTTCAGCAGATTGTTCGAGTTCTTTCGAGTTTAACGTTGCCAAACTTTCGCTGATTTTCCAGCAACGTTTCTGCCATATTTTGGTCTTCGTAACAGCCATGAAATCCCGTTGAAGCCTTCATCTTGTTCGAGTCCAAATCTGTCCAGAAATTCCTACACCTTTATTCTATCATTTTTTGTTTCTTTTTTTCTCTTTTTTATTTTAACTATCTAAAAACATTCATTCTTGTGTTTTATTGCAGAGAAATGTTTGCTACGATCCTAGATCCGTTTACGAACAAGGAGCGTTGTTTCTGAAGCAACGTACCCCTGTATCATATGGTAATCAGAGCTTTGGTCGGATTACAGCACTTTCCGCACTACAAGAAATAAAAAAAAACAAAAGTAAAAAAATCGAAATTCTGGAGAAAAAAAAGTCAAAGTCAAAGTTTGACCAAAAAGTCAAAGTCAACAAAAAAATTCAAAAAAATCAGATTAAAATATTTGGTGTATTTTTACGTTCATATGTGCTGTTGGTTCGTGAAAATGATGAAGGATGATCAAATTTGCCTTGGAATGCTTCGAAATCTCCCGAAACAACTTTTTCTTGTTTGTTCGGTGATAGGGTCGCTGCAAGCATTCCTATTGCAGTAAGTTCTTTGTTTTCGTTCCTTCATTTCATTTTTCAGCCTTGTTCTTCGTTTCATCACCAAAATTCCAGCCACCTTTCTTTTATTTTCTAACCTTTGATTTTTATTTTAACATCCCAAAAATTATTCCTAACCTTTGTTTTCTTCACCTCTCTAAGTTTTCTTGAAAGTTGACACAGTTAACAAGTCTGAAGGATCGAGTTAGTTCTTTGAAGAACTGATTGCGAGAGATCGAGTGGAAAAGGCAATTGAGCGTGTGAGAACAGAAGGGGAGACAAAAAGAGCCATTCAAGTATTCTCCCGAGTGAAACACGAGTGTTTGAGTGCAATTGTTGAGCGATCTTTCCTTGGAGCGATCTGTGAGATTTTGTTGAGTGTGCAGTGAGGTCCATTTTTTTCGCTAACACACACATATATATATATATATATATATATATATATATATATATTGTGTGTGTGTGTTTTGTTTTTGTTATTTTGGTTATTCAACATGGCAGGTTGTGATGATAATTCAGGTGAACAACAACCACTGAATCTCCAGATGCAAGCATTAGAGCGGATGATGCAACAAGTGATTGCTAATGCATTGAAGCCTATACATTCTCAATTGGATAGATTAGATGGGGGTGGTTCCCATTCTGTCCATGAAGAGATAAATGATGACAATGTGCAGACATTGGCTACCGGTGAAGCACTTGTTGACAAGAGAAGTCTGAATGATCAACCATTACAGGATGAACCGCAACGAAACAACCTCTTCCATACGAGATGCAACATGAATGACAAGGTATGTATTGTGATTATTGATAGTGGCAGTTGTGCTAACGTTGCTAGTACTCTCATGGTTGACAAGTTAGGACTGAAGACGACCACGCATCCCAATCCGTACAAGTTACAATGGTTGAATGATGGTGTTGAAATCAAAGTTACCGAACAAGTTGTTGTACCATTTTTCATTGGTAAATACAAGGATGAGGTAACTTGTGATGTTTGTTCTATAGATACTTGTCATTTGTTGTTAGGAAGACTGTGGCAGTATGATAAGAGAGTTTTACACGATTGTTACACAAATCGATACTCTTTTACTCATGAGGGCAAAAAGGTAACTTTGGCACCTATGACTCCAAGTGAAGTATATGAAGACGAAGTTTATTTGAAAGCAAGTACTGCAGCTTGGAAGGCCAACAAAGAGAAGAATGAATGCGAAAAGAAGAAAGCAAATTCACAGGTATTATCTGATTCGACATTTTCTTCTATTTCTTCTTTTGACTTGCAGGTTAATAAGGTGATGCCATGTGAGGTTCCCAAGGTTGCTACTGTTGGTATGTCTAGTGCATTTAAATTCTTTCCAGAAATTCAGCAATCTTCTTTACCACGGTTTGACGTTCCTTTCCATTGTGCAATTGATTTTTCCTTTTTATATGCTGATTTCTTTGGTTGTACATTGGATTGTGAACAACCTTATGTTATGATTTTGGATGATCGTCGAGATTCTTGTTGTTCTTTGGAGTTGTCTTTGTATGTCATTGTTTGCAGGATTACGAATGTGCAACGAGCATTGTCTGACTTTATGTTGTGCATTATTCGGAAAGGTACGAGAAAGAAGGCATTCACATTTGTGTTCTTTGTAAAAGAACTTGGATCGAAAGGATGGCATATGTGCCGAGCAAGACGACTGAAGAAGTTCCCTGCCAAGCGAAAGTCGAAATTGTTCCCTTTTGTAATGAGGGTCGATTTGGGGACAAATCGCATTAAAGAAGGGGGGATGATGTGAGCACGTTTATGCCACCCAACGATGCAACTTCAAACTTTTAGGGAAGTTTGCTTTTTCATTTGTTACATACTGATGTGTAACATTTCTTATACTTATATTATTTATATCAGTGTGTTTACTATGTATATAGTATGTTTGGTGTGTTTTGAATAATTTTGATATAACTTATGGTGTGTTTATATTTGTTTGTGTGTTAATAAATAATTGTGCACTCTTTTACGATTTGTATTATTAATTCCATTAAGTTTACAATGCTTTAATGGAAGTTTGTTTCCTTTTGACATAGGTACGTAGGAGGACACTAGCTCAAGAGAGTATATGCAGCTCCACTCCAGCTCAAGTGAGCATATGCAGCTCAAATCCAGCTCAAGAGAGTGCAACCAGCTCATTTTCACCTCATCACACTTTCAACTAGTTCGTTTCAGCTCAGCTCATTTCCAGTCAGCTCAACTTTAGCTCCACTAGCTCAACTTTAGCTGACAAGTCCAGAAGTAGCTGAAAAGCGTCTTGCATATCGGGGAGTGTGCTAGTGCACATGTGGCAGCCTAGGTGGCATCCGGTCATCTCCAGCACCCACGTGGCAGCTTGACACATGTGTGTGAATGTGCAGCGGAATCAGCCTGTTTTCTCCTTCATTATGGGCCATTTGCAAGAAAGGATAAGCCCGAGTGGTTATGTTTGAATTTCAAACATAAAAATCACATGTTAAATGTGATTTTCATGTGTTTTGGGCGCCTAAACTTGTGGCTGCCAATTGAGTCCGCCCAAAAGGAGTTATTTTCACTCAAATTCAATTTTTAAACTCCTTTTAATATCAGCCACACAACTTAAACGAATTTGGCAGCCCTTGTACCTATATATATGTGTTTAAACAATGTAATTTGGTAAGACATTTTGGAAATAAAATTTTTGAGAGAGTTTCTCTTGTTCGGTTCTTTTTAGAACTATCTTTTGACATTTCAAACTGAGTTTTGTTGTGTCAAATTTTACTTGATACTTCGGGTTCCTAGATCGCTATCTAGTGGGTCCAAGTCCTCCGACGAGAAGTATATTCGATTCGGGTTTGCATAGTAGATTGTGCAGGTTCTTTCGAGCTTTCCGTCTTTGACGTTAGATAGATTCGATTTGGGTTCGTTCAGCAGATTGTTCGAGTTCTTTCGAGTTTAACGTTGCCAAACTTTCGCTGATTTTCCAGCAACGTTTCTGCCATATTTTGGTCTTCGCAACAGCCATGAAATCCCGTTGAAGCCTTCATCTTGTTCGAGTCCAAATCTGTCCAAAAATTCCTACACCTTTATTCTATCCTTTTTTTTTGTTTCTTTTTTTCTCTTTTTTATTTTAACTATCTAAAAACGTTCATTCTTGTGTTTTATTGCAGAGAAATGTTTGCTACGATCCTAGATCCGTTTACGAACAAGGAGCGTTGTTTCTGAAGCGACGTACCCCCTTTATCAAAAACTTTTTTGCGGCCCTTTTTGTAGAGTTTTCGGACGAGCAGGTCTAAATGGGCCTTTCAATGGACCCGTTGGAATTTTAACTGAGTAAAAAGTACAGAAATTGAGGTTTTGCAATATAATTTTGTTGAAAAGCTCCTAATCAATTATTTGAACTCCTAAAATTTGATTAAAACTTGTTTTGTAGTCCTTTTTGTAGATGTTTCGGGCGAGCTGGTCTAAATTGGCCTTTCAATGGACCCGTTGAAATTTTAACTGAGTAAAAAGTACAAAAATTGAGGTTTTACAATATAATTGTGTTGAAAAGCTCCCAATCAATTATTTGAACTCCTAAAATTTGAATAAAACTTTTTTGTCGTCCTTTTTGTCGAAGTTTCAGACGAGCAGGTCTAAATGGGCCTTACATTGGGCCTTTTGGAGTTTTAACTAAGTAAAAAGTATAAAAATTGAGGTTTTTCAATATAATTGTGTTGAAAAGCTCATAATCAATTATTTGAACTCCTAAAATTTGATTAAAACTTGTTTTGCGGTCCTTTTTGTCGAGGTTTCGAACGAGCATGTCTAAATGGTCCTTTCAATGGACCCGTTGGAATTTTTTTTGAAGAAAAAGGCCTCATTAAAAACCCCTACTATTGTCCTTCAAGCAGAGCTAGAGGACCCTAAAAATGGGAAAAAGAGTACCTTAGATTTTATTAATTTGGAGAGTTGTTCTTTACAAGATGATAGATACATGGTGGTGCATCAAAATTAAAAGATACAGAAGACATGGATCCTAGAGCCTCATCAGCCAAAGTATGGGCTACAGAGTTTGCCTCACGGCGTACATAAGATACAAGAGCAAAAGGTAAAGAATGTAAAGACTCCTGAATCCTAATAAGAAGGGGTCCCAAAGTAGAAAGGTCGTGTCCTGGGTTGTTGAGTCTATTCGCAAGAGAGGCACAGTCTGTTTCGAACAAAATTCGATTCCAGCCATGAGATTGAGCGAAAGTGATCCTCGCGAGAAGGCCTTCACCTTCACAAGTGGCAGCGTCCAAACAGCTGCCTATCGGGAAAGCAAGGCCTCCAACTACCGCACCTGTCGAATCTCGTGCCACGACACCAACAGCCGGAGCACGGGTGATAGGGTCAAAAGCCACATCCACATTTATTTTAATGTGATCAAGTGGTGGAGGTGTCCAACATGGAGGAGATAGAATAGATGATGATTGAATAGATTGAAGGGTGGCTTTGCAAAAATCATCATGTAGATTGATGGAATTAATAGCAGTAAGCCATGGCGGTTGTAAGTGACGGTTATGAGTCCAATCAGTACGTCTATTCCAGATGTTCCAGATGGTTGTAAGGAAAAGACCAAATTTATCCAGCGTTAAGAGGTGGACAACTTCTTCTAACCATTGGATAGGAGTGGTAGTTGTGCTCCTAGTTATAGTAGTGGGAGTTCCAGAGAGGTGAAGAGCCTCAGAAGCCCCAGCACAGTCACGAAGGGCATGGAGGACAGATTCAGAGTGTGCCCCACAAATAGGACAGGGCCTAGAGATGGGGGAGAAAACTTGCAATTTTGAGCCAACGGGGAGAGCTGCAGATGCTGTCCGCCATCCAAAAGTTTTAACTTTGGGGAGGGCCTTAGTTTTAGACAGGAACTTCCAAAACCGAGTGAGGGAAGTATGAGGATCCGAAGTTCGTTGTAGAAATAAGTAACCTGAACGGACTGAGTAGATACCAGAGTCATTAGGAGCCCAGAGAATAGAATCACGTTAATCATTAATAATGGGAATTTTAACTGAGTAAAAAGTACATAAATTGAGGTTTTGTAATATAATTGTGATGAAAAGCTCCTAATCAATTACATGAACTCCTAAAATTTGATTTAAACTTGTTTCGTTGCCCTTTTTGTAGAGGTTTCTGACGAGCAAGTCTAAATGGGCCTTACAATGGACCCGTTGGAATTTTAACTGAGTAAAAAGTACATAAATTGAGGTTTTGCAATATTATTGTGTTGAAAAGCTACTAATCAATTATTTAAACTCCTAAAATTCGATTAAAACTTGTTTTGCGGTCCTTTTTATCGAGGTTTCGGACTAGTTGGTCTAAATGGGCCTTTTAATGGAACTGTTGGAATTTTAACTGAGTAAAAAGTACAGAAATTGAGGTTTTGCAATATAAGTGTGTTGAAAATCACCTAATCAATTACATGATCTTCTATATTTTGATTAAAACTTGTTTTGTGGCCCTTTTTGCAGAGGTTTCGGACGAGCAGGTCTAAATGGGCCTTTCAATGGACCTGTTGGAATTTTAACTGAGTAAAAAGTACATAAATTGAGGTTTTGCAATATAAGTTTGTTGAAAATCTCCTAATCAATTACATGATCTCCTATATTTTGATTAAAACTTGTTTTGTGGCCCTTTTTGTAGAGGTTTCGGACGAGCAGGTTTAAATGGGCATTTCAATGGACCTGTTGGAATTTTAACTGTGTAAAAAGTATAGAAATTGAGGTTTTGCAATATAATTGTGTTGAAAAGATCCTAATCAATTACATGAACTCCTAAAATTTGATTAAAACTTGTTTCGTGGCTTTTTTTGTAGAGGTTTCGGACGAGCAGGTCTAAATGGGCTTTACAATGGACCGGTTGGAATTTTAACTGAGTAAAAAGTACAGAAATTGAGGTTTTGCAATATAATTGTGTTGAAAAGCTACTAATCAATTATTTAAACTCCTAAAATTTGATTAAATCTTGTTTTGCGGTCCTTTTTATCGAGGTTTCAGACGAGCTGATCTAAATGGGCCTTTCAATGGACCCGTTGGAATTTTAACTGAGTAAAAAGTACAGAAATTGAGGTTTTGCAATATAAGTGTGTTGAAAATCTCCTAATCAATTACATGATCTCCTATATTTTGATTAAAACTTGTTTTGTGGCCCTTTTTGTAGAGGTTTCAGACGAGCAGGTCTAAATGGGCCTTTCAATGGACCTGTTGGAATTTTAACTGAGTAAAAAGTACAGAAATTAAGGTTTTGCAATATAATTGTGTTGAAGAGCTCCTAATCAATTACATGAACTCCTAAAATTTGATTAAAACTTGTTTCGCAGCCCTTTTTGTAGAGGTTTCGGACGAGTAGGTCTAAATGGGCCTTACAATGGACCGGTTGAATTTTAATTGCGTAAAAAGTACAGAAATTGAGGTTTTGTAATATAATTGTAATGAAAAGCTCCTAATCAATTACATGAACACCTAAAATTTGATTTAAACTTGTTTCGTTGCCCTTTTTGTAGAGGTTTCTGACGAGCAAGTCTAAATGGGCCTTACAATGGACCCGTTGGAATTTTAACTGAGTAAAAAGTACATAAATTGAGGTTTTGCAATATAATTGTGTTGAAAAGCTACTAATCAATTATTTAAACTCCTAAAATTCGATTAAAACTTGTTTTGCGGTCCTTTTTATCGAGGTTTCGGACTAGTTGGTCTAAATGGGCCTTTTAATGGAACTGTTGGAATTTTAACTGAGTAAAAAGTACAAAAATTGAGGTTTTGCAATATAAGTGTGTTGAAAATCACCTAATCAATTTCATGATCTTCTATATTTTGATTAAAACTTGTTTTGTGGCCCTTTTTGCAGAGGTTTCGGACGAGCAGGTCTAAATGGGCCTTTCCATGGACCTGTTGGAATTTTAACTGAGTAAAAAGTACATAAATTGAGGTTTTGCAATATAAGTTTGTTGAAAATCTCCTAATCAATTACATGATCTCCTATATTTTGATTAAAACTTGTTTTGTGGCCCTTTTTGTAGAGGTTTCGGACGAGCAGGTTTAAATGGGCATTTCAATGGACCTGTTGGAATTTTAACTGTGTAAAAAGTATAGAAATTGAGGTTTTGCAATATAATTGTGTTGAAAAGATCCTAATCAATTACATGAACTCCTAAAATTTGATTAAAACTTGTTTCGTGGCTTTTTTTTGTAGAGGTTTCGGACGAGCAGGTCTAAATGGGCTTTACAATGGACCGGTTGGAATTTTAACTGAGTAAAAAGTACAGAAATTGAGGTTTTGCAATATAATTGTGTTGAAAAGCTACTAATCAATTATTTAAACTCCTAAAATTTGATTAAAACTTGTTTTGCGGTCCTTTTTGTCGAGGTTTCGGACGAGCTGGTCTAAATGGGCCTTTCAATGGACCCGTTGAAATTTTAACTGAGTAAAAATAGAAAAATTGAGGTTTTTCAATATAATTGTGTTGAAAAGCTCCTAATCAATTAGTTGAACTCCTAAAATTTGATTAAAACTTGTTTCACATCCCTTTTTGTAAAGGTTTCAGACGAGCAGGTCTAAATGGGCCTTACAATGGACCGGTTGGTATTTTAACTGAGTAAAAAGTACAGAAATTGAGGTTTTACAATATAATTGTGTTGAAAAGCTCCTAATCAGTTACATGAACTCCTAAAATTTGATTAAAACTTGTTTCGCAGCCCTTTTTGTAGAGGTTTCAGACGAGCAGGTCTAAATGGGCCTTACAATGGACCGGTTGGTATTTTAACTGAGTAGAAAGTACAGAAATTGAGGTTTTGCAATATAATTGTGTTGAAAAGCTACTAATCAATTATTTAAACTCCTAAAATTTGATTAAAACATGTTTTGCGGTCCTTTTTGTCGAGGTTTCGGACGAGCTGGTCTAAATGGGCCTTTCAATGGACCCGTTGGAATTTTAACTGAGTAAAAAGTACAGAAATTGAGGTTTTGCAATATAAGTGTGTTGAAAATCTCCTAATCAATTACATGATCTCCTATATTTTGATTAAAACTTGTTTTGTGGCCCCTTTTGTAGAGGTTTCGGACGAGCAGGTCGAAATGGGCCTTTCAATGGACCTGTTGGAATTTTAACTGAGTAAAAAGTACAGAAATTGAGGTTTTGCAATATAATTGTGTTGAAAAGCTCCTAATCAATTACATGAACTCCTAAAATTTGATTAAAACTTGTTTTGCAGCCCTTTTTGTAGAGGTTTCGGACGAGCAGGTTTAAATGGGCCATACAATGGACCGGTTGGTATTTTTTTTGAAGAAAAGGCCTCATTAAAAACCCTTACTAATGTCCTTCAAGCAGAGCTAGAGGACCCTAAAAAGGGGAAAAAGTGCCTAAATTTTATTAGATCGTAGAGAAGCTCGTTACAAGGTGATTGATACTTGGTGGAACAACATAATTAAAAGACAAGGAAGACATAGAACCCCGAGAATAAGTAGCCAAAGTATGAGCCACATAATTTGCCTCACGGCGTACAAAAGAAACAGGAGCAAAATGTAAAGATTGGAGAGACTCTCGCAGCCGGCGGAGAAGAGGCCCCATTGTAGAAAGATCATATCCTGGATTGTTGATCCTATTCGCAAGTGAAGCACAATCTGTCTCGAACAAAATCCGATTCTAACCTTGAGATTGGGCGAAGGTGATCCCCGCAAGAAGACCTTCACCTTCACAAGTAATTGCATCCAAACAGCTTCCTAACGGGAACGCAAGGCCGCCGACAACCGCGCCTGAAGAATCACGTGCCACGACGCCAACAGCCGATGCACGAGTGGAGGGGTCAAAAGCCCCATCCACATTTATTTTGATGTGGTCAGGTGGGGGAGGTTTCCAGCATGGAGGAGAGAGTATAGAGGATGTCGGGTTGGAAGAAGAAATGGCTTTACCAAAATCATCATGTAGACTAATGGAGTTAATGGCAGTAAGCCATGGTGGTTGTAGATGGCGGTTATGAGCCCAATCATTACGTCTATTCCAAATATTCCAAATAGTTGTGAGGAATAGACCAAAGTGGTCAGTAGATAAGAGGTGGGCAGCATCCTCTAACCATTGTAAAGGAGTGACAGCCGAGCTCCTAGAAAGAGCAATGGGGACTCCAGAAAGGTGAAGGGCTTCCGAAGCCCCTGCACAATCACGAAGAGCATGAAGAATGGATTCCGAGGGAGCCCCACAAATAGGAAAAGGCCCTGAGTTTGGTGAAAAAACTTGCAATTTGGAGCCAACAGGAAGGGCGGCGGATGCCACACGCCGTCCGAAAGTTTTAACCTTAGGGAAGGCTTTGACTTTGGACAGGAATTTCCAAAAACGTGTAGGGGAAGTATATGGTTCCGCAGAAATTGAGTAAAAAGTAAAGAAATTGAGGTTTTGCAATATAATTGTGTTGAAAAGCTACTAATCAATTATTTAAACTCCTAAAATTTGATTAAAACTATTTTTGCGGTCCTTTTTGTCGAGGTTTCGGACAAGCTGGTCTAAATGGGCCTTTCAATGGACCCATTAGAATTTTAACTGAGTAAAAAGTACATAAATTGAGGTTTTGCAATATAAGTCTATTGAAAATCTCCTAATCAATTACATGATCTCGTATATTTTGATTAAAACTTGTTTTGTGGCCCTTTTTGAAGGGGTTTCGGACGAGCAGGTCTAAATGGGCCTTACAATGGACCCGTTGGAATTTTAACTGAGTAAAAAGTACAAAAATTGAGGTTTTGCAATATAATTGTGTTGAAAAGCTCCTAATCAGTTATTTGAACTCCTAATATTTGAATAAAACATTTTTGCGGTCCTTTTGTAGAGGTTTCAGACGAGCAGGTCTAAATGGTCCTTTCAATGTGCACGTTGGAATTTTAACTGAGTAAAAAGTATAAAATTGAGGTTTTGCAATATAATTGGGTTGAAAAGCTCCTAATCAGTTATTTGAACTCCTAATATTTGAATAAAACATTTTTTGCAGTCCTTTTTGTAGAGGTTTCGGACGAGCGGGTCGAAATGGGCCTTTCAATGGACCCGTTGAAATTTTAACTGAGTTAAAAGTACAGAAATTGAGGTTTTGGAATATGATTGTGTTGAAAATCTTCTAATCAATTACATGATCTCCTAAAATTTGATTAAAACTTGTTTTGCGGTCCTTTTTGTAGAGGTTTCGGACGAGCAGGTCTAAATGGGCCTTTCAATGGACCCGTTGGAATTTTAACTGAGTAAAAGGTAAAGAAATTGAGGTTTTGCAATATAATTGTGTTGAAAAGCTCCTAATCAATTATTTGAACTCCTAATATTTGAATAAAACATTTTGCGGTCCTTTTTATAGAGGTTTCGGACCAGCAGGTCTAAATGGGCCTTTCAATGGGCCCGTTGGAATTTTAACTGAGTAAAAAGTATAAAAATTGAGGTTTTTCAATATAATTGTGTTGAAAAGCTCCTAATCAAGTACATGAACTCCTAAAATTTGATTAAAACTTGTTTTGCAGTCCTTTTTGTAGAGGTTTCGGACGAGCGGGTCGAAATGGGCCTTTCAATGGACCCGTTAAAATTTTAACTGAGTAAAAAGTACGGAAATTGAGGTTTTGCAATATAATTGTGTTGAAAAGCTCCTAATCAATTATTTGAACACCTAATATTTGAATAAAACATTTTTGCGGTCCTTTTTGTGGAGGTTTCAGACGAGCAGGTCTAAATGGGCCTTTCAATGGGCTCGTTGGAATTTTAACTGAGTAAAAAGTACAGAAATTGAGGTTTTGCAATATAAGTGTGTTGAAAATCTCCTTATCAATTATTTGAACTCCTAAAATTTGATTAAAACTTGTTTTGCGGTCCTTTTTGTAGAGGTTTCGAACGTGCTGGTCTAAATGGGCCTTTCAATGGACCCGTTGGAATTTTAACTGAGTAAAAAGTACAGAAATTGAGGTTTTGCAATATAATTGTGTATAAAAGCTCCTAATCAGTTATTTGAACTCCTAATATTTGAATAAAACATTTTTGCGGTCCTTTTTGTAGAGTTTTTGGACGAGCAGGTCTAAATGTGCCTTTTAATTGGTCCGTTGGAATTTTAACTGAGTAAAAAGTATAAAATTGAGGTTTTGCAATATAATTGTGTTGAAAAGCTCCTAATCAATTACATAAACTCCTAAAATTTGATTAAATTTTTTTTTGTAGAGGTTTCGGACGAGCGGGTCGAAATGGGCCTTTCAATGGACCCGTTGAAATTTTAACTGAGTAAAAAGTACAGAAATTGAGGTTTTGAAATATAATTGAGTTGAAAAGCTCCTAATCAATTATTTGAACTCCTAAAATTTGATTAAAACTTGTTTTGTGGTCCTTTTTGTAGAGGTTTCGGACGAGCAAGTCTAAATGGGCCTTTCAATGGACCCGTTGGAATTTTGACCGAGTAAAAAGTACAAAAATTGTGGTTTTGCAATATAATTGTGTTGAAAAGCTCCTAATCAATTACATGAACTCCTAAAATTTGATTAAAACTTTTTTTGCACTCCTTTTTGTAGAGGTTTCGGACGAGCGGGTCGAAATGGGCCTTTCAATGGACCCGTTGGATTTTCTTTTTGAAGAAAATGCCTCATTAAAAACCCCTACTATTGTCCTTCAAGCATAGCTAGAGGACCCTAAAAGGGGGAAAAGAGTGCCTAAGTTTTATTATATCATAGAGAAATTTGATACAAGATGATTGATACATGTAGGAATGTCAGAATTAAAAGACATGGAATACATAGAACTCAGCGAATAAGTAGCCAAAATATGGGCAACATGATTTGCCTCACGGCGTACAAAAGAAACAGAAGATGAATCAAAAGCATGAAGAGACTCTCGAATCTGGTGAAGAAGAGGTCCCAAAGTAGAAAGGTCCAGTCCTGGATTGTTGATCCTATTTGCAAGAGAAGCACAGTCGGTTTCAAGCAAGATCCGATTCCATCCTTGAGATCGGGCGAAGGTGATTCCTGCAAGAAGGCTTTCACCTTCACAAGTAACTGCATCCAAGCAGCTACCAAGCGGAAAAGCGAGGCCACCCACAACTGCACCTGTATAATCACGTGCCACGGTGCCAACAGCCGCTGCACGAGTTGAGGGATTAAAAGCCCCATCCACATTTATTTTTATATGATTAGGTGGAGGAGGGTTCTAGCATAGAGGAGAAAGGATAGAGGGCGTTGGGGTGGAAGAAGAAGAGGCATTACAGAAGTCGTCATGTAAGCTAATGGAGTTAATGGCAATAAGCCATGGTGGTTGTAGATGGTGATTATGAACCCAGTCGTTACGTCTATTCCAGACGTTCCAAATAGTTATGAGGAAGAGGCCAAACTTGTCAGAGGATAGGAGGTGGGCAGCTTCCTCTAACCATTGTAATGGGGTAATAGCCAAGCTCCTAGAAAGAGTTATGGGAATACCAGATAGCTGAAGGGCTTCAGAGGCCCCAGCACAATCACGAAGAGCATGGAGAATGGACTCCGAGTGGGCTCCACAGATAGGACAAGGCCCCGAAGTTGGTGAAAAAACTTGCATTTTGGAGCCAACTGGTAGAGCATCAGACGCCATACGCCATCCAAAAGTTTTGACCTTAGGTAAGGCCTTTACTTTGGACAGAAATTTCCAAAATCGTGTAGGTGACGTATGTGGGTACGTAGAACGTTGTAAAAAAAGATAACCAGAGCGGACCGAGTAAATACCCGAATCATTAGGAGACCAAAGAATAGAATCACAGTGATCATTTATGATTGGTATACGGAGAATGGCAGTGGCGTCAGTTGGGTTAAAATAACTACGGACCTTTTCAGGGTCCCAAGCAGTTTGATTACGAAGCATGAAATCGCGGCATCGAATATGGACTTCATCCGAGATTTCGTAATCCCCAGTAAGGGTAATAGGGGAAGGACCGCCCCAGATGTCTTTGTGCACTCTGATATCACTGTTAATACCTGGACGATGTAGGAAGCCTGGAAAGAGACGTTGTAGAGCATTATACATACCTTGCCATGCAAAGGAGCCTCGGTTGGGTCTAGAGGCATCGAGAATATTCCCAGAAGGAAAGTATTTAGCACGATATATTTGGCCCAATAAAGAATCTGGTTCGGAAATGAGTCTCCATAATTGCTTACCCAAGAGAGCAACATTGAAGTCATGTAAATCCTTAAACCCCATACCTCCGACGGCCTTAGGTAAACAAACATGATTCCAAGGAAGCATATGCCATCCTTTTTATTGGATTTGCCAGTCCACCAGTATTGCCGGATTGCTGAGGTCATATCGTCAATAATGTTTTGTGAAAGAAGATAACAAGACATAACATATTGAGGTAGAGATTGTAGGACTGCTTTAATGAAAATCTCCCGACCACTAAAAGACAGGAGATGTTTATCCCATCTAGAAAGACGGTCATGAACTTTATCACGCACAAACCCTAATGACTCAGTTTTGTTCTTCCCAATGAGAAGTGGAACACCTAGGTATATGCCAGGGTTAGAAACCTCACGTACCTGCAATAGACTATTGATCGCGGTTCTTGTTGAAGATGGGGTACGTGGATTATAAAAAAATTGTTGATTTCTCAAAATTAACCGCTTGACCGGAAGCAGCAGCATATGTTTGCAGGGCTCTTTTAAGATGAGTAGCTTCAGTTGGAGTATTATTAATGAAGACCATACAGTCATCAGCAAAGAGTAGATTGTTGACTCTGGGGCCATATTTGCAGGCACCAAGCCCCGGTAGGATGTTTGTTTGTTGAGCAGCAGATAGGTACGCAGAGAGCCCTTGTGTACAAAATAGGAAAAGGAAAGGTGATAAGGGATCACCTTGACGTAATCCACGTTGAGGTTGAAAATACGGGGAGAAGGAGTTATTAATTTTGACTGAAAAAGAAACTGTGGTAATGCATCGCATTATGAGGGAGATCCAACCAGATGCGAAGCCCATGCGTTCCATAACATTTGCTAAAAAAGACCATTCAACTCTATCAAAAGCTTTTTCCATATCTAGTTTAAGAGAGGCTCCTTGGGAGGATTTAGTTGCACCTGAATTGATATTGTGAATAATTTCATGGGCAACAAGGATGTTATCAGAGATGTTACGTCCCTGAACGAAGGCTGCTTGATTAGGGCTAATACAAAGGGGAATTGTTTGTTTCATCCTATTGACAATGTTTTTAGCAACTATTTTATAAAGAACAATGCATATACTGATAGATCGTAGTTGTTTCATGGTAGTTGGGTCCTGGATTTTAGGGATTAATACCAGTATAGTTTAATTGACCAAGGACATATCAGCAGTTCCATTTAGTAAGTTAAGGCATAGATTAATAACATCTTCGCCAACAGTATCCCAGTGTTGACAAAAAAAACTACTTGGTAGACCATCAATACCAGGCGCTTTCCTAGGATCAATGTCTCGGAAAGCATGAAGTATTTCTTCTTTTGTGAAAGACCTTAAGAGAGTATCATTCATAGATTGTGTGATAGAAGGCATAATTTTATCGAGTATATTATCAGAAATTTTTGGGTTGGAGGACGTAAAGAGGTTTTGGAAATAGCTAGAAGCAATAGACATTAGTTCTGAATCAGCCGTACACCAATTCGAATTAGAATCAAATAGACCTGTGATCGAGTTTTTTTTCCTTCTATTGTTTGCCCGTGCATGGAAGAACCTCGTATTTTTATCCCCTTGAGACAGCCAAAGTGTTCGAGATCTTTGAGCCCAATAAATTTCTTGTTCCATTAGAAGTTTATTAAGTTCAGTTCTATGTTTTATATAAATTTCTTCAGTTGTGGCATTTAAGGGGCGGCATAAAAATTTGTTTATTTTTTTTGGTAAGGAAATTAATACGACCGGTAGACTTTAGTCTTTGTTGATTCTGCCATTCCTCCAGGCATGTACCAACAGCTTTTATTTTTTCAATGGTTGTTCCAGAGGTATTGGCCCAAGTGCGTTTAATAGTAGATATGTTATTCTCATTATTCGCCCAACAGTTTTTGAAACAAAACGTGTTGGGTAGTCGCTGAAGGGGAGAAACAGCCGCGGGGGATGTATCAAGAAGCAGGAAGCAGTGGTCGGACTTGGCCACATAGTCCGTTGTGATACGATATGAAGGAAAAAGATCCTGCCAGGCCGAGTTAGCAATGAACCGGTCTAATCTTTCATGTATAGTTGGAGTTAAAGGCCCAACTTTTGTCCAAGTAAACCACCCCGATGTTGGCTTACAGTCAAAAAGATTGTTGCGTGAAAGACAATGACGAAAATTATTATTTTTTGATCTAGCCCTTCGGCTACCACCTTGCTTTTTCAGAATCGGATAAGATTTCATTAAAATCCCCTCCTAGAAGCCAGGGGATATTATTATTATTTATATGTACGGAATCGATAATTTCCCATGTTTTGTATTTTTGACTGGTTTCGGAGTAGCCATGCATTCCCGTAAAAAACAAAGTGCGATCATTCGATATGATTTGAGTATGTATATAACGCGACGAATACGAAATTAAAGTAATATTAATATTGTTCGAGATGAAAAGCGCAATACCGGAACACCCATCCGTTGGGGGAATAGCAATAACTTCTAACATACCTAAAGAAAGACAAAGACGGCTACAAGCCGCATTATTAATTTAGTTTCGCATAAGAAGATAACATCCGGATTGGATTGTTGGACATAGTCACGAAAATGTTGAACTACCGGGGCTTGTCCTAGGCCCTGGCAGTTCCAGCAAAGGATCCTCATTTTGCTTGGCGGGGCTGGGAGTCAGCCGTCGCCGGAGAGTTTTTTGAGCTGCTCATCCCAGCCTTAGGAGTCGATCCGGAGGGTTTGGATTTCTTTGGTGGGAGCGACACTTGGATGGGAGAACGACGTTTTGTGCCACGGTTCGGTGGGGCTGGAGCAGGGGCAGGAGTTGCATCATTTAGGTAAGTTTTTAATAGCCATTGGTTAAATTCATTGAAATTTGAGTCGGTAGAAACAGGGGCCTTACGCAATTCAGCTTCAATCTTCTTAATTTGCTGAGCAGTTGGGCTGGGAACACCATCATCCGTGGCATCCCAATCATCATCTGATACATCTTCAGGGATAGGATAGATGATATTTAGGGGTTGGGGCTCGAGAGGGGCTTTCTGTTTCGATTCTGAAGCAGATGGATCTTTGGCAGGGGGACATCACCCATTGTCGGATCAGTGTTGGGTGCTTCCTCAGTGGGTTGATCCGAGAAGGACGCAGCATCGCCCTCGTTTAGAGAGCCTGTGGATAGTTTGTAGCAAAAAACCAGTTTAGATATTGAAAGCTTATTAATAAAGGGGTTAATGATAAGAGAAGGAAAGTGAGATATACCCATAGCATTCGGGTCATTGGTGGGAACATTAGTATTGGCAAAAGCAGCTGGAACAGGAGGAGCTGTGAGGAAGGAAAATAATAAATATAGAATCAGAATTAAAGATAGCAAAAAGGATAAGGTAAGTTTAGATCTAAACCGTAAATAAGATGAAATATTGGAATTAGAATAAGAAAGAGTACCAGTCGGTAGAGGGTTGTTTTGGTTAAGATTAGGCTCAACATAGCGGATACGCCCACGGGTACCAACTGGGCGACGTCTTGGAGGGAGGTAGCGGAGCCACTCCCCATATTGCAGCTTGTTTAGATCTAGAGAAGAACGAATAGGACAGTTTTCAATTGTGTGGCTAATTAATCCACAGCCAGGACATAAAGTGGGAAGGCGTTCGTATTGAAGATGACACATGGTTTTGTTGGCCTCGGATTCAATGAAGACGAAACGGGTGACCGGTTTGGTGATATTCAGGAAAATTTCTACCCGCAGGAAGTCTTTCATATTTCCTTCAAATTCTCGAGTATCAGTTCGTATGACGTTGCCTACCATAGACCCAAGAGCATGTCCCACAAGGTGCGATCGATCAATGTCCTCAAAGAGTGAGGAAGGAAGGGCGAAAATGCGGATCCAGATCCTCATAACGTTGAAGGAATATTCTCCAATAGATTTAGTAGGGTCGTACTCAGTAATGGCTAACCATTCGTCCTTATACAGCCAAGGACCGCGGTTAAGGACTTCATAACAAGAATTGACATCCTTGAATTTTATCTTGAGAAAGTTGTCTTGGATGACAGAAATAGACACCACATTGTTAGGCTTCCAGATGCCTTCAAAAGCGTTAATGACAGCATATATGTCAATAGTTTTGGATGAGATAAAGCATCCTAAAAGGAATAGCTTGGGATCCTCCTTGACAAAATCCCAGCCGAATTCTGGGGTATAAAGGAGTTCTGCTTCCTCATTAGTGAGGTCGATGGAACTGAGTTGGGGGATAGAGGAGGATGCCATGGTAGGGAATAAAGAGAGAAGAAGGATAGTGGGAGGTTTGTGGTAACGTGTTTGTATGTTGGACGTATAAAAAAGAATTGTTTGAGTTAGTTAATCTATGGTAAGTGGTAAGAAAAGGGAAGAGGTAAAGATTTAGAGTCCTTAAAATTTGGGTTAATTTAATATTATAAAGGAAAGTTTGAAAATCAAGAGAATAGTATAGAATTAGAATGATTAAAAGGGGAAACATAATTAAAAAGTTTGATTGTAATAAGTAAGATTCCTTAAAGAATTTATGAATAAAATCAGGAAAAGTAATAAGGATAGAATAGTAATAAAAAAGGTATTGAATGGTTGAGTTATTTTAATGACATAAAGGAAAATTTGAAAAAAGCTTTCCCTATTAAATCTAGTTAGATAGGTAAAAGGAGAAATTTCATTAAAAAGATTAAATAATGACAAATTTAAAACAAAATTTAAGGAAGTATTCCTTGAATGTAGAAAGAATTGTAAAAGAAAGTGTAATAGGAAATAAAGGAAGTATCTGCGGATGTATTTACTGATATTAAGGGGTAGATAAGGAAAGACTGAATTACTATGGAAAATTATAGATGGCATTTTGATAAAGGAGAAAATTAATCTGGAATTTAATATATAATTTAAGGTTGAAAGATTGAGAAAAAGAGGAAAGATATGACAGATAAGATAAAAAGTAAATGGGTAATTAATTGGAAAAATTTTAATAATTAATTTCATTAAAAAGCTTGGAGTAAGTGTGTAGGGAAACGGAAAGATTAATTTCGAAATTAATTTCGGCCAGACTTTTCGAATAATAACTGAAGAAAAGAAAAGGAATTTTGAAAAATTGTAAGTATGATTAGAATTTAGCAGAAAGAGGTCCCTACTTGGCAGGGTTTTGATAAGATCCCTCAAATGGGCTTGTGAAGATTCACCTAAGAAGGCGTAGTATGAATAAAATTCCTTTGTGTTTATCGAATAGAAGCATATATATTCGTAATAACATACATCGTAGAAATTGTAAGTAGCATGCAATGCAATATTATGGCATGAAAGCATACATCTAAAGGCATAAAGAAAGCAAATAAAAAGCAGAGAAAAAAGAAAACAGCCATAAGAAATTACAAACCCAGGGAAAGGAGGAAGCTGGGTAAAGAAAATTATTGCAGACCAAATGAGCAAATAAATAAAGGGGAATATGCAATTAAAATTAACTACTAGCAAATAGATACAGAACCGAAGAGGAAAGGGTAAGTAGGAAATACACAGTTTCCTGCTACGCTGCATGATAATGTTAGCAGAAAGTTCCATTGTCTGCAAAACGTTCATAACAAACATAAAGGAAAAAAAGAGTGAAAAGTTACATAAATTCTTAATTACAGGACATATAGTCAAAAATGAATGCTTATGAATGTTAGGAGTATCTACTGGGAAAGTGATAGTTGTAATGGACCATTCAGGAAAGAGTATTGAGATGAAATAAGGTAGAGAGTGAAAATTTAGTTTAGTTGGAGTTAGAGTATAATAGTATACAATTAAGTAGAGAGAAATAACCACAAAGAGGGTTGTTATTAAATTCCAAAAGAGGGATTGAGATGTGCCAATGTAAGGTAGACAGAAACTAGAATTAAAGGGTTGTGACGGATTGGGGAAGTATGATAGCTGATAAACAAAATTTTGGAAGAAAGGGTAGATAAATGTTTTACCTTTTCGAGTAGGGTCCAAATTAATTTTGTGCATCGAGTGATAAAGTACAAGTATAGAATTCTCCCTAGGGTAGATAAACTATTGATTGAAGATATGACATTTTTAATAGATAATTCAATAATTATTAATGTAAAAGAATAAAACAGAGCGTGAAAATTAAACTTAGATAAAGTTATATTATAGCATAAGGCTTTTATATATATAGAGATTCCCACCAGGTTAAGACTGAAAGCATGTGACAAATTAAGACTGTGTAATAGCTGATAAACACTATGTGTGATGGAAGGGTAGACAAGGGGGTTACCTTTTCTCTTAGGGTCCAAGTTAATATCTTGCATCAGGGTGATAAGGTTCATGTTCTTCTTAAAGTGTGAATTACTATATTTTGTTTGCAGAAAAAGCCCGGTTGCAGTAAATGCAGAAGAATAAAAAGCAATGAAGACCGAATGTATAAAAAGAAAAAGTGGTTGTTCAAACAATTAATAATGTAAGTAATGTGTGAATATCCCATGATGTGGGCTGGTAGAAGGTTCCCTATAAGGGATTGATAACTGTTTGAGTAATTTGTACAGTTTCTCTTAGCTTTAGAGACAGCAGTATGAAGCAAGGAGGTAAAACAAGAATAAAAGAAAGTCAAAGAGAATACGAATAAACAAAATATGTAAAGCTCACATATAATTAATGGTATGTGTAAGAGATCGAAAGAATGCCTATGAAAGGAAGAATAAATACGATTGAGGCAGAGTTTAAAGAGAATTCTATTGTCAGAGCAGAGGATAATACTTAGCATAGAAAAATATATAATAGAAAATTGATTCTCGATACTGTTGGAAAACATCAAATAAACTAAGGAAGAATTAGTTAAAATTAAGACCAAAGCATGTTTTTTTAATATATAATCGATAGAAAGAATAGATGATAACCAGCAGGCAAAATACTGAGACTTAAACATTAAAATCACTTGTATAACACTAAAAGTGGAAAAAAACACAGAGCAAGAGAAGCGCAAATGACAAAAAGAAATAGCAAGAGAGAATAAATTTAAGATTGAAAAGCTCGGGGGATTGTACCTTCGAATCGAATGTCGTCCAACACATTTGGTCCAATTGGCGAAAGATACAAACCCAAACTGGAGAAGGAAAAACAAGGAAAAAGTAAATGGATAAATCCTGATTAAAAGATGATGAAAGATTAAGAAAATTGTGTGGATATGAAACCCTAGCCGAATCGTCGGTCTGAGGAAATCCATGATTAAAACCGTTGATCGGAGAAGAGATATAGCCACCGCTGAAATCCCAAATAAAAAAATATTTAGAGACCATATCCTCGGAATAGAAGATCTGAAAAGGAAAAACATAAGTGAGATTTATTACACAAAATAGATAAAAACGAATAATAAAGAATGAAATGAAAAGCCAAGAGAAGGGTGAGACGAATCGTGTGCAGAAAATAAATCGGATCGAACTTAAAGGGGTTTGCATGTATCTATAACGGATGAATCACTCCGGGGAGGGATGAGAGTGGCCGTTCATCAAACGATAAAAACCCTTCATCAAACGGTTAGATTTTTTACATCCGCCGTGAGTCGCAACAGGGGGAGAAGCCCTCCGATTCAGAAGGGGAACCAGATCCAAAAACAAAGAAAAAAATAAGTCAAGAAATAGATCAGGATAGATTAGAAAGAAAATATTGAAAAGAAAAGAAAAAAAAGAGAGATCCGACGAACCTTACCGTCAAAACCTAGCGATCTCCGATTGGGATTCGTCGATACCGCCCAAAAAGGGAAGATGGTTGGAAGAAAAACAAAGAAAACTGGCCCTTCAACAGATGATTCAAATCTGGTGGGGGTGTTGTGGGACAATAAAAAAGGCCAGATCTCGCAATAAAGAGACATATTAGTGGAAAAAAAACCATAAAAAAAAGAAAACAGAGAAAAACCATAAGAAATAAAGCAAATAGAAAATTGGGACGGGGTGGGATGACCCTTGACATTCTCTTACCGATTTCCAAGGAAATCAATTCTTTATGGTTATCTCGATGAAATGCTGGCAAGATCGGTAGAAAACAGAAAAGTGCCGTGTGGGGGAAGGGAAATGGAAGAGAGAGAGGGGAAACAACGGCCGGAAAAAAGAGAAAAACGAGAAGAACAAGCCAACACCCAAGAAAGACCCCAGAAAAATTGAGAGAGAATTGAGAGCCATCCCACACCCACCCGTTACCCGTTGGAATTTTAGCTACCCGTTGGATTTTTAACTGAGTAAAAAGTACAGAAATTGAGGTTTTGCAATATAATTGTGTTGAAAAGCTCTTAATCAGTTATTTGAACTCCTAATATTTGAATAAAACATTTTTGCGGTCCTTTTTTAGAGGTTTCAGACAAGCAGGTCTAAATGGGCCTTTCAATGGGCCCGTTGGAATTTTAACTGAGTAAAAAGTATAAAATTGAGGGTTTGCAATATAATTGTGTTGAAAAGCTCCTAATCAATTACATAAACTCCTAAGATTTGATTAAAACTTTTTTTGCAGTCCTATTTGTAGAGGTTTCGGACGAGCGGGTCGAAATTGGGCCTTTCAATGGACACATTGGAATTTTAACTTAGTAAAAAGTATAGAAATTGAGGTTTTGCAATATAATTGTGTTGAAAAGCTCCTAATCAATTATTTGAACTCCTAAAATTTGATTAAAACTTGTTTTGCGGTCCTTTTTGTAGAGGTTTCGGACGAGCACGTCTAAATGGGCTTTTCAATGGACCCGTTGGAATTTTAACTGAGTAAAAAGTCAAGAAATTGAGGTTTTGCAATATAATTGTGTGAAAAGCTCCTAGTCAATTACATAAACTCCTAAAATTTGATTAGGGCCTTTCAATAGACCCGTTGGAATTTTAACTAGCTAAAAAGTACAGAAATTGAGGTTTTGCAATATAATTGTGTTGAAAAGCTCCAAATCAATTATTTGAACACCTAAAATTTGATTGAAACTTGTTTTGCGGTCCTTTTTGTCGAGGTTTTGGACGAGCAGGTCTAAATGGGCCTTTCAATGGACCCGTTGGAATTTTTACTGAGTAAAAAGTACATAAATTGAGGTTTTGCAATATAAGTGTGTTGAAAATCTCCTAATCAATTACATGATCTCCTAAAATTTGATTAAAACTTGTTTCGCTGTCCTTTTTTTAGAGGTTTCAGACGAGCAGGTCTAAATGGGCCTTACAATGGACCCATTGGAATTTTAACTGAGTAAAAAGTACAGAAATTGAGGTTTTGCAATATAATTGTGTTGAAAAGCTACTAATCAATTATTTGAACTCCTAAAATTTGATTAAAACTTGATTTGCGGTCCTTTTTGTAGAGGTTTCGGACGAGCAGATCTAAATGGGCCTTACAATGGAGCCGTTGGAATTTTAACTGAGTAAAAAGTACAGAAATTGAGGTTTTGCAATATAATCGTGGTTAAAAGGTCCTAATCAATTATTTGAACTCCTAAAATTTGAATAAAACTTGTTTTATGGTCCTTTTTGTCGAAGTTTCGGACGAGTAGGTCTAAATGGGCCTTTCACTGGGCCCGTTGGAATTTTAACTGATTAAAAAGTATAAAAATTGAGATTTTTGAATATAATTATGTTGAAAAGATCCTAATCAATTATTTGATCTCCTAAAATTTTATTCAAACTTGTTTTGCGGTCCTTTTTGTCTAAGTTTCGGACGAGCAGGTCTAAATGGGCCTTACAATGGACCTGTTGGAATTTTAACTGAGTAAAAAGTACAGAAATTGAGGTTTTGCAATATAATTGTCTTGAAAATCTCCTAATCAATTACATGATCTCCTAAAATTTGATTAAAACTTGTTTTGCAGTCCTTTTTGTAGAGGTTTCAGACGAGCAGGTCTAAATGTGCCTTACAATGGGCCCATTGGAATTTTAAATGAGTAAAAAGTACAGAAATTGAGGTTTTGCAATATAATTGTGTTGAAAAGATCCTAATCAATTATTTGAACTCCTATAATTTGAATAAAAGTTGTTCTGTAGTCCTTTTTGTAGAGGTTTCGGACGAGCATGTCTAAATGGGCCTTTCAATGGACCCGTTGGAATTTTATCTGAGTAAAAAGTACAGAAATTGAGGTTTTGCATTATAATTGGGTTGAAAATCTCCTAATAATTTACATGATCTCCTAAAATTTGATTAAAACTTGTTTTGCGGTCCTTTTTGTAGAGGTTTTGGATGACCAGGTCTAAATGGGACTTTCAATGGACCTGTTGGAATTTTAACTGAGTAAAAAGTACAGAAATTGAGGTTTTGCAATATAATTGTGTTGAAAATCTACTAATCAATTATTTGAACTCCTAAAATTTGAATAAAACTTTTTTGCAGCCCTTTTTGTAGAGTTTTCGGACGAGCAGGTCTAAATGGGCCTTACAATGGACCCGTTGGAATTTTAACTGAGTAAAAAGTACAGAAATTGAGGTTTTGCAATATAATTGTCTTGAAAATCTCCTAATAAACTATTTGAACTCCTAAAATTTGATTAAAACTTGTTTTGTAGTTCTTTTGTAGATGTTTCGGACGAGCTGGTCTAAATTGGCCTTTCAATGGACCCGTTGAAATTTTAACTGAGTAAAAAGTACATAAATTGAAGTTTTACAATATAATTGTGTTGAAAAGCTCCCAATCAATTATTTGAACTCCTAAAATTTGAATAAAACCTTTTTGTCGTCCTTTTTGTCGAAGTTTCGGACGAGCAAGTCTAAATGGGCCTTACCATGGGCCTTTTGGAATTTTAACTAAGTAAAAAGTATAAAAATTGAGGTTTTTCAGTATAATTGTGTTGAAAAGCTCATAATTAATTATTTGAACTCCTAAAAATTGATTAAAACTTGTTTTACGGTCCTTTTTGTCGAGGTTTCGGACGAGTAGGTCTAAATGGTCCTTTCAATGGACCCTTTGGAATTTTAACTGAGTAAAAGGTACAGAAATTGGGGTTTTGTAATATAAATGTGATGAAAAGCTCCTAATCAATTACAAGAACTCCTAAAATTTGATTAAAACTTGTTTCGCATCCCTTTTTGTAGAGGTTTCGGACGAGCAGGTCTAAATGGGCCTTACAATGGACCGGTTGGTATTTTAACTGAGTAAAAAGTACAGAAATTGAGGTTTTGCAATATAATTGTGCTGAAAATCTGCTAATCAATTATTTAAACTCCTAAAATTTGATTAAAACTTGTTTTGCGGTCCTTTTTTCGCGGTTTCGGACGAGCTGGTCTAAATGGGCCTTTCAATGGACCCGTTGGAATTTTAACTGAGTAAAAAGTACAGAAATTGAGGTTTTGCAATATAAGTGTGTTGAAAATCTCCTAATCAATTACATGATCACCTATATTTTGATTAAAACTTGTTTTGTGGCCCTTTTTGTAGAGGTTTCGGACGAGCAGATCTAAATGGGCCTTTCAATGGACCTATTGGAATTTTAACTGAGTAAAACGTACAGAAATTGAGGGTTTGCAATATAATTGTGTTGAAAATCTCCTAATCAATTACATGAACTCCTAAAATTTGATTAAAACTTATTTCGCGACACTTTTTGTAGAGGTTTCGGACGAGCAGGTCTAAATGGGCCTTACAATGGACCAGTTGGAATTTTAACTGAGTAAAAAGTACAGAAATTGAGGTTTTGTAATATAATTGTAATGAAAAGCTCCTAATCAATTACATGAACTCCTAAAATTTCATTAAAACTTGTTTCGTGGCCCTTTTTGTAGAGGTTTCGGACGAGCAGGTCTAAATGGGCCTTACAATGGACCCGTTGGAATTTTAACTGAGTAAAAAGTAAAGAAATTGAGGTTTTGCAATATAATTGTGTTGAAAAGCTACTAATCAATTATTTGAACTCCTAAAATTTTAATAAAACTCTTTTGCGGTCGTTTTTGTAGAGGTTTCGGACGAGCAAGTCTAAATGGGCCTTTCAATTGACCCGTTGGAAATTTAACAGAGTAAAAACTTTAAAAATTGAGGTTTTGCAATATAACTGTGTTGAAAAACTTTAAATTTTTATTCAATTTTTAGAAGTTCAAATAATTGATTAGGAGCTTTTCAACCCAATTATATTGAAAAACCTCAATTTTTATACTTTTTACTCAATTAAAATTCCAACAGGTCCATTGTAAGGCCCATTTAGACCTGCTCGTCCGAAACCATTACAAAAAGGGCCGCAAAACAGTTTTTAATTAAATTTTAGAAGATCGTGTAATTGATTAGTAGCTTTTCAACACAATTATATTGCAAAACCTCAATTTTTGTACTTTTTACTCTGTTAAAATTCCAACGAGTCCATTGTAAGGCCCATTTAGACCTGCTCGTCCGAAACCTCTACAAAAAGGGCCGCAAAACAAGTTTTAATCAAATTTTAGAAGATCATGTAATTGATTAGGAGATTTTCAACACTCTTATATTGCAAAACCTCAATTTCTGTACTTTTTACTTAGTTAAAATTCCAACGGGTGAGCATGCGATGATGGCCCGGTGGTCAGAGCACGCTCACCTGCTCCACTCCCTTCCCCTTAGGTCCCGGGTTCAAGATCCCTCAGGAGCATTGCCTTCACCTAGATTTCCCCCCTCCCCCTCTAGGTAGAAGTAGAATAGGATTTTCAAAAAAAAAATTCCAACGGGTCCATTGAAAGGCCCATTTAGACCTACTCGTCCGAAATTTCGACAAAAAGGACCGCAAAACAAGTTTTAATCAAACTTTAGGAGTTCAAATAATTGATTAGGATCTTTTCAACACAATTATATTCAAAAACCTCAATTTTATACTTTTTACTCAGTTAAAATTCCAACTGGCCCATTGAAAGGCCCATTTAGACCTACTCGTCCGAAATCTCTACGAAAAGTACCGCAAAAAAGTTTTATTCAAATTTTAGGAGTTCAAATAATTAATTAGGAGATTTTCAACACAATTATGTTGCAAAACCTCAATTTCTATACTTTTTAATCAATTAAAATTCTAACAGGTCCATTGAAAGGCCCATTTAGACCTGCTCGTCCGAAACCTCTACAAAAAGGGCCACAAAATAAGTTTCAATCAAAATATAGGAGATCATGAAATTGATTAGGAGATTTTTAACACACTTATATTGCAAAACCTCAATTTCTGTACTTTTTACTCAGTTAAAATTCCAACGGTTCCATTGAAAGGCCCATTTAGACCAGCTCGTCCGAAACCTCGATAAAAAGACCGCAAAACAAGTTTTAATCAAATTTTAGGAGTTTAAATACTTGATTAGAGCTTTTCAACACAATTATATTGCAAAACCTCAATTTCTGTACTTTTTACTCAAATAAAATTCCAACGGGTTCATTGAAAGGCCCATTTAGACCTGCTCGTCCGAAACCTCTACAAAAAGGACCGCAAAACAAGTTTTAATCAAATTTTAGGAGTTCAAATAATTGATTAGGATCTTTTCAACACAATTATATTCAAAAACCTCAATTTTTATACATTTTACTCAGTTAAAATTCCAACGGGCCCATTGAAAGGCCCATTTAGACCTACTCGTCCGAAACCTCGACAAAAAGGACCACAAAACAAGTTTTATTCAAATTTTAGGAGTTCAAATAATTGATTAGGAGCTTTTAACCACAATTATATTGCAAAACCTCAATTTCTCTACGTTTTACTCAGATAAATTTCTAACGGGTCCATTGTAAGGCCCATTTAGACCTGCTCGTCCGAAACCTCTATAAAAAGGGCCGCAAAATAAGTTATAATCAAATATTAGGAGATCATGTAATTGATTAGGAGATTCTCAACACACTTATATTGCCAAACCTCAATTTCTGTACTTTTTACTCAGTTAAAATTCCAATGGGTCCGTTGAAAGGCCCATTTAGACCAGCTCGTCCGAAACATCGACAAAAAGGACCGCAAAACAAGTTTTAATCAAATTTTAGGAGTTCAAATAATTGATTAGTAGCTTTTCAAAACAATTATATTACAAAACCTCAATTTCTATACTTTTTACTCAGTTAAAATTCCAACGGGTCCATTGTAAGGCCCATTTAGACCTGCTCGTTTGAAACCTATACAAAAAGGACCGCGAAACAAGTTTTAATCAAATTTTAGGAGATCATGTAATTGATTAGGAGATTTTCAACACACTTATATTGCAAAACCTCAATTTCTGTACTTTTTACTCAGTTAAAATTCCAACGGGTCCATTGAAAGGCCCATTTAGACCTGCTCGTCCGAAACCTGGACAAAAAGGACCGCAAAACAAGTTTCAATCAAATTTTAGGAGTTGAAATAATTGATTTGGAGCTTTTCAACACAATTATATTGCAAAACCTCAATTTCTGTACTTTTTACCTAGTTAAAATTCCAACGGGTCTATTGAAAGGTCCATTTAGACCTGCTCGTCCGAAACCTCGACAAAAAGGACCGCAAAACAAGTTTTAATCAAATATTTAGGAGTTCAAATAATTGATTAGTAGCTTTCAAATTCAATTATATTGCAAAACCTACATTTCTGTACTTTTTACTCAGTTAAAATTCCAACAGGTCCAATGTAAGGCCCATTTTAGACCATTTCGTCCGAAACCTCTACAAATAGGGCCACAAAACAAGTTTTAATCAAAATTTAGGAGATCATGTAATCGAATAGGTGATTTTCAACACACTTATATTGCAAAATCTCAATTTCTATACTTTTTACTCAGTTAAAATTCCAACGGGTCCTTTGAAAGGCCTATTTAGACCTGCTCGTCCGAAGCCTCAACAAAAAGGACCGCAAAACAAGTTTTAATCAAATTTTAGGAGTTCAAATAATTGATTAGGAGCTTTTCAACACAATTATATTGCAAAACCTCAATTTCTGTACTTTTTACTCAGTTAATATTCCAACGGGTCCATTGTAAGGCCTATTTAGACCTGCTTGTCCGAAACCTCTACAAAAAGGGCCGCAAAACAAGTTTTAATCAAATCTTAGGAGATCATGTAATTGATTAGGAGATTTTCAACACAATTATATTGCAAAACCTCAATTTATGTACTTTTTACTTAGTTAAAATTCCAACGGGTCCATTGAAAGGCCCATTTAGACCTGCTCGTCCGAAACCTCGACAAAAAGGACCGCAAAATAAGTTTTAATCAAATTTTAGGAGTTCAAATAATTTATTAGGAGCTTCTCAACACAATTATATTGCAAAACCTCAATTTTTGTACTTTTTACTCAGTTAAAATTCCAACGGGTCCATTGTAAGGCCCATTTAGACCTGCTCGTCCGAAACCTCTACAAAAAGGGCCGCAAAACAAGTTTTAATCAAATTTTAGGAGATCGTGTAATTGATTAGGAGATTTTCAACACACTTATATTGCAAAACCTTAATTTTTTTACTTTTTACTCAGTTAAAATTCTAACGGGCCCATTGAAAAGCCCATTTAGACCTACTCCTCCGAAACCTCGATAAAAAGGACCGCAAAACAAAGGTTTAATCAAATTTTAGGAGTTCAAATAATTGATTAGGAGCTTTTCAACACAATTATATTGCAAAACCTCAATTTCTGTACTTTTTACTCAGTTAAAATTCCAACGGGTCCATTGTAAGGCCTATTTAGACCTGCTTGTCCGAAACCTCTACAAAAAAGGCCGCAAAACAAATTTTAATCAAATTTTTGGAGATCATGTAATTGATTAGGAGATTTTCAACACAATTATATTGCAAAACCTCAATTTCTGTACTTTTTACTTAGTTAAAATTCCAACGGGTCCATTGAAAGGCCCATTCAGACCTGCTCGTCCGAAACCTCGACAAAAATGACCGCAAAATAAGTTTTAATCAAATTTTAGGAGTTCAAATACTTTATTAGGAGCTTCTCAACACAATTATATTGCAAAACCTCAATTTCTGTACTTTTTACTCAGTTAAAATTCCAACGGGTCCATTGTAAGGCCCATTTAGACCTGCTCGTCCGAAACCTCTACAAAAAGGGCTGCAGAACAAGTTTTAATCAAATTTTAGGAGATCATGTAATTTTTGTACTTTTTAATCAGATGATAGTTTTGTATTTCTTCGCAATGAAACAGCAGAAATGGATAGATTGCGTTACGTCCTTTCCCTATATGCATCATCTTCCGGTCAAACGGTAAACTTTGATAAGTCTACCGCTTACTGCAGTCGCGGGTGTTCCTCCGCTTTTCTCCATGCTATGCGTTCAACTCTGGGTGTACGCCTAGTGGATGATCCAGGCATATATTTGGGAGTCCCCCTTTTAATCAAAAAGAATAGGACTGCCTCCTTAGGCTTTGTGAGAGATAAAGTCCAATCCCGTATGAGCAAATGGGATAACAGTTTCCTTTCATATAGTGGAAGAGAAATCCTCATTAAGGCTGTCGCACAAGCTATGCCACAATATGTGATGTCCTGCTATCTCTTACCCCAAACATAATTGATGACATTACTGTGTCAATACGGCGATATTGGTGGTCAGGTCATAGTAATAAGCGTGGCTGGCCGCTTTTGTCATGGGATTCTCTCTGCAAGCCTAAGAATGTGGGAGGCCTAGGTTTCTGCGACCTGCGTTCCTTTAATATTGCCCTTTTAGGGAAGCAAATTTGGCATCTGCTGTCACATCCGGACTCTCTCTTGGCAAGGGTCTTTCGTGCTAAATACTACCCTTCCGGCGATCTCCTGAATGCCTCGGCGGACAAGCGGGCTTCGTTCGCCTGGAAAGGTTTGCACCACGCAATCCACTCCCTGGGGCCTGGTTATTTTTGGTGGCCCGGGATCAAGAGCTCAATACGTCTGCTCAGTGATACATGGGGAGGGGATAAACCGATTACGCTTTTTGGACAATATATGGACAATGAAGAGCTCCCATTGCGTTGTCGGGACTACATGTTGCGTGACTGTGCTTCATGGGATGAGTCCAAACTTCGAAATGATTTCGACAAGGATAATGTCGATAGTATCATCCGGGTTCCAATTTATAAGGATAGACCGGACAAATTGGTCTGGGGACAACATGACTCTGGGAACTATATAGTCAGGTCAGGGTACTTTTTTCTTCATCAACCAGCTAGGCCGCTGCAGCGACCTACACGTCTCTAGAAGGTAATATCTAAATCTCCGACTTTGCCAAAAATACGCTCTTTCAGCTGGCGAGCGGGCCGTGATGCCTTACCCACGGGGGAAAAGCTCAGAGCGATACATCATACAGATGGACATTGTCCATTTTGCCCAGCGGTGTTGGAATCCGCTATGCATGCCCTTCGTGATTGCCCAACTGCTCAGGATGTTCTCCGCCTAGTGGGACTCCCATCGAGCGTCTACACCAGTAACACAAGCACAATGGTGGCATGGCTGTCAGAAGGAACTTATTGTTTAAACGCCTCCGGCTTTGCTCTGCTACTCACAACGATTTGGAATATCTGGAACCGTCGTAATGACTGGGTTCATTCCCAAAGACTTCAGCCATCCTGGCTTACGGCCATGAATGCTACCGGTCTTCTACAGGAATACGCAGCCGCTAACGCCCTCCCTGCTGTGTCAGCCGCCGTACCAGCCGCAGCCCCCCACGATGGAAGCCGCCAAGCCCGGGCTGTATAAAGATAAACGTAGACGGAGCCTTTCATCCAGGATCTGGTGATGCAGCTGTCGGAGTCATTGCCAGGGATGCACATGGCTCGATTGTTGGAGGATGTGCTGTCCATGAGGCAGGCTGTCATGATGCCACCATGGTCGAACTACATGCCATCATTGCGGGTATCATGATGACCCGAGATAGAGGGTGGGGCGAGGTGCTCATTTAATCCGACTCGGCTACGGTGGTCAACAAGCTCTCGCGCACCACTGAGGACAACTCCCTACTGGGACCACAGATTGCAGATACGCAGGCCTTGCTTAGATCTTTTCCTTTAATCACTCTTTCTTTTGTACCTAGATCGGCCAATTTTATGGCCCATAACTTAGCCACTTGGGCTTTACGCTTTACCTCTTCTGTGTACTTTGATTCAGTTGTTCCTGACTGTATTAACGTCGATGTACTGGCTGATTCTCAGCCTTTTTCTTGTTATAATAATAACAACACTCAGGGCACTCTTTTCCCCTTAGGTTCACTTTGTGCTTCGGCACAAGGTGATTAGAGGGGTTTTTAATGAGGCCTTTTTTCAACAAAAAAAAATTCCAACGGGTCCATTGAAAAGCCCATTTAGACCTGCTCCTTCGAAACCTCGATAAAAAGGACCGCAAAACAAGTTTTAATCAAATTTTAGGAGTTCAAATAATTGATTAGGAGCTTTTCAACACAATTATATTGCAAAACCTCAATTTCTGTACTTTTTACTCAGTTAAAATTCCAACGGATCCATTGTAAGGCCTATTTAGACATGCTCATCCGAAACCTCTACAAAAAGGGTCGTAAAACAAATTTTAATCATCAACACAATTATATTGCAAAACCTAAATTTCTGTACTTTTTACTCAGTTAAAATCCCAACGGGTCCAATGAAAGGCCCATTTAGACCTGCTCGTCCGAAACCTCGACAAAAAGGACCGCAAAATAAGTTTTAATCAAATTTTAGGAGTTTAAATAATTGATTAGGAGCTTTTCAACATAATTATATTGAAAAACCTCAATTTTTATACTTTTTACTCAGTTAAAATTCCAACGGGCCCATTGAAATGCCCATTTAGACCTGCTTGTCCGAAACCTCTACAAAAAGGACCGCAAAAAAGTTTTATTCAAATTTTAGGAGTTCAAATAATTAATTATGAGCTTTTCAACACAATTATATTGCAAAACCTCAATTTCTGTACTTTTTACTCAGTTAAAATTTCAACGGGTACAGGTCTTTTGGAATGAAAATTCTCTTAACTCTCTCTATCCTCATTCACATCCTCTCTCCTCACTTCTTCCCCCTGCCACCTCCCAACCACCGTCCCACACCGCCTCCTCTGCCCCAGATCCTACTCACGCTGCCACCAACACCACCACAGCCACCATGGCTCTTATCTAAATCCTAAACAACGTTAGCTTCTCTCTTTCATTCCAACACCCGAAGGGAATTTATATTTAACTTTCTTTGGCTCGTTATTCAAATCTCATGGATTGTTTTATGGGTGCCATCCTATTGAATTGCTGGGGCTGGGCTTCTTTTGGAGACCGGGTTACAACAGTAACATACGCATTCGTCAAGATAATTGGGGTGGTTCTTCCCCGATTACACTTTTTGGTGAGCATATGGATAACGAAGAGATCCCAAGCTGCTGTCGTGACTTTACGGCACGCGACATGTTAAGTTGGGATGAGAATAAGATTCGCACCTATTTTGATAGGGATGATGCCGACCGTATCCTTTGCATCCCAATTACCGGTGATGGAAGAGACTCCCTGATATGGGGTCACCATTACTCCGGGATCTATTCAGTCCGATCCGGGTATTTCTTTTTATAGCAAACTTGCCGACCCCTTCCACGACCGACCCCCCTTTGGAGAACCATATCTAAGGCACCAACACTGCCTAAGGTCCGATCTTTTGGTTGGAGGGCGGGCCGTGATGCACTCCCCACGGGAGATCGACTACTTGCAGCCAATTTATCCCCTTGCCACTGCCCATTTTGTCCCAATATTCAGGAAACGACCTTGCATGCGCTCCGGGACTGTCCAGGGGCACTGGAGGTCCTACAGCTGGCAGGATTACCGCCCGTTCTCTATTCTAGTCGCGCCTCCACCATGGCCTCCTGGTTAACCGAAGGCACTAAGGGTCTGACTAGTACGGGATTTGCTCTTTTCCTAACCGTGCTTTGGAACATTTGGAACCGTCGAAATGATTGGGTCCACTCTGCACGATTGCAGCCACCATGGATGCACAAGGACTTATGCAAGATTATGCCAGTGCCAACTCCCTCCCAACCATGCAGCCGTCTCTTGCCGAACCCGCCACTGCACTGCCACGATGGAGGCCGCCACCACCCGCAACAGTGAAGATCAATGTTGATGGCGCGTTCCACCCGGAGTCTGGCTCCGCTGCTTTTGGAGTCGTTGCCCGAGATATCTATTGAACCATCCTTGGTGGTTGTGCTGTCCATGAGGCCGGTTGTGCTAATGCAACTGTGACGGAGCTTCATGATGTTGTTACCGGGATCACGTTGTCTGCGGATAGAGGTTGGCGTGATGTGCTCCTTGAATCCGACTCTGCTATCATCATCAACAAGCTCACTCGTACCACGGATGATGCTTCCTTGTTGGGCCCCCAGATTGCGATGGCCAAGGCCCTGCTTGATACTATTCCGCGACTTCGGTTGCAATTTGTACCTCGATCTGCTAACTCTGTAGCCCATACTTTAGCTACTTGGGCTTTGTGTTGAGTGGATCGAATGATCGAAAAGAACCAAGAGGGGGGTGAATTGGATTTTTAAAGGTTTAGGTGGTGGAAATTGCAAATTAAAAAGATAGACAAGGAATTCTAGAGTGGTTAAAGTTCCAAATGAACTCTACATCCACTACCTTAGCTTCACTAAGGATTTGCAACAATTCCACTAATTGCTCTTCCCCTTTTCTAGGCTAAGGAGGTAACCCTTACACTTTTCGGTTAAATTTTCTACCCAAAATTTAACCCAATCCTTACACAAATAAAATAAAGATTTTGATGGCTAAGAAAGTATCTCTCAATACAAATTGTAGCCCAATTACAAGCACTCAACCCAATTGAAATGATAAGAATGAAAAATACAATTGGGGTTTCTAGACAATATTGGGATTTAGGCACAAATGCTTGGATTTGATGTTTGGATGTTTGCTTTTGGATCAATAGTTGTTGCTGGAGCTTTTAGAGGTCCCTTTTATACCTTCTCATTGATTTCTAGCCGTTGTGGTTGTTGCATTCATCAATAGAGTCGTTGGGAGTGTTATCTCACCTCCATAAATGCAGTCTACAACCACTCGTTTCGAAACGCCCGACCCTGTTTCAAAACGGACCAAAATAGAAAGAGCCGTTGGGGTGCATTTAAGAGCCCGTATCGAAACGGTTTTACCTGTTTCGAAACACTTTTTCCACTGTCAAGGGTCGTTTCGAAACGGATCGAACTCGTTCTGAAACACCTTAAGGGTTTCTGAAAAATTAGTTAAAAACTTGCAACGGTCATATTTTTCAAATCAAATGAAGAACCGTTTCGAAACACTTGATGTCGTTTCGATACGAGTTCTCTATGTTCTAAAGCCATTTCGATACTTGTTTCGAAACATGGGTTGGCATTGTTGAAAATGTTTCGATAACCGTTTCGAAACACCTTAGGCCGTTTCGAAATAGGGACTCGAAAAACATTGTTTCAGCTTTAATCAAATTTTAGGAGTTTAAATACTTGATTAGTAGCTTTTCAACACAATTATATTGCAAAACCTCAATTTATGTACTTTTTACTCATATAAAATTCCAACGGGTCCATCAAAAGCATAGGTTCATAAAACATAATGGAAATAAAGATGCAAACTTAATCCTAAAATGCATAGATAATATGATATGGCATGAATATCCTAGGCCTCGTCGTCACCATCATCATCCGAAGTCTCATCATCGCTCTTGACTTGAGAACGACGAAACTTCATCCATTGGCCATAGAAGGTAGAGAAGGACATATCCATGTTCGAGTGCGAATTCTCAAGGGATTGGATTCGTTCCTCTACATTTTGCAAGCGAGTGTTGATGGCACCAAAACTCGAAGCCATGTTAGTGTCCATGGCATTGAACCGCTCGGTAATGAGAGCCGTGAGAGCTTCATTGTTTCCAACTTGAGCTTGTGGTTGAGATTCAATGGGAGGAGGATGAGGTGCTTCCCTATCAACACGTGCCCAAGCATTGTTCACATAGTGAAAACCGGACTTACGGAGAGAGGACTCACTAATTTTTGACTTGCGGGGTTCTGGAGAGTCGTAGGTGCAATCGAGACCAAGCTTGCTAAAGATGTGACTTAAGACCGTTCCATAAGTGAAAGACTTCAAGGCATCGGTGTCACGAAGCTTAATATTGTTAACCATCTCGGCAAATATGATCTTAGCAAGATTAGGGCGCTCACCACGACGGAAACACTCAAGCCAAAAATAGTCAACTTGACGGATGTGAGAATATTTACCTCCGGAGGGGCGAAGGAACCATGAGACCATCAAATGGAGGAAACGATCGTGCGAATCCAAGGTAAGCACTTGACCGGTGTGAGAACCAAAGTGACTCTCATTCTCAATTCCTACATCCTTAAGAGAAAATGTAGACTCCAAGAGAGGGACATTAACAACAAACTTTTTCCCCAAAATATAAGATTCAATCCCAACAACTTCAGAGTTTGTTTCATCATTGATAAGGTGAGCATTGGAGTAAAAGAGAAGTACCATGTGTTTGTAGAAAATGTCTGGGATGCTCAACAAACCAAGAAAATCCCAATCTTTCAAAAGCTGGAGGTAACGGAAAAGAAATCGCTCGGAGTTAAGGAAGTTGAGATAAATCACGCGCTCACGACGAACTTCGTACTCCTTGACATATTTGAACCGTTCTCTCAACTCTGTAGTTCGAAGAGATTTTTGAAAGAGCAGGGCGAGATTTGGACGTATACTCGATTCACCGGTTTGAATGGACTTACGCTTTTTGTTAACGTTCTCCGTCATCCTAAAAATACAAGCAAGCAAGCGAGAAAAGGAAAAACTTAGGTGTATGCATAGATTTCGTAATTCAATCCAATAATAAATCACACTTAGGTTTAAAAACAAGTTTTTAAAACAAATAAACAAAACAAAATAAAAACACAAAAATTTTAAGAGAAAAACAGTAAAAAAAATACGAGTAAAAATTTTTATATTCGAATCAGAAAATTGAAGATTTTGAATTTTTTTTTTACAAAATATGAAAAACCCAAGCATAAAAACATATAAACTATACAAAAATAAATATTTCTAACCTAAGATTCGAATAGAAATTGAAGGAAAAAGAAAAAGAGGAAAAATACCTTAGTTTGGGATTTTGGATGAATGGATGAAAATCCTTGCACAAAGTTGTTGAATCTTGCTTAGACTTGTGTTTTAGAGAAAAACCCCTCAAGATTTGGTGAAAAACAAAGAGGTTTAGAGGGTTTTTATAGGGAAAAAATTGGAACTAGGGTTTTTAGGGTTTGGGAGAGTTTTAATTAAAGTGAAACTTTAACATTAAAAGCCCTTATTAAAGCAGTCCGCGAAACCGTTTCGGAACGGGCTTGACCGTTTTGAAACGCGGGCACGAGACTTTGACCGTTTTTAGAACTCCAGCTGACCGTTTCGATACGGGGTTGACCGTATCGAAGCCCCGTTGACTCGTATCGAAACTTGTTTCGATACACCCCTTGGCAGTAGCCAAAACATTTCGAAACATTGTTAAGGCGTTTTCGGAACGCCCTTCTCTCAGATATGAATTTTAAAGCATCCGTATCGAAACAGGTTGACCCGTTTCGATACACCTGGGCCTGGAAGTGCAGATGAGGCTCTAAAAGTGCAGAAAATTGAATTTTTCTAAGGCCTAACATGCATGAATGACATGAATGGGCAGGAAAAACATATGCGAACATAAACATACTCCCCCTAGCTATAGGCATGGATGAAATTAGGATTAAAAACACATAAACATGGCATTTCACAAGATCAAGCAATTTTAAGCACAAAAGAGGTCCTAAAAGGTCAAGATAGGCTAGCTAGACCTAACTCTCTCCTAAGGGACCAAAAACGCTCTTTGTCTAAAGGTTTTGTAAATATGTCCGCTAATTAATTTAAGGTGTCTACATACTCTATAACCACATCTTCTTTAAGGAAATGATCTCTAATGAAATGATGCCTTATTTCTATGTGTTTGGTTCTAGAGTGTTGGATGGGATTTTTTGTTAAACATATAGCACTAGTGTTGTCACATTTTAGGGGTATGGTTTCAACTTTAATTCCATAATCTAAGAGATGTTGCTTCATCCAAAGGACTTGAGCACAACGACTCCCTAAGGATATGTACCCAGCTTCGGTGGTAGATAAGGCTACACTATTTTGTTTCTTAGAGAACCAAGATATGAGCATACTACCTAGGAATTGACAAGTTCCCGAAGTACTCTTCCTATCGATTTTGCATCCCCCATAATCCACATCCGAATAAGCATGAAGGTTGAAGGTGGAGTCTCTAGGGTACCAAAGACCTAAAAAAGGAGTATCTCTAAGGTACCTAAAGATTCTCTTAACGGCTATAAGGTGAGACTCTCTAGGACTAGCTTGAAACCTAGCACACAAGCAAACACTAAACAAGATATCCGGTCTACTTGCGGTAAGGTAAAGTAATGATCCAATCATAGAACGGTAAAGCTTAGAGTCAACACACTTACCTCCTTCATCTTTTTCAAGCTTTGTAGATGAGCTCATAGGTATGGCTTGAGGCTTTGCATTCTCCAAGCCAAACTTCTTGAGCATATCCTTTATGTACTTTGCTTGATTGATGAAGGTGTCATCCTTCTTTTGCTTGATTTGGAGTCCCAAAAAGAATGAGAGCTCCCCCATCATGCTCATCTCGAATTCACCTTGCATTAGCTTAGCAAACTCTTGGCAATGCCATTCGTTAGTAGAACCAAAAATAATATCATCAACATAAATTTGAACTACCAAGATGTCATTTTTATACATTTTTATAAAGAGTGTAGTGTCCACCTTACCTTTTTCAAAACCCTTTTCAATTAAAAAGTTTGAAAGTCTTTCATACCAAGCTCTAGGAGCTTGTTTTAAACCATAAAGAGCTTTGGTGAGTTTGAAAACATGATTTGGAAATTTTGAGTCTTCAAAACCCGGTGGTTGTTCCACATACACTTCCTCATTTATAAAACAATTTAAAAACGCGCTTTTAACATCCATTTGAAAAGGCTTGAAATTATGATAACATGCATATGCAAGCAACATCCTAATGGCTTCCATTCTAGCTACGGGTGCATAGGTTTCATCAAAATCTATTCCCTCTTCTTGAGTGTAACCTTGTGCTACAAGTCTAGCTTTATTTCTCACAATGTTACCACTCTCATCTAGCTTGTTCCTAAAGACCCATTTAGTTCCTATGGTAGATTGATTACTAGGCCTATCAAATAATGTCCAAACGTTACTTCTCTCAAATTGATTTAACTCTTCTTGCATAGCCATAATCCAAAAATCATCTTTCAATGCTTCTTTTATATTCTTAGGCTCTATGCATGAGATAAATGCAACATGCTTCATTAATCTAAGAGAAGATCGAGTGGTTACCCCCTTGGATGGATCACCCAAGATTTCACCATCTTTGACATAGTTGAACTCCCTTGGGTAGCTCACTTCCTTTTCCTCAAGAGCCAAGTCCTTCAAGGCTTCAAGAGGTGGATCTTGTGTGTCCTCTTCTTTTGTTGTTGGAATCTCATCCTCCTTTGAAGTTTGTCCTCCATCAAAGGCATTTATGATTCCTACATCATCATCATCACAAGAATCCTTCCTTGGAAGGAGGTTATCATCGAATACAACATGTATAGATTCTTCTACTACTAAAGTTCTCTTGTTAAATACTCGATAGGCTTTAGAGGTTAAAGAATATCCTATGAAAATAGCTTCATCACTTTTTGCATCAAATTTACCTAAGTTGTCTTTTCCATTATTTAAAACAAAACACTTGCAACCAAAGGGTGAAAATAGCTAATGTTAGGCTTTTTAGATTTTAAAATCTCATAAGGTGTTTTCTTTAAAATTGTCCTAATCATTACTCGATTAACAATATAGCAAGCGGTGTTTGTGGCTTCCGCCCAAAAGTATTTAGGTAAATTATTTTCACAAAGCATGGTTCTAGCCATTTCTTGCAAAGTTCTATTTTTCCTCTCAACTACCCCATTTTGTTGAGGAGTTCGAGGAGCCGAAAAATTGTGGCTAATACCATTTTCATTCAAAAAATCTTCAAACCCTAAATTTTGAAATTTGGTTCCATGATCACTTCTAATATGTGAAATTCTAAGTTCAAGATCATTTTGGGTTAGTTTTGAAAATGTGATGAATTTTTCCAAAGCCTCATCTTTAGTACTTAAAAATAGAACCCAAGTAAATCTAGAAAAATCATCAACAAGTACAAATGCATAAGACTTACCACCCAAGCTCATAGTCCTAATTGGCCCAAATAAATCCATATGGATTAGTTGTAAACATCTACTTGTAGAGACATCATTAATGGATTTAAAGGAAGACTTATGTTGTTTACCCTTAGAGCATGCATCACAAATTTTATCATTTGAAAATTTTATCTTGGGTAAACCTCTAACTAGATCAAGGGAAACTAGTTTTTCTAAAACTCTAATGCTAGCATGTCCTAGTTTCCTATGCCACAATCATGCATCATTTTCATTTTGTGCTACTAAGCATGCATGGGATGTATGAATGTCATCTAGATGCACCATGTATATGTTCCCTATGCAATGACCTATGAGCATAATATTATTAGATTTAATGTCAACAATTTTGCATCCATTTTTATCAAATAAAACATTAAATCCTTTATCACACAATTGACTTATGCTCAACAAGTTATGTTTAAGACCATCGACATACAAGACATTTTCAATGAGAATAGTAGAGTGATTACCTATGGAGCCAATACCTTTAATGTGGCCTTTGGAGTTGTCACCAAATGTCACCACTCCTCCACTTTTTGGCTTTAGATCCATGAATCTACTCTTGTCTCCGGTCATATGCCTTGAGCATCCACTATCAAGGTACCATGAGTTTTGACTTTGTGCTTTGGCCTGGTAGCAATGCTCCCTCTACAAACAAAGATATTAAGCTTTTGTTTTTGGTACCCAAATCATTTTGGGTCCATGAGTGTTAGCTCCCAAAACCTTGGTTCCCTTAGGAATCCAAGATTACATAGCAATAATGTTATTAGATTTTACAAGTTCCTTAGGAACCCATACACTTCTAATTCTTTTAGTTCTACTATGTCTAGGAAAGCTACCTTGTTTGTAGTAGTTAGTCTTTTTCTTAGGTTGGTTTGTTCTTGAAGATTCACCTATATCATGCTTGACACTACCAACATTTTTAAAGACTCTTTGAGCTTATTTAGCTCATCTAACACCTTTTGGTGTTCACTATTACATTGAGATAAAAGATTATTAAGGTCAATATTTTCATCTTGAAAAAATTTTAGTTCATCTTTCAACCCTAATATCTTTTTCTCAAATTTTGAATTAGCTTGAGAGAGTGAGTCATTTTTCTCATTTAGTTCCAAAATGATTTTCTTATTCCTAATGACCGACTCCTTGTATTTCTCAACTAATTCATCATAGACCTCTTGTAACTCATCATATGCATCATTTAATTCATCATATGTAAAATCAAAAGATGATGAGTTAGAGGTTACCATAGAGGAATCTTCCTCAAGTGCCATGAGACAAAGGTTGGCCACTTCTTGTTCATCATCCTCCGATGACTCCTCATCACTCCAAGTAGCAAGCTTGGCTTTGAGCTTCTTCTTCTTCTCAAAGCCCTTCTTCTTGAGTTGAGGGCACTCCGAACGTATGTGACCGGGTTTATTGCACTCAAAGCAAATGATTTGATCCCTTGCTTTTTCTTTGTTCTTACTTTTGAAGTCCATTTTTCTTTGGATTTTTCTTCCCCGGTTGGACCTCATAAAGCGTGAGAATTGTTTGGCTATCATAGCCAATTCTTCTAGCTCATCCTCCTCACTAGAAGAGCTCTCCTCAAGTAGTGAAGCTTTGAGAGCTATTCCCATCTTCTTCTTCTTTTCAACCTCTAGCTTTTCTACTCTCTTCTCTTCTTTCTTCTTCTCTTCTTCCCTTCCTTGCTTCATAATCTCATGTGTAAGGAGAGAACCCACTAGCTCATCAAGCTTTAAAGTCTTCAAATTTTTAGCTTCAATGATGGCGGTTCTCTTCCCATCCCAAGATTCGGGAAGTGAATAGAGTAGCTTCCGGACAAGCTTGTCTTCCGGTATCGTCTCTCCAAATCCTTTGAGCCCATTGACTATTGTGGAGAATCGATCAAACATCTTGGACACCGTCTCATCGGGCTCCATCTTGAAATTTACATAACTAAGATTGAGAATTCCAATCTTAGTTTCTTTGACATCATTGGTTCCCTCATAGGTAGTCTCAAGAGTGTCCCACACTTCTTTGGCACTCTTAATGGATGACACTTTGGAATAGATGTCCGGACCGAATGAACAAAAGAGCATGTGGAGAGCTTTGTCATTTATTTGGATCTTTCTCATTTCTTCTTCAGTCATCTCCACCTTTTTCTTCAAGACCATCTTGCCTTCACTATCTTGCTTCAATAGAATGTAGGGGCCATCTTCAATCACATCCCAAACCAAGTAGTCATTGGACTTGATGAAGAGCCTCATTCTATTCTTCCAAAAAGGATAGTTGTCACCATTGAAGAAGGGTGGCTTTGTAGTGGATTGAGACTCATACATGCTCAAACCGAAGGTTGAAGCCATCTCTTGATTTTTGGATGATCACACTCTTCCTAGGAACTCCTCTTGTGGTTGTTAATCCTCAAAGAGGTAGGCTCTGATACCAATTGTTGAGTGGATCGAATGATCGAAATGAACTAAGATGGGGGGTGAATTGGATTTTTAAAGGTTTAGGTGGTGGAAATTGCAAATTAAAAAGATAGACAAGGAATTTTAGAATGGTTCAAGTTCCAAATGAACTCTACATCCACCACCTTAGCTTCACTAAAGATTTGCAACAATTCCACTAATTGCTCTTCCCCTTTTCTAGGCTAAGGAGGTAACCCTTACACTTTTCGGTTAAATTTTCTACCCAAAATTTAACCCAATCCTCACACAAATAAAATAAAGATTTTGATGGCTAAGAAAGTATCTCTCAATACAAATTGTAGCCCAATTACAAGCACTCAACCCAATTGAAATGATAAGAATGAAAAATACAATTGGGGTTTCTAGACAATATTAGGATTTAGGCACAAATGCTTGGATTTGATGTTTGGATGTTTGCTATTGGATCAATAGTTGTTGCTGGAGCTTTTAGAGGTCTCTTTTATACCTTCTCATTGATTTCTAGCCGTTGTGGTTGTTGCATTCATCAATAGAGCCGTTGGGAGTGTTATCTCACCTCCATAAATGCAGTCTACAACCACCCGTTTTGAAACGCCCGACCCTGTTTCGAAACGGACCAAAATAGAAAGAGCCGTTGGGGTGCATTTAAGAGCCCGTATCGAAACGGTTTTACCCGTTTCGAAATACTTTTGCCACTGTCAAGGGTCGTTTCGAAACGGATCGAACTCGTTCCGAAACATCTTAACGGTTTCTGAAAAATTAGTTAAAAACTTGCAACGATCATATTTTTCAAATCAAATGAAGAACCGTTTCGAAACACTTGATGTCGTTTCGATACGGGTTCTCTATGTTCTAAAGTCGTTTCGATACTTGTTTCGAAACATGGGATGGCAGTGTTGAAAACGTTTCGATACCCGTTTCGAAACATGGGCTGTGAATTTCAAAACCGTTTCGAAACGCCTTAGGCCGTTTCGAAACAGGGACTCGAAAAACACTATTTCAGCTTTAAGAACACTTAGAAAATATTTGGAAAGCTTAGTTTTTAACTTAGGCATATTCTTTAAATCATATGGGGATGTTTGAGGACTTAAAAATTCGTTTTGACATTTTCAATTGAGTCCTTAGCTTCTTTAGTTATATCAAAATTAAAATATCGGTTTCACACTTTGCATTCTGCTTCTTCAGTTTACTTTGATTCAATTATTCCTGCATGTATTCAGAACATTGTGTTGGTTGATTCCCAACCTTTTTATTATTATAATAATATACATTAGGGCACTCTTTTCCCCTTAGGTCCACCCTTTACTTCGGTTCAGGGTGGTTAGAGGGATTTTTAATGAGGCCCGCCGTATTTACTTCAAAAAAGAAATTTCAACGGGTCCATTGAAAGGCCCACTTCGACCCTCGTCCGAAACCTCTACAAAAAGGACTACAAAACAAGTTTTAATCAAATCTTAGGAGTTCAAGTAATTGATTAGGAGCTTTTCAACACAATTATATTGCAAAACCTCAATTTTTGTACTTTTTACTTAGTTCAAATTCCAACGGGTCCATTGAAAGGCACATTTAGACCTGCTAGTCCGAAACCTCGACAAAAAGGACCGCAAAACAAGTTTTAATCAAATTTTAGGAGTTCAAATAATTGATTAGGAGCTTTTCAACACAAATATATTGCAAAACCTCAATTTTTGTACTTTTTACTTAGTTCAAATTCCAACGGGTCCATTGAAAGGCCCATTTTGACCTGCTAGGCTGAAACCTCGACAAAAAGGACCGCAAAACAAGTTTTAATCAAATTTTAGGAGTTCAAATAATTGATTAGGAGCTTTTCAACACAATTATATTGAAAAACCTCAATTTTTATACTTTTTACTCAGTTAAAATTCCAACGGGCCCATTGAAAGGCCCATTTAGACCCGCACGTCCGAAACCTCTACATAAAGGACCGCAAAACAAGTTTTGATCATATTTTAGGAGTACAAATAATTGATTAGGAGCTTTTCAACACAATTATATTGCAAAACCTAAATTTTTAAACTTTTTACTCAGTTAATATTCCAACGTGTCCATTGAAAGGCCCATTTCTACATGCTCGTCTGAAACATCTACAAAAGGGCCGCAAAACAAGTTTTAATCAAATTTTTGGAGATCATGTAATTGATTAGGAGATTTTCAACATAATTATATTACAAAACCTCAATTTCTATACTTTTTACTCAGTTAAAATTCCAACAGGTCCATTGAAAGGCCCATTTAGACCTGCTCGTCCGAAACCTCTACAAAAAGGACCGCAAAACAAGTTTTAATCAAATTTTAGGAGTTCAAATAATTGATTAGGAGCTTTTCAACATATTTATATTGGAAAACCTCAATTTCTTTACTTTTTACTCAGTTAAAATTTCAACGAGTCCATTGAAAGGCCCATTTCGACCCGCTCGTCCGAAAACTCTACAAAAAGGACTGCAAAAAAAGTTTTAATCAAATTTTAGGAGTTTATGTAATTGATTAGGAGCTTTTCAACACAATTATATTGCAAAACCTCAATTTCTGTACTTTTTACTCAGTTAAAATTCTAACGGGTCCATTAAAAGGCCCATTTAGACCTGCTCGTCCGAAACCTCGACAAAAAGGACCGCAAAATAGTTTTAATCAAATATTAGGAGTTCAAATAATTGATTAGGAACTTTTCAACACAGTTATATTGAAAAAATCTCAATTTTATAATTTTTACTCAGTTAAAATTCCAACGGGCCCATTGAAAGGCCCATTTAGACCTGCTCGTCCGAAACCTCGACAAAAAGGACCGCAAAAATGTTTTATTCAAATATTAGGAGTTCAAATAATTGATTGGGAGATTTTCAACACAATTATATTGCAAAACCTCAATTTCTATACTTTTTACGCAGTTAAAATTCCAACGGGTCCATTAAAAGGCCCATTTCGACCAGCTCGTCTGAAACCTCTACAAAAAGGACTGCAAAAAAAGTTTTAATCAAATTTTAGGAGTTCATGTAATTGATTAGGAGCTTTTCAACACAATTATATTGCATACCTAAATTTCTATACTTTTTGCTCAGTTAAAATTCCAACGGGTCCATTGAAAGGCCCTTTACGACCCACTCGTCAGAAACCTCTACAAAAAGGACTGCAAAACAAGTCTTAATCAAATTTTAGGAGTTCATGTAATTGATTAGGAGCTTTTCAACACAATTATATTGCAAAACCTCAATTTCTGTACTTTTTACTCAGTTAAAATTCCAACTGGTCCATTGAAAGGCCCATTTAGACATGCTCGTCCAAAACCTCGACAAAAAGGACCGCAAAACAAGTTTTAATCAAATTTTAGGAGTTCAAATAATTGATTAGGAGCTTTTCAACACAATTATATTGAAAAACCTCAATTTTATACTTTTTACTCAGTTAAAAGTCCAACGGGCCCATTGAAAGTCACATTTAGACCTGCTCGTCCGAAACCTCTACAAAAAGGACCACAAATATGTTTTATTCAAATATTAGGAGTTAAAATATATGATTAAGAGCTTTTCAACAGAATTATATTGCAAAACCTCAATTTCTGTACTTTTTACTCAGTTAAAATTCCAACGGGTCCATTAAAAGGCCCATTTCGACCCGCTCGTCCGAAACCTCTACAAAAAGGACTGCAAAAAAGTTTTAATCAAATTTTAGGAGTTCATGTAATTGATTAGGAGCTTTTCAACGCAATTATATTGCAAAACCTCAATTTCTATACTTTTTACTCAGTTAAAATTCAACGGGTCCATTGAAAGGCCCATTTCGACCCACTCGTCCGAAACCTCTACAAAAAGGACTGCAAAACAAGTCTTAATCAAATTTTAGAAGTTCATGTAATTGATTAGGAGCTTTTCAACACAATTATATTGCAAAACCTCAATTTCTGTACTTTTTACTCAGTTAAAATTCCAACGGGTCCATTGAAAGGCCCATTTAGACATGCTCGTCCAAAACCTCGACAAAAAGGACCGCAAAACAAGTTTTAATCAAATTTTAGGAGTTCAAATAATTGATTAGGAGCTTTTCAACACAATTATATTGAAAAACCTCAATTTTATACTTTTTACTCAGTTAAAAGTCCAACGGGCCCATTGAAAGTCACATTTAGACCTGCTCGTCCGAAACCTCTACAAAAAGGACCACAAATATGTTTTATTCAAATATTAGGAGTTAAAATATATGATTAAGAGCTTTTCAACAGAATTATATTGCAAAACCTCAATTTCTGTACTTTTTACTCAGTTAAAATTCCAACGGGTCCATTAAAAGGCCCATTTCGACCCGCTCGTCCGAAACCTCTACAAAAAGGACTGCAAAAAAGTTTTAATCAAATTTTAGGAGTTCATGTAATTGATTAGGAGCTTTTCAACGCAATTATATTGCAAAACCTCAATTTCTATACTTTTTACTCAGTTAAAATTCAACGGGTCCATTGAAAGGCCCATTTCGACCCACTCGTCCGAAACCTCTACAAAAAGGACTGCAAAACAAGTCTTAATCAAATTTTAGAAGTTCATGTAATTGATTAGGAGCTTTTCAACACAATTATATTGCAAAACCTCAATTTCTGTACTTTTTACTCAGTTAAAATTCCAACGGGTCCATTGAAAGGCCCATTTAGACATGCTCGTCCAAAACCTCGACAAAAAGGACCGCAAAACAAGTTTTAATCAAATTTTAGGAGTTCAAATAATTGATTAGGAGCTTTTCAACACAATTATATTGAAAAACCTCAATTTTATACTTTTTACTCAGTTAAAAGTCCAACGGGCCCATTGAAAGTCACATTTAGACCTGCTCGTCCGAAACCTCTACAAAAAGGACCACAAATATGTTTTATTCAAATATTAGGAGTTAAAATATATGATTAAGAGCTTTTCAACAGAATTATATTGCAAAACCTCAATTTCTGTACTTTTTACTCAGTTAAAATTCCAACGGGTCCATTAAAAGGCCCATTTCGACCCGCTCGTCCGAAACCTCTACAAAAAGGACTGCAAAAAAGTTTTAATCAAATTTTAGGAGTTCATGTAATTGATTAGGAGATTTTCAACATAATTATATTACAAAACCTCAATTTCTATACTTTTTACTCAGTTAAAATTCCAACAGGTCCATTGAAAGGCCCATTTAGACCTGCTCGTCCGAAACCTCTACAAAAAGGACCGCAAAACAAGTTTTAATCAAATTTTAGGAGTTCAAATAATTGATTAGGAGCTTTTCAACATATTTATATTGGAAAACCTCAATTTCTTTACTTTTTACTCAGTTAAAATTTCAACGAGTCCATTGAAAGGCCCATTTCGACCCGCTCGTCCGAAAACTCTACAAAAAGGACTGCAAAAAAAGTTTTAATCAAATTTTAGGAGTTTATGTAATTGATTAGGAGCTTTTCAACACAATTATATTGCAAAACCTCAATTTCTGTACTTTTTACTCAGTTAAAATTCTAACGGGTCCATTAAAAGGCCCATTTAGACCTGCTCGTCCGAAACCTCGACAAAAAGGACCGCAAAATAGTTTTAATCAAATATTAGGAGTTCAAATAATTGATTAGGAACTTTTCAACACAATTATATTGAAAAAATCTCAATTTTATAATTTTTACTCAGTTAAAATTCCAACGGGCCCATTGAAAGGCCCATTTAGACCTGCTCGTCCGAAACCTCGACAAAAAGGACCGCAAAAATGTTTTATTCAAATATTAGGAGTTCAAATAATTGATTGGGAGATTTTCAACACAATTATATTGCAAAACCTCAATTTCTATACTTTTTACGCAGTTAAAATTCCAACGGGTCCATTAAAAGGCCCATTTCGACCAGCTCGTCTGAAACCTCTACAAAAAGGACTGCAAAAAAAGTTTTAATCAAATTTTAGGAGTTCATGTAATTGATTAGGAGCTTTTCAACACAATTATATTGCATACCTAAATTTCTATACTTTTTGCTCAGTTAAAATTCCAACGGGTCCATTGAAAGGCCCTTTACGACCCACTCGTCAGAAACCTCTACAAAAAGGACTGCAAAACAAGTCTTAATCAAATTTTAGGAGTTCATGTAATTGATTAGGAGCTTTTCAACACAATTATATTGCAAAACCTCAATTTCTGTACTTTTTACTCAGTTAAAATTCCAACTGGTCCATTGAAAGGCCCATTTAGACATGCTCGTCCAAAACCTCGACAAAAAGGACCGCAAAACAAGTTTTAATCAAATTTTAGGAGTTCAAATAATTGATTAGGAGCTTTTCAACACAATTATATTGAAAAACCTCAATTTTATACTTTTTACTCAGTTAAAAGTCCAACGGGCCCATTGAAAGTCACATTTAGACCTGCTCGTCCGAAACCTCTACAAAAAGGACCACAAATATGTTTTATTCAAATATTAGGAGTTAAAATATATGATTAAGAGCTTTTCAACAGAATTATATTGCAAAACCTCAATTTCTGTACTTTTTACTCAGTTAAAATTCCAACGGGTCCATTAAAAGGCCCATTTCGACCCGCTCGTCCGAAACCTCTACAAAAAGGACTGCAAAAAAGTTTTAATCAAATTTTAGGAGTTCATGTAATTGATTAGGAGCTTTTCAACGCAATTATATTGCAAAACCTCAATTTCTATACTTTTTACTCAGTTAAAATTCAACGGGTCCATTGAAAGGCCCATTTCGACCCACTCGTCCGAAACCTCTACAAAAAGGACTGCAAAACAAGTCTTAATCAAATTTTAGAAGTTCATGTAATTGATTAGGAGCTTTTCAACACAATTATATTGCAAAACCTCAATTTCTGTACTTTTTACTCAGTTAAAATTCCAACGGGTCCATTGAAAGGCCCATTTAGACATGCTCGTCCAAAACCTCGACAAAAAGGACCGCAAAACAAGTTTTAATCAAATTTTAGGAGTTCAAATAATTGATTAGGAGCTTTTCAACACAATTATATTGAAAAACCTCAATTTTATACTTTTTACTCAGTTAAAAGTCCAACGGGCCCATTGAAAGTCACATTTAGACCTGCTCGTCCGAAACCTCTACAAAAAGGACCACAAATATGTTTTATTCAAATATTAGGAGTTAAAATATATGATTAAGAGCTTTTCAACAGAATTATATTGCAAAACCTCAATTTCTGTACTTTTTACTCAGTTAAAATTCCAACGGGTCCATTAAAAGGCCCATTTCGACCCGCTCGTCCGAAACCTCTACAAAAAGGACTGCAAAAAAGTTTTAATCAAATTTTAGGAGTTCATGTAATTGATTAGGAGCTTTTCAACGCAATTATATTGCAAAACCTCAATTTCTATACTTTTTACTCAGTTAAAATTCAACGGGTCCATTGAAAGGCCCATTTCGACCCACTCGTCCGAAACCTCTACAAAAAGGACTGCAAAACAAGTCTTAATCAAATTTTAGAAGTTCATGTAATTGATTAGGAGCTTTTCAACACAATTATATTGCAAAACCTCAATTTCTGTACTTTTTACTCAGTTAAAATTCCAACGGGTCCATTGAAAGGCCCATTTAGACATGCTCGTCCAAAACCTCGACAAAAAGGACCGCAAAACAAGTTTTAATCAAATTTTAGGAGTTCAAATAATTGATTAGGAGCTTTTCAACACAATTATATTGAAAAACCTCAATTTTATACTTTTTACTCAGTTAAAAGTCCAACGGGCCCATTGAAAGTCACATTTAGACCTGCTCGTCCGAAACCTCTACAAAAAGGACCACAAATATGTTTTATTCAAATATTAGGAGTTAAAATATATGATTAAGAGCTTTTCAACAGAATTATATTGCAAAACCTCAATTTCTGTACTTTTTACTCAGTTAAAATTCCAACGGGTCCATTAAAAGGCCCATTTCGACCCGCTCGTCCGAAACCTCTACAAAAAGGACTGCAAAAAAGTTTTAATCAAATTTTAGGAGTTCATGTAATTGATTAGGAGATTTTCAACATAATTATATTACAAAACCTCAATTTCTATACTTTTTACTCAGTTAAAATTCCAACAGGTCCATTGAAAGGCCCATTTAGACCTGCTCGTCCGAAACCTCTACAAAAAGGACCGCAAAACAAGTTTTAATCAAATTTTAGGAGTTCAAATAATTGATTAGGAGCTTTTCAACATATTTATATTGGAAAACCTCAATTTCTTTACTTTTTACTCAGTTAAAATTTCAACGAGTCCATTGAAAGGCCCATTTCGACCCGCTCGTCCGAAAACTCTACAAAAAGGACTGCAAAAAAAGTTTTAATCAAATTTTAGGAGTTTATGTAATTGATTAGGAGCTTTTCAACACAATTATATTGCAAAACCTCAATTTCTGTACTTTTTACTCAGTTAAAATTCTAACGGGTCCATTAAAAGGCCCATTTAGACCTGCTCGTCCGAAACCTCGACAAAAAGGACCGCAAAATAGTTTTAATCAAATATTAGGAGTTCAAATAATTGATTAGGAACTTTTCAACACAATTATATTGAAAAAATCTCAATTTTATAATTTTTACTCAGTTAAAATTCCAACGGGCCCATTGAAAGGCCCATTTAGACCTGCTCGTCCGAAACCTCGACAAAAAGGACCGCAAAAATGTTTTATTCAAATATTAGGAGTTCAAATAATTGATTGGGAGATTTTCAACACAATTATATTGCAAAACCTCAATTTCTATACTTTTTACGCAGTTAAAATTCCAACGGGTCCATTAAAAGGCCCATTTCGACCAGCTCGTCTGAAACCTCTACAAAAAGGACTGCAAAAAAAGTTTTAATCAAATTTTAGGAGTTCATGTAATTGATTAGGAGCTTTTCAACACAATTATATTGCATACCTAAATTTCTATACTTTTTGCTCAGTTAAAATTCCAACGGGTCCATTGAAAGGCCCTTTACGACCCACTCGTCAGAAACCTCTACAAAAAGGACTGCAAAACAAGTCTTAATCAAATTTTAGGAGTTCATGTAATTGATTAGGAGCTTTTCAACACAATTATATTGCAAAACCTCAATTTCTGTACTTTTTACTCAGTTAAAATTCCAACTGGTCCATTGAAAGGCCCATTTAGACATGCTCGTCCAAAACCTCGACAAAAAGGACCGCAAAACAAGTTTTAATCAAATTTTAGGAGTTCAAATAATTGATTAGGAGCTTTTCAACACAATTATATTGAAAAACCTCAATTTTATACTTTTTACTCAGTTAAAAGTCCAACGGGCCCATTGAAAGTCACATTTAGACCTGCTCGTCCGAAACCTCTACAAAAAGGACCACAAATATGTTTTATTCAAATATTAGGAGTTAAAATATATGATTAAGAGCTTTTCAACAGAATTATATTGCAAAACCTCAATTTCTGTACTTTTTACTCAGTTAAAATTCCAACGGGTCCATTAAAAGGCCCATTTCGACCCGCTCGTCCGAAACCTCTACAAAAAGGACTGCAAAAAAGTTTTAATCAAATTTTAGGAGTTCATGTAATTGATTAGGAGCTTTTCAACGCAATTATATTGCAAAACCTCAATTTCTATACTTTTTACTCAGTTAAAATTCAACGGGTCCATTGAAAGGCCCATTTCGACCCACTCGTCCGAAACCTCTACAAAAAGGACTGCAAAACAAGTCTTAATCAAATTTTAGAAGTTCATGTAATTGATTAGGAGCTTTTCAACACAATTATATTGCAAAACCTCAATTTCTGTACTTTTTACTCAGTTAAAATTCCAACGGGTCCATTGAAAGGCCCATTTAGACATGCTCGTCCAAAACCTCGACAAAAAGGACCGCAAAACAAGTTTTAATCAAATTTTAGGAGTTCAAATAATTGATTAGGAGCTTTTCAACACAATTATATTGAAAAACCTCAATTTTATACTTTTTACTCAGTTAAAAGTCCAACGGGCCCATTGAAAGTCACATTTAGACCTGCTCGTCCGAAACCTCTACAAAAAGGACCACAAATATGTTTTATTCAAATATTAGGAGTTAAAATATATGATTAAGAGCTTTTCAACAGAATTATATTGCAAAACCTCAATTTCTGTACTTTTTACTCAGTTAAAATTCCAACGGGTCCATTAAAAGGCCCATTTCGACCCGCTCGTCCGAAACCTCTACAAAAAGGACTGCAAAAAAGTTTTAATCAAATTTTAGGAGTTCATGTAATTGATTAGGAGCTTTTCAACGCAATTATATTGCAAAACCTCAATTTCTATACTTTTTACTCAGTTAAAATTCAACGGGTCCATTGAAAGGCCCATTTCGACCCACTCGTCCGAAACCTCTACAAAAAGGACTGCAAAACAAGTCTTAATCAAATTTTAGAAGTTCATGTAATTGATTAGGAGCTTTTCAACACAATTATATTGCAAAACCTCAATTTCTGTACTTTTTACTCAGTTAAAATTCCAACGGGTCCATTGAAAGGCCCATTTAGACATGCTCGTCCAAAACCTCGACAAAAAGGACCGCAAAACAAGTTTTAATCAAATTTTAGGAGTTCAAATAATTGATTAGGAGCTTTTCAACACAATTATATTGAAAAACCTCAATTTTATACTTTTTACTCAGTTAAAAGTCCAACGGGCCCATTGAAAGTCACATTTAGACCTGCTCGTCCGAAACCTCTACAAAAAGGACCACAAATATGTTTTATTCAAATATTAGGAGTTAAAATATATGATTAAGAGCTTTTCAACAGAATTATATTGCAAAACCTCAATTTCTGTACTTTTTACTCAGTTAAAATTCCAACGGGTCCATTAAAAGGCCCATTTCGACCCGCTCGTCCGAAACCTCTACAAAAAGGACTGCAAAAAAGTTTTAATCAAATTTTAGGAGTTCATGTAATTGATTAGGAGCTTTTCAACGCAATTATATTGCAAAACCTCAATTTCTATACTTTTTACTCAGTTAAAATTCAACGGGTCCATTGAAAGGCCCATTTCGACCCACTCGTCCGAAACCTCTACAAAAAGGACTGCAAAACAAGTCTTAATCAAATTTTAGAAGTTCATGTAATTGATTAGGAGCTTTTCAACACAATTATATTGCAAAACCTCAATTTCTGTACTTTTTACTCAGTTAAAATTCCAACGGGTCCATTGAAAGGCCCATTTAGACATGCTCGTCCAAAACCTCGACAAAAAGGACCGCAAAACAAGTTTTAATCAAATTTTAGGAGTTCAAATAATTGATTAGGAGCTTTTCAACACAATTATATTGAAAAACCTCAATTTTATACTTTTTACTCAGTTAAAAGTCCAACGGGCCCATTGAAAGTCACATTTAGACCTGCTCGTCCGAAACCTCTACAAAAAGGACCACAAATATGTTTTATTCAAATATTAGGAGTTAAAATATATGATTAAGAGCTTTTCAACAGAATTATATTGCAAAACCTCAATTTCTGTACTTTTTACTCAGTTAAAATTCCAACGGGTCCATTAAAAGGCCCATTTCGACCCGCTCGTCCGAAACCTCTACAAAAAGGACTGCAAAAAAGTTTTAATCAAATTTTAGGAGTTCATGTAATTGATTAGGAGCTTTTCAACGCAATTATATTGCAAAACCTCAATTTCTATACTTTTTACTCAGTTAAAATTCAACGGGTCCATTGAAAGGCCCATTTCGACCCACTCGTCCGAAACCTCTACAAAAAGGACTGCAAAACAAGTCTTAATCAAATTTTAGAAGTTCATGTAATTGATTAGGAGCTTTTCAACACAATTATATTGCAAAACCTCAATTTCTGTACTTTTTACTCAGTTAAAATTCCAACGGGTCCATTGAAAGGCCCATTTAGACATGCTCGTCCAAAACCTCGACAAAAAGGACCGCAAAACAAGTTTTAATCAAATTTTAGGAGTTCAAATAATTGATTAGGAGCTTTTCAACACAATTATATTGAAAAACCTCAATTTTATAATTTTTACTCAGTTAACATTCCAACGGGCCCATTGAAAGTCCCATTTAGACCTACTCGTCCGAAACCTCTACAAAAAGGACCACAAATATGTTTTATTCAAATATTAGGAGTTAAAGTATATGATTAGGAGCTTTTCAACACAATTATATTGCAAAACCTCAATTTCTGTACTTTTTACGAAGTTAAAATTCCAACGGGTCCATTAAAAGGCCCATTTTGACCCGCTCGTCCGAAACCTCTACCAAAAGGACTACAAAACAAGTTTTAATCAAATTTTAGGAGTTTATGTAATTGATTGGGAGCTTTTCAACACAATTATATTGCAAAACCTCAATTTATGTACTTTTTACTCAGTTAAAATTCTAACAGGTCCATTGAAAGGCCCATTTAGACCTGCTCGTCCGAAACCTGGACAAAAAGGACCGTAAAACAAGTTTTAATCAAATTTTAGGAGTTCAAATAATTGATTAGGAGCTTTTGAACACAATTATATTGCATAACCTCAATTTCTGTACTTTTTACTCAGTTAAAATTCCAACGGGTCCATTGTAAGGCCCATTTAGACCTGCTCGTCCGAAACCGATACAAAAAGTACCGCAAAAAAGTTTTAATCAAATTTTAGGAGTTAAAATAAATGATTAGGAGCTTTTCAACACAATTATATTTCAAAACTTCAATTTATATAAATTTTACTCAGTTAAAATTCCAACGGGTCCATTAAAAGGCCCATTTAGGCCCGCACCTCCGAAACCTCTACATAAGGGACCGCAAAACAAGTTTTGATCATATTTTAGGAGTACAAATAATTGATTATGAGCTTTTCAACACAAATATATTGCAAAACCTCAATTTTTATACTTTTTAGTCAGTTAAAATTCCAACAGGTCCATTGAAAGGCCCATTTAGACATGCTCGTCCGAAACCTCTACAAAAAGGGCCGCAAAACAAGTTTTAATCAAATTTTAGGAGATCATGTAATTGATTAGGAGATTTTCAACACAATTATATTGCAAAACCTCAATTTATGTACTTTTTACTCAGTTAAAATTTCAACGGGTCCATTGAAAGGCCCATTTCGACCCGCTCGTCCGAAACCTCTACAAAAACGACCACAAAAAAGTTTTAATCAAATTTTAGGAGTTCATGTAATTGATTAGTAGCTTTTCAACATAATTATATTGCAAAACCTCAATTTTTGTACTTTTTACTCAGCTAAAATTCTAACAGGTCCATTGAAAGGCACATTTAGACCTGCTCGTCCGAAACCTGGACAAAAAGGACTGTAAAACAAGTTTTAATCAAATTTTAGTAGTTTAAATAATTGATTAGGAGCTTTTGAACACAATTATATTGCAAAACCTCAATTTCTGTACTTTTTACTCAGTTAAAATTCCAACGGGTCCATTGTAAGGCCCATTTAGACCTGCTCGTCCGAAACCGATACAAAAAGTACCGCAAAAAAGTTTTAATCAAATCTTAGGAGTTCAAATAAATGATTAGGAGCTTTTCAACACAATTATATTTCAAAACTTCAATTTATATAAATTTTACTCAGTTAAAATTCCAACGGGTCCATTGAAAGGCCCATTTCGACCCGCACGTCCGAAACCTCTACAAAAAGGACCACAAAAAAAGTTTTAATCAAATTTTAGGAGCTCATGTAATTGATTAGTAGCTTTTCAACACAATAATATTGCAAAACCTCAATTTCTGTACTTTTTACTCAGTTAAAATTCTAACAGGTCCATTGAAAGGCCCATTTAGACCTGTTCGTTCGAAACCTCGACAAAAAAGACCGCAAAAATAGTTTTAATCAAATTTTAGGGTTCAAATAATTGATTAGGAGCTTTTCAACCCAATTATATTGCAAAACCTCAATTTCTATACTTTTTACTCAGTTAAAATTCCAACGGGTGCATTGTAAGGGCCATTTAGACCTGCTCGTCCGAAACCGATACTAAAAGGACCGCAAAAACGTTTTAATCAAATTTTAGGAGTTCAAATAAATGATTAGGAGCTTTTCAACACAATTATATTTCAAAACTTCAATTTATTTACATTTTACTCAGTTAAAATTCCAACGGGTCCATTTAAAGGCCCATTTAGACCCGCACGTCAGAAACCTCTACATAAGGGACCGCAAAATAAGTTTTGATCATATTTTAGGAGTACAAATAATTGATTATGAGCTTTTAAACACAATTATATTGCAAAACCTCAATTTTTATACTTTTTACTCAGTTAAAATTCAAACAGGTCCATTGAAAGGCCCATTTAGACATGCTCGTCCGAAACCTCTACAAAAAGGGCCGCAAAACAAGTTTTAATCAAAGTTTAGGAGATCATGTAATTGATTAGGAGATTTTCAACCCAATTATATTGCAAAACCTCAATTTATGTACTTTTTACTCAGTTAAAATTTCAACGGGTCCATTGAAAGGCCCATTTAGACCCGCTCGTCCGAAACCTCTACAAAAAGGACCACAAAAAGGTTTTAATCAAATTTTAGGAATTCATATAATTGATTAGGAGCTTTTCAACACAATTATATTGCAAAACCTCAATTTCTGTACTTTTTACTCAGTTAAAATTCTAACGGGTCCATTGAAAGGCCCATTTAGACCTGCTCGTCCGAAACCTCGACAAAAAAGACCGCAAAAATTGTTTTAATCAAATTTTAGGAGTTCATGTAATTGATTAGGAGCTTTTCAACACAATTATATTGCAAAACCTCAATTTCTGTACTTTTTACTCGGTTAAAATTTCAACGGGTCCACTAAAAGGGCCATTTAGACCCGCACGTCCGAATACTCTACATAAAGGATAAATTAAGTTTTGATCATATTTTAGGAGTACAAATAATTGATCATGAGCTTTTCAACACAATTATATTTCAAAACCTCAATTTTTATAATTTTTACTCAGTTAAAATTCCAACGGGTCCATTGTAAGGCCCATTTAGACCTGCTCGTCTGAAACCAATACAAAAAGGACCGCAAAAAAGTTTTAATCAAATTTTAGGAGTTCAAATAAATGATTAGGAGCTTTTCAACACAATTATATTGACAAACTTCAATTTTTATACATTTTATTCAGTTAAAATTCCAACGGGTCCAGGGAAAGGCCCATTTAGACCCGCACGTCCGAAACCTCTACAGAAAGGACCACAAAACTAGTTTTGATCATATTTTAGGAGTAAAAGTAATTGATTATGAGCTTTTCAACACAATTATATTGAAAAACCTCAATTTTTATACTTTTTACTCAGTTAAAATTCCAACGGGTCCATTGAAAGGCCTATTTCGACCCGCTTGTCCGAAACCTCCACAAAAAGGACTGCAAAACAAGTTTTAATCAAATTTTAGGAGTTCATGTAATTGATTAGGAGCTTTTCAACACAATTATATTGCAAAACCTCAATTTTGTACTTTTTTCACAGTTAAAATTCCAACGGGTCCATTGAAAGGCCCATTTAGACATGCTCGTCCGAAACCTCGACAAGAAGGACCGCAAAACAAGTTTTAATCAAATTTCAGGAGTTCAACTAATTGATTAGGAGCTTTTCAACACAATTATATTTCAAAACCTCAATTTCTGTACTTTTTACTCAGTTAAAATTCCAACAGGCCCATTGTAAGGCCCATTTAGACCTGCTCGTCCGAAACTGATACAAAAAGGACCGCAAAAAGTTTTAATCAAATTTTAGGAGTTAAAATAAATGAGTAGGAGCTTTTCAACACAATTATATTGCAAAACTTCAATTTTTTTACATCTTACTCAGTTAAAATTCCAACGGGTCCATTGAAAGGCCCATTTAGACCCGCACGTCCGAAACCTCTACATAAAGGACCGCAAAACAAGTTTTGATCATATTTTAGGAGTAAAAATAATTGATTATGAGCTTTTCAACACAATTATATTGCAAAACCTCAATTTTTATACTTTTTACGTAGTTAAAATTCCAACAGATCCATTGAAAGGCCCATTTAGACAAGCTCGTCCGAAACCTCTACAAAAAGGACTACAAAACTTGTTTTAATCAAATTTTAGGAGTTCATGTAATTGATTAGGAGCTTTTCATCACAATTATATTGCAAAACCTCAATTTCTGTACTTTTTACTCAGTTAAAATTCCAACGGGTCCATTGAAAGGCCCATTTAGACATGCTCGTCCGAAACCTCGACAAAAAGGACCGCAATACAAGTTTTAATCAGATTTTATGAGTTCAAATAATTTATTAGGAGCTTTTCAACACAATTATATTGCAAAACCTCAATTTTTATACTTTCTACTCAGTTAAAATTCCAACAGGCCCATTGAAAGGCCCATTTAGACCTGCTCGTCCGAAACCTCTACAAAAAGGACCGCAAAAATGTTTTACTCAAATATTAGGAGTTCATGTAATTGATTAGGAGCTTTTCTACCCAATTATATTGCAAAACCTCGATTTCTGTACATTTTACTTAGTTAAAATTCCAACAGGTCCATTGAAAGGCCTATTTCGACCCGCTCGTCCGAAACCTCTACAAAAAGGACTGCAAAACACGTTTTAATCAAATTTTAGGAGTTCATGTAATTGATTAGGAGCTTTTCAACACAATTATATTGCAAAACATCAATTTTTGTACTTTTTACTCAGTTAAAATTTCAATGGGTCCATTGAAATGCCCATTTAGACCCGTTCGTCCGAAATCGCGACAAAAAGGACCGCAAAACAAGTTTTAGTCAGATTTTAGGAGTTCAAATAATTGAGCTTTTCAACACAATTATATTGTAAAACCTCAATTTTTATACTTTTTACTCAGTTAAAATTCCAACGGGCCCATTGAAAGGCCCATTTAGACATGCTCGTCCGAAACCTCTACAAAAAAGGACCGCAAAAATGTTTTATTCAAATATTAGGAGTTCAAATAATTGATTAGGAGCTTTTCAACACAATTATATTGCAAAACCTCAATTTCTATACTTTTTACTCAGTTAAAATTCCAACGGGTCCATTGAAAGGCCCATTTCGACTCGCTCGTCCGAAACCTCTACAAAAAGGACTGCAAAACAAGTTTTAATCAAATTTTAGGAGTTCATGTAATTGATTAGGAGCTTTTCAACACGATTTTATTGCAAAACCTCAATTTCTATACTTTTTACTCAGTTAAAATTTAAACGGGGCCAATGAAAGGCCCATTTAGACCCGCTTGTCCGAAACCTTTACAAAAAGGACTGCAAAAAAAGTTTTAATCAAATTTTAGGAGTTCATGTAATTGATTAGGAGCTTTTCAACACAATTATATTGCAAAATCTCAATTTCTGTACTTTTTACTCAGTTAAACCTCAATTACATAGGTTGGCAGTGTTGAAAACGTTTCGATACCCGTTTCGAAACATGGGCTGTCAGTTTCAAAACCGTTTCGAAACGCCTTAGGCCGTTTCGAAACAGGGACTCGAAAAACACTATTTCAGCATTAAGAACACTTAGAAAATATTTGGAAAGCTTAGTTTTTAACTTAGGCATATTCTTTAAATCATATGGGGATGTTTGAGGACTTAAAAATTCGTTTTGACATTTTCAATTGAGTCCTTAGCTTCTTTAGTTATATCAAAATTAAAATATCGGTTTCACACTTTGCATTCTGCTTCTTCAGTTTACTTTGATTCAATTATTCCTGCATGTATTCAGAACATTGTGTTGGTTGATTCCCAACCTTTTTATTATTATAATAATATACATTAGGGTACTCTTTTCCCCTTAGGTCCACCCTTTACTTCGGTTCAGGGTGGTTAGAGGGATTTTTAAAGAGGCCCGCCCTATTTACTTCAAAAAAAAATTTCAACGGGTCCATTGAAAGGCCCACTTCGACCCTCGTCCGAAACCTCTACAAAAAGGACTACAAAACAAGTTTTAATCAAATCTTAGGAGTTCAAGTAATTGATTAGGAGCTTTTCAACACAATTATATTGCAAAACCTCAATTTTTGTACTTTTTACTTAGTTCAAATTCCAACGGGTCCATTGAAAGGCACATTTAGACCTGCTAGTCCGAAACCTCGACAAAAAGGACCGCAAAACAAGTTTTAATCAAATTTTAGGAGTTCAAATAATTGATTAGGAGCTTTTCAACACAAATATATTGAAAAACCTCAATTTTTGTAGTTTTTACTTAGTTCAAATTCCAACGGGTCCATTGAAAGGCCCATTTTGACCTGCAAGGCTGAAACCTCGACAAAAAGGACCGCAAAACAAGTTTTAATCAAATTTTAGGAGTTCAAATAATTGATTAGGAGCTTTTCAACACAATTATATTGAAAAACCTCAATTTTTATACTTTTTACTCAGTTAAAATTCCAACGGGCCCATTGAAAGGCCCATTTAGACCCGCACGTCCGAAACCTCTACAAAAAGGACCGCAAAACAAGTTTTGATCATATTTTAGGAGTACAAATAATTGATTAGGAGCTTTTCAACACAATTATATTGCAAAACCTAAATTTTTAAACTTTTTACTCAGTTAATATTCCAACGTGTCCATTGAAAGGCCCATTTCTACATGCTCGTCCGAAACATCTACAAAAAGGGCCGCAAAACAAGTTTTAATCAAATTTTTGGAGATCATGTAATTGATTAGGACATTTTCAACATAATTATATTACAAAACCTCAATTTCTGTACTTTTTACTCAGTTAAAATTCCAACGGGTCCATTGAAAGGCCCATTTCGACCTGCTCGTCTGAAACCTCTACAAAAAGGACCGCAAAACAAGTTTTAATCAAATTTTAGGAGTTCAAATAATTGATTAGGAGCTTTTCAACACATTTATATTGCAAAACCTCAATTTCTTTACTTTTTACTCAGTTAAAATTTCAACGAGTCCATTGAAAGGCCCATTTCGACCCGCTCGTCCGAAAACTCTACAAAAAGGACTACAAAAAAAGTTTTAATCAAATTTTAGGAGTTTATGTAATTGATTAGGAGCTTTTCAACACAATTATATTGCAAAATCTCTATTTCTGTACTTTTTACTCAGTTAAAATTCCAACGAGTGCATTGAAAAGCCCATTTAGACCTGCTCGTCTGAAACCTCGATAGAAAGGACCGAAAAACAAGTTTTAATCAAATTTTAGGAGTTCAAATAATTGATTAGGAGCTTTTCAACACAATTATATTGCAGAACCTCAATTTTTATAATTTTTACTAAGTTAAAATTTCAACGGGCCCATTGAAAGGCCCATTTAGACATGCTCGTCCGAAACCTCTACGAAAAGGACCGTAAAAATGTTTTATTCAAATATTAGGACGTCAAATAATTGATTAGTAGCTTTTTAACACAATTATATTGCAAAACCTCAATTTCTGTACTTTTTACTCAGTTAAAATTCCAACGGGTCCATTGAAAGGCCCATTTAGACATGCTCGTCCAAAACCTCGACAAAAAGGACCGCAAAACAAGTTTTAATCAAATTTTAGTAGTTCAAAGAATTGATTAGGAGCTTTTCAACACAATTATATTGAAAAACATCAATTTTATACTTTTTACTCAGTTAAAATTCCAACGGGCCCATTGAAAGTCCCATTTAGACCTGCTCGTCCGAAACCTCTGCAAAAAGGGCCACAAATATGTTTTATTCAAATATTAGGAGTTAAAATATATGATTAGGAGCTTTTCAACACAATTATATTGCAAAAACTCAATTTCTGTACTTTTTACTCAGTTAAAATTCCAACGGGTCCATTAAAACGCCCATTTTGACCCGCTCGTCCGAAACCTCTACAAAAACGACTGCAAAACAAGTTTTAATCAAATTTTAGGAGTTTATGTAATTGATTAGGAGCTTTTCAACACAATTATATTGCAAAACCTCAATTTATGTACTTTTTACTCAGTTAAAATTCCAACAGGTCCATTGAAAGGCCCATTTAGACCTGCTCGTCCGAAACCTGGACAAAAAGGACCGTAAAACAAGTTTTAATCAAATTTTAGGATTTCAAATAATTGATTAGGAGCTTTTGAACACAATTATATTGCAAAACCTCAATTTCTGTACTTTTTACTCAGTTAAAATTCCAACGGGTCCATTGTAAGGCCCATTTAGACCTGCTCGTCCGAAACCGATACAAAAAGTACCGCAAAAAAGTTTTAATCAAATTTTAGGAGTTCAAATAAATGATTAGGAGCTTTTCAACACAATTATATTTCAAAACTTCAATTTATATAAATTTTACTCAGTTAAAATTCCAACGGGTCCATTGAAAGGCCCATTTAGGCCCGCACGTCCGAAACCTCTACATAAAGGACCGCAAAACAAGTTTTGATCATATTTTAGGAGTACAAATAATTGATTATGAGCTTTTCAACACAATTATATTGAAAAACTTCAATTTTTATACTTTTTACTCAGTTAAAATTCCAACAGGTCTATTGAAAGGCCCATTTAGACATGCTCGTCCGAAACCTCTACAAAAAGGGCCGCAAAACAAGTTTTAATCAAATTTTAGGAGATCATGTAATTGATTAGGAGATTTTCAACACAATTATATTGCAAAACCTCAATTTATGTACTTTTTACTTAGTTAAAATTTCAACGGGTCCATTGAAAGGCCCATTTAGACCCGCTCGTCCGAAACCTCTACAAAAAGGACCACAAAAAAAGTTTTAATCAAATTTTAGGAGTTCATGTAATTGATTAGGAGCTTTTCAACACAATTATATTGCAAAACCTCAATTTTTGTACTTTTTACTCAGTTAAAATTCTAACAGGTGCACGAACCAACTTGCCTCAGTGGTTAAGTGAACGGTTGTTGTTCCTAGAGGTCACGGGTTCGAGCACCAGCAGCTGCAGCAAGGTGATTGAACGTTCATTGTCAAATGGTTGAGAGTATATTTAGGACAAATATTACTTGTAATCACTTTAGCTTTCATCAAAAATTCTAACAGGTCCATTGAAAGGCCCATTTAGACCTGCTCGTTCGAAACCTCGACAAAAAAGACCGCAAAAATAGTTTTAATCAAATTTTAGGGTTCAAATAATTGATTAGGAGCTTTTCAACCCAATTATATTGCAAAACCTCAATTTCTATACTTTTTACTCAGTTAAAATTCCAACGGGTGCATTGTAAGGCCCATTTAGACCTGCTCGTCCGAAACCGATACAAAAAGGACCGCAAAAACGTTTTAATCAAATTTTAGGAGTTCAAATAAATGATTAAGAGCTTTTCAACACAATTATATTTCAAAACTTCAATTTATTTACATTTTACTCAGTTAAAATTCCAACGGGTCCATTGAAAGGCCCATTTAGACCCGCACGTCAGAAACCTCTACATAAGGGACCGCAAAACAAGTTTTGATCATATTTTAGTAGTACAAATAATTGATTATGAGCTTTTAAACACAATTATATTGCAAAACCTCAATTTTTATACTTTTTACTCAGTTAAAATTCCAACAGGTCCATTGAAAGGCCCATTTAGACATGCTCGTCCGAAACCTCTACAAAAAGGGCCGCAAAACAAGTTTTAATCAAAGTTTAGGAGATCATGTAATTGATTAGGAGATTTTCAACCCAATTATATTGCAAAACCTCAATTTATGTACTTTTTACTCAGTTAAAATTTCAACGGGTCCATTGAAAGGCCCATTTAGACCCGCTCGTCCGAAACCTCTACAAAAAGGACCACAAAAAGGTTTTAATCAAATTTTAGGAATTCATATAATTGATTAGGAGCTTTTCAACACAATTATATTGCAAAACCTCAATTTCTGTACTTTTTACTCAGTTAAAATTCTAACGGGTCCATTGAAAGGCCCTGTAACCCCCTTAACCCGGCCTAGACGGTTGACCCGAATTAAGAAAGTCACACGGGGAAAACCAAAGTCAACCCGAAAGTCAACCTTGATTAACGACCCTTTTTTTTTCTTTTTAAACTTGTCTAGATGCACATTAAGCCTAGTTGTGATCACACAAACATCATACCAAAAGATCACAAACATCAGAGATCAAACAGGGACTCAATTGAACAATTTACAACTTTAGGGACCAAATTGTAAATTCTGATAATTATAAGGACTTAATCCAAATTGAAGTTACCAACTCGAAATTAATCAGGTTTCATGCTTCTCTGTGAAATTTCAGCTCAAAAGGACTTCCCAAACTCATACAATTGCACAAACAAGTTTCAGGACCAAAACGCAAACAATTCAAAACACATAACTGCCAATGTCAGCCCCCAACGGTCAACCGTTCCGAAACGGGAGACAGCCCGTTCCGAAACGCGGGGCCGTTCCGAAACAGGCATAACCCGTTTTGAAACGGGGGTCTGGCAGTGGCCTTTCCGTTTCCGAACGGCCCCTCCCGTTTCGGACGCCTGGGCACAATTAAGGCACTCGTTCCGAAACGGTAGGTGCTGTTCCGAAACACCCTGCCCAGATTGCTCCAAAACTCCACTTTAAACATGCAATTACAAAACCAATCATGCTCCGAATGTCACTGTAACGCCCCGGTTTTGGGCTTAGAAGTTTTGGGCGTTGACCGGTTTGGTCAAAGTCCTGTTCGAATCTAAAGAGGTGAAATTAGGAAAGCCTAGTTCGGGTTGCATTAAAAATATGGAAAAATGTTCTAAAATCATCTTTTAATATAATTAAGTGAACTGTGAAATCAATTTTGAAAAATGGGTTTTGGAAGTATGACATTTTGGTTAGTGACCAAAATGTAAATTTCGAAAGTTTGGTGACTGTTTTACGAAGAGTTGAAACTTTGAATCTTTAAGGAGCTATTAATCCAAAGATGATTTCTCCAGATTTTTCTAAGATATTTTAAGTCTAAAATCTGATTTTAAAGGTTATTAAAATTGGAGGGAAGCCATTTTGGCTATTTTTGGATTTTGTAACCAATTTTGCTAAACTTTCTTTCTCTCATTTTCTCTCAAACCAAACACTACTTTTCCAGAGAATTGGATCTGATTTCTTCACCTAAATCCCTCCATTCAACTCTTATTTGATTCCAAATCATTGTATCTTCAAAACCTCTTCAATTGCTTCTTGATTCTTCAAGGATTTTCATTCCAAAAAGTGGAGAATCACAAGTTTGGAGGTAAGAACGTCCTTCTCCTCTAAACTATCAGTTCTTTACTGAAATTCCCAAGTTATCAACTCTTGATTGATGTTTAATTAAAGGCTTTTGAGTTTGGAATTGTATCTTGGCTTATAATGTAAGATTTGATGGTTTTTCATGATTTTTCGTTAGATCTGATTGATCTGTGATTTAAGATGTGTTTTTGATGTTAAATGAACTCTAAATTGATAAGGAAATGAGTTTTGATTGATGCAATCTCGGATAGGTTGAGTTTCCTAAGTTTAGCTTAAGTTTCTTGGATGTTTTTGTGGTGATCTTGTGGATCTGTTGTTGCTGGAGGTATAAGGATGTTTGTAGGTTGTTTTTAGATGTTTTATGGTGATGATGGATGTTAGGTTTTGCTGGTTTATGGCTGGGCTTTTTAGAGAAGTGGTTTTGATGCAATTTCGGTTGTGTTTGGTGGCCGAAATTGGAGTATGAATGAGAGCAGCGAGTTTGAGTGCTTTCATTGAAGCTTTTGATGCTTGATGATGCATTAAACCTCTGCTTTAATGTGTTTAATCAGGGGAGGCATCTTTGGATCCAAGAGTTGTTGATCCGGAAGCTTGAATTCGTGCTTCGGCAAGAGGCGAAGTGGAATCGGTGAGTGAAATTGGGTTTTCGGCTTTGAAACCAATGTCTTGGGAGCTTAGTTTAAGTCTAAACAACTTTGCTAAGCTCGAGCGTAAGTTTTCGGAATTTCTCTCTAGTGGTTGCCATGATTTTGTTGTGATGCGAAATGATAATTTGCATGTTTTACATACTGTTTTGGAAGCATGTTTTAGCATGGTTTTTGCTGATGATGTAAGCCATATGTTGAAGGTAACTCTAGGTAGGAGTTCCTTGCTTTTGTACATTGAAATGATGTGGTTTAATGCTTTTAAATGCATGATGAATGTGGCTTGGTTTTATGCTTTAAAACAGTGATGTAAGTGATGAAAATGATGTATATTGGCAAGTGATGATTTTAAAATGTTAAGGTCACTAAGGTGGTTAAAAGTCCTTGAGTGAGCCTTGTTACTTATGAACATCAAGGTGGTTAAAAGTCCTTGGATGGTTCATGTTGTGGACACTAAGGTGGTTAAAAGTCCTTAGGTGATCCTTTTCTATGGTGTTTAAAAGTCCATAGGCCAAGGTGTTTAAAAGTCCTTGGGATCAAGGTGTTTAAAAGTCCTTGATGAGTTACGTTTCATGGTGTTTAAAAGTCCATGGCCAAGGTGTTTAAAAGTCCTTGGGATCAAGGTGTTTAAAAGTCCTTGATGTGATACATTCTATGGTGTTTAAAAGTCCATAGGCCAAGGTGTTTAAAAGTCCTTGGGGCCAAGGTGTTTAAAAGTCCTTGGGGTGAAAGTTGATGAACTTGTGTTTAAAGAAATGGAATTTATCACTTGTGGCCAATATGACATGTTATGATTTAATGCATGAGATGCATGTTTAAGTATGCTTTTGAGCATGTGTAAATGATGGTTTGAAGCATGTTTTATAAAGTGTTTTATAAATGCATTATTGAATGGTTTAAATGAGCATTCCTCACTAAGCTTTTGCTTACGCTCTCTTCGTTTTTCTTAACTCAATAATGCAGAGCATTAGAGACCTTTGAGGGCAGCAAGAAGGGCAAGAATTCAAGTGCAAGTAAAGCTCAATGTATGGAAGGTTTTTGTTAAACATTTTAGCTTTTGGGTGATTTGGCAATGGGGGACCAATGTGTATGTTTTGGGAGGTGTTTTGTACTCCCTAAGTATGTTTCTTGATGTTAAGATTGTTGGTCTTTGGATTGGATCTTTATATGCTTGTTTTGTAAGTTTGGTGTTTGTATAGCTAGCTTGTGTAGGAAGCATGCCATTAGAATTGGGGCTTTTTGCATATGATGATGTTTGGCTGAATTGATGATGCTATTATGTCATATATATGTTGAATTGCATGCTGGCAAAGTTTGGTGACACTCGGAGGATGATTGGTTGTGTAATTGCATGTTTAAAGTGGAGTTTTGGAGCAATCTGGGCAGGGTGTTTCGGAACAGCACCTACCGTTTCGGAACGGGTGCCTTAATCGTGCCCAGGCGTCCGAAACGGGAGGAGCCGTTCCGAAACGGAAACGCCACTGCCAGACCCCCGTTTCGGAACGTCCCCGCGTTTCGGAATGGGCTGTCTCCCGTTTCGGAACGGTCGACCGTTGGGGGCTGACATTGGCAGTTATATGTTTTGAATTGTTTGCGTTTTGGTCCTGAAACTTGTTTGTGCAATTGTATGAGTTTGGGAAGTCCTTTTGAGCTGAAATTTCACAGAGAAGCATGAAACCTGATTAATTTCAAGTTGGTAACTTCAATTTGGGTTAAGTCCTTTTAATTAACAGAATTTACAATTTGGTCCCTAAAGTTGTAAATTGTTCAATTGAGTCCCTGTTTGATCTCTGATGTTTGTGATCTTTTGGTATGATGTTTGTGTGATCACAATTAGGCTTAATGCACATCTAGACAAGTTTAAAAAGAAAAAAAAAGGGTCGTTAATCAAGGTTGACTTTTGGGTTGACTTTGGTTTTCCCCGTGTGACTTTCTTAATTCGGGTCAACCGTCTAGGCCGGGTTAAGGGGGTTACATTTGGTGGTATCAGAGCTGAGTTCTCGAGTAATTGGGAATGTTTGTATGCATGATTGAAGTATGTATGCTATGAATGCTTGTTGTTTGAAAGCATGTTCAGTAGTTTGAAATGTTGATGCAGTTGAGTTGTATGCTCTGTTGTTGCATGTTGAGGGTACCCATTGCCAAACAAAAGCTAAAGGAAAGATGTTGTTTTGAAATGAAATTGAGCTTGAATACTTGGATTGCTTACCTTGCTGGGCCTGACTTTGTTTTATTTGTGTTATGATTGCATGGTAAAAGTATGGCACCACGTAGAGAGTTAAGAGGTAATGCGAGAGCTACGGCTCCTAATGAGAATGAGAATGAAGAGCACACTGGTAGTGCTGTGTTACCCCCTCCTCCGCCTGGTGGTGGTGCTGGAGGTGCGAGAGCTGAAGCTGCAGCTGATGCTGGAGCTGCTGGACCAGAGGTTGGTCAGGGGCAAGCTATGCCTGATATGTCTGCTTTGGTACAAGCTATTGCGGGTGCTTTTCGAGCAGCAGTAGCTGGAGCTCAGGGAGCTGGGCATCAGGGAGATGCTGGAGTCAGATTGCCTTTGGAGCGTCTGCGTAGTCTTGGAGGGACTGAGTTTAGAGGTTTGTCAGCTGAGAGTTCTGAGGCTTGGCTGGAAAGTACCAAGCGTATCTTGGGTCAGATGAGTTGCACGGATGTGCAAAAGCTGGGCTGTGTTGTGTCCTTGCTGCAGGACGATGCTTATACATGGTGGACGACTACCATTGCTGGAATGGCTGAAGCTGATGTTACCTGGACATTCTTTCAGAATGTGTTTAAAAGAAGATATCTGGGAGTGAGATATCTGGATGAGAAAAAGCGGGAATTCATGTCTCTTACCCAAGGGAGCATGAGTGTAGCTGAGTACGAGGTACAGTTTGTACGGCTCAGTCAGTATGCACCGGAGCTGATACCTGATGAGAGGGCTAGGTGCGAGAGGTTTCGTTACGGTCTTGTGACGGATGTCAAGATGTATTTGCTGGCCGCCGAGTATGTTGATTTTGATGTGTTGGTGGGCCGAGCAAAGGACGTTGAGATGAATCTGAGTTTGTCTGCTAAGGGTGCTGGTAAGCGAGCTGCTGAGTATAGTTCCGGAGGTGGACGGAACAAGAGGGGACGAGATCAGAAGTATCAGTCCTCAGCCAGGAGAGGTGGTGGTGTGCCTGCTAGAGGAGGCAATGCTAGAGCTGATCCCAGTGCTTGTTGGATCTGTGGTTCCCGTGGTCACTTGAAGCGTGACTGTCCTCGTGCTGAGAGAGTGGCACAAGCTCCTGTTGCGGCTGCTGGTAACGGGTGCTGGAATTGTGGTTCTGCAGACCACATAAGGCGAGATTGTCCGAGGATGGCTGGTGAGCAGGTGCGTGCTCCTGTTGTTGCTGCACCGCAGAGAGGTCGTGGGCGCGGCCGTGGTAATTTCCAGAGGAGAGAGGAAGGTGGCCGAGGGGTAGCTCATGTTGTAGCTATTCAGCCTGAAGGTGGAGGCCAAGCGAGGGTGTATGCTCAGAGAGAGGGCAGGAATGATGCAGATGTGATTGCAGGTACCTTTACTTTGCAGTCCTTGTCATTGCTTTCTTTGATTGATTCTAGATCTACGCATTCATATATTCTTCGTGAGCATGCTGAATTGCTTGGTTTGCCTGTTGAGTCTTTGGATGTTGGTGTTCGGGTCACTAGTTCTTTTGGTGAGACTGTTGTGACTCGAAAGTTGTATAGAAGGTGCCCTTTGGTTGTTCAAGAGCATGTCTTTCATGTTGATCTTATGGAGTTGCCCTTCTATGGTTTTGATGTGATCCTTGGTATGGATTGGCTTGCTGAGCATCGTGCTGTTGTGGATTGTGAGAATAAGCGTGTTTCGCTTAAGCTTGCGGATGATTATGAAGTTGTGGTGGTTGGTGAGAATGTGAAGTTTCTTGCCAATGTTGTGTCTTCTTTGGAGGCGAGCAGGATGCTGAGGCAAGGTTGTGAAGCTTATCTAGCTTTTGTGATGAATCCTAGCTCTAAGGAGTTGAGGGTGCAAGATATCAGGGTTGTAAAGGAGTTTCCTGGTGTTTTTCCTGAGGAGTTGCCTGGTTTACCTCCTAACCGCGAGGTGGAGTTTGGAATTGAGCTGTATGAGAATACAACTCCTGTGTCCATTACTCCCTATAGAATGGCACCTAAGGAGCTGAAGGAGCTGAAGACGCAGTTGCAAGAGTTGCTTGATCGTGGTTTCATCCGGCCAAGTGTGTCACCTTGGGGAGCACCGGTCTTGTTTGTGAAGAAGAAGGATGGCACTATGAGAATGTGCATTGATTACCGTCAGCTGAACAAGTTGACTATCAAGAATCGGTATCCTTTGCCGAGGATTGATGATCTCTTTGATCAAATTCGGGGAGCTGCTGTGTTCTCTAAGATTGACTTGAGGTCAGGGTATTATCAGTTGAAGGTGAAGGATGTGGATGTGCCTAAGACAGCTTTCAGGACAAGGTATGGGCATTATGAGTTTCTTGTGATGCCGTTTGGGTTGACAAATGCTCCTGCTGCTTTCATGGACATGATGAATCGTGTGTTTCATGAATACCTGGACAAGTTTGTTGTGGTGTTCATTGATGATATCCTCGTGTACTCGCGTACTGAGGAGGAGCATGAAGAGCATTTGAGGATTGTTTTGCAAGCTTTGTTGGAGAATTAGCTTTATGCTAAGCTGAGCAAGTGTGAGTTCTGGTTAAGGGAGGTGGTTTTTCTTGGGCATGTAGTCTCAGCTGAGGGGATTCGTGTTGATCCTCAGAAGATTGAGGCGGTGATGAGCTGGAAGGTTCCTAAGTCTGTTCACGAGGTCCGTAGTTTCCTTGGTTTGGCGGGATACTACCGAAGGTTTGTGGATGGGTTTTCCAAGATTGCTGCTCCTTTGACAAAGCTGTTGCAGAAGGATGTTAAGTATGAGTGGACAGAAGCGAGACAACAGGCTTTTGAGAAGCTGAAGGCGGATTTGACGCAAGCTCCTATCTTGATTCAGCCTGAATCAGGGAAAGAGTTTGTGGTTTACAGTGATGCATCCTATGTTGGTTTGGGGTGTGTGCTAATGCAGGAGGGTAAGGTGGTGGCTTATGCATCGCGGCAGTTGAAAGTGCATGAGCGCAATTACCCTACGCACGATATTGAGCTGGCTGCAGTGGTTTTTGCTCTGAAGATCTGGAGGCATTATCTGTATGGTGAGAAGTGTACTGTGTACACAGATCACAAGAGTTTGAGGTATCTGATGTCTCAGAAGGAGTTGAATCTTAGGCAACGGCGTTGGTTGGAGTTGCTCAAGGATTATGATCTGACGATTGAGTATCATCCTGGAAAAGCTAATGTTGTTGCTGATGCCTTGAGTAGGAAGGTAGCTGTTGAGTTGAGAGCCATGTTTGCTAGCTTGAGCATATCGCGTGATGGTGGTCTCGTTGCTGAGTTGCAAGTGAAGCCATCTTTGGTTCAGTTGATCAAGGATAAGCAGTTGTTGGATGATTCCTTGGTATCTCATGTTCAGGATATCGCGGAGGGTAGACCTTCGGATTTCTGTTTCAATGATGATGGTGTGCTGTGTTTTGGGAGTCGGATAGTAGTGCCCAATGATGCTGAGTTGAGGCGTGCTATTCTGACTGAAGGTCATAGTAGTCCTTTTGCTATGCACCCTGGTAGTACTAAGATGTACTGTGATCTTCGTGATGAGTACTATTGGGTGGGTTTGAAGAAGGATGTTGCAGAGTTTGTTAGCAAGTGTTTGGTGTGTCAGCGAGTTAAGGCTGAGCATCAGTTTCCTTCTGGTTTGTTGCAACCGTTGAAAATCCCTGAATGGAAGTGGGAGAGGGTTACCATGGATTTTGTATCTGGTTTACCTTTGTCTCCATCGAAAAAGAATTCGGTCTGGGTGATTGTGGATCGCCTGACAATGTGTGCACATTTCTTGCCTGTGCATACTACGTTTTCTTTGGATAGGTTGGCAGAGCTGTACATTGCTGAGATTGTGAGGCTGCATGGTGTGCCTAAGTCGATTGTGTCAGATAGGGATCCGAGGTTCACATCGCGTTTCTGGCAGTGTTTGCATCAAGCTCTGGGTACAAGGTTGCATTTCAGTACATCCTATCATCCTCAGTCGGATGGTCAGTCTGAGCGAGTTATCCAGATTTTGGAGGATATGTTGAGGTGCTGCGTGATTGAGTTCCAAGGTTCTTGGGAGAAGCATCTGCCTTTGGTTGAGTTTGCTTATAACAACAGTTATCAGGCGAGTATACAGATGGCACCTTATGAGGCTTTGTACGGGAGGAAGTGTAGGACTCCTCTTTGTTGGGCTGAAGCTGGTCAAAAGTTGGTTTCGATGCCGGCTTTGTTGAAAGGGACCACAGAGAAGGTGAAGCTCATTTGTGAACGGTTAAAGGCTGCTTCTGATCGGCAGAAGTCTTACGCGGATTTGAAGCGTAAGGAGATAGAGTATGCGGTGGGTGACCGTGTGTTCTTGAAGGTTTCGCCTTGGAAGAAGGTGATGCGGTTTGGCCGGAAGGGCAAGTTGAGCCCTAGATACATTGGACCATATGAGGTGGTTGAGCGTGTGGGTCCTGTTGCGTATCGGTTGAGGTTACCTCAGGAGTTGGAGAAGATTCATGATGGGTTTCATATTTCTATGCTCCGGAAGTATAGATCTGATCCTTCGCATGTGATGCCTGTGGAGGAAGTGGTTTTGAATCCGGATTTGACCTATGATGAGGAACCGGTGAAGGTTCTGGATTCGGATAGCAAGGTTCTTCGTGGCAAGACCATTGAGTTGGTGAAGGTGCTGTGGAAGCATCGCGGTGTTGAGGAAGCCACGTGGGAGCGGAAGGAAGACATGCTGAAGCAGTTTCCTTATCTCTTTCCTTCAGGTAAATTTCGAGGACGAAATTTCTTAAGGGGGGGAGAGTTGTAACGCCCCGGTTTTGGGCTTAGAAGTTTTGGGCGTTGACCGGTTTGGTCAAAGTCCTGTTCGAATCTAAAGAGGTGAAATTAGGAAAGCCTAGTTCGGGTTGCATTAAAAATATGGAAAAATGTTCTAAAATCATCTTTTAATATAATTAAGTGAACTGTGAAATCAATTTTGAAAAATGGGTTTTGGAAGTATGACATTTTGGTTAGTGACCAAAATGTAAATTTCGAAAGTTTGGTGACTGTTTTATGAAGAGTTGAAACTTTGAATCTTTAAGGAGCTATTAATCCAAAGATGATTTCTCCAGATTTTTCTAAGATATTTTAAGTCTAAAATCTGATTTTAAAGGTTATTAAAATTGGAGGGAAGCCATTTTGGCTATTTTTGGATTTTGTAACCAATTTTGCTAAACTTTCTTTCTCTCATTTTCTCTCAAACCAAACACTACTTTTCCAGAGAATTGGATCTGATTTCTTCACCTAAATCCCTCCATTCAACTCTCATTTGAGTCCAAATCATTGTATCTTCAAAACCTCTTCAATTGCTTCTTGATTCTTCAAGGATTTTCATTCCAAAAAGTGGAGAATCACAAGTTTGGAGGTAAGAACGTCCTTCTCCTCTAAACTATTAGTTCTTTACTGAAATTCCCAAGTTATCAACTCTTGATTGATGTTTAATTAAAGGCTTTTGAGTTTGGAATTGTATCTTGGCTTATAATGCAAGATTTGATGGTTTTTCATGATTTTTCGTTAGATCTGATTGATCTGTGATTTAAGATGTGTTTTTGATGTTAAATGAACTCTAAATTGATAAGGAAATGAGTTTTGATTGATGCAATCCCGGATAGGTTGAGTTTCCTAAGTTTAGCTTAAGTTTCTTGGATGTTTTTGTGGTGATCTTGTGGATCTGTTGTTGTTGGAGGTATAAGGATGTTTGTAGGCTGTTTTTAGATGTTTTATGGTGATGATGGATGTTAGGTTTTGCTGGTTTATGGCTGGGCTTTGTTGAGAAGTGGTTTTGATGCAATTTCGGTTGTGTTTGGTGGCCGAAATTGGAGTATGAATGAGAGCAGCGAGTTTGAGTGCTTTCATTGAAGCTTTTGATGCTTGATGATGCATTAAACCTCTGCTTTAATGTGTTTAATCAGGGGAGGCATCTTTGGATCCAAGAGTTGTTGATCCGGAAGCTTGAATTCGTGCTTCGGCAAGAGGCGAAGTGGAATCGGTGAGTGAAATTGGGTTTTCGGCTTTGAAACCAATGTCTTGGGAGCTTAGTTTAAGTCTAAACAACTTTGCTAAGCTCGAGCGTAAGTTTTTGGAATTTCTCTCTAGTGGTGGCCATGATTTTGTTGTGATGCGAAATGATAATTTGCATGTTTTACATACTGTTTTGGAAGCATGTTTTAGCATGGTTTTTGCTGATGATGTAAGCCATATGTTGAAGGTAACTCTAGGTAGGAGTTCCTTGCTTTTGTACATTGAAATGATGTGGTTTAATGCTTTTAAATGCATGATGAATGTGGCTTGGTTTTATGCTTTAAAACAGTGATGTAAGTGATGAAAATGATGTATATTGGCAAGTGATGATTTTAAAATGTTAAGGTCACTAAGGTGGTTAAAAGTCCTTGAGTGAGCCTTGTTACTTATGAACATCAAGGTGGTTAAAAGTCCTTGGATGGTTCATGTTGTGGACACTAAGGTGGTTAAAAGTCCTTAGGTGATCCTTTTCTATGGTGTTTAAAAGTCCATAGGCCAAGGTGTTTAAAAGTCCTTGGGATCAAGGTGTTTAAAAGTCCTTGATGAGTTACGTTTCATGGTGTTTAAAAGTCCATGGCCAAGGTGTTTAAAAGTCCTTGGGATCAAGGTGTTTAAAAGTCCTTGATGTGATACATTCTATGGTGTTTAAAAGTCCATAGGCCAAGGTGTTTAAAAGTCCTTGGGGCCAAGGTGTTTAAAAGTCCTTGGGGTGAAAGTTGATGAACTTGTGTTTAAAGAAATGGAATTTATCACTTGTGGCCAATATGACATGTTA